>CM075806.1:34686300-35886300 GCA_037975025.1 Excoecaria agallocha
TATTTTTCTATGTTTTACATCCCATGAAAAAATTGATTTGGGACCATGATTTTGTAGGATGAACTTCACCAAAACAACAATTGTAAGTTATATAAAGCCTAAATCAATAAATTGATTTGAAACAGCAAATTTTTCTTGGAAATATAAGAGGTGCTTATAAAGAAAGTGAGATAATAATGTTTCTATAGCAAATAAAGAAAGTTCCCCATTCATCAACTATTTTATATCAAATGTCTGAAAAAACTCTAATCGTTATGATATGATAAGTAAAAAGGGCAGGTATTTGGCTAGAACATAAAAGTTCTGAGATAATTATATCAGAAAGCAACTCTAAAGTATCTATTTCTATAGTACTTTACAACTTAAAATCACACTAAAGGACTACAAATTGTACCATAAAGGAACTCTAAAGTATATGTTTCTTTAGTGATTTACAACTTAAAAGCAAATTCAAGGACAACAAATTATATCAAGGCTAATTTTCCCTAGCTGTGGCGGATCTAGCTTGGCATGAGGAACTGACAATACTTGCTTCTAGAAACATAAGTGATCATAGATGGATAAGGACTTCATATATCCCTATTAAACATAGCCGGATACTGACATTATCCCCATCAATGAAGTAAGATAGTGATTAAGAATGAAATTACTGCTTTGGTCCCATGCCTTTAAAAAGAGAGAGCTCAGCCTTAATTTCATTAATTGACAACTCTCTAAGATATTCCAAGCAAAGCTTGCCTTTCTTCTCTAGCAAGCGACTCAATATGTTCTTAATACAATGAGCCTTTATGGGAGCTAGACCTCCACATCTTATAGCATTTTCTATGAATTTCAATTTAGTTGTAAGTACAATAGAGAACAAAACTAGCAAATCAACATCCTAACCAATGCAACTCATAAAAATAATAATTAAAAAGTATAGCGTTAAGAAATTGCAAATGAAAGATATGCCATAAACAAAAGGTTTGCATAAAAATAAACAATGATGCCTTTTTTAATTACTCATAAGCATATTCAACATGAGCTAATAGGACTCAAGATATGCTACTACTTGCATTTGCCTTATTTGCAACTACTCTACTATCGGTTTCATTACTATCTATTGAAGAGCATAATAAAGGTAGCTGGGTTTTTTAGCAACTAAAATTAATTAGTTGTCTTCTACAAATTAAAATGTTAGTATTGACTGTAAATCTATTATTATATACTAATATTATGAATGCATGGAGACAATAGAGATTATAAATGTGATGATCTATATTGAGGGTGCTAATAAAGACAGGGCTTTTTTTGCATGTAATACAAAACAAAAATATGATAGAACCCTAAGAAGAAGTATCATAAGAGTTACTATATAAAAGAAAACTTCTACGAGAACGATAATTGCATGCTGCTTTCAGATTACTACTCAGAAAACTTCATCACGGAGACAAAGAGAGCTTTTACTTAGCAATAAATGTATAAAAGTGAATCATCAAATCTTCATTGTTCTCTTATAAACTGTCCCGAGACACGATATTCCAAAACTAGGATCTTTAATAGTAAGAAGGTAGTTTTGATTATGGTATACGATAATTGCAAATCAACATTAGAAAGCTAAGTTATGAATCAAACTACCAGAAAAGTGACTATAATAAGAATTATAGCTTGAAAAAAAATCATGGCCTCATAACTAATAGCTCTCCTTTTAGCAAATAGAATAAATTAATTTGACTTTTACAACTTTAGATGCAAGTATAAAGTTAGGCAGAGAGACTTAAAAACATAATAATAAAATAAGAATTTGGTTAAAGATGCTTTTTAGTCTCCATCATCCACAATCATCATGCAGTATTTCAAGGTTTTTGGATGCTTGGAGTTAGATATACAAGTAATGCTTTCAACTTCTTTCATAAACTTTAAGTTGAAGTATTATGACAAGGGATCAAAGATAATTTACATTTACAAACTAACATCTCTCAACCAAATAGAAAAAGAAAACAATGGCAATGACTGAATCACTTTTGGTTTTAAAAGAAGCATTGTAACTTAATATAGGTTATTAACGAATGCCAAGACTAACACTAGTAAGGATTGCATATAAATATGAACAAAGGAAAGCGATGCTCAGGGTTAGCTTCACCAGCTTGAAGATTTAGCCTAGTTAATTAAAACAAGTGTATAACCCACCTAAAAATTATTATGGAATTCATAAACTAGGTTGCTAATTTGCCTATACCAAAATAGAAATAAAGCAAAGTTAAAGAAATTGAGGAAAAGAGATATTACCTTTAGATTAGAATGACATTTGACATTTATGAGAAAGATAATTTTTGATTTGTCACTTATAATCGCAAATTTCATAATGCCTTAGACTGTAAAAATTAAATTTGGATCTTGCAAAACCAATAAAATTGAAGCAGCTATAGATAAACTAAGCGAGGTCAAGAGCAATCAAAGCTTCTATTTCTGCCATTTTTATTAGGTTTAGTTTAGTTTAGGTTTGAAAGATAAAAAGAAAAGGGTTTGCATTTTTTGCTCTTTTTTCATCTCTTAGGTTTGCAATTTTTATTTCGGAGGTAAGCTACTTTGAAGTCCCACTTTATTTTCAGGGTAGTAACCATGGGATCTCCACTATTTCAACCACTGAATTTAAGTCGGTGGTTAAATGATAAGAACTAACGACCAGAATAATTTCCCTTTTGTTGTTAGTATATTTTAACAAACAAATTTTTAACCCTTCACTAAATTTTGATGGTTAAAAGTCCATTTTCTTACAGTGAATATTCTCAATCCATTACACACCTTGATTTTTGCATGTCAATTTATTTATCTTTTCATGTTGAATGATTTATCTACATAATAGTTTAAGTAGGTTTACTTATTTCTTTTGATTATTTGTCACTTTCTTATATGCTTGAAAAATTTATTTATTTATTTATCTTTGTTATGCATTGTGTGAGAAGAGTGGTTTGCTTAATATTAAAAACTCATTTATAAAAAACACCTAATCGAGGTATAAGTAAAAGTGATGTCCAGAACACCTCTTTGGTGTGGGCATCAAACGTTAGATTCATTTTCCATTTTTCTATTGTGTGTCAACTCTATGATACCTACCTTTTGGACCTATTTAGATATAAATCTAAGGTTAAAAATATTATTCAAGAATTTTGAAAATTTTTTGAACATGGAGAATTATTATAAAGGTAGAATGGAATTTTTAAAGGTGAAAAATGGAAATAAAATTGAGATGGAAAAGTAAATTACTAGACTAAAAAAATTCACTAAAATGATGCAACTTTGACCTAAATATTTGTGCACACCTAAAGGAAAATTTATCCAAATTTATAAAAATGTTTTTATAAAAATTTACATGAAAGAAAAATTGAGCCAATGAAGAAATGATAAAAGGAGTCATATGGAACATTTAATTAAATATTATGTGATCTAATCATGGTCACCCATTTAAGTACATAAAATACATGTGGATGACTGAAGTATGTGGGAGTGAAATGGATATGTAAGTGTTAAATGGGTGTGAGCGAGCATGTGGGAGTGAAATGAGTATGGTACCAATGAAAAGATATCAAATTTGATTCATATGAACCATTAAATTGAGATGTATTGGTTTAATCATGGCCATACATTTGTTTGTATAAATATCAATGAAAGATTGCAGAAATTAATAAACTTATCAATTCCATCTTCATCTTTTTTAAGTGGCCAAACCATTCCCCATATTTAAATCCACCATTTTTGGTCCATATTTCTTAAAAATAAAATTGATTTCTACCCTAAATTTGCACTTAAGATATTTTTGATCATCCTTCCTACTATATACGAGTAACTAGTGAAGAAAAGGTTAAAGGAATTTAAAGAATAAATTCTTTCCAAGTAAGTATTATGTTGGAATTTTTAGAGAATTGAATTAGAATTAATGAGTATAAGTAGAATATATGTGAGATTTATTAAAATTGAAAGAAATTTGAGTGGATTTTGCTTCCATAAATTTCACTAGGTGAGGATTTTGGACCCAATCATGGCCCTAACCGGATTATAGTAAAGTGATGGGAATTATGGTTAATTAAGGCAAATATTGAATTATTTTGCATTATTAAGGTTAAGACCCATTATGGGTATTTTGATAATTTCAGCATGTATGTAAATTGAGTATGGTTAAGATTAAGATTAAAGAGGGGTATAGTTGAAGTAAATTAAGAGTTTGGGTGTTAATGTTAAAAGAGATAAGTTGATGGGGTCAAATTGAATAAGGGCAAGTTTGGAAATTCATAATGAGATATTTACCCCACTAACTCACCCAATAGCTTATTGGAGAAGGAAGCAAGGGGATTGGAGATGGAGGGGATCGACATTTTGGGGGAGACAGCTCTCTCTCTCTCTCTCTGCTGGTTACGGGTTGGAGAATGGAGCTAGGGTTTGTGAGTGAAGATTAAAGGTAATGTCTTTAATTGAAGATCTCTTCTTCCTCTTCTCTTCTTCATTTATGATTTTGGTTATGAGGGATTACAAGATCCTGTTGTTATCCCTTTGTGTAAGGGGAAAGGAGAGAAGCAGATAGATCAAGGATAGGAGAAGGAAGAAAAAGCTAGATCAGTAGACTTCCTAAGGAAATGAAGCTGGTATTTGAGGTACAGGAACTTTATGTAGATGTTTACTTGATGATTTTCTTCCTATGTTTTTGTATGTGTTCCCTTAGTAGAAGTTAAGGGTTAAATTGTAGAGATTTAGATGAATTTGCAACGAATTAAAACTAAGTGCTTAAGATAGGATCTGGGATTTGAGTTTCAAGCTGAAAAATATGGGTTTTTTCGATGGCTGTCGAAGTCCCTTGCATGGCCTTGTGACTTGTTCCTCTTTTCCTTGCGTGGCCACGCATGCCCATGCTTTCTTGCTTCTTCAGTTCGTGGTCGTGCCTCCTCTTTGTTTCTTTCTTGTGTGGCCATGTGTCTCCTTTTGGTTGTTTATGCGTGGCCACGTGATTTTCTTTGGATTTCTATGCGTGGCAGCGTGTCCCTTTGGTTCTTCATGCATGGCCATGTGATGGCTTGTTCCTCTCCCTGCGTGGCTACGCACTGCATGGCCTTTTTCCTTGCTTAGGCAAGTGAATGTTTATTTCTTCTTCTGCGTGGTCGTGTGTTTGGCATTTGGTTCCTTGTGTGACCATGTGAATGGCTGCCTTTCTCCTCACATGGCCACATTTCGGTTTGCTTCTTCTTCTGCTTGGCCATGCGTTTGGCCTTTGTTCTCCTTAAGTGGCCGCGTATGCCTACTCTTCCTTCATTGGCACGGCCACTCACATGTTTTCTTTTAATGGTTCTACTACACACTCTAAGCTATAAATTCTTCATAAGTCATGAATCTTGTATTATAAAATATAATTGGAGAGAATTAAATGGACCATAAAAAAGGTACCTGATGATTATGTTAATTATAGTGGTGGTTAATAAGTCAAATGATTTCTAAATGAAATAATTGAATGGTGAAGTCTATCCAAGGCATTATAAAGGACATAGGTAAACGTTAATCTCACATTTGATTACTTTCACTACTTGTGAGACATATAATGCATGTATATGATGTATTGGATAAAATGAATATGTGATGACTAAATTGAGTATAATGACGCAAAGAGAAATGGTATTGAGGAACCACTCAGGTACGTCCTTCTTTATTGAATATGTTTTTCATGTGGAGTTATTTGCTCATGGTTTATATGACTACATGTATGGTTTCATTTTCATGAACTATCATGCGGGTATTACCAAAGACAACCTTGAATTTCAAATCATGTTGTTATTACATGATCTTATGCTCAATGATGTGTATTGCATTATATTCTTAAAATATTGATTTTGAGCTAGTGTTGCATGATACTCAGTTATCATTATGCTAAAGTTTTTTAGTGCAAGATATAAGTTACTCGATAGCTATGCAAGTATAAACAATGATATGTATTTAAATATCAGGGCTTTAAGCCAGTATTGCTATGTAATGATAGGTGTTCATTTTTGGAAATGATTTAAGAAAATGTTATATTAAATAAGGAAGAATATGATGAATTCAAGATGTTCTTAAAGTGATAAAGCCTGCGGGTCTTAGTTCAGTTGTGGATTAGATAGGCAGGCCTAGAGGGATTCAGCAGCTGCCATAGTTGACCCCATTTCAGTCTTGTTCCTTATGGAACCATCGTTTGGCCCTGTTTGGGTCTATTGTTTGTTCCTTGCTGGAACCATTGTCGACCCTGTTTGGGTCTATTGCTTTGTTCCTTTATGGAACCATAATTTGGCCCTTTGGGTCCATCGCTTAATACCTTCGGTATCCATTGTTCCTGTTATCCACCCTTTGAACTAGCACTTAGGTAGGCTATTAAAATTTAAAAGATTCAGCAATGTACTATTAAATAAGGATATATGTACACTCACACACAACACACACACACACACACACACAAACACATATATATATAGCAATTGCTTCACCTATGTAACGTGAACATGAAAAATGGCTTACTATTGCATGACATAAGTGAGGTATTATATAGCTAGAATGATATAAATGAAATGTAGTTCTCTACTCTGTATTATATAGCTAAGATTGCATGACATAAGTGAGGTATTATATAGCTAGAATGATATAAATGAAATGTAGTTCTCTACTCTGTATTATATAGCTAAGATTGCATGACATAAGTGAGGTATTGATGCCTAAAATATCTCTTATAGATGATGGATGATATGTATACTCCCCTATGCTTTGAGTGAACATTGAAGGCATATCATGCATAATAAATATGATTAAATGCTTACGATGAAAGCCATATTATCAATTACTATAAGGTCTAGATGATTGCAAGAATAATGTTCATGTTTAGGATTACAAATTCATTTAGTATAACAAGGGTAAGATCATTTAACATTGTTGTCTTATATGTTTTCCTTAAAATTAAAGGGTGTAGTGATTTCATGATATTTTATTTGGATTTTATCCTTGGAGTTGGTTTTCCCACTAAGCTTTATAGCTTAGCACGGGCTTGTTATCCGTGTAGGTACTGGTTAAGCTTTAGTGGATCGATAGCCGGTGGCTAGTCAACCTTTGAAGAGAAGATCTGGCTGGGTGCAGTTGCTTAAGGATTTCCATGATGCATTTTGGCATTATGTTACGCCTTTTTAATTATAATTTTGTTTTAATTTATTGTGGCATGTAATAATTATGGCCTGTGCTGTTTGTTATTATCCTTGCCTTATCTTTGCTAGGTGATGATGATGATTGATGTTTATGCATGGTTAGTGGATTAGGGTGTTACAATTAGTGGTATCAGAGCCCAGGTTTAGTCTTTTCTGGGCAATACGAAATTGCGTATGGTTCTTGGATATTAAGATGATATCGGTCTAGACCATGGTGTTATTGTTATTGGAATACATTTTGATGATTATGCTAGGTGTTTAATCTATGATTGATATATATATATATATATATTGGACCATTAGCAAGATTTTGGCAGAGATTGTGAGATGATATCTGAGGAATTGTAAATATCTCTCACATCCTTATATTAGAAGTGCTTTAATGCCTTAATGTTTTATGATTGAGGTATAGCATAAGATTGATTATAAGTATGTCTAGATTATTTATCAAGATGTTTGAGGAAAAGTTCATATGACTAGAAGAGAACTTGATCTTTGGCATAGAGGATGATGTAAGATGTTAAGGTTATTAAGATACTCAGGATAAGAAATACGAGAATAAGAGTATCTGGAAATCAAAGGTGGATACAAATGATTATATATGACAAATTTATTATGGATATAGAAAATGTCTATGGTGATATTTACTTATAGTTAGAGCACCGTAAGAATTGCTAGCAATAAAGATAAAAATTATCAGTTTTGAATTTTGAGGACGAAATTCTTTTAAGGGGGAGAGAATCATAAGGACTCAATCATGGCCCTAACCGGATTACAGTAAAGTGACTAGAATTATGGTTAATTAAGGCAAATATTGAATTATTTTGCATTGTTAAGGTTAAGACCCATTAGGGGTATTTTGGTAATTTTAGCATGTATGTAAATTGAGTATGGTTAATATTAAGATTAAAGAGGGGTATAGTTGAAGTAAATTAAGAGTTTGGGTGTTAATGTTAAAAGAGATAAGTTGATGGGGTCAAATTGAATAAGGGCAAGTTTGAAAATTCACAATGAGATATTTACCCCACTAACTCACTCAATAGCTTATTGGAGAAGGAAGCAAGGGGATTAGAGATGGAGGGGATCGGCATTTTGGGGGAGACAGCTCTCTCTCTCTCTCTCTCTCTCTCTCTGTCTCTGCTGGTTACGGGTTGGAGAATAGAGCTAGGGTTTGTGAGTGAAGATTAAAGGTAATGTCTTCAATTGAAGATCTTTTTTTCCTCTTCTCTTCTTCATTTATGATTTTGGTTATGAGGGATTACAAGATCCTATTGTTATCCCTGTGAGTAAGGAGAAAGGAGAGAAGCAGATAGATCAAGGATAGGAGAAGGAAGAAAGAGCTAGATCAGTGGACTTCCTAAGGAAACGAAGCTGGTATTTGAGGTACGGGAACTTTATGTAGATGTTTACTTGATGATTTTCTTCCTATGTTTTTGTATGTGTTCCCTTAGTAGAAGTTAAGGGTTAAATTGTAGAGATTTAGATGAATTTGCAACGAATTAAAACTAAGTGCTTAAGATGGGACCTGGGATTTGAGTTTCAAGCTGAAAAATCTGGGTTTTTTTTATGGCGGCCGAAGTCCTTTGCGTGGCCACGTGACTTGTCCTCTTTTCCTTGCGTGGCCACGCATACCCACGCTTTCTTACTTCTTCAGTGCGTGGCTGTGCCTCCTCTTTGTTTCTTTCTTGCATGGCCGTGTGTCTCCTTTTGGTTGTCTATACGTGGCCATGTGATTTTCTTTGGATTTCTATGCATGGCAGCGTGTTCCCTTTGGTTTTCCATGCATGGCCACGTGATGGCTTGTTCCTCTCCCTGCGTGGCCATGCACTGTATGGCCTTTTGGGCACGTGAATGTTTATTTCTTCTTCTACATGGCCGTGTGTTTGGCCTTTGGTTCCTTGCGTGACCACGTGAATGGCTGCCTTTCTCCTCACATGGCCACTTGAATGGCTTGCTTCTTCTGCTTGGCCATGCATTTGGCCTTTGTTCTCTTTGACTGGCCGCATATGCCTACTCTTCCTTCATTGGCCCTCACATGTTTTCTTTTAATGGTTCTACTACACACTATAAGCTATAAATTCTTCATGAGTCATGAATCTCCTATTATAAAATATAATTAGAGAGAATTAAATGGACCATAAATAAGGTACCTGATGATTATGTTAATTATAGTGGTGGTTAATAAGTCATATGATTTCTAAATGAAATAATTGAACAGTGAAGTCTTTCCAAGGCATTATAAAGGACATAGGTAAACATTAATCTCACATTTGATTACTTTCACTACTTGTAAGACATATAATGCATGCATATGATGTATTGGATAAAATGAATGTGTGATGACTAAATTAAGTATAATGATGCAAAGAGAAATGGTATTGAGGAACAACTCAGGTACGTCCTTCTTTATTGAATATGTTTTTTTGTGTGGAGTTATTTGCTCATGGTTTATATGACAACATGTATGGTTTCATTCTCATGAACTATCATGCGGGTATTACCAAAGACAACCTTGAAATTCAAATCATGTTGTTATTTAATGATCTTATGCTCAATGATGTGTATTGCATTACATTCTTAAAACATTGATTTCGAGCTAATGTTGCATGATACTCAGTTATCATTATGCTAAAGCTTTTTAGTGTAAGATATAAGTTACCCGGTAGCTATGTGATACGGATCCACCACCATCAACCAATGATCCTTTAAAGATGCCTAGTGGTCCAATTACAAGAGGACGTGCAAAGAAGCTAAAGATGGCCATGTCGTCTTATGTTCAAGGCTTTGTTACTCAAGAACTTAATGAAGATGCCTTTGAGAAGTGTTATGGAGAACTTGAAGGCAAGTATAAAGTACTTAGCCTCTTGGAAGCAAGAGAAGGAATTGGGCAAGCTTAAGCTATCAAGGGCTTTTAACAACTTTGGGCTTAATTGTACAAGTCATGTGCTTCATTTAAAAGTCACATGACTCACTTAATTTGTGTTATTAATGGGCTAGGCGTATGGGCTTATTTTGGGTTTAGTTTTAGTTAGTTTGGTTATTTAATTTAGTCTTTCTTTTGGGCTTTCATTTTTAGGCCTATAAGGTTTATTAATTAGTTTTGTTTTAAGTGTGGTTAAGACTTATTTGGGCTTATTTGGCTTGTAAAAGCCCAAGAAAATTCGTGTAAGGCCATATGGGCATTTAAATTAGGGTTTTAAAGAGTGATTTAGGGTTAGCCACCTTATAAATAGGCTACCCTAGGTTGTAAACATAATCATTGAATAAAATTATAAACTTTTGAGAGTTTTCTCTTGGCTTAGCCGAAATTCTTTAGAGAGATTGTGAGATTACTTGCTTTCTTTTCTATTGCATCAAGAATTAGGATTACTTATCAATCATTTTGATTGTGGCGTTTTCTTATTCTTCTTATCCCAATTATTTGCGTTTCCATTCACGTGTTGTTTGGGGGTTCAATAGGGAGGGTGTTTGTCTTCTTTGCGTTTTGAAATCAAAGTGTATGTTTAAGGGGTTTCGGGTTCTTTAACCTTGGGGTTCCGCATCATTTGGTATCAGAGCCAAAAGTAAGGTAAATTCCTATTTATCTTAGTGTTAGGTTTGTGTTTTCTTTTCTTTGATTTTCTTTATGTTTATGCCGAATTAGGTAGTGATAAGTTTTGATTTGTGTGCTTTTGTGTGGTAAATTTAGCTTTTTCTTTTCCTTGTGTTTTGTTTCATTAAAAAAAAACAAATTCTAGTAGTAGTAAGCCTTTAGATTAGTGAGTGATTTAAAAAAAAAAGAGAGAGAGAAAAAAAAAAACGAAAAAAAATCGTGGTACTGTTCACGACACTGTTCATCACACTGTTCACGGTAGTGTTCATCGCACTGTTCACGGTACTGTTCATCAAAAAAAAAAAGAAGAGAGAAAAACGTGAAAGAGAAGAAAAAATAGAAGAAGAAAAAAATTAAAAAGCAATTGAGCAAGGGTAGTTTATATAGAAAATCCTAATCCTTTCATAAGTGGGAAAACTAATCCTTTTTGCTTTAGGATTGGGAGGAGCAGCATATACACTTTTTCCAAACTCCTTTGGGAATCCTTTAAAGGGTAGGAAATACAATCCTTATTGCTTTGGGTTTAGGCTTTCAAAAATCCTAGTCCATATCTGATTTGGAATTACAATCCTAGTCCTACTTAACCAAGGATTTACTTTGCAATTATTGAACCGCCATTTGTGCTATCCAATTGCTATCCATTTGTGCCACCATTTTTATATCATTCGTTATCCATTTGTGCTGCCATTTGTTATCCATTTGTTCCATCATTTTTTGGAATCATTTGATCATTTGTGCTACCATTTTGATATCATTTTGCCATCATTTTTCCAATCATTTGCCACCATTTTGTTACCATTTCTGGCATCATTTGCTATCATTTTTGCCACCATTTTTTTCTATCATTTTGCCATCAAATTGCCATCACTTTGCCACCATTTTGCACACAACTTGATACACTAATCAAGCTTGTTACACCATTTGGCCTAGTGATAATTTTGGCTCTAAATTGAATTGTTTTTGCATGCAACCTACTTCAATTAGGTCTCTTTGTTGATTTCTTGCTTTGTTGGGTAGAATATTTAGGTTCTATATTTGGTTTACTTTGTAGTGAATCAAATTCATTCATTTTATCCATATTGTCATTTTCCTTGATTCTTGTTGCTTATTTCTTTGTTTGATGCTAGCTTTTGTTCCATTTACATTGTTAGGGTATCATTGCTTGTCAAATACTCTAATTTTGTTATCATCAAGTGGTACACCACTCTTGTCCGTGTATCACCTCCATTGTGTCTAGAGTCTTCTTTTCTAGTTTTTGAGCTTTCTTTTTGTTGTTAGTTATTATTTCCTTGCTTTCTTAAACGTGCTCAAGTTTTTGATTTGTGATTTAAATTCTAAAGTGCAATTTTGAAGTTGCAAGCTTGAGAGGAAAAAGGCAAGAGGGTAAAAGCCTTAATTGTATGAAACACGAGAGCAGTGACATTCTTGAGTGTTAAAACACGTGAGGGAGTGCTTGTGAGGTTTTTTTTTATCTAACATTTTCTTGCAGACAATCCACCATGACCGAAGAATTTAGTGGGAAAGGAATATCCCAAGAGGATGATATAAATGTGCCCGATAACAAGATGTTATATCAAGTATTCATTAGGGAGTTTCGGAAGCTAAACCTTAGGATAGATGGAATAGAAGAGAGGCGTGAAGGAAGTACATCCAATGTACCTAGAAGGACAGCACGGAGAAACCGAATTATTGAACAACAAGTAGTGCATGATTATGATGATGAAGATGAAGAGGAGGCTAGTGCAACGATAGATGGAAACTTGGGCAACATCAAACTCAAGATTCCTCATTTCAAGGGCCGAAATAGTGCGGAAGAGTATTTGGAGTGGGAGCGAAAGGTGGAGATGATCTTTGAATGCAACAGATATTCAGAGGAAAAGAAGGTGAAGCTTGCAGCTGTGGAGTTTACTGATTATGCAGTGTTTTGGTGGGAGCAACTCAATTTGAGTAGGAGGAAGATGGGAAGGCGTCACATTAATAATTGGGAAGACATGAAGGAAGCCATGAGAAAAAGGTTTGTTCCTTCACACTATTTTAGAGAATTACATCAAAAATTGCATAGGCTTGTGCAGGGAGCAAAATCAGTGGAGGAGTACTATAAGGAAATGGAAATGTGCATGGTGAGAGTAAACATTGAGGAGGATGAGGAGGTCACCATGGCTCGGTTCCTAAGTGGGCTGAACAATGATATTGCTGATGCCCTTGAACTATACAAATATGACTCCATGGAAGAAATGTTGCACATGGCAATGAAGATTGAAAAGCAAAAGAAGAGTAAAGGCTTCCATAAGACCAACAACAACTCAAATCACTCATTGGCATCTAAATGGACAAAAAAGGAGGAGAAGAAGGACTTTAGGGTATCTAAACCCCATAGGGCAGATTCGACACCCAAAGAAGAAAAGGTACCCCAACTTCCAAACAAGGTTGTTAAAGGTAACTCTAGTACTCCTACCCCTAGTAGAGAAATTAAATGCTTTAAATGTTTGGGTAAGGGGCATGTAGCACGTGAATGTCCTAATAGGAGGGTAATAATAGCTAAGGATGATGGGGAAATTACTTCTGAATCAGAAAATAGTGATAATGAAATGCCTCCTTTAGAAGATTGTAGTGATTGTGATAATGAAGGGGAGTTGTTAGTCGCTGAAACCGGGACATCTTTAGTTGCTAGGAGAGCTTTAAACTTGAATGTTAAAGAAGATAGCCTAGAACAAAGAGAGAACATATTTCACACTAAGTGTTTAGTTAATGGGAGAGTGTGCACAATCATTATTGATGGGGGGAGTTGTACGAATGTAGCTAGTGCAAGTATGGTTGAAAAGTTGAACTTGGCATGTGAGAAGCATCCTAGACCTTACAGGTTGCAATGGTTAAATGATAGTGGAGAAGTTAAGGTGACACGCCAAGTTAGAGTGCCATTTTCAATTGGATGGTACAAGGATGAGGTTTTATGTGATGTTGTACCTATGCAGGCAGGCCATTTGCTTGTGGGGAGGCCTTGGCAGTTTGATAGACAAGCTATTCATAATGGGTACACTAACCGATTTTCTTTTTCTTATGAAGGTAGAAAGGTTGTTTTAGCTCCATTATCTCCTCAAGAGATTTATGAAGTACAAAAGAAAATGTTTGAGAAAGAGAAAGAGGCTTCGGCCAAAGGAGTAAAGGGGAGAGAGGTTTCGGCCCAAGGGGTGAGAGAAAGAGAAAAAGAAAGGAAAAGGGGAAAAGAGGCCAGAAAAGAAACAAAACAAATAAATGGCCCATTGGTGAGTGAAAACAAGCAAGGGGGAAAGCAAAAACAAAATTTTTATGTGAGAACAAGAGAGGTTAAGAGTGCTTTAGCTTTAGGACAATCATTGATCCTTGTCATCTACAAGGAAACTTTGTTTTCTAACACTGATCTTAATCTTGATTCTTTGCCTCCTAGTTTTGTTTCTATGTTGCAGGAGTATTCTGATGTATTTCCTGAAGAGCTGCCGGATGGATTGCCACCTTTGAGAGGGATAGAACATCAGATTGACTTTGTGCCAGGATCTACCATTCCCAATAGACCAGCCTATAGAAGCAATCCTATGGAAACTAAGGAGATGCAAAGGCAAGTGGAAGAACTCATGGAGAAGGGATTGGTGAGAGAAAGCATGAGTCCATGCGCAGTGCCAATTCTTTTGGTGCCTAAAAAGGATGGAACTTGGAGGATGTGTGTTGATTGTCGTGCAGTCAACAAAATCACTGTAAAGTATAGACATCCCATTCCTAGGCTAGATGATATGTTGGATGAATTATATGGTGCTGTGTATTTTACTAAAATTGATTTAATGAGTGGATATCATCAAATTAGAATGAAACCTGGTGATGAGTGGAAAACAGCCTTCAAAACTAAATATGGTTTGTATGAGTGGTTGGTTATGCCATTTGGGCTATCTAATGCCCCTAGCACTTTTATGAGGCTTATGAACCACGTATTACGTGCATATTTAGGAAAGTTTGTTGTTGTATACTTTGATGATATACTCATTTACAGCAAGTCTTATGAAGAACATATTGAGCATGTTAGGCTAGTTTTACAAGCTTTGATATCTGAAAAGTTGTATGCTAAGCTTAAGAAATGCACATTTTGCATAGATAGACTTGTGTTTCTTGGTTTTGTGGTGAGTGCACAGGGAATTGAAGTGGATGAAGAAAAAGTGAAGGCAATTCAAGAATGGCCCATGCCTAAAACTACTTCTGATGTAAGGAGCTTCCATGGATTAGCAAGTTTTTATAGGCGTTTTGTGCAAGATTTTTCGTCCATTGCTGCACCACTTACAGAAATCATCAAGAAGGATGTTGGATTTAAGTGGGGAGAATCACAACAAAAGGCATTTGATACTTTGAAAGGGAAGTTGTGTTCTGCTCCTATTTTATCTTTGCCTAATTTTGATAAGACATTTGAAATAGAATGTGATGCTTCTGGTGTAGGTATTGGGGCGGTGTTGATGCAAGAGAAGAAACCAATTGCCTACTTTAGTGAGAAGCTTAATGGCGCCCAACTCAACTATTCAACCTATGACAAAGAGCTATATGCCTTAGTAAGAGCTTTGGATGTGTGGCAACATTACCTTCTTCCTAAGGAGTTTGTCATTCATACCGATCATGAGTCCCACAAACATTTGAAGGGACAAGGTAAATTAAATAAAAGGCATGCTAAATGGGTTGAATTTATTGAATAGTTTCCCTATGTCATTCAATACAAGCATGGAAAAGATAATATTGTTGCTGATGCATTGTCAAGGAGATATTCTTTAATTTCTACACTTAGTTCTAAGTTTCTTGGTTTTGAGCATGTTAAGGAACTATATGTTGGAGATCTTGATTTTGGTAATGTGTATGCAGCATGTGAGCATCAAGCTTTTGATAAATTTTATAGGCATGATGGGTTTTTGTTTAAAGGCAACAAGCTTTGTTTGCCTAAATGTTCTATGCGTGATTTGCTTGTATTAGAGTCTCATTGTGGGGGATTGATGGGACATTTTGGGGTGCATAAGACGTATGACATGTTGAATGAGCATTTTTATTGGCCTCATATGCGTAGAGATGTGGAAAAGGTATGTAATTCATGTATTGCATGTAGGCAAGCTAAGTCTAAAACTATGCCTCATGGTTTGTATATGCCTCTACCAGTGCCTAGTTCTCCTTGGACTGATGTTTCTATGGATTTTGTGCTTGGATTGCCTAGAACTAAACGTGGTAGAGATAGCATTTTTGTTGTGGTCGACAGGTTTAGCAAGATGGCTCACTTTATTGCTTGTCATAAATGTGATGATGCTGTTAATATTGCCGATCTATTCTTTAGAGATGTTGTGCGTTTGAATGGGGTTCCACGTACCATTGTTTCAGACAGGGATACAAAGTTCCTTTCACATTTTTGGCGTGTTCTATGGGGTAAGTTGGGTACGAAATTATTGTTTTCTACTACTTGTCACCCACAAACAGATGGTCAAACAGAGGTGGTGAATAGAACTTTGGGAACTTTACTTCGTGCCATAGTCGGTAAGAATCTCAAAACATGGGAGGATTGTTTACCTTTCATTGAATTTGCTTATAATAGAAGTATTCATTCTTCTACTGGTTTCTCACCTTTTGAACTTGTATATGGTTTTAATCCACTGACTGTGCTTGATCTTTGTCCATTGCCTTTACATGAGATTTCCAGTTTGGATGGTAATAGGAAGGCAGAATTGGTGAAATCTTTGCATGAGCAAGCAAGAGCTAATATCGAGAAGAAGAATCATAAGTATGCTGAAAAAGCCAATAAAGGTAGAAGACAAATGGTATTTGCTCCTGGAGATTGGGTTTGGGTGCATTTTCGTAAGGAACGGTTTCCAAACCAAAGGAAGAGCAAGTTGGATGCACATGGTGATGGTCCATTTCAAGTCTTGGAGCGCATCAATGATAATGCTTACAAGATAGATTTACAAGGTGAATATGGTGTTTCTGCAACTTTTAATGTGTCTGACCTTTCTCCTTTTAATATGGATGCAGATTTGAGGACAAATCTTTTTGAGGAGGGAGGGAATGATACGGATCCACCACCATCAACCAATGATCCTTTAAAGATGCCTAGTGGTCCAATTACAAGAGGACGTGCAAAGAAGCTAAAGATGGCCATGTCGTCTTATGTTCAAGGCTTTGTTACTCAAGAACTTAATGAAGATGCCTTTGAGAAGTGTTATGGAGAACTTGAAGGCAAGTATAAAGTACTTAGCCTCTTGGAAGCAAGAGAAGGAATTGGGCAAGCTTAAGCTATCAAGGGCTTTTAACAACTTTGGGCTTAATTGTACAAGTCATGTGCTTCATTTAAAAGTCACATGACTCACTTAATTTGTGTTATTAATGGGCTAGGCGTATGGGCTTATTTTGGGTTTAGTTTTAGTTAGTTTGGTTATTTAATTTAGTCTTTCTTTTGGGCTTTCATTTTTAGGCCTATAAGGTTTATTAATTAGTTTTGTTTTAAGTGTGGTTAAGACTTATTTGGGCTTATTTGGCTTGTAAGAGCCCAAGAAAATTCGTGTAAGGCCATATGGGCATTTAAATTAGGGTTTTAAAGAGTGATTTAGGGTTAGCCACCTTATAAATAGGCTACCCTAGGTTGTAAACATAATCATTGAATCAAATTATAAACTTTTGAGAGTTTTCTCTTGGCTTAGCCGAAATTCTTTAGAGAGATTGTGAGATTACTTGCTTTCTTTTCTATTGCATCAAGAATTAGGATTACTTATCAATCATTTTGATTGTGGCGTTTTCTTATTCTTCTTATCCCAATTATTTGCGTTTCCATTCACGTGTTGTTTGGGGGTTCAATAGGGAGGGTGTTTGTCTTCTTTGCGTTTTGAAATCAAAGTGTATGTTTAAGGGGTTTCGGGTTCTTTAACCTTGGGGTTCCGCATCACTATGCAAGTATAAACAATGATATGTATTTAAATATCAAGGCTTTAAGCCAGTATTGCTATGTAAATGAATGATAGGTGTTCATTTTTGGAAATGATTTAAGAAAATGTTAAATTAAATAAGGAAGAATATGATGAATTCAAGATGTTCTTAAAGTGATAAAGCTTGCGGGTCTTAGTTCAGTTGTGGATTAGATAGGCATGCCTGGAGGGATTCAGCAGCTGCCATAGTTGATCCTGTTTGGGTCTTGTTCCTTATGGAACCATTGTTCGGCCCCGTTTCGGTCTATTGTTTGTTCCTTGCTGGAACTATTGTCGACCTCGTTTGGGTCTATTGCTTTGTTCCTTTATGGAACCATAGTTTGGCCCTTTGGGTCCATCGTTTGATACCTTCGGTATCCATTGTTCCCGTTATCCACCCTTTGAACTAGCACTTAGGCAGGCTATTAAAAGTTAAAAGATTCAGCAATGTATTATTAAATAAGGATATATATATATATATATATATATATATATATATATATATATATATATATATATATATATATATATATATATATATATCAATTGCTTCACCTATGTAATGTGAACATGATAAATGGCTTACTATATTGCTTGATTGAATTCCTTTTTGGCTAGAATGATATAAATGAAATGTAGTTCTCTACTCTGTATTATATAGCTAAGATTGGATGACATAAGTGAAGTATTGACGCCTAAAATATCTCTTATAGAAGATGTATGATATGTATACTCCCCTATGCTTTGAGTGAACATTGAAGGCATATCATGCATAATAAATGTGATTAAATGCTTGCGATGAAAGTTGTACTATCAATTACTATGAGGTCTAGATTATTGTAAGAATAGTGTTCATGTTTAGGATTACAAATTCATTTGGTATAGCAAGTGTAAGATCATTTAACATTGTTGGCTCATATGTTTTCCTTAAATTTAAAGGGTGTAGTGATTTCATGATATTTTATTTGGATTTTATCCTTGGAGTTGGTTTCCCCACTAAGCTTTATAGCTTAGCACGGGTTTGTTATTCGTGTAGGTACTGGTTAAGCTCTAGTGGATCGATAGCCGGTGGCTAGTCAGCCTTTGAAGAGAAGATCTGGCTGGGTGCAGTTGCTTGAGGATTTCCATGATGTATTTTGGCTTTATGTTAGGCGTTTTTAATTATAAGTTTGTTTTAAGTTATTGTGGCATGTAATAATTATGGCCTGTGCTGTTTATTATTATCCTTGCCTTATCTTTGCTAGGTGATGATGATGATTGATGTTTATGCATGGTTAGTGGATTAGGGTGTTACAGAGGAATTAGGAGGAGGAGAAGAAAGGAAAACAAAGGGAAAAATGAAGGAAAAAGAGGCTTAGCTAATGAGCAAAGGAAATAATGTTAGTGGATACCCAAAACTAGCATATTTCAATTTTTTCATAAATTATGCATGTTACATTAATTTGGGTAAATGTTGTGTATATTTAAAATTAATGTTAAAAAGATTAAATTGGATGTTAATAAGTTAATTTCAAGTGTACATTAATGTATAAAAGCCTAGGTGTAAAACCCTAAATTTCATATATTATGTTAGTAATAGTAAAGTAAAATGCATTTGAAAATTTGACAAATTAATGATGAACATGTGTAATAAATGCTTTAAGAACATAAATGAAACGAATAATGGAAGAAACAAAATAATTTTAGATGAAGAATAATTTTGGATGAATTCATACCATGGTCAAAGTGATGAACATGTGAAAATGTTATGTACAAAATGATAGTAAATGATAAAAAAGTGAGAAATGATGATCATTATTTATAATGCACAAAAGTTTTTGTATTCATGAAGATTAAAAAAAACATGAAGAAATATGAGAATATGATATTAATAATACTAAAGAAATGAAGTGATTATTTTGCCCTTAGTAATTAGTGGTTAAACTAAAGGTATAAAATGTAATTAGCTAGCAATAGGAACACATGGTGGTAGCAAGTCATGGCAACTCGCATTTGTATACCAATGGTAGTCTACACAATAATATATTGATATTGTAAGAAAAAAATAACAAAAAAAAGAAGTTGATTATGCAATTTGGTTCGAGTAATGATTTAATAGACCCTAAGTGGCCACTTCGATATCATTTGTGCCTTTGAGGTCCTCGTCCTTCATATTGGTTCATGAGCTTTCACTAAAAACAACTAAGGGAAAAACTATAATTAAATGATAATATTGATGAAATAGTGCAAAAATTTTAATTATATGATAATTAGATGAAATAGTAATGAAACTATGATAAAATGGATGAAATGGTCAAAAAAAGGTAAATTAAGTAGTAAATTTGATGAAATAATGGCAAAATGAAAATTAAATGGTAAAATTGAAGAATTAGTGGCAAAATTGTAAATAAGAGATAAAATTCACATTTTAATGGAAATTTTATAATTAAATGATGAAAATTAATATTTTAGGGAACCTTGATGCCAAAGTTGTAATTATTTGATAAAATTGGTATTATAAGGAGTTAATGATAATTTTGGAATTAAAGTGAAACTTTAAGGGTACATGGGTAATTTTGATGATAAAATGGATTTCTAAGGAAAGAATGGTAATTTTGGTTATAAGTTGAAATTTTAAGGGCAAAAATTATGGTTTTGTAGAGAAATGACAATTTTAATGGTAAAATCGTAATTAAATGGAAAATTGTAGAAATGTCAAAATATAATGATAAATGAAGAAAAATTTGGTTATAAAGAGGTAAAATAAAGAAAATGATAATAGAAAGAAATAGATAAAATAAATAACATATAATGTGTATATCTATGTGTGTGTAATAGCAGATAATGTGAACAAAATGCGATAAAAACAAATCAATTGACTATAAATTATTCCATATATACATTTATTAGAAAACATGAATGATAAAGGGATAAAATAGGTAAAAATAATAAGTAATAAATAACGAAGATGATGATGATGATAAATTAATAATAAAATGTAAATAATAGTAATAAATAAATGACAGTAATGAATTGAAGAGAGAAGAAAACAAATAGAAAAGGAAATAAGTTAATGGTAATGTAAATAAGAATATGTGTATAAATTATAGTATAAACCCACATTAAAGAAAATGTATAAAAAAATTAAATACATGTTAGAAATTAAAGAAATTGTGTGTGAAAGAATTAGTTGAAGAGAATTTTACTTCAATATAATAGATTGATTTTGAAATGCATACTTAGGTATGCATGTTTGAAATATATTAGTTTATGTATCAACTTCTAGGCATTTTATATTTAGTGCTTAGTTATTTGCTGCATGTAGATTTCGTATAAGTAGAAAGAAGGGTATAGTTCAACATTATAAAATGGAGTCTTTAAGTTGGAATAAAAGTGTATATGTGAACAAGTAAGTTAGAATTTTCCCACCATTGTCTTTCTCTACAAATCCCTTTCTATAAGCACAATTTAACACCTAACTCACTTCCTTTTAACATTAATATCATCAAGCAAAATTTCCAGCAGCTAATAACATTAAATATAAACAAATTCAGCTACTACCTTACCTCTTATAGACTAGTAGCTTTAAGTTTTAGATCTTCTCCTTACCTCTATTTTCCCTTATTCTTTAACTATGACCATAAACTTTCACCAATTAAACCTTTAAAAATCTATATATATGTTCTAGCTTAAGTACTTAATGAAATAAGATGAAGAAGTTAATTACTTTTATAAAAGTTCCAGAATTTGATCACCTTACTCACCTAAACACAACAAATTCTCTCTTTTTCCCAAATCCAACAGAAATATGGCAAAATTTTAAATGCAAGTAGAAAAGAAGAGAGAGGAAAAGAAAATTTCTGCAAGTTAGAGTATGATATGGATGGCCAAGGTATTTTCTCTTTTTTTCCAGCAAATTTTTTTATCACGCCTCACTAAATAAGCAAATTGTAAATTTGTCTCTTTCCTATTGGTTACTTCTTTAATTCCTTTTGATAAATTCTTATGTAATCACTCACTTAAATTTTAATTGCCATTGACATATTATACTATTTCTTATTTCAATTAAACCATAAATTCATAATATGTATACATATAACCACAATTTACATAATACATTGAATAATCAAAACAAATGCTTAAATTTTGATCATGTCCCATGTAAGCAATAATGCCAACATAAGCATAAACATGTTTCTAATCCCACTAGGGTGTTTTTTGACGCCCTATAACTAAAATAGTACAACTATATGGAGTACCATTGTTCATTGATTGAACTTTCATATAATAATAACTATGAAGTGAGTATACATATGCACCATATAAGGCTCTATATATGGTAGGAAATGTAGTTGCTCTTATGCTAGACATAACTCGGTGAAAATAAGATAGTAGGCTAGAAATTGATAAGCAAAACCAAAGAAAAAGTGAAGATTATCAAAGAAGGGTTGAAAGTTTATCTCTAAAAGACATATACAAATCTAAAAAGGGAAGACATCAAATATGTTTTTAGTGATAAAGTCTTTTTGAAAGTCTTAATGTGCCATAAAGTGGTTCGATTTAAGGGAAAGCAAGTTAAGCCCTAGGTTTATTGGTCCATATGAGATCATTAAATGTTTGGGACTAGTAGCATACATATTGGGTTTTTAACACCCATATATTCAAAATATATCCATGTAATGTAATATTAATTTTTGTACAATACACATACCAAATGTAGACCTACTCATACATGCCATATACAAAATACAAGAAAGTTGTCTTCTCTGTTGCGCAACTCCGTCCAAGTCCAACGTTTGCCCTTCCGAGCATTGACCTATCTCTTTCAAACCTGCACATAGTAAATAGCTAAGCGTTAAGCATATAGTGCTTAGTGGTGGATATCCAACTAAAATATTTCACAGTCATAGATGTATAGGCCTAAAAATTTCCATTTTTAATCCTCAATTTTGATTTTTTCTCAAATTGGTCGATTTCATCATTTTATTTCTAGGATTATTATTCTAGTTCAGCATCATATACTTATCTTTACTAAAATTTCCACTTAGACTCTAGTCTATATTTTAATATTTGCTTCAATTCTTATTTATCAAATCTTTTTTCGTTGTCATAATTGTACAATTAGACCCATGAACAAATTTTTAATCTACTATTTGTTTCTTGCTTGATACTTTACTCTTAAATTATTAATCTTTCATTGATTCAACATTTATGCTTAATTATAGGTATAGATTTTGGATCTCTAATTCAGGGTTTGATGTTCATATTTGATGAACCTATAATATTAAAAAAATTTTATAGTCTTATCTTTATCTATGTTTTCCTTTATGATTTTATACTTAAATTTATGTGCACTTCCTTATTATATCAAACTAAGTCACATATTTATCTACCCAAATTATAAACCTTAGCTTTTAATCCTTATTAGTCACTTGTTAAGTTTCCACTCAACCCGTATACTATTTTCTTTTCTTTCATTAATTATCTTTTCTTCATCTATGTAAGTTACATTAATTTTTACATTCTATCTCTTCAAAGCTATTCTTTATTTTCTTAATTATATATTAAATCATTCCTTTGTATTTTATTTACATTTAGTTACTTTCCTCCACTTGTTTATAATTCCAACTCTATTTTATTATTAATTACATAACTACTCTTCTTTACTTTATATTCCATTTTCTTCTTTCAATTTATATTTTAATCCTTCATAATGTAATCAGATAATGATAAATTATATTTTGGTCCTCATTAATTTTATTCTTATATGTGAACCCTTAGCCATTTAAATTACATTCTTCAATTTCTTGATTACACTTTTATCCCTTTTAATACTAATTTTTTTAGCCTTTACTTGTTTATTTCTCACCTTTATTTATTTTAAACTTCTTATACTATGTTTTAATCTTTAACTCTTCCTTATGAAATGGTAAATAACCATTTAGTCCCTCATTGATTTTTTACCTACATTTTGTTTCCTTTTACCCTTAATTGTTTAATACAGAAATTTATCCTAGAATTTCTGCTTTAAATCTTCAAACTACTGTTAAGTCCTTATTATTATTTATTTATGTCTTTTTCTCACCTACTTCCTAATTAAGGTGAAAAATTACAATTTAATCCCTAAACTTTCTTTTAACATATGTCATACCTTTTTTACATTAATTTAGCCCATTTTGCTTTCCTTTTGTTTTTATTCCATTTATACTCAAAATTTAAATTTTAGTCCTTATATTTTGTTATGTGATGGAAAATTACAGTTTGGTCCCTAAAATTTTTTATGTAAATTTTTTAACCCTTTTGACCATTTTAACTCTCTTAATCATATTTTTTATGTAAATTTACATTTTTACTCCAAATTTCTTATGTACTTACATTTTTACCCCCTTCTTAATCACTTAATTATATTTTTCACTTTATTACTATTTACTCACACATTTAATATCTTTTATGCAAAAATTACCTTTCAATCTCTATTTTCTTGTATAATTACATTTTTACCTCAAATGGTACCTAGTGGAAACCCTCAAATGGGATATGCGAGATAAGGACTCCAATGATTCAAAATGAGCTAGAGTAACCACTTGGAATGATCTACTACTCCGGAATGTGTAAAGATGACCACTTAGCGCGATCAATGCCTTCAGAATGTGCTGAGGTGATCACTTGGCATGATCAATACCTAAATTGTCAATCTAATGTGCACAATTACAATTCAAATCATCTTATGGTTTTATCATAGTATATGTCCCTATGGCTTATCATTATATCATAAAATCCAAAATTAACAATTGTACACTAATGGCAGTTATTTTTAATCATCTTATGTCATATGATCACATAACTTCTTACACTATTCAATATATGCCACAATTTTCATTTGCTCATTTATTATTCATTCATACTTAACATACATATATTCATAATAAACATGTGTAATATTACTTAAATATGATGGAAACATGCCATTTTCACACTATATACTATTTGGCCATGTCATGCTTACATCTATTCACCGTGTTTCCTCAAACATAGTCGCGCTTTACACATTCTCATAATCATTTCAAGCTTTCATATGATGATAAACCATCTAATTCCATTAGTATCTTTTTAGTTCACTTATGAACATCATTATGCCCACTTAGTTAATATTATGTACAATTATAATTTAACTTTCTAATCATTCATATTAGGTTTATTCATCATTATAATACTCATTTCATATTAAGTATTCAATTAATTGTCAAATTATCACTTGATAAACCTTAGGTTATCATTCAACCATTTAAAATTATATTTCTTTTTAGTTTTTTTCTTCCCTAATTATCATTCATTCCATGTTATGTCTTCACTTTATCAAGGTATCTTAATTTGTTCCATCATTTTCATCATTTATTCTTTCCCATTCCTATACTTTACTATTCAACCATTATTAGGTCATATGTATATAAATTTCTTTAATTCATTTAACACATTCATACCATGTTTTCCATACATCTTAAACATGAATATATCTTTAAATTAATTTAATTATTTATCTAACCTTAATTTCACTTACTTACATAATAGGTTCTATAAATAATGTACCATTTCTAGTCATAATGTCATGTATTTAACATCATATATTTCATTATTTATCTTCTAATTACATTAATTGACCATTAATTTGAATTAATGCCAACATTACTTCCTAACGGACATAATAGATTACATAACTAATGCATTATCTCTATCCATAATTTCATTCAATTGATATCATATACTCTATTATTCATAATTCAATTTCATTATTTTACCATTTATTTGAATTATAGTTCACATTTAACAATTTTTCTCTAAGTGACATAATAGGATTTTAAACTAATTTATCACTTTTATTCATTCTTTCATACAATTTTTCATGCCAATTCAATTCTTTAACATTCAATTTCATTATTCTACCATGAATTTAAATTTAAGCATTATTTGCAATAAAAACTCCAAAACACACATAATTAGGGATTACATGAAATTAGTTAGTTTGGTTATCCACTTATCTATTTTCCAGGCTCTATCCATGATTTCTCCTTCTTTTTCATATTTTTAATTCATTTATCCTTTGACTAGACTTGAATTTCTATAAACTCCACCTTAGCCGAAATCTTCCATGATTCATTTCTTTAATTTTATAAAGTTTTCTCCAAACCTTTCTCTTTTTAATTATGTGCACTTCCACCAATTTAAAACTTAGTTTTCATGATTTTAGGGATTTTAAGCGATTAGAAGAATGGTTTCAATTGATAGAGCATAAAAATTTCTTATGAAAAAGCTTGAATCAAATGATAATGGTAGAATTTCACAAAGTATTGGGTTATATTTTTTGGAGGAGAGGGAGAGATGATTTTTAATCCTATTTTTGTCTAAAATTTTATCGATTTTAGGTAAATATTTTTCCCAAAAACCAGCCCAAAAAACAATGGTTTAAAGGGTGAACAAATCAACCACTTTATGTGGACACAATTATGCCAGTTGTCAATTTGTCATTGGCTCATCCACCTTATTTATTTTTCAGCCATAATTATTTCAAAAATTTCAAAATATTATAATTAAGACGTGTTTAAAATTATGGGTCAATTGGAGCTTGTTTCAATAGCTTTTAGGGTGCCAAAACATCTTTGACCAGTTTGAAAACTTGATTTTCAAAATCAACGTAAAATTGATTTTTCACCATAAAATGATCCTCCATAATATTTCTAGTAATTCCATATATTTAGATAATTTTTCAAAGGTCTCTATCATAATTTTTAAGCCCAAAAAATAAATTTATCGGTTCAAAATCGAAAATTCAAAATGGTAAGAAAAATTATTTTGCATTTCCAGAAATTCATTTAGGCTATTTGTCATAGGTTTATGTGATTGGAATAATGTTTGGAGGTCTTTGAAATACTTTTGGACTCGATCAAAGTAGTAGTCAGCATTATTATGGTCTAGGAAAATTCTTCGCTGTCTATTTTGAGGGCTTATCTTACCTTAATTTTATCTTAAATTCTACCACTCGACTTCATTTAATTGACACTATCTAAGTTAATGATTGAGCATAACTTCTGAGAAGGTCACCCATCCTAGTATTTCTTTCATTCGAGCACATTTAGCTCCTGAGTTCTTATGGAATTTAGTGCATTAATACTGATACAATCACATCCTATGTCACATCGGTGAGATTATTCACGGCCCAAAAAACACTGTTCTTGAAGATCGAAATTTTAGGCCATTACAATTCTTCCCCACTAAAAAAAATTTGTAGTCCAAATTTACTCGCATTAGATAGCTAAAATCACTACTGCTCCATCATACTTCCTTGTTTTAATATAATTTCTATTAATTCCTTATCTTACACCAGAAATAATGATAGGTTGCCTTACTTTTCTAAAAAATCTTAATTACCAATGTTCTCGTGCCATGTATACTTAATCGTTTCACCCATTTCGATCTTAGGACCGCCTAAACATGCTTTGATACTATAAAATGTAACAACCATATATTGTGAACATCTCAATGTAATATAACAATAATTTTTATATAATGCACATACCAAATACAGTCCTACTCATACATGCCACATATAAAAAATAAGAAATTTATCTTTTTTGTTGTAGAATTCCAACCAAGTCCAACGCTTGCCCCTTTGAGCATCAGCCTATTTCCCTGAAACCTATGCCCAATAAATAGTACTTTTTGAGCTATAAATAGTGCCACTAGGGACTCTAATGCTTTTTTTTAAGAACTATGAAGTACAATTTATAGAGAGTCCAAAGATATAATTTAAGATGAAATTGAGGTCAAATAGGGATTTGAAAGTCAAAAATAAAAATAAGTAATGATCTAGTGTGACGAGCACACACTTTGACTTGATGTTTGACCAAGGTTAAAAAAATTATACGAGATTTTTGAAAATTTATTTGACCATGTAGAATAATTATAAATGGTATAATAGAATTTTTAAAGGTGAAAAATGAAAATAAAATTAAGACAGAAAAGTGTATTACTTAATCGATAAAATTACCATCAGACTAGAAAATTTATTGAAATGATGTAGTTTTGTCTTGAAAATTTTTACACACCTAAAGGAATTTTTTTGTATTTATGGAAAATATATGAAAAATTAAGCCGATGAAGAAATGATCAATACAATCTGATATGGATCCACCATCAACCAATGATCCTTTAAAGATGCAAGTGGTCCAATTACAAAAGGGCATGCTAAGAAGCTAAAGATGGCCATGTCATCTTATGTTCAAGTCTTTGTTCCTCAAGAGGGTATGCTAAAGATTCCTTTGAGAAGTATTATAAAGAACTTGAAGGCAAGCATAAAGTACTTAGCCTTTTGAAAACAAGTGAAGAAATTGGGCCAATTTAAGCCATAGAGGGCTTTTGTAACTTTAAGCTTTTATTATGCAAGTCATATGCTTCATTTAAAAGTTACATGACTCACTTAAGTTGTATAAGTTTTGGGCTAGGCATGTGGGATTTTTTTGTTCTATTTTGGGCTTGGATATTCGGCCACTTCTTCATTTGTTATTAGGCATATTTTAACTTTTGTTATTTATTTTAGTTTAGGCTTAATTTGTCTTGCAAAGCCCATGGTAAATTCGGCCATACCATGCCTAAGGCCTTATTAGATTTTTTTTAGGCTTTAAACTCTTTTTATGTTTAGTTTGAGTATAAATAGCTTGTTATAAGTTGAAAACACAACACTTGATTAATAATAAACTTTGAGAGCTTTCTCTTTTTGGCTTAGCCAAATTCTTTAGAGAGAATAGTGAGGTTTCTTGCTTTTCTTTTCTATTGCATGAAGAATTAGAATTACTTATCAATCACTTGGTTGTGGCATTTTTCTTATTGTTCTTTCCCAATTACTTGTATTTCCATTCACTTGTTGTTTGGGGGTTTAATAGGGAGGATGTTTATCTTTTTTTGTCTTTGCCATCAAAGTGTATGTTTAAGGGGTTTCAGGTTCTTTAACCTTAGGGTTCCGCAAAATTTGGCATCAAAGCCAAAAGTAAGGTAAATTCCTATTTATTTTAGTATTAGGTTTATGTTTTCTTTCTTTGATTTCTTTATATGCATGCCAAATTAAGTAGTTATAAGTTTTGATTTGTGTTATAAATTTAGCCGTTTTTTCCCTTATCTTGGGTTTGATTCGTTTAAAAACCTTAGAAACCGAACTTGAACTTTGAATCTTTGGCATGAAAATCGAATCCTAATAGTAATAGTAGTAGCCTTTAGATTGGTGTGTTAAATTAAAGAAAATGTGGTATTGTTCATTGCGTTATTCATGGTACTATTTACAATATCGTTCATCGCAGTGTTCACGATACTATTCATTAACAAAAAAAGAAAAAAGAGAGAAAATGTGAAAGAGAAAAAAAAAAGAAGAAGAAAAAAATTAAAGAACAATTTGGCAAGGGTAGTTTAAAAAGCCAAAAGAGAATCCTAATCCTTTTATAAGTGTGAAAGGATAACCCTTTTTGTTTTAGGATTGGGAGGGGCAGTAATTAAATTTTTCCAAATACCTTTGGGAATCCTTTAAAGAATAGGGAAATCAATCCTATTACTTTAGGTTTAAGTTTTCAATAAAATCCTAATCAACATTTGACTTGGATTCACAATCCTAATCCTAGACAAGGATTTCCACTTGGCAAACATTTGTGCTATCCTTTGTTATTAATCATTGCCAATCATTTTATATCATTTGCTATCCATTTGTATTACCATTTTTGGAAACATTTTCCATCATTTATGCAACTATTTTTGGTAACTTTGCCATCATTTGTGTAACCATTTTTGGTAACTTTGCCATCATTTATGTTACCATTTTTGGAAACTTTTGCTATCATTTTGCCATCACTTTGCCATAATTTTGTGCTCTAAGTTGATTAGTTTTGCATGCAATCTACTTTATTTAGATTAATTAGGTATCTTTATTGTTTTCTTACTTTGTTGGGTAGAGTAATTAGGTTTTATATTTGGTTTACTTAGTAGTGAATCAAATTCATCTATTTTATCCATATTGTCATTTTTTTTATTCTAGTTACTTATTTCTTTATTTTAAGCTTACTTTTGTTCTTTTTATATTGTTAGAGTATCTTTGCTTAACTAATACTTTAATTTGCTTATAATCAAGCGGTACACCATTCTTGGCCGTGTATCACCCCCATTTGTGTCTAATGTCTTATTTTTTAGTTTTTGAGCTATCTTTTGTTATTAGTTATTATTTTCTTGCTTTCTTAAATGTACTCAAGTTTTTTATTTGTGATTTAAATTCTGAAGTGTAATTTTGAAGTTGCAAGCTTAAGTGAAAAGAAGGCAAGAGAGTGTGAGAACATTAAGAGGGTAAAAGCTTAATTATGTGAAACACGAGAGGAGTGACATTCTTTGAGTGTAAACATATGAGGGAGTGCTTGTGAGACTGTTATCTAACAATTTTGCAGTTAATAAACCATGACTGAAGAAACTAGTGGGAAGGGAATTTTTCGAGATGAAGATGTCAATGTTCCAAATAACAAGATGTTATATCAAGCATTCATTAGTGAATTTTGAAAGTTGAACCTTAGAATGGATGGGATGGAAGAGTGGCTTGAATGAAGTACATCTAATATACCTAGAAGAGTAGTAAGGAGAGGCTGAATTTTTGAACAACATGTAGTGCATGACTCTGAGGATGAATAGGAAGAGGAAAATAGTGCAAGGATAGATAGGAACTTGGGCAACATCAAACTCAGGATTCCTCTATTTAAAGGCCAAAATAGTGCAGAATAGTACTTAGCATGGGAGAGAAAGGTGGAGATGATCTTTGAACACAATAGATATTTAGCGAAAAAGAAGGTGAAGATTACAGCTGTAAAGTTCACTGATTATGCAGTATTTTGGTGGGATCAACTCAACTTGAGTAGAAGAAAGGTGGGGAGGCATCCTATTAATAACTAAAAGGACATGAAGGAAGCCATGAGCAAGAGGTTTGTTCCTTCACATTATTTTATATAATTACATCAGAAATTGCATAGAGTTGTGCAGGGAGAAAAATCAGTGGAGGATTACTATAAAGATATGGAAATGTGCATGGTGAGAGCAAACATTGAGAAAGATGAGGAGGTCACTGTGGCTTAGTTCCTAAACGGACTAAACAAAGAGATTGCTGATTCTATTGAGTTATACAAATATACTACTATGGAAGAAATATTACACATAGCAATGAAGACTGAAAAGCAAAAAAGGAGTAAAAGCTTTAATAAGATCAGCAACAACTCAAACAACACTTTGGGGTCTAAATAGACCAAAGAGGAGGATAAGAGGGACTTTAGGGTATCTAAACCCTATGGGCCAGATTCGGGTTCCAAAGAAGTAAAGGCCACCCAAATTCCAAATAAAGCTTTTAAAGGTACTCTAGTACTTCTACCCCTAGTAGAGAAATTAAATGTTTTAAATGTTTGGGTAAGGGGTATGTAGCACGTGAATGTCCTAATAGGAGGGTAATAATAACTAGAAATGATGGGGAATTTACTTTTGAATTAAAACATAGTTATAATGAAATACATCCTTTAGAAGATTATATTGATTGTTATATTGAAGAAGAGTTGTTAATTGCTGAAAGTGGGAGATCTTTAGTTTCTAGGAGAGCTTTAAACTTGAATGTTAAAAAAGATAGCCTAGAACAAAAAGAGAACATATTTCACACTAAGTGTTTAGTTAATAGAACAGTGTGCACAATCATTATTGATGGGGGGGGGGGGGGAGTTGCACAAACATAGCTAATGTGAGTATGGTTAAGAAGTTGAACTTGGCATGTGAAAAGCATCCTATACGTTATAGGTTGCAATGGTTAAATGATAGTGGAGAGGTTAAGGTGACACGCTAGGTTAGAGTGCCATTTACTATTAGATGGTACAAGGATGAAGTTTTATGTGATGTTGTACCTATTCAGGTAGGACATTTACTTTTGGAAGATAGACAAGCTATTCATAATGGGTACACAAACATATTTTTTTTCTCATGAAGGTAAAAAAGTTATTTTAGCCCCATTATCTCCTCAAGCGATTTATGAAGATCAAAAAAAAATATTTGAGCAAGAGAAAGAGGCTTCGACCAAAAGAGAAAATGGGAGAGTGGTTTTGGCCTAAGGGGTGAGAGAAAGAGAAAAAGAAAGGAAAAGGGGAAAAAGGCTAAAAAAGAAACAAAAAAAAAAGTGGCCCATTGGTGAGTGAAAACAAGTAAGGGGGCAGCAAAAATAGAATTTTTATGAGAGAACAAGGGAGGTCAAGTGTGCATTAGCTTTAAGACAACCTTTGGTCCTTGTGATCTATAAGGAAATTTTGTTTTTTTACACTAACCTAATCTTGATTTTTTGCCTTCTAGTTTTTTTTCTTTATTACAGGAGTATTCTGATGTTTTTCTTGATGAGATGCTAGATGGATTACCACCTTTGAGGGGGATAGAACATCATATTGATTTTATGCCAGGATCTACCCTTCCTAATAGACCAGCTTATAGAAGCAATCCTATGGAAACTAAGGAGATGCAAAAGCAAGTGGAAGAACTCATGGAAAAGGGATTGGTAAGAGAAAGCATGAGTCCATACGTAGTGTCTGTTTTTTTGGTGCCTAAAAAGGATAGAACATGGAGGATGTGTGTTGATTACCGTGCAGTTAACAAAATCACTGTAAAGTATAGACATCCCATTCCTTGGCTAGATTATATATTGGATGAATTATGTGGTGCTATGTATTTTACTAAAATTGATTTAATGAGTGGATATCATCAAATTAGAATGAAACCTGATAATGAGTGGGAAATAGCTTTCAAAACTAAATATGGTTTGTATGAGTGGTTGGGCCATTTAGTCTATCGAATGCCCCTAGCACTTTTATGAGGCATATAAACCACGTATTGTGTGCATATTTAGGATAGTTTGTTGTTATACACTTTGATGATATACTCATTTACAACAATTCTTATAAAGAGCATATTGAGCATGTTAGGTTAGTTTTACAAGCTTTGAGATCTGAATAGTTGTATGTTAAGCTTAAGAAATGCACATTTTGCATAGACAAACTTGTGTTTCTTGGTTTTATGGTGAGTGCACAGGAAATTGAAGTGGATGAAGAGAAAGTGAAGGCAATTAAGGAATGGCCTACTCCTAAGACTACTTCAGATGTGAGAAGCTTCAATTGTTTAGCAAGCTTTAATAGGCATTTTATGTAGGATTTTTCTTCCATGTGGGTATGGTGTTTCTGCTACATTTAATATTTCTAATCTTTCTCCTTTTGATGTGGATGCAGATTTAAGGATAAATCTTTTTGAGGAGGCAGGGAATGATATGAATCCACCATCAACCAATGATCCTTTAAAGATGCCTAGTGGTCTAATTACAAGAGGGCATGCTAAAAAGCTAAAGATGACCATGTCATCTTATGTTTAAGGTTTTGTTACTCAATAACTTAATGAAGATGCCTTTGAGAAGTGTTATGGAGAACTTGAAGGCAAGCATAAAGTACTTAGCCTTTTGGAAGTAAGTGAAGGAATTGAGCCAACTTAAGTCATCAAAGGCTTTTGCAACTTTAGACTTTAATTATGCAAGTCATGTGCTTCATTTAAAAGTCACATGACTCACTTAAGTTGTATAAGTTTAGAGCTGAGCGTGTGCGCTTTGTTTGTTCTATTTTGGGTATAGATCTTTGGCCACTTCTTCATTAGTTATTAGGCTTATTGCAAATTATGTTATTTCTTTTAGTTTGGTCTTAATTTGTCTTGTAAAGCCCATGGGAAATTCGGCCATACCATGTCTAAGGCCTTATTAGATTTTATTTAAGGTTTAAACTATTTTTAGGTTTAGTTTTAGTATAAATAGCTTGTTATGAGTTGAAAACACAACACTTGATTAATAATAAATTTTGAGAGCTTTCTCTTCTTAGCTTAGCCAAATTCTTTAGAGAGAATAGTGAGGTTGCTTACTTTTCTTTTCTATTACATTAAGAATTAGAATTACTTATCAATCACTTGGTTATGGCATTTTTCTTATTCTTCTTTTCAAATTACTTATGTTTCCATTCACTTGTTGTTTGGGGGTTCAATAGGGAGGGTGTTTATCTTCTTTGTCTTTACCATCAAAGTGTATGTTCAAAGGGTTTTGGGTTCTTTAACCTTAGGGTTCCGCATCAGAGTCATATGGCCCATTCGATTAAATAGTATTTAATCTGATCATGGTCACCCATTTGAGTATATGAAATGGTGTGAGTGAAGCATATGGGAGTGAAATGGATATGTGTGAGAGTGAAATGGGTGTGAATGAAAACCAATGAGTGGCCGTGTGTTTCCAATAAGAAACCACACGTGGCCATGTACAAGGAAGAGAGAAACATCACGTGGCCATGTGTAAGAAAGGAGACAAACTTGCATGGCCGTGTGTAAGAAAGGAAACAATGTGCGTGGCCATAGGTGTGAAGAAGGAAAGCTTTACATGGCCGTGGGTGGGAAAGAAAACAATGTATGTGGCCACGGTTGGGAACGAGGAAAGCATCACGTGGCCGTGTGTCATGAAGAACAGACACACGTGGCCACGGGTTAGGAAGAGCAAACTCATCCATGGCCGTGTGTGGGAAAGAAAAGAGGAAAAATCAGAATCCTGATCGTGCATAACATGAATTTAAACCCCAAATCTCACTTTCCCTCTTGCTTACATGATCATTTAGGTTACTAATCATGTTATAATCATAAAAACATATTAGTTTAAACCCTTAATCTCATCATCAAAGCACATACAATATGAAAGGGAAAATATGTACAATAACCATCCCAAAAATGAATCCCGTACCTCAAAATCAAGCTTCATCTCCTTCAACATCTATTGATCTAGCTCTCTTTTTCCTTCATTTCCTTATACACAGAGACAACAAACATGACTTATCATCTTTTCCTACAACCCTAAGATCATAAATCAAGCATGGAAGAAGAGATCTATGGAAAGGAGACATTACCTTCATGCTAAAACACTAAAACCCTCGAGCTTCTTCTTCAATCCAGTGATCGAGAGAGAGAGAGAGAGAGAGAGAGAGTCCATTCCTCATCTCTCCAAGTGTCCCAAAGTAAATGAATGGGGAAAAATATCTTCCCAAGTAAATCTCCAAAATGCCCTTAAGCACAAATAAACCCCATTATTTCAGTTTCTTCCAACTTAATCCCAAGACTTTCTAATTCATTTCAATTATATCCTTCTCTCTAATTTAATTTAACTTAACTCATATACTTACATGCTGAAATTACCAAAATACCCCTCTTGGGACTTAACCTTGATAATTGCAAAATAATCCAATTTTGCCTTAATTAGCAATAATCCGCTTAGGGTCATGATTGGGTCCTTACATTCTTAGTTCGGATGACTGCCTACACTACAAAGGTAGAATATGTGTACCAAATGATGCAAAATTGAAGAATAATATCCTGATAGAGGCCTACAGTAGTAATTACACCATACACCCAGGCAAAAATAAGATGTATCATGATTTGAAGAAAACCTATTGGTGGCCTGAATTGAAAATGGAGATAACATATTTTGTGACTAAATGCATGACTTGCTAACAAGTGAAAGTAGAATACTAGGTTCCATCTAGTTTGTTGCAACCTATCACTATACCAGAACGAAAATAGGAATGTGTTATCATGGATTTTATGTCTGGTTTTTCGCTCACCAAAGGACAACATGATTCCATTTTGGTGATAGTGGATAAATTAACAAAGTTTGCACATTTAATCCTAGTGAGATCTAACTTTCCTTTATCGAGACTAGCAATGATTTATATCAGTGAAATAGTGAGGTTACATGGTATGCCTATCTCTATCATTTCAGATAGAAATCCTCAGTTCATGTCTAGATTTTGGTAGAAAATTCAAGAGGCATTGAGAACTTGCTTGGATTATAGCATTGGTTTCTATTCACAAATAAATGGCCAATCTGAGCAAGTGATACAAATATTAGAAGACATGTTGTGATGCTATACATTGAAGTTCGACAGTAATTGGGAGAAATACCTTCAATTGGCAAATTTTGCTTACAATAATAGTTACCAGTCAAGCATTAAAATGGCACCATTTGAAGCATTTATGGAAGAAAATGTAAAGCTCCTCTATGTTGGATCAAGTTAAGTGAAGGCAAGCTAGTGGGACCAGATTTGATCAAAGAAACTGAAAAAAAAGGTAAAATTGATCAGAGATAACCTGAAAGCTGCAGCAGACAAGCAAAAATCTTATGCAGATTTAAAAAGAAAAGATATAGAGTTCAATGTGGCTGATAATGTATTCTTAAAGGTTTCACCATAAAGGAAGATCTTAAGATTCAGCAAGAAAGGCAAACTCAATCCCAGGTTTATTGGCTCATACTGACACAGCAAATGGGACCAATAGCTTACAGGTTGAAATTGCCACCAGAACTAGAGAGGATCTATGATGTATTCCATGTATTAATGCTAAGGAGATACCGATCAAATCCATCCCATCTTATCACCCTAAAGGAAGTTCATCTATGACCTAACTTATCAAACGATGAGGAGCCAGTGAGAATTCTAGATCGAGAAATCAAACAGCTATGAAATAAGTAGATTTCACTTGTCAAAGTACTCTAAATGCACAACATTATGGAAGAAGCAAATCAAAAGCCAGAATAAGCCATGAGATAACAGTATCCCCACCTCTTCAGTCCAGGTAAATTTCGAGGATGAAATTTTTATTTGGTGGGGGAGAAATATAATGCCTAAGATTTGCATTCGACATGCATGGCATAATCTATAGTATGAATAGTATCTTTAGGATAGTTTTTGGTGCAATCAAAGTTGAATAGGATAGAAAAATTTGAAAGTGCATAAAGGTTAAACGTGCTCAAACCAGGAAAATCCAAGGAAGGGTGACCTAGCAGGCAATTTGACCTAACACTAGATAATGAAATACATGTTAAACAATGTCTAGTGGTATAATTTGAGAAGAAATTGAGTTTAAATAAGCCCTTAAAATAAACAGAGAAGTATTTACTCGATACCATAAAAAGGATTGATCGAAAGTTTGACAAAATTTATAAATATTTTTAAGATTTCCAAAAATTATTTCAATCACATGGACCTATAGGAATAACATAAATGAGCTTCAAGAACAGAAAAATAATTTTTTTTTATAATTTCAAAATTTTGGATTTTAAACAGGTTGATTTTTCCTTCAAAGCCAAAAATATATTGAAACAATGTCAAAATGATCTAAAATTTTAAAAACATGCTTTTGTAAATGCTAGTGTACACAGGGAAAAATTTTAGAGCATTCCAAGAAGCAAAACATTGATTTCAGAAAAAGCTGAAAATCGATACTAGATTAATTAATGGGTTTAATTACCATATTTTAAGCATTTAAGGAAGTGGATATCATTATAATTAAGCCATGATCACCTAAAATTAATACCATAATTAAAGTAAGTGTACAAATAAAGGAAATGGTGACAAGTGGCTTAAAAATAAGCCATTGGATGAAATAGTAAATGGAGGAATTTGGGCCATTGATTTGGTAGACTTTTAGAAAGCATGGAGAGGTTTAAAATCCTTTACAATTCTATTGAAAATTCTATAAAAACCTCCCTTCTTCCTTAAGAAATTCAAACCTTCCCCTTCTTGTGCATTTTTCTATTTTTTTTCTTCATCTCTTCTTTCTCCCACCAAATATCAAGCCATAATTTCACCTAGATACACTAAAAGACATCATCTCTGACATAGAAATAGAATTGAAGCAAGAAAGAGATTGGAAATTAAAGATTATTAGAGAGAGAAATGTAAATTATTTAAATGAATTCATGGATTTTTGGTGGAATTAGTTGGGAATTGTGTTATAAGTTTGTAGAGTATGCTTAGTATAGTTGATTAGTAAGTTTTATTTGATTAAAATCATGGCATTAACTCATTAATTTCCTCTCTCCAATTTCGGCCTAAAAAGGATTTTCAAGAAAAGGAGAAAACCAAGGCAAAGGGAAGAAGAAGGAAGAATAGTTATTTTTCCCACTTAGAGATTAGTGGATAAAAATTACATTTAATTTCATCTATTTTATTGAATTTAACCTAGAAATTACAATATGTAACTATACATATGTGAGTATATTTGTGAAATAAATTAATATGACTTAATAAAATGGTGAATTATGATAATATGAATACAAATAAGTGAAGAAATCAACTTGGAAATCATAGAACCTAGGTTGGCAAAATTATTTACCTAAACCTAATGTAATGGAAATTGATGTTTAATGGTGTGTTTAGTAGTAATTAGACAATACAATGTATAAGGAATGTAATAGAAATTATTAAAAATGAAAAATAGTAAGTGTACATAATTATGTAATAGTGGACATAATGATGGAAGTAAGAGCAACTCGAGAATTTTGATGTAAATCAAGTATATTTCACCATACTAGTGATTAAAATGGATATGGAACTATTTATGGCATGTAAATGGAAGATAAAACATAATACATGCGTGATGACTCTAAGTGGCTGAAATGATACGTGTAATGATAATGGCATGTTTTAATTATTTTCTTATGTTGTTAGACACACACACACACACACACATATATATATATGTGTGTGTGTGTGTGTGTGTGTGTGTGCACGCGCGCGCGCGCGTGTGTGTGTGATTGATAAGCTTAAATAGTTACAAATTAATTTTATGATATGGATAACATAACGTAATTAATATGAACAAGGGTATGAAAATGTAATGTAGTAAGGAAAATACCATTGCCCTTAGTATACAGTGGTTAATCCAGGATCCTAGGAAAAAGTTCCTAGCCATAGGGATATATATATTGCGATGCCACCATAAGTTTACCATATGATATAACTATTGGACATAAAGATATAGTTGGCTTTTTATTCATTGGAGTAATTTGTATGCATCATTGTAAGCGGTCCCTCCAATCCATTAGCATCATCGAAGTCATTATCTCATTTTTCTGATTTGAGAATTTCCATTGGTTACTACTAGGGTTAAAATTGTAATTTTGTAAGAAAATAGGGATAAAAGAGTAAATATTGCATAAAAGATTTTATAAATGTAAATAAATAAGAAAATGTGAAAAATAAGATTGGCATGTCTAAAAAGGGTAAAAAGGTAATTACATGATAAAGCAGGGTTAAATTGGTAATTTGTACTAAAAATGTGGTTAAGAAGGTTAAAATAGTCAAATACACTTAAAAGGGTAAAACTATAAATAATAAAAAGTATAGGGATCAAAATATAATTTGCCATCTTAAGGATAAATACAGGGACTAAAATATAAATTTACCAATTAAGGAAAATTAGAAGTCAAAAGAAGTTAAAATGGTCAAAATTGGAATTAATTGGAACAAAATATGGTAAAAAGAAATTATAAGGACCTAATTGAAATTTTTCACTTAAATAAAGAAATAAGTGAAATTAAATCGGAAAGATGTGTAATAAGGGAATTTAAAGTAAATTATGGCATTAAAAGAGTAAATTACAAATTAATTAATTAAAAGTAACAACTAAGTGTAAAAATCATAATTTTACTTAAATTAAGTTATTAAGTGAAATTTTGTGTAGTTGTATCCACCACTAGGTAACAATATTGTTTAGCGTGTGATTTTTTTTTATTACGTGCAGGGACAAATGAACTGAAGCTGAATGAAGGAAAGCAAAGTGGCATGTACAAGTGATGTTTTTGCCACTTAGCTTATGTAGTTGTATGCTTAGATTTACTAAAGACTTGTAATGTAAATGTAGTATGGCATATAATGATAATTGAAGTATTAGTGATCTTGATGACTTATATATGTTATATGATATGTGAATGTGTTGCAGAGTGAATTTTAGAAGTGTTGTGATTTTGAATAGAGTATTGGAGGTGGAGAATATTATTGAGAGTGTTATTTTGGCTAATTGCCAGTTTGGGTAGCATGAATTATAAGCCATCATGTTGCTAAAATTTATACCAAATAAATAGTAATTTAATGATGCCAAATGAAATTAGAATTGGAATAGAAATTTGATGATCAATTAATAACCAAGTTAGGACAAGTAATGATAGGATATTGCAGTATTAATTTATGAGGTACAGAAGTATGAATAAATGTAGCGTGTCATAATTTCCATCCCCCTCATCTCAAAAACCAAGATAGAAGTTTTCTTTGTTCTTCATGCAAATTCTTTCAATTAAAATAAGATAGTAAAAATTCATTTAACTCTCATCTTTTTGCATGTTAAAAATATATCCTCCTTTTTCTCGTTCTTTCAATTTTAACACCATTCTTACTTTCTTTCCTTTAATTACACCCCAACATCCTTTCTTTTATTGTAATTGACCTACTAAATCACACTTATATCTCAATTGACCATTTAAATATATTTTTATTCCAATTATACACATGATAAAATAACTATTTTAGCCACTATCACTTAAAATAATATTTATCAATGTCTTAACTTATATTTATTCAATTAATTAAGCTTAATTAGACCTTAATGTCATATTAATTTCCATGAATCTGCCTAGGGCCAATGTTAGGTCCTTACAATTCTCTCCCCTTTAAAGAATTTCGTCCTCGAAATTCACATCGTTAACCTTTACTCATATACCTCGCCATCACTCCTATACCATTGTATTTATCACAATCATCTTTAATCCCATACTATTTCTCCCATCTTCTATCATTCTCTTCTTTTATCTCAATTGAATTCATATTTAACTTTATTTCTTTATAATGGCAACCTTTTGCTCTATAATATCATTACTAAGCTCGGCGTACATCCTGTCAGTTTCTTTTTCAATTGGGGCCTATACATGTGATATGATGTTATTCATGTCTTTTTAAATGATGTTTGATGCAATACTATAAGCGAGTGTTGATTTCATGTATGCAATAAAATGCAAATGCATACTCTCATGAAATGCACATATTTTACCCCATCCCATACTATGAAATGTTTAATCAACTGTCCACATTGGTTAAGGAACCACTGACAGTATACAAAGCATCATAATCAACCTTAACTTCTGATTATAACAACCTTATAAAACCTTATCAAATACACTTAAACTTTTTCTTATATATCATCTTGAAATAATCTAAATATACACTCCATTAATACTTATACTATAATTTGAACACTAGTCATATATGCATACCAGACCATTTAATGTTCAATCCGAACTTAAGATCCATTATTATACTATCATACATATAGTTCACTTTTAAAACTTTTGTCTTGTAGAATATTCCACATATACATATATTTGTATATTCTCATTATCAGATTCTATCAATACATATAAATAAGTATCATAAGATGAGATGATAAATACCAAAAACTTCTTCAATAACATCTCTCTACATCAGAAATATAGCCGTTCTGGTATGTGTTGATACAATTAATTACATTGATCTATCCTTTTCACTATGATCTACTTCTTCCTTCAGAGGTACAATTGTAACATTATACTTCCTTTTGCTCATAAGTGATAGTAGCACTTTTCTTTTACTTGTTTTTACTTTGCACTCTTATTTCTATTTCCTTTAGTCTCACATTTCCTTTCAACATCCCATGATATCCTATGATTAAATAACTCTTGTAAAATTCCTAGTCAAGTTATGGTTCATTTTTAATAACTTATTATTGTAGAAGCCAATACCTTAAAACAAAATACAACAATAAAAATTGGGAACAATTAAATTTATAACCTCGAAGCTGTTAACTTTTTCGTTCTTTTTCCAGTTTCCTATAAATAATCCATCTTTTGATTTATAATAAATCAAAATAGGGATATTCGCATTAGGCCAATACTCTATAACTTCTTATGATAATAATTTCTAGACTCTTATTGACTAGAAACAACTAAAACCAAAGCACTTTAATACCATAAACTGTAACACCCTATCTATAAGATATTTCTATCCTTTAACATAATACAGTATTTAAATATAATCAATTGAACTAATCTTTACTTAACAATGCTAAACAAAGGTCTTATAGGAAATCTAAACCATAATATATAAGCTTTGCTGTTAAAACATAACTTTCATATAAGTCTCTTTAAACATTACAATATTTCCTTTTTCTAATAATTTATACTATACAAAATTCAGCAAAAATTAAAACAAAAATGAGAACTATATACTTTTAGTCTCTCCCTTGTGTTGATTGTCCCGCTACAGATATTATCCTTGAGAAGAACGCTTATCTCAACAACCTACATGGATAAAACACTCGTGCTAAGCTATAATGTAACATTCTTATACCATTGTACCAAATGTACAGTGACCGAATGTCACAACAGAAAGCGATATCGAATATGGCTATACTAAACAGTCTGCTAAAATTTTTTTCTTAAACCACAAATACATTCATACCATATAACATTCCCATAAGATAGACATAACTATTATTAAATATTACACAAGTACAATTCATACGCTATACCTCCAATACACACACACACACACACACACACACACACACACATATATATAAGAATCATGTTTTGTTCTTGATCATCATTATAGTATCAGCTATCCATCTTTCTAACTTTACAACCTGTGCACAATCAACAAACTACATGCTAAGCATCGAAATGCCCAGTAGTGGATACATATCCCAAACTTTTCCCAAAAATATCATTCATGCATACATGTACATGCATGTATACACACATACATACACACATGCATGCTTTCATGAGCATTACTAAACATTAATTATTTATTTACCATTTGATGTGCATCTTTCATTCATGCACACATGCATTTAACATGGAAAACTATTTCACTCATTCAGTAAAATACAATTATTAGTTTTATCCTTTAAACACACCACTTATTGTAGTTGCCATTTTTATGCTTATCTTTCATTGATTTACAATATTAACCTTCAATTATCATTAATTACTTTTAATACCACTAATTAAACTCATTAATGCACTTTATTTACTATTCATTATGCAATTTACAATTCCGATTCTTAACATGTTATTTTCTTGCCATTTGACACTTTAATACCATTTCTTTTCACTCTTTACAAATATTTTCACTCACATTCCATTTTCACTTGGGAATTAACCTTCATACTTTTATTCATTACATAGTTATTTAGTCATTCGGACTATCATTCATTCAATCAATCATTTAAATATTTATCCAATTGTTCACTTTAAAAGAATCTTCTCATTTCTACCACACTTACTATTAAAGCTTAAATTTTTCCTCTCTTTTATATTTAATACATGTTATGCCATGAATAATTATGATTTAGTCCCTATTATCACTTAAGGGTAAAAATTACACTTTTGATCCCTATCTTACCATATAATAGGGTTTATTCACAATTTCGTCTTTCAATTAATATTCCATTTGCTAAATTATAATTTAGTTCTTGCACTTTCATTAAATTACAGTGGTATTTTCTTTTATCATTTATTTACACTAATGTCACTATTTATCTTTACTTTTCCACTAAATTTCTTATTTAAAATGTAGCTTATCATTTTATTCAAATACACCAATTTATGGTAAATTATATACCGATCCCTAATTTTTCAATTAATTACAAAACTGTCATTTTTACATCCTATTTACAATTTTGCCATTAGTTCACTTATTTTCACTATAAATCCATTATTTGTCATACAAATTACCAATTAGTTCCTATTTTATCATTTTCGTGTCAAATTTCATTTTAGTCCTCCAAGACTGCAAAATTTTACCTTTAACCTATTCATTCACTATTTTATCATCTTTATCCATACATTCATGATTTTATCATTTTATCCATTAAATTCATTACTTGGGTAAATTATCATTTTGACCCTAAACTTTTTATTTTATTTCATATAAGTCCTTTTTCACTCCCATTTTCATTTACACTTCACTTTTTGCACTTTTAAGTCATTTTTACCATTATACCCCTAGTACAATCCTGGTAGAAATCTTCAGACCAGATATACAAGACGTAGACCCTGCAGGCCTACAACAATGCAATAAAGGATGACCTCAGAGGACCAATTCACCACAGACCAATCAGAACGAAAACTATGGGAGATCCTTACGATCCTATCATAGCAAAGCAAGTCACCATGACTTGCACCGCGGTATGGGTGTCCTTATGGCTAGCCAATCATATCCTGAACTAGATTTAAACTGCCTAACCATTACTAAGGGCAACATTCTTTACTTATTTCAGAATCACTTTTCACATTTCTAACATTTTCACTTACTTTTCCATTTCAGTACACTATCCTTTCAATTCTTTCATCACTTTTACATATCTGACTTTTTCACTTGTTTTTCCATTTTAATACACTAGCCATTTAATTTTTCCATCACCTTTGCACATATTATGAATTATCTCATCATAATTCACCATTTTCAGTTATTTTATGAATTGCTTCACCATAATTCAATAATTTCATCTTAAACATAATAAAATTTCATTCTCAAAAATATTTATATAAATTTCATAAATTCTAAATAAATTCATGGATACTTCTTTTCATATTTAAATCCATTTTATGCCATTACACATCTTATACCCACACATTATGCCTTAGTATATACTAAGGATTCATTTTCTTATTAGTTATCTTTATTTTTTATCCCGTCAACGACTTTAATTGCAATCCTTGCAATCTACTTATTTACTTTCTAGTCTATTTACATTTTTTTGGTCCTTACTCTCTTTATTCTTTTACACAAAACTTATTACAACATTATTATACAGTTATTCATTATTTTACTAACTTAAATCCTTACTGCTATTAATATTTTTACATCATTTAACTTTATTTATTAGTAATTTTTATTTTAATCTGTATTTTATCCTCCACCTTTATTTTTGTGTACGGAATTACCATTGTTTCTTTCTTTTTCACAATTAAACTTTTATATAAGGGGAAGTTACTATTCAGTCCCTAAACTTTATTACTTTACAGTTTTATCCCTTTAGTTCACTCTTATTTACAAAATTGCCATCGGTTATATACTCTATATTTTTAATTCATTATACTTTTATGGAACTACAATTTAGTCACTAAAATAGTTAAATTACCACTTTATTCTTTTTCCTCAATGTTTTGCAAAATTATAATTTGCCTTTAAACTTTCAATTTCTTTCATTTAGGTCCTTTATTACTCTACCTATATCATTTTCCATTATTTTCATTTCATCTTATGTTAAACAATATTAACATGCATTTATTATTCATTAATATTTGGCATATTCCCTAATTTATTCTTAATATCCATCTGGCCTTATATAACATAATCCATTTTAATCATCTTTGTAACAATTTAATTACTTAAGTCACTCACTCTCATGTTCATTATCATAGATCCATACTTAATTAATATAAAAATCACAAAATCATTAAGAATTCCCTAACCATACCATTCAGCAATAAGAGGTCTTCCACTTAAATTTATTTTCTTCTACCATTAAATCATTCAAAACACCATCTTTAATCCGATTTTTATAGCAATTATTTCAATTATTCATGCATTAATCATATACATGCATAACACACATAACCATAAATCAAACCAAATCAATAGAAATTAGGGGATATTGTATCCACTTACCTTAGATTCATTTCCTCCACACTTTAATCTTCCTCTTCTTAGCTTTACTCCATTAATCATCATCATTTCCTTTAAAAATCCTAAGTGGACAAATATGTAAAGGTATAAAATCATCATTTTTTTGCTCCAAAGTTAAATCTAACATTACAAATAAGCTCTACATACCTTAATCAATCTATATAAACCTTTAAATCAAATTATAAATCTTGATGCCTCATACTTCATTTTTAATACATAACTTGATAAATCTTAATTTGTCCACTTCAATCACTCCAAATTGAGCTTAGATAAGATCACCATGCGAAAGAAAAGCCTTGATTTGCTTGAAAGAGTAAAATTTGGTGGGAGATTTTAAGAGAGAAAATGAAAGAATCCAAAAAAGAGAGAGATGGACAATTCAGCCATGAAGGGGATAGGAGAATTGTGGTGAATTCTGGAAGCTTGCTAATTTTTATGATATTTATAAGGCTGATTTTGGGTTGGGTTTTCTTAAACCAAAGTAGTTAGGCCTAACTTAAGCCCAATTAATGCACTTTATATTATTTTTCTCTCTTTCCAAGCTCAAATCCACTCAAAATCAATTTTATAATTCTTAAAATAATAAATCAAACCTTTATAAAAAATTTCAGCTCAATTGGAGTACATTTCTAATCCGATTCACTCAAATCGATTCGGTTAGCAAATTTTCGATGTTACCGTAAAATCACTTTGTCATTATAAAATAACTATAAATACTAATTATAGCCCAACTACAACTTTTTATAATTTTTAAAGATTATTTGTTATTTTTAAAGCCTTGGTCAAACCTGCTGCCAACCGTTTACTATTTAAATCGAAATCATTACTTTTCTCTTACTTTCTGTGTTCAAACCATCCTAAAAATACTTTCATAATTCTTAAAATATATTCATTAGGATTAACGAATATTTTTGAGTCAATCAGAGACTGTTTTCTAGTCTGATTCACTTTTACCAATCTGATAACCTGATTTTTCAAAGTCACAAAAAATTAATTTTTCATTACCATATAATTAAACTCATCAATGCGAGCGCATCTGTATTTTCAGATTATTTTTTTGAGATCCGTAATATATTTTATGATCCAGTCAAACTAGATCAAACTAGTCATATTCCAAAGTTGGGAGTAGCTCAAGTTCCTAATGCCTTTTCAAGGCGCAAACGATCTCTGTTTGATCCCAAATTTGAACCATGGACTTCTACTGACATGCCCTTTTCAATGATCAAATAAAATATTTTCAACTCTTTAAGGTACTATTTATTTTGATGTCACTATTTACCATTGAAAAATATTATTTTCAACTAACCCGATATTTGGGCCATTACATATAAAGCTTAGTGGGGAATTTAAAACATGTAGATGACCTTTGGAAAGCCATAAAAAATGATGCATACATATAAAACATAATTAGACATATTATCCAATCATTTGAATCAATAGCGATATAATTCAAACATCTTCCAATTACTTATTCAATTTCATATTATTGTTATATCCAATGTCTATCATGTATTAACTATTCCAAGATTTTGACAATTATTTATACCTACAAGTATTAATATACCTCAATTGTATATTTTTAAATTCTTATATTTTAATCTTGTCTAATTAATTATTGCCACCAAACTTTCTCGAATATGCGTTATTATCAATATAGATTCATTTATGCTTACATGTAAAAAGTCAAATTTAACATTATATAATGTTAAATGAGAAACATGTAGTTGTAGAAATATACATTGATCTGTATACTATTGCAAAACATCACATTTCATGAGTACAATTTCATATATCTTGAATTTCTAGGTATAGGAAACACTTTGAAACTATCTCGATAATTTCATACATAAAATACTCTTTCATTCCATGTCATGTTTTCCATATATTATACATTGATGCATATTAAAGGAATATATAAGTAAAATTAAGTAAAAAGCATATGACTATGGGGATCATGAATTCACCATCAGTATGGAGCAAGTTCATATGCATAACTTCTAAGTCTTGTATGAACCTGTGATACTAAAATGTCATTTATTCATTTACATAATGTAACCTTTTTTTTAAAATACCATGTGCTATATATGCAATAAAGTTCCACATAAAGATAAGGATTAATTAAGAACTATTATGCTTCTATATTATTTAGTATTATAGGTTGTTTTCTATACTTTAAATTAATCCTGCACTTTTTTAAAAAGTGGATAACGGGTGATACATATGATACCCATAGGTACGATAAAGATACTCGAATGTATTAAACTATACACCTAAATGGGGTCGAAACTATTCTATTTTAGGACCCAAATAGGGTCAAGCTATGCTATTCTTTAAGACCCAAATAGGGTCGAACTATTCTCTAAATCGATCAAGCGAATCCAAATGGGGTCATTTAACAATCCAAATGAGGTTATTTATAACCCAAACGGGACCATCTCTACAATTTATAACCCAAACAGGGTCGAAATTATACTATTGCAGCTACAAAATACCCTTATAAGCATACCTATCTATCCATAACCTAGACATAATGCAACCACAATAATCTCTTTACTTTATATTTCTTTACTTTACTCTTTCCAATCATATATTTATATATATATATATATGAGCATATCATTATATACTTAATCATGTATAAACATTTTGTGAACCTAATATCATTTACATGTTTGAGTATAAGTATTATGTAATTATAATCAATCTAAAGGCATGTAACATATTCATATGTATATGATAATGATACTATCATTGTGAGGACCCAAATTAGGCCCTAGTAGAATTCAAGGACATAATCCCAATTATAAATGTTTAAACAAGCTTAATTAGATGAATTATTATGAGTTTATATTTATTGAAGGATAAACTAGTTATTTATTTTTGTGTGTAATTGAAATAATATTTTATTTCAATGATCAATTGGGATGTAAGTGTTATTAAGTTAACATTAATTATGTGATGAATATGTGAATTATATGTTATGACTTTTATAATGGTATAATTAAAAAGGGAAATATAGTTTGAGGGCTTAATTAAAATAGGATATAAACTTAAAGGTTAATGTTAAAAATAATAAATGAGTGGGGTCAATTTTATAAGAGATAGCATATGATGGGGTAAAATTAAAAGAAAGAAGATAAGTTGTGGGTCAATGTTAGACATGCAAGAAAGTGAGAGGCAAAGGTGTAACATGCAAGAAATTAAGAGAAATTAGTGGAACATGCAAAATCTTGAGGGACCAAGAAGGAAAATTTCCTTGCCACTATATATATACTATATTTCATGTGAAAGAGAAGATATGAGAGAGAGGGACGGCATTTTGAGAGTGAGATAACGGAAATTCTTCTTTGCTCTCTCTCTCTTGTGTTCATGGTTAATCTCTTAAAGAAACCAAAGAAGGAATTCTTGCATGTGGATTTTTGAAGAACAAGTTAGTGTATATCTACAAGGTAATTAAGTTAATTAAATTATTCTTCTTCTCCTTCTCCATCTTCTTGTATTGGTTAATAGTAGATGGAATTAGATGCTGAAAGTTTGTGTTAATGGATGAAATTATTGTGAAATGACAAGAACGAGAAAATTTAGATTGTGAAAGAAGAAGATAGTGAGTGACAAAGGAGAAAATTACAAGAAGATTTGAGTTGCATGTCCAGGTATGGGAATTTAGGGCTGTTCATATTGCATGTGAAAGTATTTGCTGGAATATGTTGTGAATTCCTTTGACTTAGTGACAAAAATTTAGGGTTATTGTTTTCTGGGTTTTATCGAAACGAGATGAAGAACAAAACCAGTTGTGAGTGTCTTTGCCGAGTCGTGAAGCTCTTCACGAGTCGTGCACCCTTTTCCTCTGGGTCACTAATGAATGTTAGTTTCTCACTCGTTGATACAGATCCAAGAGGGCTATCCTATGCCATTGAAGAGGGGCAACCTTATGACTTTCAAATGGGTCTAAATGGAGTTCAAACACATAAATATAAGATCCAAATGTTATTGGGGCGTGCTCCAATTTATAGGAGGCAGATTTGGTGCTTTATTATCAATTTTGGGCTTATACAACTTTGGGCTTTAATTGTACAAGTCATGTGCCTCATTTAAAAAGTCACATGACTCATTTAAGTTGTAAATGTGGGCTTAGGCATGTGGGCTTTCTTTTAAAGGGATTATTTAGTTATTTGGGTTATTAGTTAGTCTTTTATTTTGGGCTTCAACTTCGTCACTTTACCTTAGTAGGGTTTTAAGTAGTTGTTTTAGCTTATTTTAGGTTAAATTTAGTGTTTTAAACCTATTGGACTTATGTATACCCATTCCTTTAGGGTTTGGAGGCTATAAATAGGTTATTATAACTTGTAAAGGGAATAAAAATCAATTGAATCAAATTATAAACTTTTGAGAGTTTTTCTCTTGGCTTAGCCGAAATTCTTTAGAGAGATTGTGAGATTGCTTGCTTTCTTTTCTATTGCATCAAGAATTAGATTACTTATCAATCATTTTGATTGTGGAGTTTTCTTATTCTTCTTATCCCAATTATTTGCGTTTCCATTCACGTATTGTTTGGGGGTTCAATAGGGAGGGTGTTTGTCTTCTTTGTCTTTTGAAATCAAAGCATATGTTTAAGGGGTTTCAGGTTCTTTAACCTTGGGGTTCCGCATCACTCGTTAACCCCTTCATAAGTCGTGAAATGTAGCCCTTTTTCTCCGCTCGTGAGCCCCTTCACGAGTCGTGAAATGTAGCCTTTTTTTTCTCCACTCGTGAGCCCCTTCACGAGTCGTGAAATGTAGCCTTTTTTCTCCACTCATGAGCCCCTTCACGATTCGTGAAATGTAGACTTTTTTCTCTACTCGTGAGCCTTTCATGAGTCGTGAAGTTTAGTCTTTTTACTTCACTCGTGAGCCTCTTCACGAGTAGAACATTTCTTCACGACTGATTGACCATCTGGATTGTTTTGCTCATAAGTTGAGCTATAGAACATAAAATTGAGTGATTCTTTTTGCGTTGGAAACTATATTTCCATACCTATATTTCATATGAAGAAACCTAAACTTAAATCTGTCTCTAAGTACTTGGAATTTTGGGGTGAATCCGGACTAGTTTCCCTGGACTGCTAATAGAATCAGACTTTACAGTAATGGGCATAACTTTTAGTAGAGATGTGGAAATGCTACAAAATAAAATTCTAATGAAAATAGAGACATGAAAGTATAACTTTTATTAAGAAATGTTGGTCTATATCCTTTTAAATTTTACGTTATGAATTTTCTAAGTGACAGACCACATTGTTTTAGTTTTAAAAACAGCCTATAGTATTTTTCCAATAACTCGAGCTATAGGTCAGATATTAAGATGAATTTTAATGCTTTGGAAACTAGACACAAAGGGGGATAAGATTGTAGAAGATCATTTTGCCTAAAAATGACATCTTCAATTTCAAATGTGGCTCATAAGTCGAGTCTAGAATGCTGCCCTGTGCAGATTTTCTTTAACGTACTTAATTTTATGGTTTTCAATTAGTTAAGCCAAATATGAATTTATGTGATTACAAAATGAATTAGATAGGGCATGTAACATGACTATTAAATACAACATTATATGTATACATATACATTCACATGTGTACATTGGTAACGACTAGTGATGAATATATCTAACATATATTTGCGATTAATTTTGGACATAATTGTTATATGCAAGGTTAGTGTATGTATATACTCTTATGATGATATATGCTCAGTTATCATTAAGCAATGTCTGAAATAGAAATACATGTAACTAAGGATGTAAATCAAGTTATGATTACATATGTATAGCTTAACTACATGTTGTTATGATAAATGAAGGTTCTTAATGTATGACTATCACATGATTACATGAATATATATATATATATATATATATATATATATATATATATATATATAAATGTCTAAATGATTGTACACAGTTTTTATTGATCTCTTGAAGTTACTATGATACTTATAATTTGAAATGTCAATTTTACTTGTAGAAAGAAGTAATGTGATTTGTAGATTATATGTGAACATATAAACATATGTATATATATAATATGATCTTACATTATTGGGTTTGAATTTTGAAAGATGTTTTAGAGTAATGATTCAAAGAATATGAGTAAAGTGAAACATATGAATACGTCTTTACTTAATTGAAATGACATGATTAAGCATATATGTTGTCACATGTTAACATGCTGAAATACAGATCTATAGTGCTATAGACTCCATTATAGAAATTTTATTAAAGTATATAATGGCAATGTCATATGAGACTATGTATACAAGTGTATGCATCAGAGAAGGAGTATCTTGTCATGTGATTATTATATGAATAAATTGTATAAATTGTTTATTAATAGTGCATATATGTATATGTACTAAAGAAGATATATATTTTACATGATTATGTACGGGTACAAATGGCATTATATAAGTATAGTCTTGACATACGAAATAGTCACATGATTGAATAGGATTACAAGAACAGAATAGTAATACCAAACAGTGAAATGTTCACAGGTTTACAGAAAGTTACACATGAGTGCTTTTATGAGTACATTGTTCATTGTTATACAAGAGTATACATGTGCATATAAGAATATGATTGTATAAAGAAAAGATAAAGTAAATAGATTTTATTGCCTGCGTTGAGTCTAGGAAGTGGATAGATAGGCATGCCTATAAAGGTACCTTGCAGCTGCGATATTTTCAACCCCGTTTGGGTTGTAGTTAACCCCTTTTGGGTGACTAAACAGACAGATATGGTCCCGTTTGGATCATTTTCAACCCTGTTTGGGTTGTAGTTAACCCCGTTTGGGTGACTAAACAGACAGATACGGTCCCATTTGGATCATTTTCAACCCCGTTTGGGTTGCAGTTAACCCCGTTTGGGTGACTAAACAGACTTGTACCTTCGGGTACCACCGTATAACCCGTTATCCACCTCTTTAGAGTAGTGCAGGCTTTATACCAAAGTTAAGAAAAGTTTGATGTTCAACTTAAAGTTTTATGAAGTATGACAACATAAATTGATTTCATAATCTAATTTATATGTGAAATTCCTTTTCAGCACATATGGATATTATGATATTAAAAGATGTTGCGATATACACTTTTGCATGATTATCGTATATAGAAATAGTATGTACAGAGTTATATAAATGAACTAGTGCATCATTAATATCAAGTTGTGGACTATAATAGAGATAGTATATTTTATATAGTAATATGTTACTTGCTTTAGGTAGATAAATGATTTGCAAGATTCATCATGTATGAAAGTTATGAAAAAAAATGTTTTGCTATAATAAATGTTCTTTATAGCAATGGAATATAAGAGCTATGTATAGGTATTCATGTTGGTGATTGCTTTCAAATTAATACATTGGGTTATTTGTTTTCCTTATATCTACTCATTCTTGCTCTTTATTGAGAATTGATAAATGATAAACTTTCATAGTACTAATGCTCTATCTTACTTTCGAATATGCATATGTCCTTGTTGATCATAGCTCATATGTGAATATGTATTTGTATATATTCCTGGTATACGAAAGTATGTAGTAAGTAGAAGGAATGACTAAGTATAAACAGTGGTATATCATCCAATGAATGAATTGCAAGTCTAAAGGATAAACATGCTTATATGATTAAATGTTGTGTATATAAAGCATTAATGCCGAATTTACTATCATTAAGTCATTTGGTTATCTTGTGTGGACTTATGTCTACATTTTGTTTTTATTAAAATTTGGCATAAGTTATACTTATAGTTCATAATGTATGTTTGTTGATGACCACTGTGAGTGGTCGTTTGTCATATTTAGTGTTCCCCACTAAGCTTTATAGCTTAGCATGGATTTTTGTTTATCCGTGTAGGTTGTGAGAATAGGACTTTCTTCCAGGACTAATATCTGCTGCAGGTTGGCCAACACAAGTCTTAGAAGATTGATAATAACGTCTTCTTTTTGTCCTTATATTTTATAGTTATGGAAACTTTAATTATGTTGCAAATTTTGTATAAGAACTAATGTTAAGTTTGAGAAAACATTGTAATGTATTAAAGACTTTTATATGATTAAGGTATTACTCTTAAGTTCACATGACATGGTTATAACTTCATCTATAAGTTATCTAATTAGAAATGTTTTTAGCTTGGGAACGTTGTAATATATGTCTTATGGTATATGATATTGTGGTAATAGGTATAGGATATGGGTGTTACAATCATCATGCTATCTTGAGTTTCCTTGTTCCAATGATATGTGTATACATATCTATATCTCATTTTTCTTTAAAGCATACACTATGATTTAGAACCACATATTAAGTATGCTTATATTTTCATGCTTGCACATTCTACTATCACACTTGTATGATATATTCGTAGGATACATAATTAAATGAAGATAAAGGTACATGCATATATTATCATTATGTAAATGCATATCGATACATTTCACTTTGAACAAATCATTTGCATCTTTACACTTAAACATATTTCAGGACTTAAACCTATTCAGGCATGATCATGTTATCTTTATATCTATGCATACAATATACCCTTGAATCTCATTACAAATTTTGTATATGCAAAGTTAACATTTCAAACTATGAGCATATCAGTAAATCCAAGAAATCAATAACAATTATGTTAATACATGAAGGTAGGAATTATGCATATTTTACGATTTCGAGTAAATATCTATAAACATACCCATTCATGAACAAGTCATTCGAATAGATATAATAGCTTTAAGTTCATTGATTGATAAATATATAACAAGTTACCATTATCTTTACATGTAATTTTATAGCATGGTATGCTTTCATTCTCAACATCTTCAAGATTTTATATGTATGTTCATGTCTTTTAGTATTAGTGTTCATTCTATAACTCTATTCTCATATATACTTATGTTCCACACATACTTAGTGTCACAAATTACCTTTATTTTATGTTTAGAATACTCTACAAAAATTTAGGGAGGTGTAGACAAACTTTGGTGATAATTTAGAGCCTATAAATCAAGTATAAGACGAACAAGGGAGGGTCACGGTGGTTACTAATTTGGTGTTGACCGTGACATAGCTGTAGATTCTATTCTGGAAGGGCTCATGGTGGTTACTAATTTTGTGCTAATCGTGAGGTACCAATCAACCCTAAAAAACCTAAAGATAGATTTCTATGTTTAACTTATAAGCCATTTTAGACCTATTAAACTTCATTTTTAGAAAACAAAATCTTCTACAAACTTATTCCTCCATGTTTCTAGTTTTTGGAACTTTAAAAATAAACTCATTATCACTTCTAAAACTCAAGATGTTCAATAAATACTATAGGCTATTTCCATTAATAGGGCAATAGGTATATCCGATTTTGAAGCTAAATTATGACTAGCTTAGAAATAGATTTAGAATTCAGTTTCTGCATATTAAATTTAGATATGGGAGTCTATTTTCAAACCCAACAAGAATTAATCAATTTGCTGCACTACAACACAAATTATAAACAAAACACTGCTATTATGTCAAATTAACTCAAAGATAGATTTTTTTATACCACTTTGAAAATTTGTAGAATAAAATTTGTGCTTAATTAGACTAACATTTATCATAATATATGTGCTCCTATATGTATATTTTATCCATAATTCTATCTCATAGCATTTAAACCTCTTTAACAAGAGTTATGTCTAAAATACTGACCTTTACTCACTGTAACTGGATAGTAGCTCGCATCCAACTTCAACTCAAAATCAAACATACTTAAAGGTAGAATCTAACAAGAGTTTCTTTTACAAAATTGAAAGTCCATATCTTAGGAGTATTTACGAACTGTAAACACCCAATTTTGAGTTGTATAACTTGAAATATGCTCAAAATATAGAAATCGATTCCTAGTGAACCAAGATAGATTTTTACTTCTTTAATCATCATCAATAAAATATATGCAAGCTATGATCTCATCTTTATAACTACAATACCAACTCAAAATACATCCATTACATATTTTAATCCATAAAAATCACATATAAAGTGAATAAAATTCCCTAACCTTTCATGCAACACCAAATCTTCAACAAATCCTCTTTCCCCTCCACTTCTTCTTCTTCCTTTTCTTAGCTTGCTTATCTTCTTGAAGACACCTTTAATAAAACCTTTTCATAAACTAAAGAAGTAAAGAAATTGTTCTTTAATTGTAGGGACCAAATTCTTTAAGAGATGCGAAAAGAGAAATTGCTAGGTTTCATGAGAGATAAGAGAGATAGAGAGTAGTGAAGGATGAAGATCTCTTAGAAAGAATTATATTCTTCCTCTTTTCTTTGCCATTTCTATCCCTCTCATCTCAAAAACCAAGAAAAAAGTTTTCTCTCTCCTTTTTAAAAATTCTTTCAATTAAAATAAGACAGTAAAAATTTATTTATCTCTCTTATCTTTTTTCATGTTAAAAATCTATCCTTCTTTTTCTCTTTCTTTAAATTTTAACCCCATTTTTAATTTTTTTTCTTTTAATTACATCCCAACATCCTTTCTCTTATTGTAATTGACCTACTAAATCACACTTATGTCTCAATTGACTACTTAACTATATTTTTATTCTAATTATACACATGGTAAAATAACTATTTTACCTACTATCACTTAAAACAATATTTATCAATATCTTAACTTATAATTCTTCAATTAATTAAGCTTAATTAGACCTTAATGTTATATTAATTCCCATGAATCCTCCTAGGGTTAATGTTGGATCCTTAAAAGAAGTGTGTGGAATTTTTCATGAAACACACTCATCACCTATCCGTTTATAGTGGTCGAACCATACTCCCCAAAATTCCTACCATTTTTGTTTTAATTTTCACTTGAATCAAGTTGATTCCTACCTTAATTTAATCTTGCACTCAATTCAAGTCTATTAGCTATCTATGTGTATGTGTTAAGTGAAGGAATTATCAAGAATTAGTGAAGATTAAATCCATCAAACATGTGTAGTGTTTTAAATTTAGAGTTTGGGGTAAAATTTAGTGAATACAATTAGTGTGTAAATATAATTTGATGAAATTGGACAAAAATTAAGTGGAATTATTAATGAATTTTTTCTAGTTGAAGAAAAGAATGAGGAGGAAGAAAAAAAGAAAGGAAAAGAGAGGGGAATAGAAGAATAAAAAAGATTTTAGGAGAAAGAGGTTTGTGTATACATATATGTTTAGTTTGTCATGTTATGTGTGATTATGTATGTGAACTAGTTTAAATTAATTTGTGTGTTTAACTGAAATTGAAGTTATGGAAGGTTAATTAGGAATTAAATAAGGTATATGATATGTTTAATTTGATATATTAAAGTCTAAATTGTTATATTTGGATAGGTGAAGAACAAGAAGGATGAGGAAGAAAAAAAGAAAAGTAAAGAGAGGGGAAGAGAAGAATAGAAGAATAGAAAAAGAGCTACGGAGAAAAAGCTTTGTGTATACATATACTTTTATTTTTCATGTTGTGTGATAATGTATGTGAACAAGTTTAAATTAATTTATTTGTTTAATTGAAATTGAAGTTATGAAAGGTTAATTAAGAACTAAATAAGGTATATGATATGTTTCATTTGATATATTAGTGTCTAAATTGTTATTTCACACTATTCCATACACTATGTTGGAACTTGGAATAATTATATGGATGAATTCTTGAAGAATTGATGTTAGGTTAGTGAAATTAAAGTTAAAGATGTGAATTTGTACTTGAAGGATGAAATTTTATGTGGTGTGTGTGTGTTTATATGTATTGGCCAAATATCATGTTAATAAGGTAATGAATTTATTTGGCCTCAAATAATGAAACTTGCATGCATAAATATCATTACAAGGAATATTAGTTATATTTGATCATAATGAGATCAATGGAAAACAAAGGTCATTATTAAAGTGTGCAAATGGATGAACTAATTAGTAATCATGTGAGGTTTAACATGTTGGACGAAAAGAAAATTAATAAGTATGTATGCAGATGATGAAATATGACAAATAGGTATGCATTTGATGAAAAGTTAATAAGATGTATTATGTGACATGTGACCATGAAACAAGAGTTAGGTTTTAAGGCATAATGTGATGCCAAGATGAAAATGAGCTTGAGACATAACTAAAGGAAAGAATTGATGGTATTGTTTTGCCCTTAGTGACTAGTAGTAAAACTAGAAGTGTAAGATATAATTTACTAGCTATAAAGACATACAATGCAGTACCGAGTCATGGTGACTTGCATTTATAGATCATTTACAGTCTATTGAGTCATACAGTTGGCATCATGTAGTTATCATAGTGTTTAACCCTAAATGGTCACTTTGATAGTTTTAAACCTTTAGACTACTCATCCCATATAGTTGTTCGTTAGATTTTTTTGGATATTATTGGAAGAAAAATTGTAATTTTAAGGCAAAAAGATAAATTTCGATGTAAAACTTTAATAATAAGGCAAAATAGAAATAATGAGGTAAATAAAGAAAATAATGCCAAATGGTCTTTTATGGTAAGGAAATTTTGAAAATAAATTTGATGATTATTTAAATAAATTATTTACACCACGTGTGTGTGTGTGTGTGTGCAGAGAGAGAGAGAGAGATAATTAAAATTAAAATTATTATTGTAAGCCCTAGCCCTAATGCATTGTTATAAAACACTTAAATTAATAAATGAGGCATTTGTTTTATCTATTGTATTCTTGCGCATATCAATTGATAGAACTATCCAAGAATGTTGTTTCAGTTTAAGTTATCATGTCTGAGGCACATGGTTGTAAGACCTTAAAATAATAGAGACTTCATTCTAAATATCCCTAGTCAGTCATTGTTATGGGAATAACAAATGAATTAATTAAGACTAGTATGCTCTCTCTGATAAGATGAGTTATGTCTTACGGATCATAAGGACAAGAGTGTCAATCAGAGATCATAGATACATGTTTAGAACATGGTATCTGGATTCGATCCGCTTATGAAAACACTGCATGGTATTAGTCATAAGTGTTTTTCATGTGCAAGTTTTGCATCGGAGTTCTTAGACCTAAAATCTCTGTAAAACTCTTTATGAATTACTGTGTACTTTGACATACACCTAACGTACTCGCAACAGGGTGACAAGTATGGGTATGCTTGGGTATGCACTAATTCATGTTAGAGAGCATGAGAGAAGTAAAGGAATTACCCCTCTCAATAAGAGAGAAAATATCATCGGCCACTTGATCAGTGAACTGAGAAGTGTATGGCCATACCAAGATGAAATAATGAGTAATCATTATTTATCTGAGAGTTCAGTGTCACTGGAATATCAAGAAATGAATTAGTATATATAAGGATGACTAGTTTCATGCCTTATATTAATTCTGATATTTAGGCGTAAGGGACTATGCAAAATTGCATTAGGTCACTAAATGCCATTTGAATTTTCATTTAATTTGGAATGCTATAATATCTTGCTAGAAAATATATATAGCCTTTGAATTAATTTATTAATTCATTGCCAATATTAAATGGACCTATAGGATCGCACACAAAGCATTGGTCTTAAAATATTTAAATAGTGTATTGGGCATTAATTTAGGCTTTTAATTAAAGTCAAATTAATGTATGTAATGGGTATTAAAAATGCTAATTGGATCTTGGTCCATGAGAGAGAGAAATTCAGTCCACAAGGTTTAATTTCAATTAATTAATTATCTTAGATTAATTAAATTAATTGAGTATTAAATCTTAATAGCATTTGAATCCAAATAAAACACCTAATTAGGAGAGAGTGTAGCCGAAATTTATAGGAAAAATCCTAGTGGATTTTGGCATGTGCATAATTCCTAAATTAGTGGTGGATTTTGATTAAATGTATTATGCTATTTTAAATTAATTTGAATTTAAAACCTAAAGGAATTTGAATTAATTTGAATCGCTTAATTAGGAAGTGATGGAGGCTGAAAATACTACCTAATTCAAGGGGATTTCGGCATCCACAAGATTTCCTAAGCCAAGTGATATAAATTAATGAGATGATATTTCAAAGTTAGGTTTTTTCTCTCTCTAAGCCGCCACTCTCAAGGGGAAAGGACTCTTCCTTCTTCTCTTGGATTTTGGACAGCCTTTTGAAAACCTTAGAAAGAACAAAATCAGGTCTTGTGTCTTTAGTTTAATACCCATTGCCAAATACACAAATATTAGAGCTAGCACTCTAAGTTTTAAGCCTTCCTTGCAAATTGTGTGTGTGAGCATAGAGAGGAGTGGCGTAAAGGATATTTCTTTGGCATTGGTAATCAAGATCTAAAGCATGTAAGTTCATCCTATTTTTTGGTCATCATCAAAATCAAGATTTGAAGTGCATCTAAGATTGAAAGTTTCAAAACCCTAAAATTGCATGTTTTCTATTCTTGTTGTGGATTGCGTGGTATGTATGATCAATATTTTTATTTTTCCGCTGCATGATCATCATTGATATGCCATGTTATATCCCATCAGTGGTATCAGAGCCTAACCATGCTTATTTTAGTGCTTTAGATGCATTAAATCTTGATTCAAAAATCGTTATTGCATAAAACCACAATGCTGAAATGTTTTGTTTTGAGTTTTTTGCATTTTTTTTAGTGTAAAAATGATTTTATATGATTAGTTAGGTATTATAATTATTATGACATGTTAATATACTATCCTAAGATGTTCTTAGAGTTGTTCATGGTCGATTTTAATTATAAATACCTAATTGTACATGTTAATCTTAAAACTAGGTGCTAGTTAGCATGTTTTGTGTTTGTAAACAACTAGTTTTCAAAATTAAATGTATAAACATATTTGGCATGATTGTAAGTGATTTTTAAAGATTAATAACAGGTCTGGACATATTTTAAAATTGGTTTTAATTCTAGTCCATGACAATTTAATTGATTATTTTTAAAATCACTTAAAACTATGACTAGTTTGTGTTTGTTGCATGTTTAATCAACATTGTTTGTTTTATTTTGATTAAAATGGCAAAAACACATTTAGATCAGATATGAAAAAAACCTTAACTCAATGTTTATGACCTTATTTAAATTATTAAATGGCTCATAAAATCGTTTTAAGTGTTTGTGCATTTTGGTGGCATTATATGAGCATTAAACAACTAGTTTCATTGTTGTTTGTTTGTTTTTGTATGAATGCCGTGTATGATATATGTTCTTCATGATTTTATTCATGTTGGAACATATTATATGTATTTTTAATGTTTATGGGTTGTATGACATAAAATTAAAAATGGCATTAAAAATTGAAAATTATACTAGAGTTGATTTATGGTACAAATCTTACTAGTTTGTGTTTTGAGCTTTTAAGAGAACTTATTCAATAAGAGGATTTAGTTCATTGGGCTTTCAGCCCAGGCCCATCATGGGGTCTTCTTTTAAAAGTTCAAGCACACAATTTCCATTAATGGCTTGGCTAAATTAATTAAAATTGGACTTTGTTTTATCCATGAATGTTATATTATTTGCTTATTTTGTGTGATGAATGGATATGCATGGTGCATTCATGGGCCCTGGGTTTTTATAATTAAATATGGCCAACGTGCCATTATGTATTATTGTAAAAGTTTCATTTATTTCTTAGTATAGAATTTATTTGAAGACTTTGTAAATCAAGACGAAGCCCACTGGAGTGGAGAAGCCCAACTCGAAGATTCTTACGTAATAGTATAGAATCTTAGTTGTAGGTTTTTTGGGTCCATGTTTGTCACTCTTTACTTTATGCAATTAGACATATATACATGCTATGAATGGATGAAAAAGTGTATACCATATAAGCCGTAATAAAATGAATCCCTAAAATAGTAAACCACAAAGTTTCCTTCCTAATTTGAAACATGTCAAGGCATTGATCATAGGTCACGTAGACTAGGAGTCCTAGATGTGCCCGATTATCTTTGTGAGGCATGGGTTGTGAATGAAGGTTGGACTTAACATGGAAAGGGATGCCCGGACCTAGGCAACTAATAAATGGTTTTGTGCTATAACATCTTAAGATGTTAGCCCATTTAATCAAGAGTCATGCACGAGACATGATTAGAGTTTTCCTACCTAAGTAACTTAACTTGTTAGGTGTAAAAGCTCAGCCTGACTAATAAGTTGTTGTGAAAAGTGGATCTTGGCCCATATTAAATCACTAACGTGAATTATTTAAAGGGATATTAATTCGGTTTGTGAGATTATAAATAAGACCTCATTTAATCTTGCTAAGTTTTTATTGTAGATTGAAAATGGCTTCTTCAAACAACAACTTTTCATTGTGATCGGTCCTGGAAAAGGAAAAATTGAATGGCACCAATTTCATAGACTGTTCTTGAAACTTGAGAATTGTTCTTAAGCAAGAGAAGAAGTCGTATGTTTTGGATGCACCCTTGCCCGAAGAACCTGTTAGGAACACCTCTGCGGTTCAAAAGGAAACTTTTGAGACCAAGAAGAGCGACTCCAATGATGTGACCTGTCTGATGCTGGCCACTATGGTGCCTGACTTGCAAAAGCAATTCATGGACCAAGAGGCTTATGCGATCATGGTGCACCTCAAGGAGATGTTCCAAGAGCAAGCTCATCATGAGAGATTCGTGACAATAAAGGCCTTAATTTCTTGTAAGATGACTGCGAGTACTCCTGTTAGTACCCATGTACTCAAGATGAAAGGGTATCTTGATACTCTTGAGAAGCTTGAGGTATAAGTGAACTGAGAAGTGTATGGCCATACCGAGATTAATTAATGAGTAATCATTATTTATCTGAGAGTTCAGTGTCACTGGAATATCAAGAAAGGAATTAGTATCTATAAGGATGACTAGTTCCATGCCTTATATTAATTCTGATATTTAAGGGTAAGGGACTATGCAAAATTGATTACGCCATTTTAAATTAATTTGAATTTAAAACCTAAAGGAATTTGAATTAATTTGAATCACTTAATTAGGAAGTTATGGAGGCTGAAAATACTACCTAATTCAAGGGAATTTCGGCATCCATAAGATTTCCTAAGCCAAGATATAAATTAATGAGATGATCTTTCAAGGTTAGGTTTTTTCTCTCTCTAAGCCGCCACTCTCAAGGGGAATGGACTCTTCCTTCTTCTCTTGGATTTTGGGCAGCCTTTGGAAAACCTTAGAAAGAACAAATCAGGTCTTGTGTCTTTAGTTTAATACCCATTGCCAAATACACAAAGATTAGAGCTAGCACTCTAAGTTTTAAGCCTTCCTTGCAAATTGTGTGTGTGAGCATAGAGAGGAGTGGCATAAAGGTTGTTTCTTTGGCATTGTGATCAATATCTAAAGCATATAAGTTCATCCTATTTGCTGGTCATCATCAAAATCAAGATTTGAAGTGCATCTAAGATTGTAAGTTTCAAAACCCTAAAATTGCATGTTTTCGATTCTTGTTGTGGATTGCGTGGTATGTATGATCAATATTTTTATTTTTTCGCTGTGTGATCATCATTGATATGTCATGTTATATCCCATCAAAAATATCTACAAAAATATATTTAATTGAATAATTAAATATTGATATCAGATTTCGTATTTTTATATATACATGTGATATAATTTTGTTAGCATGCACGTTTGTGTGATTATAAAAAATGTTAGTATATATAGCGTAGCGTATATACCCATAGGTACATAGTGAGCAGATAGAAGCTGTTGGATATATAAGACATGACACATTGTGCAAGTTGAAGCCTTAACATTTGAGTAGCTATATTTTGATTTTTATATGGTATGTATATAAATATGACCTTACATGTATAAAAAGAGAATGTTATGTATGTAAGCATATAGTCATGAAGGTTATGAATCTTTATTTTGGAGGAATGATAATGGTTGATTATTTTACATATTTGATGCTTATTAATGTTGCTACATGATGAGTTATTGGAGGTTGAGATGGATATGAATGTATTAGGAGTGTTAAATTTCAATGTGCATGAGGGATAGGAATAATTACTATCGTTCTAACGTCGAAAAATTTATTAAATGAATAGTAACCAAATGTTAAAGTAATTAATTTTTGTATGTTAATGGAAAATTTGAACTACTAAATTGATAAGAGAATATTATGTTAATATGATTTAAGAATAATTAAAGAAGTTGATTTGTTATAACCAGTACTCCTTATAATATTTGGATATTCGGCTACAAGGTGTTACAATAAATATATACTCAAAATATTACAGAACTAATACTTTCAAATATATCATTTTCAATATAGGTAACCAAATAGTCATTCGATAATTGATCTCCAATTCAATTTACTGATTTTTTTGCTTTATTCGTGATAAACAAAAGCCCTTTCACTACGAAAAAAAGGGAATTAGCGATGGCAATGACCATCGCTAAAATTCAAAATTTTGTTGCTAATTGCTTATAGTGACGAAATGACTAAAAGTTACAATTCTAACCATCAGTAGCATATAGCGACCACAACACAAAACCATCTTTATACACAGTGACAGCAAAATCATCGCCATAAAAAAAATTTCATCGCTAATTAACCCTTAAAATTTGTCGCCTATAGATTAAAAAAATTATTAGCAACAGAGTTGTTCATCGCTAAATTTCATTGCAAAACAACACTTTTAAATTTCCACATAAAAAGAGAATTAGCGACGTAAAATAAAGTCGCTAATAGTGCAAATCGTCACAATTTATTTGTAAATTTTTTTGTTATTGTTGTTGTTATTAGTATTATTATTTCCAATTTAATTTTTTTTTTGTTGTTGTTGTTATTATTATTATTATTATTAGTATTATTATTATTATTATTATTATTATTATTATTATTTCCACAAAAGTACAATTATATTATACATTAAATTATAGGGTTAATTACAAAAAAAAATTGTTAATTATAGGGTACTTTCAAATATCAGATCCGATTTTTAAAATCTTACAATATCAACTTGCAATTTAGAGTTTCATTTCAATTAAGGGATTATATCAACAATTTCATTCAATGCTAACGAAAATTGCTGACTCGGCTAAATAAATGGATCCCATATGCTAATTAAGCCACCACATCACCTTCTTCTTTCCCAGCAAATTAGCGATGGCAATATTGTTTAAAATTAGACAATGCAAAACATCATGTGGGGCCCAAACTCTTAGTCATCAACACTGCATCTCTAAATTTCACCTTCTGCTCCAACACAATTCTACGTTTAATTGGGATAAAATACCCATTCCTTACTCCTAACAACTCGGGGAAAGTAAAAATTTAATGTAAAAATGAAGGAATTCCTATTCCTACTTTTACACATAAATCCATTCCGGTGGCCTCACTATAATTATGTTACTTTCATATGGGGAATATGGTAGTTTCATATATAGCACCAATCAGGAAATCACCTTTGCTCAAGCTGCCTCATAACTCAGTTGCTCTCAGTTTCTCAAACTCACTAATACACAAAGACAGAGAGAGTGAAAAAGATTTGGCCTTTCTTAGAGAGATAAAGAAAGAAGATAGTAGCTCTTTAGCTCTCAAGCTCAAGGCTTTTGTGTGAGCTAAATAAAGAAAAAATGGTTTAGTCTTTGTAGATTATATTATATAGAGAGATAAAGAGAATAAGTTAATGTGCACGTCAATACAGAAGAGAAAAAGTACAAGGAAAGGCTGCAAATTGCCAAGTTATTAGGGTTTTTCAAATTCACATTTTTTATTTTCTTCTTTTACTTCTTCTTAGCTTCACTAAGTTTGATATTGGCATAGGTCAATTTAAGTGTCTACCCATAAACACTAACATGTCTCCTAAAGCAACTCCTATTCCACTCATAAAACACCTCCTTATTTCATCAAAATCAAAGCTTTTATTTCCTCAATTATCTCCTTCTTGAAAGCTAACATCTTTCTGTTCTCTTACTCCTTTTTAATTTCTTTCACCTTTTTTTTTCTATTTTTGGTTCAAAGGTTAAGAGCTTCAATTCCTTTAAGCTTAATTTGGCACAACAATGATTCCAAACCATTGCCACATCTAAAATATGCATGCCTAGAATAGTAAGTAGTTCGCTCTTCTCACAACCCGTTCACAGTCGTAGGCTTGCGTTACTAATTCATATAGAGAGCAAAAAAATAACCTAGCATGGCATCAAAAAGGAAGACCATTCAAATGGATTTATTTGTATATCATGATTAAATGCAGAAATGAGATGAATCCGTTGATAACTAACAAAAAAAAAAGCTAAGAGATTTACTTAATTTTGAGTCGTATGAACCCCAATTCGAGAAATTAGATAGTTTGGAGCGATGAACTTGATATTCCATACTCCAACGACTAGGACACACTACAAAAAAAAAATTGATTTTACCAATGGTTTTTACTTATGAAAAAATCAATAGGTAAAATGAGGATATTACTGACGAATTAGCGACCAAATTTTAAAATCGTCAGTAAAAAAATATATGCTAGAAAATGGTAAAAATTTACCAATGGAATTAAAAATTCGTCTGTATAAGTGGCAAAAAATGTTGGCAGTAACTTATAGCTACGATTTTAGTGACGGATGTGTTCTATCGATAATCTATCAGTATTAATTTATTATTAAATATAATTTTTTAAAATTTATTTTTTAATTTAATAATACTAAATTACTTTACATAAAACCAACTACCAATACTGGCCTCATTCAAACCCTAGAGGAGTGATTTTTCTCTACCCTACCCTGCCCCTTTTCTCGCCTCGACGACGACCTTACCCCTGCCATCGATTTAGCCCTTTGTTCTTTGCCACCGCCAAACAAACATCGATCTCCCTTGCCATCCTTCAACCTCACACCACTCCTTATTTACAAATTTTGATGTAACTTTTCTTTTATAAAAGCTTCAAATTAGCGAGCGCATTAGTTTTTTAATTCTAAAGTATCAAAAATTTCCTCTTCAATTTTTGTATAAATGCTGGAATTTAGATTTGAAATAATTGATAAGTTTTTTATTTCTTCTTTGATTTCACGTATGTTCAGCTAATCAGATTCTTTTCGCTCACAACCTTGTGTTTCCTTCTTCTTTTTATTTTTCTTGTCATTACAGTTTTGAATGAATTAAACGTAGAATTGGTAGCCGCTTTGGGGACATTCAGGCATTTGTACCTGAGGTAAGGAATTTCATTGTTTGAAATTTCAATTTCAGGTGCTGTTTAGCTGTTTATTTTTCTTCTATTTATGGAATTGCAGGGTTTTCCAAGTTGTGTGAATTATGTTTCATTTTAAGTATGGGATTCATTGCAGGTATATACTCACACACTTAATTTAATTATATACATTTAATTTCAAGAAAGTAATCGGATAACTGGATTATGAGTTGAATGCCCTTATATACATTCTTTTTACTTTCTCTAATATATAACAAAATAGTTAGAATCCTTTAATAAAGTTAAAAGTTGTATTAATTTAATTAGCTACTAATTAATAAAATTGAAAGATGCATGTCATTAAGAGTATATTAGATTATGGATCAATCCTATCCATCCAATATATTTCTCTTTATGATACAATCCAAATTCATACATTCACCCGATTTAAAAATGATAATGAATGACGAAGAAATGATTGAAAAGCAAAGCAATGCACTACAATAAATTGCACTTTTGTGATGTTAAAAATTATAATAAAAAGTTTTTTTTTAACAAAAAGAATAAGGTGATGATAAAAGATCGTTATAGTATCTGCGTAACAAAAAATTTTGTGATGATTTATTTATTTATAATTGTATCACTTTTTGTGATGAAAATAATTATCATCACATTAATTTCTTACTTTTAATGATAAAAATAATATCATAAATAAAATTATATTTTGTCATGTAATATTATTTATCATCACAAAAAAAATTGATATTTTTTATGACAAATTTAAAATTCATCACAAGTGTAAGTATTTTTTGTGACGAAAATCTGCTTGTAACTAAAGCAATTAGATATTGACTACATAATTATTGTCACAAATAAAAATAATTTTTGTCATATAATAATTTATATTTCCACTAAATCTAATACTTTAAATGACAATAAATGATTTCATCATTAAATTAATATATATTAATTATGGATATAAATCATCAAAATATTGACAAATTATGTATTGTGACATAAATGTAAATAAAAATAATTATCATAAAAAGATAATATTAGTGATAACATTTTATTGTCATTTAATACTACTTTTTAATGACAATAGCAATGCGTATTTCTGTAAATTATATTGTCATTTATGAACTAATAAGTCGACAAAATGTGACAAATATAATTATCATATATGCATTGCACTGAAAATGAACATTTTAAATTATAAGATATACAATCCAATATCTTTTAAAATGTTTAGCAAGGCAAATTGTCCATTAAATAATATAAAGTATATGTTAAAATAAAATGTTAATTAAATAAAAAAACTACTGCTTAATGCAAAAATTAAAATATCCTATTCAGGAGTAAAGCTTTATTGAAAATTCAAAATGAGCATCCTGTTCCGACAAAAAAAAAATCATATATTAGATAAAATAAAAACTAATTTCATTACAATGAACAAAATAAATAGCAAATACCAAAGAAATCATATTAAACTGCAAAATTCATGAATAAAAAAAAACTTCACTTATGATAAGAGCCAGCAATACAGCTGCCAGATAAGCAATTATTTAAGGTACAAAACTACTCTACTCTATGTTAAGTACAGTCCTTAGCATTACGATTTTGGAGCATTGTTGGGACATAAAATTTGCATGAAGAAGTCCTATTTAATGGCAAGATATTAATAGGAAGCTATTCACCATAGAAAAGGATTAATTCTTTAACCAAAATTTTATCATAGCTAGATGTATTTGACATCCAAAAATCAAAAGCCAAGACCACCATAAGATCGAGAAGAGGGTAAAGAACCAACTCAAATAAATTGACTTCAAGATTAATTTGCTCGAATTATACTATTTCATCTACACTTATAATTTACAAAAGAATAAAATACAGAGGTGGAACAACTATGTTTATGAGTTTGTGTAATGAAACAAGAATTGTTCTATTGAGAGAGAGAGCAACAAAGAACACGGAGCCAAACTCATCCTTTTTCATTTAACGATGGGGTTGTGTGGGTGGGAAGAGATAACCTGAACTTGGATTATCCACCATCTCATTTTAGAGTCACTTTCAGTTTCTCCTTAAGAATCATTGTCATAAGATCTGTTGGTGGTGGGACAACTAATTTACTAACACAGATAGAAATATCCTTTCCATTGGATGAAACTATAGCTACTAAATATTTAGAGCACTAGAATCAAACAACAGATATATGATGCAGATTACATTCAGCAAGCCACTAATCTAAATAATATATCTAAATAATGGATAATATTAACTTTCTAAGCCAACACCAACAACTTAATTATCTAGTTATGTAGCACTTATTCTAAAGATAATTCTGAATTTGAGGAATCTCAATTAACAATCGAAAAAAAAAACTGGAGTAGCCCAATTATCATCTTTACCAATTGCTTATCCATAAACCTTAGACGTAAAATTAAATAATACATCTTTCACTACAAAAAAACTGCAGATTAGCGACGGAAAATTCTGTCGCTAAATACCATTTTTTCATTGCTAATTAAAATTAGCGACGCTGCGACGAACAGTCGCTAATAGGCCAGTCGCTAATATATTAGTGACGGAATTCAAATTCAGTCGCTAAATTAGCGATGGAATATTTCGTCGCTAATTTTTTTTATTTGTCGCTAATTTATATTCCTAATTAGTCGCCGAATTAAAATAATAATATTTAGCGACTACATTTTCCGTCGCTAATTAAAAAATTACTGTAATTAATCGCTGATTAAAAAATTACTGTAAAAGTTAGCGATGAAATTTTTGTCGCTAATTATTTCTTAAATTCTAACGTGTGTCAGTAGCGACAGTTGCTGTTGCGAATCCATCGCAAAATTATTGCATAATTTAATTTTTTCTTTTATTTTTAAATTTTCATCCTGTACACAATATAAATAATAATCTTATACTATAAAATTCATATATAATAGATACAAATATAAATAATAATCTTATATTTTCACATATATATATATATAATTTGTAATGAATTCATTACAAATATAGTCAACATAAAAAAATCAATATATAAAACAAAGTGCAGTTAAATCAAGCACTTAACTAATTCCTAACAAAAATGAAGTATGACAACATCCCAGCAACTTTCTTTCTGTAGTCATTATCTTATCAACATATCCCAGCAAACTGAGCAGTGTACAATACTGAAGCAAAGATCACAAGTTCCCATTTTACTGCATAAACATCCCAAGATCACAACTTTCTTCCAGGTTAACTCATCAAAACAAAGATATGAACTATTTTAAATGAGATAATTAATATGATGCGTATGGGAACATTTCAAAGCATCTGATGCAGCACTAGCTTTTATATATACTTCATTGTTATGCAATATTCTGAATATATATATATATATATATATATATATATATATATATATATATATATATATATATATATATATATAGAGAGAGAGAGAGAGAGAGAGAGAGTAAATGGAGAGTACGTAAGTGAAATGACACTTACTAAAGCCTGAATCTCTTGGGGCTGCTCATCAGCCTGCAATGAACCACATCTGGTGGCCTTGGTATACCTTTCAATAAGCTCCTGCATGGTTCTTAAAACAGTAAAAGGAAATTTTTAATAGCTAAATAATTTTTGTGGAATCTGGCAACTTATTTACAGTGGCAAATTGGATTGGGTTGGATATACACATTTACAACTTTGCCACCATTTTTAATTAAACCTGTACATATTTATATGTTTTTAGACTTTTAGTCCATGTTATTTTACAATTTTAACCTTAGTTTCCTTGTTCAAAACACTACAATGATCAAGTTAGCTTAAAATATGTTTAAAAAACAAGAGCTTATAAGAGATTAGATTAGTACCTGCTATTCCTTTTATATAGTCCTCACCTTCATTAAAACCTAATACAAATGCTCTCATAATAGCTAAATTATTAATCATTATAACAATTATAATGTACCTATTATTCTTATTCAATTTATATTAAAATAAAAGTCTAAATCCCTAATGTGACCAATATAATCTATTCATTCACGTTTAAAAAAGCTTCCCTTTTGACATTTCCTCTCTTCCTCCATTATCTCATCTACAAATCAAAATTACACAAAATCAAATCTTATAAAGAGCCAGTCAGATTCTGAATGAAGTTTTACACTTGGGGTTTTACATTATTAGATTAACAAATCAACATCAAACAATATAAATAAGGCATTTCACAGAAGTTACTGCCACAATCGGTTAGAAATTTCAAATAAGTTCAAATATAATAATAATTACAAGAAATGATGACGGGTTAAATCTGAACCAAGCCTAAAATCAAATGCATTGGTCATTCAGCTAGGTAAATTAAATCTTTCTGGTCCAACGATAATGGAGGCCATAAGAATAAATCCATTCCAATGGGATTCCTTCATATTAACCACCAGAAACAGAAGGATTCAAAATAGAAGAAGAAAAAAAAAGGCTTCCAAGCTTGAATCATATCAATCAAAATCTTACCAGAAATCCTTCAAATGCAGCAAACAAAATCTTACCTGTAACCCATAACTTACATATTGCATGGTAGTTGACATCCCTATAGTTTAGACTCCTACAATTTAAGTAAGGAATTTAATAGTATCCAATTATCACTCACGTATGTATATTTATAATATTAATTCATGAAAATTCTACCCAATAGAAATAAAAAAACCTTTAAGCATACAAGAGATTCTCCCCTGATGTCGTACATCTAATTAGTCAATTCTTTAACTATGTTATACTATAATTCAATTATTACAAAATTATAATCTCAGTTACTTTAAGTTATGAGAACCATTTCTATCTCCATATCTGTTCCCCAAATTACTAGACCCTATTACAAAATTAAATTGTAATTTAATCTGTTAATCCAATAAATACATTACAAAATAGTGAAACTGAAAAAATAAACCAAACCATGAAAGCAACAAATAAAGCAATTTAATTATAAAATCAATTTAACTCTCAATTTACTTAACTGTCACCAACCAACAATATTACCATTGCCATCATACCTAAATCTGTCATTTACTAAAAAGACCAACCACTAATACATTAAGACTTCTAAAAAATCACAAGTAGTGACTACTAACAGTTCTATATTCATCAATTGCAATCACAGACACATAGCTAAATTTTGTGTTTGACAGTGTCTTAGCAAAGCTAATTATTAACTCAATAATTACAGCATCCAATCCACTTGATTTATAGTTTCTTTATAATTACATTAACTATTTCCAGGCCCTACTCAATTTATACTAGTTATAAAGTATACCTATTGGTCTCTAAATTCAAATTTAGTCATAGACATAATCGTTACTTAGCCTAAACTTAATATTTTAACATTTACTTTAGTAAAATCAACTTTAACTCAAAAATCTCAAGGTACATAAAGCTTAAATGTAGGGAAAAATAAATTTTCTTGAACACTTACAAGTTTTATTGTTAATTTCTCCAACTATTCTTCACAAAAGCTTCAATCCACCTTCATTTTTGCATTTCTTTCTCTTTCATCAGCATTTCACCTATTTTTCTTCAAAATTCCATAAAACCAACACAATTCCACCATCAATTACATGTTAATACATAATTTACAGCAATTTCTAGTTTAATACTTACTCTAATTCTCAATTAATTTAATCAAATATGGAACCCCCAATTTTTCTCTTAACTTATAAATCCCTAGATTTAAATCTCCACACCATTCCTTCAATTTCCACTACCAAATAACAATTAAAAGGAAAATTAAAGCTTACATGTCAATTAATAGAAGATAAATAGCAAATAAGAGGTATGATCTTGAAGAACCGAGCAGGGGAAAGAGAGGAATGCTAAAAGAAGAGAAGGGACCGACCCTGTTATGGCAAGAAGAAGAAAAGAAAAGGGAAGAGATGGCACTGATGAGGGAGCTCAGGCGGGGCCAACGGCGGTGCGGTGCAACATGAGGTGACAATCGGAGAGTAGAAGTGGAAAGATAGAAGAAGGAGAGGGCGAGGTGGTGGGGAGTGAGGGAGAAGGAACCCGATAGTTCCTGGAAAAAGGGAAAGAAATAAGTATAAGCCAAAACGACGTAGTGTTGGAAAATTCCCTTTGTGATCCTTCCTTTTTATTTACTTAAACAATTAGACCCTCATATCCTTTCCTATGTGCAATTAATTCCCCAATCAAATATAATTCATCCGATATATTTCATTTATTATTATAATTTTATTATTTATTATTATTAATTTACTTATTATTTTATCTGGGCTTGTTTTCAATTGACAATATTATTATTATTATTATTATTATTATTATTATTATTATATTCAATTAATTCTGCATTTATTATTATTATTATTATTATTATTATTATTATAATATTATTATTATTATTCAATAATAGTAGCAAAAGTATAGACAAGTTCAACATATATCTATATGTTTCATAATTTATATCTTAGTAAATCCTCAAATTTGACAAGTATAACTTTCTTACCTAAGTGCTGCAACAATTTATTTAATTAATTCTTTATATATCAGGCATTAGTTAGAACTTCATTTCTTCTTGTTGTGATTACATTTATAAAAGATAAGATAATTCAATTAATTAATTTTTATTCAATTAAATAATAAATTAAGCTTAAAATCATATACACATTAAATTGAAACGGTGGAGAGAGGTAAGGGAAGATAAAATATTATTTTTATATATAGGGTAAATTTCTGAAATTACTAAAATACCCTATCAAATTTCATCATTTTATCCTTGTATTCAAGGATAATTTTGTAAATATATGTAACTAAATTTTTTAATAATTTAAAATTTGCTCAAAATTTTAACAAAATAAAAATAAATTATAAATTTTTCATAATCATTTTAAATGAAATAATAAATTTTATATTATTATTATTATATAAATATTTATATTTATTATTTTTCATAATATGACTACATAATAATTATAACAATTACTTTATTATTATTATTAAAAATATATATTTTTTAAATAAATAAGTTTATATTTGTGGATAATTAATAAAGAAATCAATAGAATTTCTAATAATTTAATATTTGATTTAAATTTTATAAAATAAAAATAAATTACAAATTTTTTATTATTATTTTAAATAAAATAATAAATTTTATATTACTATTTTATAAATATTGATTTTTATTAATATTGAACACGCAAATATATAATAATCGTAATAATCTTGAACACGCATATTGAACTCACTTCAAATCTCTCTTGATTATGCTCTACTGAAAAATACATCACTGGTATAATAATCCATGTTTTAGATTAACAAAAATTATAGAAAACCAAAGCTTCTATAAAGTATAGGAATATAAACGTCTTTACTTATACTCCAAATAAAAATAAAATTTACCCAAAAAGAATCAACAACCTCTTTTTTGCAATAAAAACCAAACTTACAGACCTTAAAAACTAATCTTCACCGTTCAAAATTAACAACAAGGAGTTTTGAACATACTCACCAAAAATCAGGCCAATCTAACGGTAAATGATTTTTCGATCGTCTTCGTATACAAAACTGGTCATTACGTAAAAAATCCAGAAAATAGCCTCTTTTTGCAATAAAAATTGAACTTACAGACCTTAAAAACTAATCTTCACCGTTCAAAATTAACAACAAGGAGTTTTGAACGTACTCACCAAAAATCAGGCCAATCTAACGGCAAATAATTTTTCGATCATCTTCGTATACAAAACTGGTTATTAAGTAAAAAATTCATAAATGATCTCTTTTTTGCAACAAAAACCGAATTCACAGACCTTAAAAACTAATCTTCACCATTCAAAATTAACAACAAGGAGTTTCTAACGTAATCAACAAAAATTAGGCCGATCTAACGGCAAATGAATTTTTGATCGTATTCGTATACAAAATTGGTCATTAAGTAAAAAATCCAGAAAATAGCCTCTTTTTTGCAATAAAAACTGAACTTACAGATCTTAAAAACTAATCTTCACCATCCAAAATTAACAACAAGGAGTTTCAAATGTACTCACCAAAAATCAGGCCAATCTAACGGCAAATGATTTTCCGATCGTTTTCGTATACAAAACTAGTCATTACGTAAAAAATTCAGAAAACAGCATCTTTTTTGCAACAAAAACCAAACTTACAGACCTTAAAAACTAATATTTACCATTCAAAATTAACAACAAGGAGTTTCGAACGTACTCACTAAAAATCAGGCCGATCTAACGGTAAATAATTTTTTGATCGTTTTCGTATACAAAACTAGTTATTACGTAAAAAATCCAAAAAACAACCTCTTTTTTGCAACAAAAACTAAACTTACAGACCTTAAAAACTAATCTTTACCGTTCAAAATTAACAACAAGGAGTTTCGAACGTACTCACTAAAAATCAGGCTGATCTAACGACAAATGATTTTTCGATCGTTTTCGTATACAAAACTGGTCATTACGTAAAAAATCCAAAAAAACAGTCTCTTTTTTGCAACAAAAATTAAACTTACAGACCTTAAAAACTAATCTTTACCGTTCAAAATTAACAACAAGGAGTTTCGAATGTACTCACCAAAAATCAGGCCAGTCTAACGACAAATACTTAACCGTTAAATCTTTACTTACACAATTCCGTATAAAAGCTGTTCAATGTGTGTGTGTGTGTGTGTATATATATATATATATAGAAAATTTATGTTTAAATAAATCGAGGAAACCGTGTTATATTATCGTTCTAAGCAAATAATCATGTATTGTTAGAGAATTTGATAATGACCAAGAATATAATTTCACGAAAGATTATTTTATTTTATTAAATAGTGAATTTCATGCATAATTGAATTATTAGAACTGATAATTGACTAACACGTCTAGCAAATACATACATATAAAAATACTCATTTATTTATGGGTTTGGTTGCATATATTTGATAAGTCATCATTTTGAACTAGTTTACACTTTACACCAACTAAACTAACAGTTATTGAGATATTGCAAAAACCATCAACAATATATACAATAGTTATGCCATGAATGTCTTTTTTTATAAATTAAATATAAATTACAAATTTTTTTATTATTATTTTAAATGAAATAATAAATTTTATATTACTTTTATATAAATATTTATTTTTATTAATTTTGAACACGCAAATATATAATAATCTTAATAATTAGTTTATTAATATTATTATTAAAAATGCAATTTTTCAAAATAAATAAATTTAGATTTTGGTATAATTGTTAAAAAATTATTATCAACTAATAAAATAATTTCTAATTTTCAGTTATAAAATAAATTTCTAATTTCTAAAAAAAAATTATTTTTTACTTTATTTGCGACGGATTAGCGACTAAAAGTTCATTAGCGACTAAAATTTTCCCTCTTAAATTAGCGACTAAAATTTTCGTCGCTAAACCGTCGCAAAAAAAGGTGCTAAATTTTCCCTCCTAAATTAGGGACTAAAATTTTCATCGCTAATTTTTCTGGAACTAATTTTATGAATAAAAAATTATAAAATTTAGCGACGGAACTATTTGTCGCTAATTTCGTCGCAAAACTTGGCGCGTACACTTTCCGCCAATAATTAGCGACTGTTTTTTCATTTCGTCTCTATTTCGTCGTAAAAAAATAGAAAATATCCTTTCCGCGACGGATTATAAAACAGTCGCTAATCCGTCGCAAAAGTTGCGACGAAAATGATGCCGTCGCTAATTGACAGTTTTTTTTGTAGTGTGTATCAATTGATAAAGATAATAATTGGGCTACTCTAGATTGAGCTCAAAATGATCATTTTATGGCTATAACGAAGAATAAAAACAATATATACACAAACATAAGAGAAAGGGAAAAGAATAACTACAGCAGGATAATCGTTAAAAATGAAATTAATGCAGTAACTAGTCAGCTAGAAAATATGCTCTGATGACCGTTCAAACGTCAAGTCAGATTACAATCCATTTCAATGGCAGGGTGAACAGTGAGACATATTTAAAATCTCTCAACAATAACCGACCTTCGGTGTAGGTAAGGGTCAATGGTATTTGAACTCCAATAATCCTCCAAAGTAAGCATGAAGATGTTTGTACTTGAAGAAAAAATAGTGTGCAAAACAATGAAATCAATAGTATTAAGGAAGGATTTATAATCAATCTCAAAATAACAGTGCTATCATCATAAACTACAATAAGACATTAAGTTTAACGTTGATACCTGAAAGACTATAAGCATCAACTACAATAGCTTCTAGAATGCTATTTTAATGATATAAAGTTCTTCCATATATAGAGTCACTTGTAATGGTATTAGGAAGCTTCACTTTCCTATGTTTCTTCTTTTTGATGAATTTTTTTTGGTCTTGTTTATGTTTATAATCAAATTACATGAACAAACATGATAATGATAATTGGATCTTTAATGTAATTACAAATCATCTTTCTCAATATTAGCATGCTTTCTCAAAATTCAACAAAAATGAACTTTTCACTTATTCCGTTCTTCTTTTTCTGTTTCTTATAGAATCCAGTGCAAGCTATCAAAAAAGCAAGCAATTACATACTATAGCTGATATAACCTCACATCTAAAATCATAAAACCTCAGAATTAACTCTAAAGGGTTGTTTGATTCATGGTATGGTATGATTTATCAAAGTATTGTTCTTTAGAGTACAATGTTTGGGAGCATAATTCTTCCCATGGTATTGTACACCATGATTTTAATCCGTGATTCTTTAAAATATTAATAATTATAGAAATATTTATATTTTTTTGAAACTGAAGGGTAATTATGTTATTTTTATAATAAAACTATACAATATAATACAGTTGAATCAAACAAAAAATATTATAAAATCATATACTATCATACAGTCTTTTCAAATATCGTATCGTTAAAATCATACTGTACTATACTGTATAGTACATTAATGAATTATGAACTACCACCAACCAAACAGGACCTAAAGAAAAAATAAGCCAGAAATAAAATCACAAAAAAAGAAAAGAAAATTAGGCGGTGAAGGTGAAGAAATAGAAATTAACAGAACAAAAAAAAAAGGATAACAAAATGAGAAACTCAAGAGAACTCACCATGGTTGAACAGGCAGAGGTCAGAGACGACATTAGGTGTTGACAGGTGCACCACAAAAAAATGTGAAAATAGCAACGTAATTCAATTTCATTTTGCTATTTAGCAACAAAAAATAAATTTCGTTACTAAAATTGGTTAAACTTTGCAAATTTAGCAACGAAAAAATATTTTGTTGTCTTCCGTCGTTAAAAATGCAAATTTACCAAAATTTAGCAATGGAAATTACCAACAGAATCCAATACCGTTGCTAAAATAGGTTCCAACAAATGGTAAAAATATTTTGAAACAAAAAATAGCAATGGAATACGACTTCCGTTGCTAAATTAGCAACGAAATATAATTTTCATTGCTAATTTAGCAACGAAATATGATTTTGGCTGTAATTTTAGCAACGAAAATTAAATTTTGTTGGTATTTGTGGTCTCAAGGATATGGAAAAAAATTTGGGTCCAAAAATAGTTACAAAATTGCTTTTTCGTTGCTAAAATTTCAACGGAAAATCTATTCAGTTGCAATTTTAGCAACGAAATTTAGATTTTGTTGGTATTTGTGGTTCCAAAGGAGAAAAAATTTGTGTCTAAAAATAGCAACGAAATTTGCATTTCGTTGGTATTTTTTGTCCTAAAAAGATGAAAAAATTTTGGATCCAAAAATAACAATGAAATTGCTTTTTCGTGGCTAAAATGGCAACAAAAAATCTATTCGGTTGTAATTTTAGCAACAGAATTTAGATTCTATTGATATTTTTGTTTCTAAATGAGAAAAAAATTATATCTAAAAATAACATCTAAATTGGATTTTTGTTGCTAAAATTGCAAGCGAAAATAATTCGATTATAATTTTAGCAACAAAATTTGTATTTCGTTGGTATTTTTGGTACCAAAAAGATGGAAACAATTTGGGTCCAAAAATAGTAACGAAATGGGATTTTCGTTGCTAAAATTGCAATCGAATATTAATTCCGTTGGTATTTTCTAATTAACTCTAGGTATAAATATTGACTTTTTCTTTTTTTGGCTCTTTTATCATCGCCGGTTATCTCGGATGACCTCAGCTTCCCTGCTTCTCTAAATTTCGCTATCGTTTATAATGGCATCTTCAGATCCTGATTTCCTGACCCCGCTAACTTTTCTTTTCTTCAAACTCTTCATCTCCACTCTATCATGTAAGTTGTTCTCTAGTATATGTAGCCATTTGTGTTTTGAAATTCAGATTCATAGTAATTTAGGGTTTTTGGTTCTGGTGGTGTAGATGTTTATATCCTGAGCTAAATAATCTAAAAATAATGATGAAGAAACAGGGGTCTGGGGTTTGGGGGCAAACGAAAGACGGTGCACCACTGTACCATCAACAGCAAGCAGCTCAACAAGTGGTCCAAACCAGAGGGAGGAATAGCGGTAGGTCTTTGGTTTTGTGTTCCTCTGCTTTACCTCATCTTCAGCAGCAGCCCCAGCACCGGCAAAATTATCAAGGAGGTTCTGGCATACGGGCTCTACTTCTTGGTAATTCTGGTGCCAAAAAGGAATGTGCTGGCACTAGTGCGTTCTTGCCACGCCATGATGGTACTCCTAATGAACCTCACAAGAAGTCTGGTAAGTTTCAATTCATTGAAATTTCAGTTTTCTATTCTTGTTGGTGCGTTTAAGATTTTTGAATGTTCAAAAATTGCCATTTGTTTCAGATGGATGTGTGATATATTATCTTTAATAATGCCTCTGATTTTTTTACATATGCTTGTGAAAATCTTGAAACAACATTTCTTTGTTACAATGAGTTTGAAACTGATTAATTTTACTATGTATTTTCTGTACAGCTTGCTCCACAGTTTTGCTACCAGATAGAGTGGTGCAAGCCCTGAATTTGAATTTGGATGAAATGGGTGTCTAGTAGGCCCAATTTTAGAATCATCCTGTGAAAGGAAATTTCATGCCTGACAGTGGTTAGTACATATTATTTATGAAATTTATGTAAATTTATTAGGTTCTTATGCGGGTGTTTGCTTAAATTTTTGGTATGTTTACTATGATGGTATATGCAGATGACGGTTTTGGGTTTCGAAACTGTAATGTTTTTTCCCATCAGAAGCGTAACTTCAGGCCATAAGAAATCAACACCAGTGAAGTGAGGTTGCCTCAGGAATGGACTTACTGAACTGACCCATGATGATGTTTTTTTGTTTTGGTAGAGTACGTAGGTAATAGGGATTTGAAGTAGAAGAAGAAGAAATGAGAAGGAAAATGGATAGTTTTTTGCTATAAAATAGGGTAGTATAAGAAGAAGAAATCAAAGGAAAATGGATCATTTGATCTTATTCATTTCATGGTTGCTGATATGTTCACTTCCCCTTATCAAGGATTTTTCATAATGGGCATCAGTGATTAGTTTTGAGAAACCGACCACTTAAAACTCAGTTTCTATGTTTGATAAGTGAGCGGATTATAAATTGTAACCAAAGATGCAAACAAGATTACTGTCCTGGTCCAACAAATTTTGAATATGTCTTGTGTTCTGTCATAAGTTCAAAACTATAGTTTTTTTTGAATTGAAGACTGAATGAATATTTGTTGTTAGCTTTGTTAACTCTGTCATAGAATTTGTATGTGTCCTTATATGGAACTTGTTGACTTCAAGGTGAAAGTAAGAGGTTAACGTTGTGGCTGCAGTGCTACCCACATTGACCCGACTGGTTCTACTCAAAAAGAAAGAATACATAAATAAAATAAAAAGACTCTAGGTCAGATATGATATACTTTGACCAAATTCCAATTCAACTAGAAATAGCAATCCAAATTCAAAATGCCATACAGCAGTTATATATGTATCATATAATCATAGTACTGTCTGTTTGTATAATTGCAAGCACATATCAATGTTATTTTGAGTTTTCAGTGGATTTATTACAGGCCATTAAGAATGCCAGGGAGAGGGATCGGAGGACTCTTCTACGTGCTGTAAGCCCTTCACATTAATGGTAAAATGCTATTGGATATTTACATTCCTTTGTGTTTCACGAATCAAAATGGGGAAAAAATGGGATGGGAATTTGCTTTCCTTTAATTCCTTTCTCTGAGTTCTTTTATTATTATTTTTTCTTTTGAAAAAAAGTTACAATTAAAGGTTGGTAGGGGATGGTTAAGTGAGGTAATGGAGTTTCTTTATGGACTTTTAAAAGAATACAGCCCACTAAATTAATGTGAAGTTGGTTGACAGAGTCAAATTTAACCTTCTGATAAGTTGTTCTAATATCTCTGAACACAAAAAAAAAAAAAAAAGGATTTAGCATTTACATCGTTAAAATTCAAAATATAGATAGGGGCTGTAATGTCAAATCTCCTTCCTCTAGAATTTCAAAATTGCTTTCTTTCCACGTATTTAAATCAATGTTATTAAAACCGGACCGAATAACGAACCAGAAAACTTAAAGGTTCATGATTCGATCGGTTTTTTGGGATTCAATCGGATTTTTTTTATTTTTTAAAAAATATATTATTTTTTAAGTTTTATATAAATATTATGAAAATATCACTATATAAAAAAATTAAAAATAGTTTAGAAAAATATATTTATCATCAAACATTAACAATAGGATTATATTTTCAAGTCATTCAAGATTTATAATAAAAATTTAAGATAAATATAGTAAAAAATTATAAATTTTTAAAGAAATTCTTCAAATATAAATTATAAAATTTTATTTAATTTATAAAAAATTTATTAAATTGTTTGAATTTTAATTATTTTGTATTTATAATTTTATTTTTTTCCAGAAAAAATAATATTGTATAAATATTTTGGACAAAAAGTTGGTTTTTCTAAAATCAAACCGGTTTTTATCATTTAACCCGGTTTTATCCCGGTTCAACCGGTTTTTTGGCGGTTTGAAACAGTATTTTCCGGTTTTTATCCAATCCGGTTTTCATCCATTGAACCAACCGGACCAGCCAATGGTTCGCGGTTAAACCGGTTCGACCTCCCGGTCCGGTCCGGTTTTAATAACCATGATTTACATAATAAATACGGATTAAACCTTTTTTTTATTTAAATGAATATAAAAAAATGAATTTCCAATTATTGACATCAACATCCAATTGCTATTTCTTATTTAATGAGTACTGATATTGAACACTTATAATTGAAAATAATGAAAGATTATCGGCTAAGGCTTGATATTAAACTTATTTAGTGAGTACTGATATTAAACTTACTTATTGATTGATATTAGAGCATGGTTTGATAGATAATAGCATTAATGAATGTAGCAAAGTCAACTTGATGTGGCTGGACTAATTGCATGCATGCCACCCTTTGGTATTGTTTTTTGCTTCGGTGGTTCTCTCTGGTGAAGTTTGTGTCTTTTTTGTTTTTCTCTATCAAATTTGCTTCTTTTACTTTTTCAATTGCAGAAAGCAATTAGAATTTTAATTATGCTAATCAGTTAGGATTTTTTTTAGCTGATTTGTAATGTACAACTGCATTAATATATGTTGTCTTCATGTTTTCATCATCATGGAAATTAACATGTAGGTAATTGAATCTGAATTTTTTAAGCACATGTTTTTTTTATCCCTGTAATATTCTATTCATTGTTTCCTTCTTTTCTCATGCTAATTGGAGTTGGTGGCTATCGTAGTCCATAAGAACTTAATTTAATTTTCATTTAGGTTAATTATTTACGGACATCTAATGGGAAACAACTAAATACCTTATTATAACTCTTTGGTTGGTTTATTTATGCTTTAGCCATACCCCTACAATTTCCTCTCTCTACAACCGTATATCATTATATGAATATATGGCTTGTTAAAAAATAAAAAATCTAAATTGATTGATAACTTTGAATTAATATAACAACAGATGGAATTTTTTTTCAAATGATTGATAACTTTTAATTAATATAACTTTGACTGACAATTATAGCTGATAAGACTTTCCTCCAAGATTTGTATTTGGGTCAGGCACCTCTGCTTATCAGGTGTTTTTCTTCTCTAGAATTTCTCAATTACAGTTTAATTAATGGATGAATGTGTTTTCACTCATTGTTATTTTTGGAGTTTTAAAGGTGGAAAGAGTTGCGAATGAGTATTGTAATTGCTACCTTCACATGTCTTGGAAATGAATACATGATAGCTGTCATTTTCCTTTGGGCAGCGAACGGGATAGATTTCTTTGCTGTAAGATAAATAATTGTCGTGTCGATATATTTTCATAATGTATTTTCATTATATCAAATCCTATTTCCACTTTCTTCACTGTCATTTCATTAATCTATTCCGATGTTAATGTATTAATTTTTTTCATTCCTTGTGTCAAGAATGTGATGCTAAAATGAATGACCGTGGCAATTACACAGAACTTAACCAGATGGCTGAAGAGGCAAAAAGACAAGTTCAAATTGCAAGGTATAGTCGCTCACCATGAATTATTGATATTTGCATGAAATTAAATTCAAATTTTTCATGTAAAAAAATAGCAACATTTTTTTTTTCAGTTGCTAAAAATAGCAACGGAATTTCTATTCGATTGCTAAAAATAGCAACGAATATTCTAATTTCGTTGGTAAAAATAGCAACAAAAATTGAAATCTATTGCTAAATTTAGCAACGAAAAATAATTTTCGTTGTTAATTTTTATTAGTTACAAAAATCCAACAAATTCGATTACTAATTTTCGTTGTTATTTGCTAATTTTCTTATGGTGGTAGAGATTGGGGCAACACCAAACTTGGGATTCTTTTTCAACTATCACATTGCTCTGTCAAGGATGAGGAGCCATCACTCTAACTTCCAAAACAGAACAAGGACCTTCTCCGATGATGCAACCTTCAAAAAGGGAATTCGAAATCATAAGATAACTTTGCAACAAAGAGAAAAAGTGATTTCTCAAAAAAGCTGGGAAATTGGCATTCCTCCAATCAACATGAGAGTTCGATCCAGCTGAAAGCGTTCCTTTAGAAAGTCCTTGTAAACGGATTGTTCCTATGTGTTCTGAGACCCTCTTCTTGCTCGATGGAAGATGTGTGCTTATAAAATTAATAGAACCCAAAATGGATGAAACACAAGATAGATGAAGACTAGAAATTGCTGAATCAACTACTCCTCCAGCATGGCTGGTAATACCACTTAAAGGCATATAGACCATCCACCCAGTGCCGCTATCCACTTTCACGAAGGTTGAGCTTAATAGGAGTATGAGACATGGTGGCAACAACTAAAATGAAATACCTCATCCGTTCTTTTTTATCTATCACTTTTGTTATTTTTATTAGTATTAAGAAATAATAAATAGAATTAAATTTAGTATTAAATTACATGATTAAGATTAAATATTTATCAAATTTGATTAGTTCTAACTTTATTGAAAAAGAAAAATAAATTGGAAGAACAAATTAAATTACATTGAAAATTTAAAAGTGACAGATAAATAGAATTTAAATTTTACTCAAAAATGATAGATAAAAAAAATTGAAGGAATATTATTCAATTGTGGAAATGCCATGTCAGGTGCACCAATCAAAATCGAAACAGACCAACTACTAGACCCACCTATTATCGTCGAGCAGAGACAGACGAGGGGAAAGAAGATCGAATTTGGGTTTTTAGATTTAGGGATTTGGATGTAAAAGAGAAGGAGAGAAATGTTGAAATGGGATTTGAAGGGGCAGAAATGAGGGGGAATTTTTTGGTTGAAGGGAAGAAAAATCCAAAATCGAAAAAGAACAGGAAAAAGAAGAAGAAAAAGAAACAGTGACGAAATAGGCGGCAGAGAAGAGGAGGTTGACAGTGGCTAGGTGGCCATACTATCTCCCTTTCTCTCCCTCCCTCTCTATTCTTTTCCCGATCTTCTCTTCTTCTTTTTTTTTTAACACATACAATTATGGAAAAAATACCTATTGTCCTTCCCCAAAATTTTTCTTCCTAAAATCTCCTTCCATGTGTACTTTATTTTATTTTATTATTTTTATTATCATTATTATTTTTTTCTATCTCAAAATTCAAAAATTTCTTATAACCGGGAATTGGTATTATAAAATTTAAAATTTTGGGACGTTACAAATTCGATTTTGAATTTTTATTTTAATATTTCAGTTCGATTAAGGACAACTCAGATCCATATGCATCCTTAATTAACAACATAATTTGTTATAAATATACACAAGGCAAACTTTCACGTAAACTTGTATTGATGAGCTATTGTCAAGCAATTAACTTATTTAATTTATATAAATTTTATCAAATTTAAAATTATTTTAGGACATTACAGCAATACATCAAAATATACAAAAAATTAATCAATTTTATCATCTTAAATGTTAGAAAATTAAGTAATAAAATAAAACATAACATCCAAATATGATATAATTTATTTATTGTATATTAACATAGCATCCAATTATGACAAAATACTGTTATTGTCACAAATCATTTGTATTCGTGACAAAATTTCATTTCATCATAATATATTCATTTTTGTGACAATTATTTGTCATGAGCAACATTATTGTGATGAAATTTATACAGTCACTAATGACATTGTGAAAAAAAATAATTCATGTCACAAAAAATAAGTATTTTATGACTAATTTAAATGTTGCAAATAGTTATTTTTTATCGTTAAAATTTTTTTCTTTTGAATAAAAAGATTGAAAATTTTCTCGGATATCAAAGGTGACAAAATTGTATCTCGTCACAATATATTTATTTTTGTGACGTATTTGTTTGCCATAAATTCAATTATTTTTATGATATAATTTATTATTTGTATATTAACGTTACAACCAATTATCATAAAATATTATTATTGTTACAAATTGATTATACCGGTGACGAAATTGTATTTCGTCACAATATATTCATTATTGTGACTAAATATTTTTATTGTCACTAATTCATTAAATTGTGATAAAAATAATTCATGTCACACAAAATAAGTATTTCATGATAAATTGATATGTTGCAAATAGTTATTTTTATCATGAAAATTTTTTTCCTCTCAAAGAAAGAGATTCAAAATTTTTCCTCCATATCAAAGGTAAGGAAATTGTACCTTGTCACAATATATTTTTTTTTTGCGACACATTTATTTGTCACAAATAAAATTATTTTTTTAAAAATTAGAATTTTTTTATTTCGATATCTTATTTGTGACGAAATAATTTTATCGTCAGTAAATTTATCTAATTATGACAAAAATAATTCATCACAAAAAATAAATTTTTATTAATGAATTTATGTGTTGCAATAAGTTATTATTTTCTCATTAAATTTTTTTCCTCAAAAAATTGTGGAAATTTTTTTCTCCTAAATAAACCATGACGAAATATATTTATCATCAGAAAATTAATCTATTAGTGACGAAAATTTAAATATAAAATGATGCAAGATAATTTTATCACAGTAATAAATAATATGAAAATATTTTAATAAATTCGTTGTGATCAGTTATAATTAATAACGAAATTTCATACGTCACTAAAATTTGTCACAAAAAGTATAATTTTTTTTGTAGTGATGCAATGCAATTTAATAATAAAGGAAAAAAAATAAGGAAAGAAGAGAAAGTTTTTGGCTTTAATTTGATTTAGATAAGTTGTATAAATCAAGTTAACAGTGTATTATTATTTATATATATTAATCTTCATTTTACTTTTTTTTTTTGAACTAGTTTTATATGGGTAACAATAATATATTAGTTTGATATATAAAATTTACCTATATCGGCTATTAAAAAAAAGCCAAAAAGAAAAGCAACACAATGACTGTCCAATAATGTCTGAATAGTATATACTAGAGAGTGGACGATAATGGGTTGGAGCAATAAAGTACATGCATTCCAAATACTCCAAGTATTGCATATACAAATCAATGTTATTAAAACCGTATTGAATAAAGAACCAGCGAGATTGAAGGTTTTTAGTTCGATTGGTTCAACCGAATTCAATCAAATTTTTTTTAAATATTATAAAATATTATAATTTTATAAATACTATTATATAAAAATTAAAAAAAATATCTATCAAACATTAATATATGTCACAAATATCTTAATAATAAGTTACAAAATATAATTTTAATTTTATTATTATAAGTAATTAATTATGTATTTTTGAATATCATATATTAGAAACATAAAAATACAATCATATCATGAAAAAAATTTCTTTTTTAGATGGAATACTAATGAAGCAAACACAGAAAATATTAACCTTGCATATATAAGTATAATTATATTTAATTATAATAAATCCAAATAAATAATAAGTATATTAAATTATTAAGTAGCATCTTTAGAATTTAAAATACTACATTTTTTAAATAAATAAATCATGAAAATTTCATATATATATATGTGTGTGTGTGTGTGATTACAATAAACCAAATAGATAATAAGTATATTAAATTATTAAATGATATCTTTAGACTTTAAAATACTAATTTTTTTAAATAAATAAATAATAAAAATTTAATATATATATACAAACACATATTTGATTACAATGAACCAAATAGATAATAAGTATATTAAATTATTAAGTGACATATTTAAAATACTAATTTTTTCAAATAAATAAATAATGAAATATATATATATATATATATATGTGTGTGTGTAAAAAAATACAAAAAAATTATAATTTTTTGCAATTTTTAGCCAAAAATTTAGTTTTGTTCGGTTCTCCGATTTTTTCGGTCCAATTCGATTTTATGCAGTTAAACCAATTAATTAGCCTTAGACCTGACAAAATTGACCCAAACCCATGGGTCGACCCAAATTCACCCAAAAAAATTTAACCCAAACCCAACCCAATCCATATAAATACCCATTGGGTCAATCCAAAATTAACCCATTTTATTTTTCAACCCAACCCAACCCAACCCAATATCCATTGGATCAACCCAAAATTGGCCCATTTCACTTTTCAACCCATTGGGTCATTGAGTATTGACCCAATGGGTGTTTTCAAGATTCAAAGATCTTGACCCATTGGGTATGTAATGACATCAACACCGGGCCAGCCCTAAATAATACTTTCTGACAGTGAATAGTATTTTTTGGACCCGAAAGTTAAAAATTTTTTATTGGACCATTTGAAAAGAATAGTCAAGGTGAGCCTACGGTTGAAATTTGAAGTGAATTTGAGGTCAAATAAGCTTTCAAAAGTCAAAAATACGAAAAAGGTAGTTAGTTCATAATACGAAAAATATATTTTAAATAATTTACTTTAATGTTAAGAATGGACAAAAGAAAAAAAAATTGATATAAAAAATAATCGTATTTCAAATAAATAATTTAAAGATCCCATTATATATATACATAATAACAATTCTTCTTCTTTTGTTTTATTTTTTTGAATAATAACAATTATTAGAATAAGTATTGAAAGTTAATAGCATTAAAAAATTAAATTATAATCGAAATATTACTCTTTTTAATGAACAACTGTTATGCAGTATAATATATTCTAATCATTTAATTCAATATGACGAAATATTAAATAAAAACTTTCAATACGTTTACGATTGGATATGTTTTTAAAAATAAACATTTAAAATTAACCCAAATTTATGGGTCGATCCAAATCAATCAAACCCATTAATGATCCAACCCATTAATAACTCATATTTTTTGACCCATTAATGACCCAACCCATTAATGACCCATCTATTAATGACCCAACCCAAATTCATCAAACCCGTCCATTTGCCAAATCTAATTAGCCTGTTGGTTTGCGGTTAAACCGGTTCAACCGGCCGGTCCGGTTTTAATAACCATGATACATATACACAAATCACGAAAAGAGACAAGACCACCGTACAATTGAGTTGGTTAAACAGATCCAGAAGGTTTTGATGGATTTTTGTCGAATATGGAAGGCGTAAACCCATCTCGCAGCATCTTCTCAATATCTTCAATATGAAGGCCTTTGGTCTCAGGAACTAAGAAGAAAATAGCGAAAAGTGCTGCAAAAGATACAGCAGCAAAGAAGAGAAAAGCACCAGCAACTGTAAAAGGTTTAGTCATGGATAGATATGTTAAGCTCACAAGGTTGGAACTCCAATTAGAAACAGCTATTATTCCATCGCCAATGCCTCTGTATCATAATGGATAAATCTCTGAGTTCACAATCCAAGGCACAGTTCCCATTCCCGCAGAAGGCACCTTTCACTTTAGATATCACGTCTGTCCCTGGGGATGCATCCATTTCCTTTTCAGCTTCTATTGATTCCCTTAAACTATTTATCTCTTCTTCAAGCTCATCTGCCGGATATATTCTTGCTAGAATAGACCTTGCCTCTTCAACCTTGTTCTGATTACATTATGATCCACATCGAAAATCCACACTAAATTAAATTATAAATACTGATGTCGCACTGACATGATAGTTCATGTAAATGACATCAAATTGTCCAAAGGTGATAAAATTGACAATTAAGTGTGTGTATATAAAAATTGAATGTCTATGTATGTTCTTTTAAACCTTTAGTGAGTGGAAAGACCAAACATACAAGTCTATAGATGCATATATTAGGCCTAGATATATTATTATTATTATTATTATTATTATTATGATTCACCTCTCTATATAGCCATCTAGGCCACTCAGGGAGAGACAACATCAACACAAACTGAATCAAAGGTGGAACTGCAGCAAAACCAAGCATCCAACGCCAAGTTCCTGGTGCCTGATGACCATTACATATAATACTTTGTAAATTTTGGGAGTAATGTGAGAATATGTATATAATACAAGAAATATATACCTTGGTAAAGGCAAGATTGATGAGATAGGGCAGGAATTGACCACCAGTGATTAACAAACCATTAGTGCTAACAAGAGCACCTCTTATTCTGGCAGGTGAAGCTTCTGATATATAAAGAGGTGCAGTCATGGATGCCATTCCAACTCCTAACCCAACAAAAAGTCTGCCAAGAATAATAATAATACGGTAAACTGGAGCTGCTGCCATTACTATAGCACCCACGAAAAACACCGCATCTGCAGCTAATATAGTCTTTTTCCTCCCAAATCTGTCATTAAAATATCCTCCAATTGCAGCTCCTAATATGGCCCCTCCAACTGTCATGCTCACTATCACTTCCTGTGTTGTTTTACATTAATCTTTAGCTTTTAATTAACCCATCTCCATTACAATAAATTTAGTTAGATATTATTTCACATGCAGAATTGTGCTCTTGTCCACCTCCTCGAAGTCATCTCTGATGTAAAGCAAGGCACCCGAAATGTTTCCTACAGTCCTCCATCTGCGAAAATCATATAACAATACAATATCGAGGCTTTATTTTAAAGATACACTGCCACAATATAAGTTTTGTGCAACATATTGATAAATAGCAGTGAATTATTGATTAGTAAGAATAGAAGAAAACGAAAATCACCTGTCATAACCAAATAGAAGACCTCCAATCCCAACTGAGAGTGCTAGCCTTATTGTATAAGGATTTTTCCATGATACCCTCCAGCATTCTGTAAAATCTGATCGGTCTGCTCCAACAATATCTCCTTCTACCATTTTCTTTTAATTGATTTTTTTTTTTCTGATATTCGAGCTAAACAAAAACAATTCGCAAGAAAAAAATGTCACTTACCAGCACTACCTAAAGTCGTCGCATAACTGCAAATATACAGACAAGAATATCCCACTTGTCACATTGTCATCACACTCAGACTAGAATTTTGTTTCAACTTTCCAATAAAAGAACTTTACTCTTCCAAACATCCAACAACCAAAAAAATTTTCTTTTGTTGCTGGTCAAATTTAGTAAATTATTTTTTTCGTTTTTTTATTTATTATTTTTAAATAAAATTTAAATTATATTTATCAATTATTTTTTAAATTTTTAATATAATTTAATTTATTTTTTTTAATAAAATTAAAATCAATCAAATTTAATAATTTAATCTTAATAATGTAATTTAATATTAAATTTAAATTTATTTATTATTTTTTAATTTTAATAAAAATGATAAAAATAATTAATAAAAATAACGAAATAAATATTAATATATTTTATTTTAAATCACAATTAATCGATTTGCGCGCTGTACGGAGAACCCAACGGCCCACGCTCCAAATTTGTTCCAAATGATTTCATGTTGTGGGATGAAAATGTCAACGGACATTAAAGAGAGACATAATTATCTCATCGCCAACCTCATATTAATTATAATACTAATTAAAATAACAACAATAATAATACTCTTATTATCCATATATAAGTATCAATCTTTCTAAAAATATTAATTTTTTCTTATTTTTAAATAAAACTTAAATTTTATTTATATATCATTTTTAAATTTTTAATATAAATTTTTTAATAAAAATTAATTTATTTGAAACCAATTAAATTTAATAATTTAGTTAAAATTATGTAATTTAATCTTAAACTTAAATCTAATTAATATTTAATAATTTTTATAAAAATAATAAAAGTGACAGAAAAAAAAACAGAATGAGTATTTACAAATAAATTTGTTTTTTAATCTTTAAGGTACATTTAAATATGAACCTACAAATATATTCTTACCATTGTAAATAATAATTCAATTTTCAAAATATAACTAATATCTAGATATTCTTTTTTCAATCAATTTATCTATTACCTGCCGTTTTTTTTAATGGCAAATAACTAAAATTTAGAGTAATTAATAAGTTTCCTTAATAATTTTGGTGAAAAATTAAATTAGATACTTATTTGTGAATGAAGACAGCATGATATACTATAAGAAATGCTGAATATACTTAATGATAATTAATAACTTATATTATCTTGCCGGGTGTAATCTAGAGCGATGGTACCAGCAAGTAAATTCTCAGTTAGTATGCTGCTGTCTGCTGATGCCAACACAATTATACGTGCACTGTTATATTTATGCTATCAAATGGGAAACGTTATTAAATATACTAAATTTAAGCATCTTTTTCTGTGTGTTGGTTTTGCTTTAAATTTGCATATATTGTTTGCATGTGATAACCGATACTTGTATCTCCTAACTTTTCTAACTGATCATGTCCATTAAATCTATCAAGAAAAGTTCGATAAGTTGTCAAATAGGGAAAATTTAGGTAACTTTTACTTGTGTGTTCCTCGTCCAACTAATATCTTGTTTGCTACAACTAGTGTCGTTGTTTTTGGAGAATAGGTTTAAATATCCCCTCTAAAACTAATATCTTGTTTGTTATTTCTATTGTCGTTCTTTTTGGAGAATAGGTCTAATCCACTCTAGAATCTATGGAGCCCGTTGATATGGTAGTTTTTGTCCATTTATTTTGGGGTTGTTACGTGTTTTGATCCTTTATATCAGATGTCCTCATTAATCCTGTTCGACCATATACACACACACACAAACCGAATCATACCCCGATAAAAATATATATGGATAAATCACAAAATCAGATCTATTATATTGTTTTTTTTCAATTTTAAGTTCAACATAAAAAAAAAAAAATCTAGCAATTTAACCTCTACAGTTGGATGCAATTGTAATTTAGGGCCCCCTTCAAAATTATTTTTTTTTGGCAATTTCTTTCTTTCTTTCCCTTTTTTTTTTAAGTTGCGGCTGACATTTTTCGAAATTTACATATCTGTTGACTTAGGTTAATATTTATCTATATAATGTGAATTTCCCATTCCTATTAGGAATCGGAACATTCATCTTATTCGATATGATTGGTCTATTAATTCCTGTTCTCAATAGGAATATTTGGATTTGCAAAGTTCCAACTTAGTCACCACCTCAGTTGGCATTTTTTTTACATTTTTTTTATCCAATTTCATATTAAATCTTATAAATAAATATTAAAAATAATCATCAGAAATATATCACACATAAATATTGATAATTATTTTACATTACAAAAAAAAAAATTTTACTGACGAACTCATATTTCGTAGGTAAAAGTAAGATATTACCGACTAAATTGATAATCCATAGGTAAAAAAAAAATTGATAAACTATGATATTTTTACCGACGGAATTAATAATTCGTCGGTATATTTGGTGGGAAATGTTGGCAACAATTGTTAGCAGCCGATTTACCGACGATTACGTAAATCTGTAATCAAATTTATTCTTAAACTTATATAACGACAGAATTTCCGTCGGTAATACAAGCAGTATTTGACTTTTTGAAGTTTTACCTTAGTGACAGACATTTAAGGTGACAGGTTGTAGTTATAGCTACGGATTTATTCTGTCGGTATTCATTTATTAAAATTTTTTTATATTTAATGTTAATAAAATAATTTTAACTAAACAACTCTGTGCTCCCTCGTTCAATCAAAGCCTTAAAGGAGGATTTTTCTCTCAGATGCTTCAACCTCCTTCCTCGCCATCTCGACATTAATCCCACATACGATTCACCATCTTGTAAAAAACACTTAAAAATTATTTGCTGAAACTAATTTAATTAAAAGAACCTTTAAATTTTTTTCTCTAGCAGCAGAAAATGAGATTGCAGGTCGCCTACTCTCCGATAAAGCACTGCATCCCCCTTTCGAAATCCCTAAACTTGCTTTTCTCTCTCTCTCTCTTTCAATATTAGCTCACTCTATGCTTGCGACAGCGAAGTAAAAAGAAGAAAATCAAACAATGGCCATTGCTACATTTGCTACTGATCTTCACCATAGCACCAAAGATAGAGAAGAGGAAGACAATGCCCCCCATGTCGATGATGAAGACATTAGAGCTCAGGTTGATCCCATTATTAAACTTGAAGAGGTAACTGTCTCCATCGACGAGGAAGATGAGGATCCTATAGTCAATCTATATGCTTTCTTTCTCTTCTATACTCTTTCTAGGGTTTGTTCATTTTCTTGTATGATATTTCTTGCAAGAAACATGTTAAATGTTGCTGAGCTTTAACTTTGATTCAAATAGCAAAGCAAAGTTGTACCATTTTGATAACGATGGGAACTAGTGGAAGGAGAGAGAAGTTAGAAATGTGAAGCTATTGAAGCAAAAAGAAGTCTGGCAAGGTTTAACTTGTCATGCACCTATCTAGGACTCTCAAGATATGCGCTAATCATCTAGGTTTGATTTCTTTCTCTTTTCTCTGTTTAAATCTCTACTTATTTTCATTTTAATTGTTTAATTATTGATCATTGTGGTTTTATTTCATTTTTTCAGTCATATCACATTATAATTGAAGAGCTCAAGAAGAAGCTTAAGGTTTTATTTCATTTTTTCAATCATATCACATTATAATTTTGATGTTGTATTGCCAGTTTTTCAATAAAATTTTATTTCTTTATTTTGCCCAGATGCATGGTTCTTTTCTTATGTTTTTAGGGAATTTCCAAAGTTTACTTTGCTAGAACTTTTTATTTAATCAACTCACTATCCTTGTCCAATTCTACTGTCTTGGCTTGTTGGACTAAAAGTAGGTTTATGTTTAATTGTTTATTCAACATTTATTGTGATTGTGGGGGCATTGCCATTGCCACTTGACATTGAACTATATTTCTCCAGTTTGGCCCTTTTTTATGTTTGTCATGATTTCCCTTTGACAGATGTTGCTTCTACCCAGCGATCCACTTGATGCAAGAAATAAAATGCTTGAAGGTTTTAGGTAAAACATATTATTAGGTGAAGGGTTCCACCTGAAACTATCAGATTTTAGGCTAGCAATGTTCGGTCTAACTGGAGATAATTCACACATCTCCACCAGGGTTATGGGTACATATGGTCATTGTGCTCCTGAATATGCCTCAATGGGGAGATTGACTCATAAGACTGACATTTACACATTTGGAGTTCTATTTTTAGAGCTAATTATTGGATACTAAGTAGTAGATGAAATCAATGGTCGTAAAGTGCATCTAATTCATTGGGTACCATACTTCACATTTCTTAGTTACAATTCTGTTAAAACTTATGCCGTTATACTAATTCTATTTCTTAGTTACTTGTTTGATTTTTCTTGGGGTTGATTGATATTTGTTTCAAAAGACATCACTAATAGGAATGAATGGAACTGCAATGGTGTAGTAAAATCATACAAAATTCACTATGCATACCATGATTTACTCTAAGCATAGAGTTCACATTTGATTGTAGGGTTCACATTCCCTGAACTAAATTTTGTTAGAGCAAGTGCAAATAAAGTAATCTGTTGCCACTTTTATTCGGATGGAAAATTGCTGCTAGTGGTGGCCATGATAAAAAGGCAAGTAGGCCAAACATTCAGATTTAGATTTAATTGTTTGCTGACTTACTTCCATAAATTAATCTTATATGCTAAAGTTGTCTTGCATTTTCAGTCCTCCAAATATTTAATCTCAGAAGCTACTAAACTTAAATTGTTTTTACTTTTCACCATTATCTATTTTTCGCTTGAACTATACATTTTCTTCCCTCTTTGTATAGGTTATTGGTCTTTTAAACCTTCGAGAAAGGACTGATACAAAAGAGATTTTGGTCTTTTGGTCTTTTACTATTGGTCCTAAGTTATATTTTGCGGGTAGGGTTTGCTTGAGTGCACTGCCTTGGACATGGAGATTTTATTTTTACTAGTAGCTTTTTTATGATTGCATCATGTAAGCTCACTGAACTTGGTTATTGTAAAAAAGATACACTGCTGTTGGTGTCTTTGTTCTTGGAATTAAATTTTTAAAATTTCACCTTCATTTACTTTGGTTAAATGTTGGCTTTGACATAATTATCTCTTCATAATGTTGACCTAGTTAATGCATTGATCTAGCTTTCTAATAAATTGAGTACCATGTAAGAATCTATATAACTATAATATTCAAAGTTGTCTACTTAAATACATTTACTCTACAATAGAAAAGGGCCAAAATTGTTTACAATGGATTTCCTTGATTTAGAGACTACTATACTAGGTTGTTACTTGCATAGGAACTGAATCTGGTCCATTGAAAGTTAACCCCATGGACTCCTTGATTCATTTATATGTTGCCATCCACAAGTTAAAAAAACCTAAATATTTGAATTAGGTGAGGTATGAAGGTTATTTGTACTTTATCCTTAATGTGAGTTAAAGACACTTTTGGAATGTGGCTCTCTATATTTTAGTGCTTCCAATGTATCTTGTCTCGCTTATGATTAGAGCCTAGAGGCATTATTTTTTTCCTTTTCAATATTTTCGTAAATAGATTTTGGCCTCTTGGCTTAAAATATCAAATCGAATTTGTGAGGTTAAAATAGGGTCTAGTCACAAATCAAATTTGCTGAATGTTGATGAACTAATGCGTTATCCCATTAAAATTCTTCAATTTTTCTTAAATGTTGATCATGTACTTTGTCAGTGGCAATATTATTCTTCAAAAGAATTACACCCTTATGCCTGTTTGTATTGACTGAATAGTTAGTATAAGCTAGACACAACCTTTTCTATCTTTAGTTATACATTTTTCACAGCTGAGAAGTAATATTTGCTTGAGGGCATATTTGTATTTGGTCACAACATTTAATGTCTATTTCTTCTTGTTCTTGTATATATATAAATATATATTTTTTTAGCATTTAAGTCATTCCATTGATGAATAATAATGTGAGATTTTTACTTTTGTCTAATAAGCTATACCTTAGTCTAATAATGTCCCCCTTATTTAGAATATGTTGTGTCATTTATGAACTGGATGGCATTGTATCCTACTTTTGGATCACTGGCTAATTATCATAGTAGGTTATATCTGAATGGATATTTGTATTATCAATCTTTATGATGGTACTCATTTTATTTATCACTGCTAAAAAGGTAGAACTTGTAAGTCACAGATATTTCCTCATCGGTACTACTTTTATTATTATTATTATTATTATTATTATTATTATTATTATTGTTGTTGTTGTTGTTGTTGTTGTTGTTGTTGTTGTTGTTATTCTTATTCTTATTCTTATTATTATTATTATTATTATTATTATTATTATTATTATTATTATTATTATTATTATTATTATTATCATTAACTTGAAGCTGTACTTTAAGCACCATATTTACTGTGAATTTAGGGCACTGACCAAGTATTATTTTCACTTCAATGTAGGGTTGTAATCTCAACTTTTTATTCTAAAGTGTATGTTTCTTTCAGGATAGTACTGTCCTCATGCAGGGTTCTTCTGGTACTTGGTCTTATTTTTCCTACATCCTTCGTGCATGATTAAATATTTTAGGTGACTGGCATTTTTGCAGTTCCTTTCATGGCTTATGAGATTCTTTTTATTGTAGATGGTTCTAACTTACATTTGTATCCTAGCTGTTGATTTTAAAATATATTCGAGAAGATATGCCAAGACTAAGACATATGGTACTAGTTTGGTATATTAATTTTTTCTTTAAAGCATGTACAATATTGAATCCAAAATTATTCTATTTCAAAGAATCCATCATATGTTGTTATTCTTCATCTATTTTGGTCATTACATTATTTTCCTAGTGTAACATCCCAAATTTGCATCTATTATGCATGGTATGATGTAAAGCATAAATAATTACCTTGGAATAAATTTTGGAGTAATTGAAGTTGAATAGGACAGGAAAACTGGAAAGAGAATAAAGGATTCAAGTTTATGTCTCAAAATTTATATGTGTATTTGATGCTCTTAAATTGATTTAAGGGTTCCAATAGGTAGATTAAGGTATGTAGACTGTAGTTATAGTGATGTATTAAATTAAGAAAGCAACTTGATGGATGTTTTCTTGTGAAGTATATTCAGCCATATGAGGAGAATAAGGGAGATGATGGTGTTTATGGATGGAAGACAAAGGAAATGAAGGTTATAGTTTGAAAAGTAAGAAAATGAGGTAAGTGGATACAAACTACAACTTATTTCATTTAAATTTTTGGTTTTAGTATGAAATCCGCATTATGTAAGTAAGTAAATATAAAGAATAATGTGAAATAATTTAAGACTATGTAATAAAATGATGAATTGATATGAAATAACCATAGAATTAATAAGAAATTAACCTATAAGTAAAGAAATGAATGAAGGATGAATGATACCCTAGGTTGAATAATGTGGTATTTTGATGATAATTAGAAAATTAGTCATAAATTGAGTAATATTTCAATGAATAAAAATACTATGGTTGAATTATGCTTTAAATGATATGTAACTATAATAGTTAGTATAAAAACTATGTTATGTAACTATAGGAATCTAAATATTAATGATATATAATTTAAGATAATTTCACAATATGATGAATTAGAATGAAATAAGCATGAAATTAAAAAGAAATCAAACATTAGGAGAGAGAACTAACCTTGGCTGAAATATGTACCTAAAGTTAATGAAATGGAATTTGATGTCTAATTATGCATTTAGTAAGTATTAGACAATACAAAGCATAAAGAAGGTTATAAAAATGATAAAAAATGAAAAATAGCGAATGTACATAAATATGTACATGTAGACATAATGGTGGAAATAAAAACAACTTAAGAATTTTAGCATAAATAAGTACAATTAATTATATTGATGACTAAAATCAATATAAAAATATGATCGATATAAAAATGAAGAAGAAATTATGATATATGTATGATATTACCATGAGGTCAAATGATATATGTATTGGGAATGGCATGATTGAGTTGAATTCTCATGAAAATAACCACATATGTGAGGAATTTATAATTAATAAGTTGGTATGAATGCAATTAAAAGCATAATGCAGCTAATATAATATGATGAAAACAAATAAAGGTATAAAAATATAAAGGGATATAAAATTTGATAACGCCCTTAGTGTTCAGTGGATGATCTAAAATTTTAGGATAGCATGGCTAGCCATAGGGTTATATATACCGCGAAAGATCATGAGTGTATGGAGATTTATGCCACGATATATGATTATGATGCATTTATGACAATATAGCTGGCTCATTAAATGAAATCACTGGATATGGTCTTATACCCTGACTGTATGCTCACTCTAGTATATTGGATACCCATCCCGCTTATCTGGTTCATGGTTTTCCATTGGTGATAACTAGGAGCAAGATAGAAATCTTGATATTAAATTACTAACCTAAGAAATTAATTTGATTAAATATGTCAAAAAGGAGAAAATTGTAAAGAATGAGAATGTTTAGGACCAAAATGTAATTTTGCCATCTTAGAAACATGTATGAGAACCAAAATACAAATTTACCAACTTAAGAAAATTAGAAGTCAAAGGAAATTAAAATGGTCAAAATTAAAGTTAAATAAGTTAAACTAAGATGAAAAGATGTTTTAAAGACTAAATGGTAATTTTCTACTGAAGTACAAGAATAAGCGTAGTTAAATAGGAAAAAGATACATTAAGGAAAATTAAAAGTAAGAAAAGTCAAACGAATCAAACGAGAAAATAAATAAAATCAAACGGGACGAATAAAAGTTTGGGGGTTTACTTGTAATTTTTTCCTTCAAGTAGAAATTATATAAAAGTTTAGTTAGAAAAGATTGAATATAAAAGTAATTAAAGTAAAAGGGCTAAAATTTAAATTAAATTACAGTGAGTATGAAGAAACTAAGAATTTGGGTCTAAATTATACATTGATATCTAAATGATAATTAGGAAAATTAATAATACAATAAGCAGTCAAAGAGGTCAAATAGTAAGATTGAGAAAATAAAAGTTATACAAAGGGATAAATTAGTAATTTACTTTTATATAAAAGGAATAGTGGAAATTTAATTGTAAATTAAAGAACAAGAAATGAAATAAAGGGTACAATGAAGCAATTAAAAATAAATTGGTTAATAGAGAATAAAATTAAGATGGAAAGGTGACCAAAAAGAAAAATTTGAATAAATTTAATACAAATAAGATAAATTAGTAATTGGTCAAAAGTTAAAAATATTTAAGGAATTTGTACAATAAAGTATTAAGCAGCTAATGAAGAAAGAAATTCCATGCGGATACCAAAGTTAAATTTCATAATTAGGAACACACAATAAGGCAAATTTATAAATTGTGATAGGAAGAAAACAAAAAAAAATAGTTATATTAATTAGTAGATAAGAGTTAATTAAAAGTTAAATAAAAATATATGCGTATAAAGGTAATAAATGTGGAACTTTGATAGTAATAAAGATCATACAACAGGAGGGGAGAAGTATGGATATACAAGTAATAAAGATAAAGTAGTATCATGAATAATATGATTTTACACACACACACACACACACACACACACATAATGAGTTAAATAAAACAATAAATACAACAAAAATGTAAATAAATATAAATAAATTTATTTAGATGAAATTTTGTATAGTATCCACCACTAAGCAACAGTGTTCCTTAACACATGGTTTGTTAACTGCACACAGGGATAGGTAATTGAGGACGGGATGAAGAATGACCAAGATCTAATACAGCATGTACATAAAGAATTATTGTGATCACAAAAGCTTGGTTGGTTCATGTCTAGTGTTTATTATGTAATGATTGAGATTATCACCTTTTTATGAATGCTGGCATTTATATATATTAGAATATATGTGAAGGATGTATTGATGATGGTGTTGTAATTATGTAAAATATAAGGGAAATATGAATGAACTGAGAGTGTCACACCTACCATGCTGAGAAATAAGATTAATGTCTCCAATATTGTTGCCATCTATTTATGTGGATTCCTTCTTTTTGATGATGGGAGCTATCTTTTTTTTTATTATTATTTCTCAAACATTATTTTGGAGTCTAAGTATTAAGTAAACAACTATAGAGTGACTTATCATGACTAGTTCCAGCTCAGCTTAAAGGAAGGTCTCACAGTTTTCTGGGATCATGTAAAGTTATTTTCTTTTATTTTTGGTGAGTATTAATATGCTAAAATCTTATAAGTTTTTATTAAAAATTTTCTTTTTTGTTTCTACGTGTGTTGCTGGAGCATACTATCAGCAATTTTGATCCCTTGTATATTGTAAATAGGGTACCTAATGGACTGGAATTTCATCGGTGAGTGTACCTAGAATTAGATTTTAGCTTTTCTGCATACATTTTACTTGTTTTGCTTTCAAGTTCTCTACCATTTTACTTTTCAATGCATGTAAACAAATTTAGACTACAAAATTTTTAATTCTGGCATTAGTCCCTAGGTTGTATTAGTACAGAGTATCTAAGATAGCTTGAAGTCAATATGTGTAGGTCTTGTCCTTAAGCTATGTGTTTGAATGATGAAGAGAGAGTAAGTAACATAAGTATGAAATTTGCATTTCTAAATTTTAGGTACTGTGAAACATTTTATTTAATCCTCTGTATGGATTCAATCCTATAAAACCTTATAAGAAACAAAACCATTGTAAATTTATGTTCATGAATAACCTTATGTATGGCTTTTCAAGAAATTTGCAGTGGCTTGTTTTTATTTTGAAGTTTGAAATCATAAGTTATTGTTTGCTATTAGTTCAAACCTTTTGTTGAGAGCTTACTTTGCCTTCTTTTCTCAACAATCACTTAAATAATGAGTCGATCACTAAATGAAGATTTATAGACTTATATATAATATAGAATTACTAGTCTTTGCTTTAAACACATCTCTGTGGTTTCATGTCCAAAATAAAGATGATCTTATACTTGAATATTTTGCCCAGAATTGACACATACACACACACACACACAAATATATATATATATATATATATATATATATGTATGTGTGTGTGTGTGTGTTGTTTCGGAATTCATATCATGATCCAATATTGAATATGAGATTTATTGTTTGCCAAGATTTAATTTCAGTAATTGAATAGGCCAGTCTTTTGATGTCTAAGATATATGTGTTTCTTTTATAGGTTTTGAGACTTTATATGGATAGAAAGACTCTTCAGAGTCTGTTAGTTACCATCAGTTGGCAGTTCATATTTTGCTAGAGAAAGCCTTAAGGCTGCTAATTCTAAAGAACTAGAGAATGATAGGGTTTTATTTTTGGCATTGCAATTAGATTCAATACTTGTACATATCAAATTTTAGATAATTTTTTATACAGTACTGCAAAAACAGTGTGCACAGTATTGATATTATTTGCACAATAGTTATGATGTATGCTATTTTTTGGATATTAAAATTGTTAACTAATATATATTATAAATTTAAATTTTAAACTTTTTGTATTGAATGTATTATGATTAAAATAGGAATATATAAAAACAGGAAATACATAATTTTTTGCAAAAATTTTTAAAAAATAATAAATAATTTATTTCACCTAATAAAATACCAAGGGATATATCCGTCACTGTTTTTTCTAAAAGAAATTAATTTTTTTAGTAATAAAATTTACCTACGGATATTCTATCGGTAAAAAGTTAAACTAATGAACTATCCAATGATTTTTTTAACAAAACTATCGACAAAATTTTTTATATTTTCGTCAATATTATTACTGACAGAATTTTCCATCTGTAAATTGGTACCTATGCACATTTTAAGGATGGCTTTATGCCGTCGGTAAAATAATAAAAAATCGTCGCTAAGATCATTTTCCATCGGTAAATGCTATATTCCATCGGTAAAATTAATCAGTAAAATGCATTTTTTTGTAGTGTTATTTAAAAAATTAACCAAGAGATTTTATTTAATTTTCTATTTTAAATAGAAAAATTCAATTTGTATTTAATATTAATTATATTTTATGTGCTAGCAAAGAATAATATTTGTTTCTTTTTATCCTTGTGGCTTCGGGCTACCTAGGATATAGTTTAACCATAATATCCCAATAGGTGACCACTAACATCCCCATGTACCTTAAAAGGGATCTAAGGATGCTACCACTTACTTACAATTGATCATGTAATAAGCTCGATAATAAGTCATAAGTTATCAAAACTTAAGTTTAGAGTTTGCAATTCATATATCAAGCTATTATACATATATTCTTACACATATCAAGTAATACACTCATAAATTTAGTTTTACATATATCTAATGTAATGTACATTTTATAACCTATCATGATACATTTACTATCTCCACTTCAAAATGGTGTTCATCTACCGAGTATATATGATCTTTATTTTGAACTAGTCTTCCTTTATAAACCTATCTTAAAAATAGGCAACTTATTTGCTAAGTTAAAATTAATAATATATTACTTAATAAGAATAAATAACAAATAACCGATTTATTAAATGAACCAAAATCTTACTCAAAACTAAAATCTAGATTCAGATTTGTGTTTTCTAAAATAAAATCTATGGTTATTTTTTCTTTATAGTGAAAGGACGCATATTAAAAATCTATTCTCATTTGTTTATACCATTAATTCAATGGACATTTTCTAATAGAAATGATATAAAAATTTAACTAATGAATAAAATTAATCATATATATATATATATATATATATATATATATATATATATATATATATATATATATATATTGATCTCTCAACTATTGATTTGGTCCTAACTAGAAAACAATAATCAAATCATATACCACCATTAATTCATAGTGTTAAGATAACACCATTGTATACCAACCACTAAGCAAAACTCATCCTCCGTATCAATTCTTATCATACCTAATTAATCAGTTGTCCTTTATAATGTAATCTTGATTTTGAATTTAACTAATAAGAGAAATGTGCCATTCATATATAGATAGTACTACAGTGTGGATCCAAAGCAATTCTCCATTTATATACATGCAACACATAAGCCAAAAACAAAAGATGAAGGAAGTAAGAAGTCAGGGTGTGCAAATGATCAGTTCGGTATGGTTTTAGACTGAACCGAATGAATCGAGAATTGAAGTTTGTGAAATATGATAACCAAACATAAATCTAAGTTTATAGAATCGAAAACCGAATGGATCGAAATAATTTCGATCGGTTCAGTTCTATCCAATTAGTTATGAGTTAATATAGACTTTTTTATTGAACTTTTAAACTATATGGGCCTATAAATTAAATTAACTTATATTCAACAAAATAAAATTATTTAAAATAACTAAAAGAAAAATAACATAAAATTTTCAAATTATTTTTGTAATAAATAAATAATAATATATATAAATTTTTCATATTATTTATGGATTAGTTTGTAATTGTAGCTTTAAAATTAGATTTTGGAGTATATACAATAAATTATTTATAATGATTTATGCAGATTTGGTGAAAATTGTGTTATAAATTTTAATTTATGTATAAAAATAGTGAAAACTAGGAAGAAAAAAGAAGAAGAGCACGTCATTCTTTTTTTTTTTTGTAAAGTCAAGTATGTTTCTTATGTCTTAAATAAGAGCACTTCAATATAATTATAAGCCATCCATATCTAGAAATAGAATGTAATCATGCAAAAATTTCCTATCATGAATTTCATTTTCAAGATTTTTTTAAGAAAATAAATTTACTGCTTTTCTTTCTACTCAATAATTTATTTTGTTTTATTACGTCTATTTCTAGTCAATGACATCCTTTGAGTAATTTAATTGCCTAGACCCTAATGTGCTTTTTTATTTTTTAAATAAAACTTTTAAAGTAAAAAAATTGAGAAAATAAAAAATTTTAAAGTAAAAAAATTAAAAGTAGAAAAATTAGTGAATTAGATTTTTGTAGAGTAAAAAAATATTAAAACAAAAAAACATTAAAGTGAAAAAATGAGAAAACTACAAAATATGTCATGCCTTAGATTTGAACTTGGGACCTTATGAATTTTATCGAGTTTCACACCACTCATCCAACTATGTACTTTGAAACTTGAATACTAAAAAATATATATGTATAAAAATTTGATCGGTTTGGTTCTTTCAATTTTTCAATTTTAAGAATCGAACTAAACCGATTAAATCGATTTTTTATTTTGGTTCAAAATTGATCAAATCAAAAATCAAAATAATCAAACCAAATAGAACACAGTCTATTTGGGTCGGTTCTCGATTTTGATTCGATTTTGCACACCCCTTGTGAGAAGACTTGATTTATCTTTCCCACGCAGCTTCTTCAAAAAGTTGATTATACCATCATCTTTCCCTCGCAGCTACTAAGAACAACCAAATAAAATGCTGGAGCAATAATTGAAGAAGACAAGAAAAATATATATATATAAAAGCCAAATTGAAATGGGATATTAATTCAATGATTATTAGGATGAACATGCAAATTATAGCTTAAACCATAATCTACCAAAATAATAGGATCACCAATAACCCTCTCTTGAAGAAAACTACCTCAAAACTTCTCACTTGTGCTCAGCACTATATGATCAAATAAAACTCTCTTGTAACTCATTTAATTGGTTTTATATAGAAAAACAACTAAATTACCCAATTTGATAATTGTTCCAAATGACTACCACACATAAAATTCTTCAAGAAAAAAACTGGCATACCCAATCAACACAACATAACCTAAAAATTTTTCTCTTTTTTTCTTCTCATAAAAAATAGCTCGTGTCATAAAATCAAGTATAAAATAAAACCATCAACATTAGAACCTCCAACTCCAAAATTAATAATCTATTTATTGATAATTATAATTGTTAGAAGTATCAACAATATCTATATAAGATATAATAAAAATCTATTTAATAAAATTGAAAATAAGCGAGAGAAATAGAATACCTCGACAGTCCAAATGAAGAAATCAAGAGGCTCAGATGGCCTTTCTTTACTCATTTCTTTAACAAATTTCCCAAATAACCTAATCTTAAGAGACAAAAAGAGAATCTGAAACTCCAATAATATAAGCAAAACTCTAGTCAAGAAACAACAAAGGAAAGAAACAAACTCTCTTTTTCTTTCTTGATTCTTCAGAGAAGCAAATAGAAAAAGAAAGATAAACGAAACAATCAAAAAGATAAATTTACGAATAGAGTGGAGCCAACTTACCCTTTTTTTGATTTACCCATTATCGGCAGGTGAGTTGGAATGGAGGACATCGGGATGATCTTCTCATCCTTAGGGTCGCATCGGTGCAGCTCGTGTATCATCAAAAGTTGAAGGAGGCTAAAATCTCAAGTAGAAGCTTTCGATTGAAATAGAACTCAAAATCGGGGCAACAGCGCCAGAGGAGATGACTTGGTTATCGGCTGTAGCGAGTGAACGACATCGAATTATCGGTATTGGTGACCCATTCTACCACTTTCGATCTTATTTTCTTCCTTTGTGTTCTATTTTCCTCCCCCCTTCTTTGATCCCCTCTCTTTGCTTCCCTTCTCTCTCTTATTATTGGTTTCATAAGAAAATGAAGTAAGGAGAAAAAGGGAAATTAGGCTATGGTTGGTAGCTAGTAATGTATTAATCTTATACTTGTCAACACAAATATCATTAATGTAATGTTATTCTATTTACTGATGTAATTTTGAATATAATTACTATTGTATTCCCTAATCCTTCCATTTACCTAAGTATTTCTCATTACAGCCTCTTTTTAAAGTGTAAACCTAAACCATCGTCCATTTTCTCCCTTTACCTCCACTGTTGTTGCCATCCCTATCAGTATCATCCTCCTTCTGTTGATGCCATCCTTCACTGGTGACCACTCATTTTTTTGCTCAGATTTTCTCTCTATGATTAGTTTCTTCATTCTCTGCCTTGCTAAATACCTGTAAGCTAATTTTCTCTTACTTCATTATTAGTATATGGTTATATTGTTTGAGCATTGTTTTATGGTTAATTTTCTTATTTCAGAATGATGCTTTCTCTGAATTTGTATTTTAGGGCTTTAATTTTGAATTAAATGTGATATTCTTCTATTGCATAATCTGGGTTTTTAATTTATTTTAATTTGATTAGAAGTAGTTGATTTAGCATTAGAGGAGTTTATTACAAATGGTTATTTCCTATAATTATACTAGAATTTGAGTAGAAGTAGTTTATTATGTTCTTCCTTTGCAACTCTTATTCTGGAAATATCACTTCTAGAAGGATGGGTATTTTCATCCAGTTTGTGAATTTTTGCTCTACTATTTTTTCTCCTTAATTTATTACTATTTGCACTGCAGTTAATCTCCATGTTAATGTAAAGTAAAACAAATGGCAATATTGTGTTTGTAGAAAAGAAGTCAAAGCAAATACTTATAACATATAGAAAACATAGACATAAATAATAATATTATGGAAAGATAGTGAAATGCCATATGTTTTGGATTCTTTTTTTCTTGAACTAAAAATCATCTTGTTTAATGTTACAGTTAATCCTGATTTTACTTTAGTGGACTATAGCTAATGAATATGTGATGGTGGTATAACAAGGAATGTTTTATATATCAAAGTATATTATGCATGTTAAGAACCAGAAGTTGAGATCTTAGTAATGATGCGACTTAGTGAGGTTACTGTGTTATTATCATTGTTAATTAAGAGTTGTTTCCCTCGAACTATGTTATTTTGCCAAAATCTAGCAAAACTGATTAACTACTGTTGCTAATTTTAATTCAAGATACAGAACAACAGATTTTTGTCTAAGTCAAGTAGCTATTTGAGATTTTATTGTTAGCCAACTATGGTTTTGTGTTTTTTTTTTGTGAAGAGAGATACTGTAATTAAAAGAAATTTATGTAGTGTGTTTGCTTGCTTGTGTAGGCTACTAATGACATTCTTCGCGAGAAAGAATTTGCTATTTTAAGTATCAAATTAGTTGGTATAATCCTTTGAATATCATTTTGATAATTTTGTTTTGATATAATTAGAAACGCCACTATAACTTTATTCCATCTATAACTTTATAAATATATGTATATATTTAATTTTTTCTATAAGAGGGATAAAAATATAAAAACAAAGTTTAGGAATTAAATCATTTACTTAAAACAACTTGTTTTGTTTACTTCATTTAGAGGAGAAATCGAAGAAGATAATGAGATCATAGGTTCTTGGATTATATATAAATAAAAGTAATAGTTTACTTTGCTCATATTATGTTTGTTTTATGTCATTTATTTCTAGTAACAATGAATTCAAGTCAATTTTTAATAACTTATTTTTTTATAAATTTTTTATGCACTGTGATTATGAACGTACATAAAAAATTATTTTTTTATATACAGGCTAAAGAAAAATGGCTCGCCTAAGTTTGACCATAAGGAAATTGATAAAAAGGAGAAAGAAATTAGTACTATTGTCACAATCTTTAGACTTTCTAAATGTAATAAGTTGGTTTTTTCAATTATATTGTGCTCTAGCAATGTATATTAGCTCTTATTATTTGAGAAAATTTATACCGGTGATTTTTTCTTGAGAAGAAAAATGTTGAATGAAATGGTATGTGAGAGTGATGATATTTGTAAATCAGAATTAAGAATGAATAGAAACTCATTTAATAAGTTATGTTATTTACTTAAACATGAAAGGGGCCTAAGGGAGACTAAATTCATGTTGGTAAATGAGCAAGTTGCATTTTTTATTTTGCATATATTAGCTCATCATGTTAAAAATAGGACCATACAATTGAGATTTAAGAAATATGGGAAAACTATTAGTAGATATTTTGGGAAGTTCTTGAAAGCTATCATTTGTTTGTAAGGAATCCTATTAAAGAAACTAGAACCTATTCCTAACAACTCAATAGACTTGAGGTGGAAATGCGTAGGCCTAGATATCGATCAAAGAAAGGTGAAATCACCACTAATGTACTTGGTGTTTGTTCATAAGATATGCAATTTATCTATGTATTGCCTGGTTAAGAGGGATTGTCTGCAGATAGTCGAGTTCTTCGGGATGCGATAACTAGGAAAAATGGGTTAAGAGTTCCTCATGGTAATTGTATATTATTTGAGTTATAGTTTTGATTATAGTTTTAGTTGATAACTTATTTTAAAAATTTTATCGTAATTTTTATATAGGATAATATTATCTTGTTGATACCGGCTATATAAATTGTGAAGGATTTCTTACACCATATAAAGGACAAAGATACCACTTGAATGATTGGAAGGAAGGACATCAACCTAATTCTAACAAAGAATTTTTCAATATGAATCATTATGCTGTAAGAAACGTTATTGACAGATGCTTCAGAGTGCTTAAACTGCGTTGGGCAATTCTTTAAAGTCCTACATTTTATACTATCAAGACTTATAATAAGATTATTATTGCTTGCTATCTTCTTCATAATTTTATAAGAAGCGAAATGCTTGATGATGAGATGGAAGAAAGGCTAGATAGAAGAAGATTTCAAGGAGAGAGATTTAATGAAACCAAGAATGTTATTTTAAAGATTAAAACATAAAATGAATGGAGTGCTCGGAGAGATAATTTGGCAAATGATATGTTCAATGAGTGGAGAAGAAATAGATAGAAAATTTTATTCTTATTTAATATTTTGATTATATTTTTATTTGTTTTATATAGTCGTGAATATGTTCTTTTAAAAAAAATTATGTTCTATTAAGTTGGGATTTATTATATTTTCATAATATAATAAATATAAAAAATAATTATATAAAAATAAGTTGATAATTATAAATATAATTACATTCTAATACATGTATATAATCCAACTAAACATAGGAATATATTCACAATTACATTACATTACTAATGTAACCAAATATAGTAATGTAATCACAATTATATTATATTACATTATATTTTCTGATCCATTACATTATCCAATACATTATATTACATTACATTATGTCTAACCAACATGGCCTTAGGGTTTTTTAAAAGTCAAAAATACCCCTACTTTGATATGTACAATATCTATTAAATGGAGGATAATTTCATAAATAAATTTATATAGAATTTTTTATTTTTATCAATAAATATAATATGTACACGTAATAAAATACATGCTACGTATAAAAATTACTTTTATAATTAATATCTATCTAATATTATTAAAATTATAAAAAAGAAATTTATTAAATTTTATTGACTTTATATGCGATGATTTAGAAATCAATAAAGATAAATTGATTGAGAAAAATAATTGAAAATCATATTAAAAAAGAAGAAAAATATCAATTTCACTAGTTTTAGAAGTAAAGTTAAATATATGGTATAATAAGATTACACATTAAAAAATATAATTATAATATAATACGATTGCAAGCGAAAAATTAAAATTAAAAAATTTATTTTAATTAATGAAAATATTAAAAAAATATTAAATTTTTGTTAGAATGTTTTAATTATATATTTTAAAGATTAAATATAAATTTTATCGAAATTAATAAAAGGACAAAACTTTCATATAAATTCATTGCAAAGCAAATTTATTATACATAATTAGTAAGAATAAATATGTATGTATATATTTTTATTAATACTATAATGTTTGTTAAAATGAATAATTAAAATTAAAAATTTTTTAAGAAATTTAATTGAAAATAGACAATTAATATAATATAATATAATATATTTTTAGCGACAATATTTGCGACGAACTATAATTTAGTCGCTAATGATGATGAAGAATTAAACATCCCTTTAGTGACCAATATTTTAGTCGTTAAGATTGATGACAAATTTACTGACAAAAACTATCCGCGTTATTCTATTGCTAGAGTTTCACTACGATTAGCGACTACAAATTCATCGCTATTTTTCAGGAAATTAATTTCTAAAATTAAAAATATTGTAAAGTTTTTACTGACAAATTCCATCACTAATGTCCTTGCAAAAAATGGCACCATAGTTTACCACCAAATTTAGCGATTGTTTTCACATTTCGATTGCTATTTAGTCGCTAAACTTATGACCAATACATTTCCACGACTAAAATTAAATATAGTTGCTAATCCATTGTTAATTAGCCATAAAAAATATGTCATCGCTAATTTCAATCGATAATTCAGGTTTTTTTTGTCGTGTACATCTTACTTATCAAATATATAAAATAGGTATACACTAAGCTAAAGTTCATAACAAACATTATAACCAATTATCAAATCAGAAAACATTAATTATCCTGAATAGAATATAGTGGAAATAGACATTATACTGACCAGAAAATATTTTTAATTGATCATAACAGAATGGAGCCGAACTACAGCAGCTTATATACATATTTGCTTGCCAATTTCTACAAGTTTGGATAATGGATACTGGAGATACTTAAGATGATCATCAACTGGAGATACCAAGAGGTATCAACTAGAGAGTGTAGATACTGGATCCTGAGATAGTCCAGATCGAAGTTATCCAATGAGAAAATATTGTTCGTATTAGAGACAGAGAATGAAAACTCTAAGTTATATCCTTGATTTCCACAAAGCTTTTTAAGATTTTTATTGGGTTTTATCCTTTTGTATTTTTTTGTAGCTAAAATAGAATTTTAATAGTGAAAATCACTTTTTTCAATAACAAACACCCTGCTCGTCTATCATGCAATTTTTAGATTTACTTTTCACTTTTTTAAGTGAGAAAGAGGAATTTTTTCGGGAATTTTAATCTCTAATCTAATATGATCTCTTAGGATCAGATCAAGCCTTTGAATCCTAACAAAGAAAAATTTAAATGGGACTCAAAAACCCAATCAAATAAATAGAAAAAACCCTTATGTTTGTGGGAGGTCTTCTTCTCTTATTCCACTTTTTCTTTTTTGTGGCTAAAAATTTTGATTTTCTAAAGGAACTTGAGAAAGGCAACCATTCTTTTTTAAGAATAAAAAAATATGATTCTTATCTCTTCAAAAAAGAGCAAAAATCTTCACATTCTTTATTAGGAAAAACTCATTCATTCCACATAACAAAAATATTTTTCTTTTTTTTTTATCAATCGCAAAAATCAATTGGAGAGGAATTTGGAGCATAATTTCCTAACCTTCTACAAAGAAACTAAAGGTAATATTTTATATTTTTTATTCTACTTTTATTTTAATAAAAAAATTAATTATCATGCAGATACATCAATTCATTGTGTGAAAGTATTGTTTATTTGTTTTATATTTTTTATACCATTATTATTTTAATTAAATGTTATTTCAATATTTTTCCATGATTAATCTAAAAGTAATTGATCAATAAAATGACATGATATTAGGTCTTAATTCACTAATATAGATTTACTCATAAAATTGAATCATATTTTTTTGATTAATATAATTGTTATTGCATGGCATAAACATGTTTTGAATGTTTTAGAATTAGATCTAGAATTTTTTAGGCTGTAGAAGTATGCATATTTACATTAGAAATAAGTTTATTTCTACGTTTGTGCTCATTACTATTTGCATTTCATGTGACAGATAGGAAGAATCTCCACAGATGCCTGTCTGTCATGTCGACGAACAAAACAATGTAGGAGCTCCTTTCCGTCTTGTCTTCTTGGGTTGATTTTCCCATCCATCATACATATGGACCATCTGTGGCCATTATTTATGTAACGATCTCAATACCAGATCAGCCATGAATAGTATTTTTAGATTGTGAATAGTGCTTCTGAGGATAATGAATAGTGCTTTCGGGTCATCCGAAGGTGAAAAATATATTTTTTGACCATCAAAAAATATTGATCACAGTTAGTTCGAGGTTAAAATTTAGAGTGAAATCGATATCAAATAGACCTTTAAAAGTTAAAATACGAAAAAGGAAGCGGTTCGGTTCATAGGTTAGGTAGGTTGACTTAAGTTTGATCGAACCCTTAAAAATAGTAAATAAGCTCTATAAATTGGAAAAAATTACAGATCTTCCTAAAATGATGTGTAAAATATTTTGGCTGTAAAAAGAAAATTTTTCAATGACATTGATAATTATTGAATTGGACTGATATGATTGAATCACATCAAAAATAGACTCTGATTGAGTTGAAATTTTGTGTACAATCTATTTGATGTATGTTATGAATGATTAAATTAAATTTGGGGTGATTTGGATTTGGAAAGTGAGAAAACCATGAAAAAATTGCTTAACTGGCCTAAGTTTGTGGGCTTTGGGTTGAAGCAAGGCCCAACCCATTAGACCCATATAAAATAAGATAGAAGAAGATTTTTTTAGGCAGTCATCCTTATCTCTTCAGCCTCCTTCTTACTCTTTCTTGGTCTAACCACTATCTCCTTCCTTTCTCTCAAATTTCTTCAAGCTTTCTCTATCTTCCTCACCAAATCCAAGCATACGAAGTGTGGTTCTACCTCCCTATTAGATTTTTTAAGTCTTTAATCTTTGATTAGAGTGAGAAAAGCTGGAGAAGATAAAAGGTAAAGTGAAAGAGGTGAAATTGAGGTAAGTGAAATTCAAGATTTTAATTTATTTTAAAAGTGCCTATATATATTTTTAGGTGTATAGAGTTCATTTATGAAGTCAATTTGAGCATAAAAGATCAAAATCATAGAGTTTTTCTTAATAAAGAATTTTTCCCTTATAGGTTCTCAAGGTGAAGGACAAGCTTCCAAGGCTAAAGGTAAAGAAAAGGAAGTCTAGGAAAGCCAAAGCAAGTGGAAAAGGTTAGTGACTATAAAATCCATCAATATCCTTCAATTTGTTATGGGATTGCATTATATAACCTAAGTGAACCTAGGTAAAATGCATGTTTAATTGAAATTAAGCTTAGAATAATGATTAAGAGTCTTAATAATGGCCTTTAGAGAGCTTAGATTGAATTAAAAGTATTGGTAAAGTGGATAACCTCACTTGGCCAAATGGTGCCCTAGCATGTATTAATGTGTATTTTTAATGTTTAATGCCTTGAAATTAATATAGGTATGAAATTAAGTGTCCATGAATTAATTTGGAATTTATGGAATTAATACGAATATTTTTTAGAATGAATTTGCATTATGTTTAAGGTGAATTTTTTGAATTATAGTGAAATAATTCATAAAATGTGATGAATCATAGTGAGATAATTCATAAAATGAGTAATAGTGATAAAAAAGAATTGAATGAAAAATGTACTAAAATGAAAAGCAAGTGAAAAGTTAGAAATGTGAAAAGTGTTTCTAAAGTAAGTAATGAATGTTGCCCTTGGTAGTGGTCAGGAGGTTAAAATCTAGTTTAGAATATGATTGGCTAGCCATAGGAACACCTATACCGTTGTACGAGTCATGGTAACTTGCTTTGTTATGGTAGGATCATAATGATCTCCCATAGTTTCTATTCTGATTGTTTTGATTTGAGATGTATTGGTCATTCAGGGTCATCCCCTATTGCATTGTTATGGGCCCATGGGATCCACATCCCATGTATCAAGTCTGTAGATTTCTACCAGGATTGTCCTAGGATCATAATGGTAATAATGAGTTAAAAATATAAAATGTGAAGTGAAAATGAAGTTTAGAGTGAAAAATGATCTAATTGAAAGAAAATGAAAAGTTTAGGGATAAATTGGTAATTTTCCTAAATAACAAGTTTAATGAGTAAAAATGGAAAAGTACTAAATAAAAGGGTAAAATTAGTGAATAATAACCTAAAAATGAACTGATGTAGATATTCCTAAGAGAATGGATAATTATAAAGATCCATTGAGGTTTCTAAAGGGACCAATCACAAAGAGCAAAGTAAAAAGGATTAGAGAAAAACTGTTGGCTTTTATGCAAGCCTTCATGGAGAAAGAAGCTCTCTATCGCGAGCGCGATAGTACACGAATGGACATTGTCAACTTTGGAGTTGTAGAAAGCCAGCTTGGAAGAGTTAATCAAGGATTGATGATGGTGCATATGCTGGGAATTAAAATGGACCATGAAGAGAAGCCTTAAGCATGTATTGTATGTACAATGTTTTAAATTTAGGCTATTATGAGTTGGGCTTTGTTTTAAGTTAAGTAAGACTTAATTAAGTTAATAATGTTTCATTTTGGGTTTGTTGTTTGGGCCTTACAGACAACCCATCCATTTAGTCTTTAAGTTCATTTAAGTTTTCCTAGTTTAAGGAGGATTAAAGGTTATATTAACCTAGTCCATTATCCTAATGAATCTATGTTAAATCCTTACCTATAAATACTTTTGTAAAGTTGTAACTGTTAGTGTAAGCCTCCCCAATACATTGTAATAAAACACTTTAGTTAATAAATGAGGCATTTGTTTTATCTTTTGTATTCCTGTGCATATCAATTGATAGAACTATCCAAGAATGTTGTTTCAGTTTAAGTTATCATGTATGAGGCACATGGTTGTAAGACCTTGAAACAAATGAGACTTCATTCTAAATATTCCTAGTCAGTCATTGTTATAGGAATAACAAATGAATTAAGACTAGTATGCTCTCTCTGATAAGTTGAGTTCTATCTTACGGATCATAAGGACAAGAATGTCAATCAGAGATCATAGATACATGTTTAGAACATGGTATCTGGATTCGATCCACTCATGAGAACATTACATGGTACAAGTCATAAGTGTTTCTAATATGCAAGTTTTGTATCGGAGTTCTTAGACCTAAAATCTCTATGAAACTCTTTATGAATTACTGTGTGCTTTGACATACACCTAACGTGCTCATAACAGAGTGACAAGTACGGGTATGCTTGGGTATGCATTGATTCATGTTAGAGAGCATGAGTGAAGTAAAGGGATTACCCCTCTCTATAAGAGAGAAAATATCATCGGCCACTTGATCAGTGAACTGAGAAGTGTATGGCAATTTCGAGATGAAATAATGAGTAATCATTATTTATCTGAGAGTTCAGTGTCACTGGAATATCAAGAAAGGAATTTATATATATAAGGATGACTAGTTCCATGCCTTATATTAATTCTGATATTTATGGGTAAGGGACTATGCAAAATTGTATTAGGTCACTAAATGCCATATGCATTTTCATTTAATTTGGAATGCTATAATATCTTGCTAGAGAATATATATAGCCTTTGAATTAATTCATTAATTCATTGCCAACATTAAATAAACCTATAGGATCGTACACAAAGCATTGGGCTTAAAATATTTAAATAAAGTATTGGGCATTTATTTGAGCTTTTAATTAAAGCCAAATTAATATATGTAATGGGCATTATAAATGCTATTGGACCTTGGTCCATGAAAGAGAAAAATTCATCCCACATGGTTTAATTTCAATTAATTAATTATATTGTATTAATTAAGTTAATTGAGTATTAAATCCTAATGATATTTAAATCAAATTAAAACACCTAATTAAGAGATGACATAGCCAAAATTCCAAGATTAAATACTAAGGGAATTTCGGCACATGTGAATTTCCAAATTAAGTGATTAATTTGATTATAATGTCTTATGGTTTATCTTGGATTAAATCAAAAGAGTTTGAATCAATATATATTACTTATTTTAAGGAAGTGATTAAGGCTAAAATAAATTATCTTGAGGTAGTAGATTTTAGATTAATCACTTACATAATGAGATGATATATATTGATAGAGACAAACGTGAAACCCCAGTTTTTCTAGGTTTTGGTGTGAATTGTTTCTCTCTCACTCACATTTCTCTCTTGGCCGAAACACACAAGGGGAAGAACTCTTTCTTGCTTTCTTGTGTTTTTGGGCATTAATTGCACCTAAAAGAAGTACAAGATCAAGTCTTGTAGCTTCAAACCATAGCCATTACCCAATACTTAATTTGAGAGCTAGCAATCTCGATTTTTAAGCTATCTTTGCAAGTGTGTGTGTGAGAATAGAGAGGAGTAGCATAAAGGTTGTTCCTTGGCATTGGTGGTGAAGGTCTAAGGCTAAGATATCCTTCTTGGTTGCTGGTCATCATCAAAATCAAGTTTTAAAGGCATCTAAAGTTGTAAGTTTTAAAACCCTAAAATTGCATGTTTCGATTCTTGTCATGGAATTGTATGGCTTGTATGATCAAATTTTTATTGTTTTCCGCTGCATGATCTTTATGTGCATACCATGTCATATTCCATCAGTAACTTAGGCAGCTAAGAATTATTAGACTTTGATTAATTTGAATTGAATTAATTCTTCGAAATTGCTTGTTCAAAGTGAGTGTTCTTACTTTGATGTTGCTTTAAGAATTAGGGTTATTCAAGTTTTACTTGTGTAGTTCTATTCTACATCTTATTTCTGCTTTAGGTTTTAATCTCTTTCGGAATTAAAGTTTAAAGTATTTATCTTTCGGATTGCATACTAAGTTTATGAACAACTGAATTGATAAAGGGTTTTAGGATTCTTAGATCCCAAGGTTCAACATCTTTTGGTATCAAAGCCTAAGGTTGTTCGAAAATTATCAGTTTAATTTTTTGTTGTATTCATAATTAAATTGGATATTACCTAATAAAAAAATAGGTATTGTTCACTGGTACTGTTCTTTAGGGTACTGTTCACGTACTATGAACAAAAAAAAATATTGATATCATATAGTCAAAAATTTCATATTTATCGACATTCAGTTGAAAGAAAATTAAAAAGATTTGCAATCCAATGAAAAGCTTTCAGGTTACTTTGAAGCAAAATTAGGTAGAGCCAAAGTGGATCATGATAGAGAATTTATGATACTAGTTTGATTTTTTTCCTTACGAGGGGCCAAATCAGCGACACTTAGTTCCAGATTCATCTTTCTTGAATTCTTAGTTATCTTTATTGTTTAATTGCTAATCTTTGCTTCCATAAATATTGTTTCAGTGATAAATTTATTTCTTATTGCTCACTGGCGTATAAAAATCAATTATACACATTGTTTTCATCTTGTGTGTAACATTCTGAAAGGTTTTTATCGAAATTTTTGCGACTCTTTGCGTTTGTCGGGCTCGCAACAACCATCATGCTTGAACAATTAGTAATTTTACCTCTAAAATATTTGTGAAAACTTTATTTTCTATGTTTCATTGAATTTCCTTGTTTTCCTTACTTAAGTTTTGCTTGAATACTTCTTGATTCTGAAGAAAAACTCTATAGTGGGAATAAGAGTGGAAAAAGGTAAGAGTGTGTGAGGATATCAAAGAGCATAAAAGCTAATATTGAGTGAAACACGAGAGAAGAGTGACATTATTTAAGTGTAAAACATGTGAGAGAGTGTTTGTGAGGTATTATCTAATACTTTTTGCAGATTTCTACAATGACTGAAGAGACTAACAAGAAGGGAATAACTCTTGAAGAGGTAGCGTATTCAGTACAAGCAATGCATGGAACATTTGAGAGATTTATAGGTAGTGTGAATGATAGGTTAGAACAGTTGGAAGTGGGCATAGCAAGTAATTCCAGAAGGATGGCTAGGAGGGGTCGATGGATTAATGACATTGTAGATGTTGAGCTTGATGATTTTGAAGAAGAGAAAGAAGTTTATTCAGTAAGGGGACGGGGAAGAAGGGAAGATAGAAGGGATACCAACTTGAGTGCCATCAAGATGAATATTCCACCTTTTAGAGGTAAGAATAATGCTGAGAAATATCTTGAATAGGAAAGGAAAGTATAAATGATCTTTGAGTGTCATAATTATTCTGAAGATAAGAAGGTTAGATTGGCTGCTATTGAGTTCTCTGATTATGCATTAATTTTATGGTCTGAGTTAAATAAAAATAGGAGGAGGAATGGAGAATTGCCAGTTGCTAATTGGAAAGAGATGAAGAGGATAATGAAGAAGAGGTTTGTGCCTCGTTATTATTATAGAGAAACACATCAACAATTACAAAGGCTCACTTAAAGGAGTAAATCCATAAAGGAGTACCATAAGGAGATGGAGATGTTGATGATTAGAGCCAACCTAGAAGAGGAAGAAGAGTCAGTAATGGTTCGGTTTTGAGTGGATTAAATAGAGAAATAGCCAATGTAGTGGAATTATAGCACTTTATTGACATGAAAAAACTGGTGAATATGGCTATGAAGGTGGAGAGACAATTGAAGTACAAAGAAAGTACCAAGAGTAACATTTCGAGTTTCACATCTCAATTAAATTTAAGATGGAACAAGGGAGATAGAAAAGCTAATCAAAAGTTTGTTTATGCAAAAGAGAAAGTCAAAGATAACCAAAGTGGCCCACCTAAAACAAAAGTTATTTCTAATGTAACCCTTCTAATACTAAGCATAGAGATATTAAGTGTTTTAGGTGCCTAGGAGTAGGGCACATTGCATCTCAATGTCTTAATAAGAGGGTTATGCTAGTTATAGAGAATGGAGAGATTAAATCTAATCGTAAGAGTGATTCTGATTCTATACCTAGTCTAGAAATTATGTTTGATGATGGTATTGAATTTACTAAACATGATGAATCATTGGTAGTTAGGCATGCTTTAAATTTACAATTTAAGGAAGAATTTGACAATGATCAAAGAGAGAATATTTTTCATACTAGATTTAAGGTGCATAACAAGGTGTATAGTTTGATTATTGATGGGGGTAGTTGTACTAATGTTGCTAGTACTACACTAGTTAACAAATTAGGCTTAAAATAGATGAAACACCCTATATCTTATAAGTTACGAAGGTTGAATGATTGTGGGGAAGTGAGGGCCACACAACCTATCATTATTGCTTTTTCAATTAGGAAATATCATGATGAGGTGATTTGTGATGTGGTGCCAATGCATACTTGACATATTTTACTTTGCAGAACTTGGTAATTCAATAGGAAAGTCATTCATGATGGATATAAGAATAGGTATTCATTTAAGCTGAATGGACAAAATATAACTTTATCTCCTTTAACACCCAAGGAAGTGCATGAGGAACAGTTAAAGCTTCAAAGGTCACTTAAGGGGAAAAAGGGCAGTGAGGTTGAAAATACAAAAGAAAAAAAGAGAAAAGAGGCCAAGAGAGAAAAGAAAGAATGTAAGGACCCAACCATGACCCTAAGAGGATTAATGCTAATTAATGAGGACTATCGTTAATTCAGGAAAAATTTGATTATTTTGCAATTATCAAGGTTAAGTCCCAAGAGGGGTAATTTGGTAATTTTAGCATGTAAGTATATGAGTTAAGTTAAATTAAAATTGAAAAAAAAGGATGTAATTGAAATGAATTAGAAGTCTTGAGATTAAGTTGGAAGAAATTGAAATAATGGGGGTTTATTTGTGAAAAAGGGTAATTTTGGAAATTCACCTAAGGAGATATTTACCCCAATCTTTAGCTTTTTAGAGAAGGAATTCTTAGGGGATTTGAGATGTGGGGATCGGCTAAGGCAAGAGAGTTCTTTCTCTTTCTGGTTACGGGTTGAAGATGAGAAACCTAGGGTTTTGGTGTTTTAACCTTATGAAGGTAATGTTTTCCTCTTATGGATCTCTTCTTTATGTTTGATTTAATGGAACTAAGGTTGTAGAGAGATGATATATCATGTATGTTATCTCCATGTACAAGGAGAAAAAGGGAATCAAGAGTAAAAGGGATGGATCAAGTAAAGTGAGGGAGGCTTCAATATCAGGTACGGGAAAATTATTTAGGAGGGTTTACTGTACATGTTTTCTTTCATTTGCTATATGTGTTTTCTTAGTGGAGATTAAAGATTCATAATAGCAAATAAGATGAGTTTTAATGATTGAAAACTTAGATGATCATTTAAGGAAGTTGGAATATGAGATCTAGGGTTTAAACTCTTGCTCTACTCAATCGGGGTTCTTGAGTTTCCTGTCTTTCCCCTATGCACGGCCACAGGTGTATTTCTTCTTGGAAACATACGGCCATGTGTGTTTCTTCTTGGAAGCACAAGGCCACGTGTATGTTTCTTTTTGGAGACACACAGCCACGTGTGTGTCTCTTCTATGGTCCTTCTTCAAAGCACACGGCCACGCATGTTTCATTTATGGGAATGCATGGTCACGTGTGTTTTCTCCTTCCCTATGCATGGCCACGTGTGGCTTTCTTCATCACCATGCACGACCATGTATGCTTGTTCTTTTTCAAAACTTGGCCACTCATCATTTTCTCTATGAAAACACACGACCAGTCACTCTTTCTTTTGAGAATACATGACCCCTTATGCACTTCATTCCTTGAAGGCACACCCAAGTATGTTTTCTCCCCTCCACAGTATATTCTCACCTTAAGATTTAAGCCATGTAATTAGATATGGAACACCGTATTATGTGGTCCATAAAATTATTAAAAGAGCAAGAATTGAGGTGAATTGACTAGTAATAAGTAAGATTGAGGATAAATGGCTATTAAGTGAAGTTCGATATGTTACTTGATTAGAGTAATTATGAAAGTCTCTCTAATGCTGAAGTCTACAAAGATACATTTTAGACAGGCATGAATATAACATGAATTATTATGAAGATTAAAAGACATAAATGCTATAATAAGAGGAAGAAGAATGAATTAAGCTATAAGTCATCCAAAGACTAAGGTGCATAAAGTATGATCACTTAACTAAAGGAATCTCCACAAGTTTAATGATAATCAATCACATTGAGTTAATTAATGATGTTCACTCGAACTCTAAATTAGAGGGGCTTGCGCATGGCAATGTTAATATGAATTACATTACAAAAAGGCATGTTAAAGCTTAATAAGCATCGAATTGAGAATAACATGAGGCGATATAGTAACTTAAATGATATGTTATACAATGTGTCTTATAAAATCAAAATAAGGTATGCACTAGGTCAAGGAATGGTTCAGTCCAAAATACTATGATTTAAGCTAGTGGTAATAAATGAGTAGTCGTAAGGTTGCATGTCTAAGTTAAAAGAAGCAGGACATTACATGTTATGTTAAATTATGAAATCATAAGAGCTTGGTTATACTCCAAGCCACACAAGGAGTTAAGGATTAGCTGTAATGTGTAATAACCTGTTCACCTATTTGCTCATGCCTATAATACATTATGATTAGCACAAGAGCATCCATAGTGTGTTAACGACTAAGATGACATGATCACACATACCTCAAATAAGTATAAAATGTCACAAGATGAAAATGCAAATAAGACGATCGATGTATATAAATATATATATCTAAAAATGTTAAGGTGTATAACTTATTGTCTACAATCTGATAGATCCTAAAAGAGAATCAAGTGATTGAATATGAACATGTATTGACCTTAAGCTATAAGAGAACTCATTTATTTTAGTATATGGACCATAAATGCTTGAGTGTTACTATATATATCTATTTCGCAATGTGAATAATTATGAGAATAGGGAATTATTCCTGGCAAGTAGTAACAAGGTATGTCATCGAAAACCATCCATGAGGTATGTAAGTACAATATGTTGTATAGTTGATATGAGTAATAAAAGCATGCATTTTTGTGATTTAAGCTGCATATATATGTATATGTACATGTGGGCACGTGCAATGCTAGTTATGAAAGATTACATATTATTATTTATCTAAACCCGAAACCATCACGATATGAATGAAAGAAAGTGATGCAAACATATGATCATATGATAGCCTCCATGTGTATTTAAGCCTAGAGCTTAATGTTTGAAGCATGATGAGAATAATGTGCAGTCTTATATGAATGATGGCATTAAGTAAATATGTTGTATTAAGTAAAGAAAAGTATGTTGAACCAAAATGGATGTATTCTTTGATGAAAGGAATGATATGCATTCTTATATGAAAAGTGGCTTTAAGCCAATGATGTGCTAAGTAAAGAAGAATATGTTAAATAAAGATGTCTTAAAAAGTTAAGCTTGTGGGTTTTAGTTTAGTTATGGATTAGATAGGCATGCCTAGAGGGATATAGTCGCAACTGCCATAGTTGACCCCGTTTGGGTCTTGTTCCTTAAATGAACCATCGTTTGACCCCATTTGGGTCCATAGTTTGTTCCTTGCTGGAACCATTGCTTGACCCCATTTGGGTCCATTGTTTGATATCTTCGGATATGCATAGTTTGATACCTCCAGGTATCCATTGCTCCCGTTATCCACCTTTTGAACTAATACTTAGGCAGGCTATTAAAGATGATAAAATATGTACAAGATAAAGTAAAATATGTATTGATTGCTCTATTTATGTGATGTATGCATGAGGAATGGCCTATTGTTTGATTGTCTTAAATTCTTTTAACTATAAACTATTTTATGAAATGAAATGTTATGCTTTGTAATACATGATTGAAATGTCACACTTCAATTAAAGAAGATTCCTGTATGAGTATCGGTATGAGATGGTTCCACTGATGGGATTCCATAGAGATTATATGAACCTTAAAGCATACACTATTGTACTAGAAGTTATATGAACTATAACATATGCATTAAGTTTCATGTACTTTGTTTATAAAATGCATACATGTGACATTGAGACTTTGTCTTATAATCTTGATATGTAATGCTTGTTCTTTATGATCACCTGCCACCCTGTCAGTTTGTTTATTTATATATAAATGTTTACACACATGTAGACATAATGATAACATTCATTTAACCAAGTGCAATGCATGACATAGAATGATGCTTGTAAGAGAATCAGGTTACCATGCTAAGATAACATGAAGTATGTAAAGTTTGTGAATATCATATGAGAATTGTATGATATATGTGAAGTAATTATGCCTACCAGGACTAATTTTAGATGCTATATGACATAAGTACGCCTTTATATTATTAATTAATGTCGATTGCCTATCTTAGGTGACAATGTGATTTAAAGTAATAAGTGGAAATCTTATACCATTAATAACTATGATGTCTAGCCTAATGATTAAAAAGGATTATAAGATGCATGATTTATACTAAGTTAAGAAAAAAAAGGGTGAGATGATGGTGATAATGGAATGGCTAAGCTTTTGGGAAGTGAGATAAGTTTCCTAACGCATTCAATTATTCTAAACATGATACCCATTATTAAGTTTGAAGACTCTCCTAAGAATGTTATTTATAAAGTGAAGAATATAATAGACTCATATGTTATCCTGTGTGATTGTGAAAGTTTTACACATATATGTGATGAATTATGGAAAGAGGATTATCTTTATATACATATATATAGAGAGTTTCAAACTCGTGCTAAGCTTTATAGCTTAGCACGAGTTTGTTTATCCGTGTAGGTTTCAAGATAAGCTATAGAGGATTGAGCAAGATGTAGTTGCCTTGAGGAATTTAGGATACTTGAAGGCCATTTACGTTATAATTATTTATCGATAAGCTTCATTATTTTATTGTGGAATGTAATAATGACCTATCTTATTATTATTATTATTATTATTATTGCCTAGTCTTTAATAGGTTATGATGATGATTATGATGATGATGATTGATAATTATCCATGGTTAAGGAATTAGGGTGTTACAAAGAACATGGCCCATTGGTAAGTGACTATGCAGAAGAGAAAAAGAAAAAGAGATGCACAGGAGAGAAAAGTATGGAAGGAGTAGGTTATATCGCTGGCGCGACATCCATCACTAGCTCGATAAAGAGCACAGAGAGAAAAAAATGTGTTTTATGCAAAAAAAGGGACATCAAGAGAGCTGCTGAGTCAAGAAAGTTTCTCTTAATACTTTGGTTCAAAGAGAACTTCTTAAATTTGGTTAACCTTAACCAAAATTTGCCTGGTGGTGTTGTTTCTTTATTGTAGGAATTCAAAGATGTATTTTTTCGAGGAGATTTTGAAAAGATTGCCACCTTTGAGAGGGATTGAACATCAAATCGAATGCATTCCAGGAGCGACCATTCCAAATAAATCAACCTATAGAAATAACCTTGAGGAAACGAAGAAACTTCAAAGGCAAGTTGATGAGCTTTTGGAAAATGGACAAATAAGAGAGAGTCTTAGTCTGTATGTAGTTGCCATAATACTTATGCCAAAGAAGGATAGGATGAGTAGAATGTGCATTGATTGTTATGCAATCAACAAAATCATGGTAAAGTATAAACATCCCATCCCTAGACTTGATGATATGTTAGATAAATTGCATGGTGCCTGCTATTTCACTAAAGTCGATCTTAAGAGTGGATACTATCAAGTTAGGATGAAGTTTGGGGATGAATAGAAAACAACTTTTAAAATAAAGTATGGTTTGTATGAGTGGTTAGTTATGCCTTTTGGACTAACTAATGCACCTGGTACTTATATGCGATTAATGAACCATGTCTTGCATGAATTCCTTGGTAAATTTGTTGTTTATTTTGATGATATACTTAATTATAATAAATCTTTAGATGAGCATATAAGCCATGTTAGAGCTGTATTGAAAGTGTTTAGGGATGAAAAGTTGTATGCAAATGTGAGCAAATGTACCTTTTGCTGTGACAAATTGAAATTTTTAGGATTTGTAGTATCAGCCAAGGGTATAAAAGTTGATGAGGAAAAGGTTAAAGCCATTCAAGAGTGGACTACACCTAAGACAGTTAGTGAGGTTAGGAGTTTTCATGGACTTGCTAGTTTTTATAAGACCTAAGACAGTTAGTGAGGTTAGGAGTTTTCATGGACTTGGTAGTTTTTACAAGAAGTTTGTGAAAGATTTTAGTACTATAGCTGCTTCATTGAATGAAATAGTTAAAAAGGATGCCCTTTTGAATGGAGTGAGAGTCACGAAAATGCCTTTAGGATGCTTAAGGAAAAGCTATTTACTGCTCCAATTTTAAGTTTGCCTAATTTTGATAAAGCTTTTGAAATTGAATGTGATGCTTCCAAGTTAGGTATTGGCGCTATTTTGATGCAAGATAGAAAATCAATTGCATACTTCAGTGAAAAGCTTAGTGGAGCTGAATTGAGATATTCCAACTATGAAAAATAATTCTATGCTTTAGTAAGAGGTTTGGAGGTTTTGCAACATTACCTCTCACCAAGAGAATTTGCGATCTACATCGATAATGGGTCGCTAAAATATTTGAAGTCTCAAGGTAAGCTGAACAAAAGACAATCATAGTGGATGGAATTCTTGGACATGTTTCCATGTGTAATTCATTACAAGAAAGGTAAAGAAAATGTGGTAGTGGATGCACTTTCGAGAAGGTATTCCTTAATCTCTACTTTAAGTTCTAAATTACTAGGATTCGAATATATTAAGGATTTGTATGCTACTGATTTTGATTTTTGTAATGTGTTTGATGCATGGAAGCATGTCAAATTTCATAAATTTTATAGGCATGATGGATACTTATTTAAAGAAGGAAAATTATGCATGTCTATATGTTCTTTGAGAGAATTGCTGGTGCATGAAACATATAGTGGAGGTTTGATGGCACATTTTGGTGTGCTCAAAACTTTAAATGTGTTGCATGAACATTTTTACTGGCCTTATATGTGTAGAGATGTTCAAAGAATTTGAGACAAATGTATTGCATTTAAGCAAGCCAAGTCTAAAGTTAAACCACATGGTTTATATACTCCTTTTCCTATTTCTAATGAACCTTGGATCAACATATCTATGGATTTTATGTTAGGTTTACCTAGAATAAAAAGAGGCAAATATAGTATTTTTTCTTATAGTTGATAGGTTTAGTAAGATGGCACATTTCATCCCTTGCTATAAAATCGATGATGCTACGAATATTACTGATTTATTCTTTAGGGATGTTGTACATTTTCATGGCATACCTAGGAAAATTGTGTCGAATAGAGATGTAAAGTTTTTGAGTTACTTTTGGAAAGGTTCATAGGGAAAGTTGGGAACTAAATTATTGTTTTCAACTACTTATCATCCTTAATCGGATGGATAAACTGAAGTAATTAATCAAAATCTAGGAACTTTATTGCGTGCTATTGTTGGTAAGAACTTGAGAACAGGAGAAAAATGTTTACCATTGATTGAATTTGAATATAATCGAACTGTTCATTTCTCAATAGTTTTTTTACCATTTAAGGTAGTTTAATGTTTTAATCCTTTAACTCCTTTAGATTTAACGCCATTACCTTTGCATGAGATATCTAATTTAGATGGATAGAAAAAGGCTAAAACTGTTAGATCTATTCATGAGAAGACTCTTGCTCATATAAAGAAAAGGAACAAAACATATGCTGACCAAGCTAATAAAGGGCATAGGAAGATTTTGTCTGAACAAGGTGATTGGATCTGGGTACATTTAAGAAAAGAAAGGTTTTCAATTCAAAGGAAGTTTAAGCTTGATGCGAGAGGAGATGGACCTTTTAAAGTGTTGGAAAAGATCAATGACAATGCTTATAAGATTGATCTATCAGGTGAGTATCAAGTTTTTGCTACTTTTAATGTTTATGATTTGTCTCTATTTGATATAAATAAAAATTCGAGGATGAATCTTTTCGAGGAATGAGGCAATGATGTAGATATTCCTAAGAGATTGGATAATTATAAGGATCCATTGAGATTTCTTGAGGGACCAATCACAAGGAGCAAAGCCAAAAGGATTAAAGAGAAACTGCTGTCATTTATGCAAACTTTCATAAAGAAAAAAGTTCTCTGTCGCAAATGGACAATGTTGACTTTGGAGTTGTAGAGAGTGAGCTTGGAAGAGCAAATCAAGACTTAATGATGGTGCATATGTTGGGAATTAAAGTGGACAATGAAGAGAAGCCTTGAGCATGTGCATTTTATGTGCAATGTTTTAATGTTGGGCTATTTATAAGTTGGGCTTTGTTTTAAGTTAAGTAACACTTAATAAGTTAACAATGTTTAGTTTTGGGTTTATTGTTTGGGCCTTATAGGTAGCCCATCCATTTGGTCTTTAAGTTGATTTAAGTTTTTCTAGTTTAGAGAGGATTAAAGGTTAAATTAACCTAGTCTATTATCCTAATTCCTATAGGTTAATTCCTTGCTTATAAATACTTTTGTAAAGCTGTAACTTGGGTAGCGAAGAATTATTAGACTTTGATTAATTTGAATTGAATTAATTCTTTGAAATTGCTTGTCAAGGTGAGTGTTCTTTCTTTGATATTGTTTTAAGAATTAGGGTTATTCAAGTTTTACTTGTGTAGTTTTATTCTTCATCTTATTTTTGCTTCAAGTTTTAATCTTCTTTGGAATTAAGGTTTAAAGTATTTATCTTTCGAATTGCATAATAAGTTTATGAACAACTGAATTGATAAAGGGTTTTAGGATTCTTAGATCCTAGGATTATGCATCATTAACTTTTGAAAGTTTGAAGGACTAAAATGTAATTTGATATGAAAATTTTAAAATGAGGCCTAATTGATAATTAATATGCCAATTTATGAATTAGAATGAAAACAAGTGAACTAGTGGCAAAATTATAATTAAAGAGTAAAATGGCAATTCTGTAATTAATTAAAAAATTAAGGATTAAATTGAAAGTTTACCATTGTAGTGGCAATTAATAGTATAAAATACTAAATGAAATGATAATTGCATTTGTTTGACTAAATAAGAAATTTTGCATGATTAATGCAATTACGCATGTGTTGGAAATTCCTAAATTTATAGTCACCAATGAGCATATTTAATGCTTAGCATGTTGTGTTTAATGCGTGTAGATTCCAAAGACTGAGTGGAGTAAGTTACACAGTAAAGCCTAAGTTTTGAAGAAGAAATATTAGTTAGAAATTATTTTGGTATGGTATTTATATATTTAGCCAAATTTTGAAGTAAATGATTGGATTGTAATTGATCAGTATATTGTTGTATATGTAAATATGAATAATGATAGGAAATGGAAATTGAATGAATGTGATGAATGTATACATTGTTTATAAATGTTTGTGTCCCTGAGGGGCTGTGAAAATTGTTTGCTTTTCAGCTGGGATAGGCAAGTCTTTAAGCTGTTATATTGTCGGATTTTTATTTAAGGAATAATAAATTGGACAGTTATAGGTTATCGATAAATTGAATATTGTAACCAATATTGATTGGAAATGACTTGTAATTAATGGACAATAATTTTTGGATCATTACAAGATTTTAGGGAAAATTTTTTTTTTCAACTAATCGCTTAAATCAATTTGACTATGTTAGTAAGGGTATTACAATTTGCCTCATTTCATGTTATTTCATGTTTATTATTCATACTTAGTTTATTTACTTGCTTAGCTACGTGATTAAATGTTATTTTAATTTTCTTTCATACATTTTCACATTTTGTATGTTTATTATTTCTAATCCAGAATTATTTTATTTTACCTTTAATATTTATTATTTATTTCTCTTTGTTACATTACTAACCATTTACTTTCTTTTGTATTTGTGATAATTTAATATTTACTGGCATTGGATTTTGAAACATTTTTGAGATGAAAAACCTTGAACCAAGTGCCTTAGGAGAACTTTATCTTTTTGTTATCTGCTCTTATTTATTTATTTATTATTTGATTATTTGAAAGTATTATTATTTTGAAAATCTAACAAGTAGTAATAAATGACTTTTGCATGTTAACATAAAAATCCATAACTTCATTTTTATTAATTAATTGAATTTTTCTAATAAAGTAAGCCAATGCCCAATTTTTCATCTCAAAATCACAAGACAAATAAAAAGAACTTTTCATAAATATACATTAAGAAACCAATGTTTCTAACCTAATTAATTTCTCATTTTATGTATGGCGTTTTATTTGTTATTCTCTCACCGGACAATTTTCTTATATACTAGTGTGAGGGCCTAATCTTGACCCTAGCAGGGAATATGTTTAATCGTATGATGCTATATGTACAATTAAAAAATTTTATGGTTGTAGCCACTCTGGGATAAAGCTTCTTGTAGGGCAATGTGGTAATTTTAGTTAAATTCATGACAAAGGGATTAATTGAATGATAAAAGAGATGTTGGGATAAGATTTATGATTTAAGTTTCTTTTGGGGTTAAATCGTAAATTATGAGATGGAGGGGTCTTATTAAGTGAAAGACTTAGAGAATAAGGTTAAAAGAGTAATTGATGGTCATCCCCACGCGATTCAAGTGAGGATATCACCGTCTGTCAAAAGGGTAAGACCATCACATTCTCTCTTTTACATTTTCTCCTTCTCTCTTTCACTGGGTTTGGAACTAGAGTTTGGTAAGAAGAACTTCTCCCTTCTATCTTTACTATTAATGCAATATTTTAGGATTACAAGAAGGAAAGCTTAGTATCTTTTGTGGCTTGTTATAAGAGAGTCAAGCAAGGATAAGGGCAAGGGGATCTTAAAGGAGTAAGAACGTCACTGATCAGGTGTGGGAGTATCGCGGTTTCCATTATTATCTGTAGATGTTTTATAGAAACTAGATTTTCTTATCTGAGTTCTTTAGTTCTCTAGAGGAAGTTAAAGATGATTACTGAAATATATTTGGTTTAAGATGAGTTTTGGTAAGATGTTATAGCCTACGGAGTTATTATGTTCTTATCGAAGCGTTACGATCCTTGAACCTTAGCAAAACGTGGTCACGCAAGCTTTGAAGCTTGTGAAACCGTGGTCACGCAAGCTTTGAAGCTTGTGAAATCGTGGTCACGCAAGCTTTGAAGCTTGTGAAATCGTGGTCATGCAAGCTTTGAAGCTTGTGAAACCGTGGTCACACAAGCTTTGAAGCTTGTGAAACCGTGGTCAAGCAAGCTTTAAAGCTTGTAGAGCACGTGGCCACGCAAGTTTTAATGCTTGTGAGGCACACGGCCATGCAAGCCTTAAAGCTTGTGGAGCACGTGGCCATACAAGCTTTAATGCTTGTGAGGCACACGACCACGTGCCAGTCCACTACCCTTCATTTCTCCGTTTTGGACATTTGTTCCAATTCTCTCCCAAATGACTTCCCCATTATTATCAAATAAGCCAACACTCTTTATAATGATAATAAACCCTTTTAACATGACCTAATAGGCACATTTAGTGGGTATGATCACTAGATGTAATATGTGATTGTTCTATGCTATGCTTTATTGTCAAGCCATAACAATTAAGGTAAAGTGATCATGGTAAGCTCATCAAGTAGTGTTAATTATAACTTACTGCGATATGTGATCATAATAAATGAGATTACTATGAAAGTATGTATGTTTATGCGAGGTAGGTTTGAGAATTGTCCTTGAATGAAAATGAATATGCGATATACTCATAAGTTGAGGTGACAAATATTTGTACCATCACATGTGTATTAAATGTAAATTCGGATGTGAATTGTGGCTTGAGAAATATTGCACTATATAAGAAGGAATTTAATGAATTAATGTTCTTTTGATTAAGTGGTTAAGCCTGGGGTCTTAGTTCAGTTGTGGATTAGATAGGCATGCCTAAAGGGATATAGTTGCAGCTGCCATAGTTGACCCCATTTGGGTCCATTGATTGTTCCTTTGATGGAACCATAGTCCGACCCTTTGGGTCCATTGTTTGAAATCTTCGAGATATCTATTGTTTGATACCTTCAGGTATCCATTGCTCCCGTTATCCACCCCTTTGAACTAGTACTTAGGCAGGCTATTAAGTTTAAAAGAATTGTTAAAGAAAAGAAATACATGTATCAATTTCTTCATTTGTATAATGCAAGCATGTGAATGATTGATTACCATGTTTTATCTTTGCTTCTTTTGGCCATATTGTCAAATTGAGACAACCTCCTGATACTAGAATGTTGAGGTGCTTATTGAAATATTGTGTAAAGATATTTACATTTGCTTAACTCTATTGGTCGATTATATTATTATTATTATTATTATTATTATTATTATTATTATTATTATTATTTTTGTATGTTATCTCCCTGCTAAGCTTTATAGCTTAGCACGGTTGCTTTACATCCGTGTAGGTTTGACTGGTGGTCGTTCAGGGACTTAATTCTGCATCAGTTGGCCAATAAGAGTCAGTTCAAACTATTAGATGTAGGATATTTTATGGATAGTTCTTTTGGCTAGTCTTGTATTTTGTCATGCTTCATTGGGGGTAATATAATATGGGGGACTATAACCTTAACTTAAATTACCATGCTTGATTGCCCTTTCATTGTTGTGGTGGTTAATGTATGATTGCCACATTATAAATGTTTGCATGACTTTCTAGTTTAACTATTGAAGTATGCATGCACCATATCTGTATATGATGACATGTTATGAATGATTGTTGTGAGTTTTGGTTGTTGAAGGCATGATAGATGTATTGATTGGAAGTCGGTATTAGGGCATGACAACTAGTCCAAGTAGATTTACTATTTTCTTTTTTCTTTATCACTTTCCTACATGCTTGAGTGTTTAGTTACTTAATTATTTATAATACATTGCGTTAGAAGGGAAGTAGTTGACTAATAATAAAAACTTAATTATAAGAGACACCAAACTGAGGTACCAAGTAAAAATGATGTTTCAAACACCGATCTCTATTTGGATATCAAAAAGAGATTTATTTCCTAATGATCTGTTGGGTGGCGACTCCATGATACCTGCCTTTTGAGCCTACATTGGATACTTTATAGGTTGACCATCAATAATAGATAGAGCCCAATATCCCTCTCTATTGTGAACTGGATGATTCATGAGTTATTAAGAGCCTTATCCAGTCTTAGACCCTAAAAGTAGGCATCCGAAGATCGAATTGGAATTGAGCGGACTCCAGTGCATGTTATAGAAAGGCATAAGTCTCAATAATAATCATTTACTGGAAGTACCGAAACACTAGACTAGAGAGATATAAGTCTCTAAAAAAAGATATCATAATGTCATTAGAGCAGCTGCAAAACTCCTTTTAGTCATGCCTATTTATCCATAACTTAGACTCTAGTAGACTAAGGCATGTATAACAAGGATATCCAGAAGCCATATAATGGCATCCATTGGAAATACCTTGAAAGGCATCACCGAAGAGACTTAAGTCTCACGATTATATTTTTGAACTGAAGTATCGCAATAAAGAGAAAAAAATTAGTGTTATTGAAGCAGTTGTAAAAACCTCTATAGGCATATCCATCTATCCACAATACAGATTAAAACAGGCCATATGCAATAACCTTTTCATTCTTATCGCTTTAATCCATTTTCCTAACATTTAACATTTCAACTACATATATATCTCATCGTCACCATTTAAACTATACTATCATATTAGTATAAATAGATCTTTATAAACAATGTAACCACATATATATTATCATATATAAGATTGTATACTCTTAAAGGCCTACCAAGTGCTTAACATCCTCCTTTTCATCTATTTGAAACTATGGCATATAAATATACGGTTATTTATGACCATAAAAGTTGTATTCATGTGCATTTATACATAACATGTACTTATAAAACTACAAGAAAAATACCATTTACCAATGAAAGTTGTCGACGAAAAATATTGATTTTCTGTTGGAAATAAAAATTGACGACTGACAGTGTCATAGGAGATATGAGTTTAGGGATAATTTTTCGACGAAAAAATAATTCCATTAGCAAATTACTGATGAAAAAAATTCGTTAATAAACTTGGTGACAAAATTACTAATTTCGTTGATAAATTTTGATGAAATTATAATTTTCATCAATAAATTCACCCACAGCTGAAGAAAAAGAATTCGGGATGGTACCTTCCGTCGCTAAAAAATATTTGTTATATTAGCATCGAATTTCATGTAACTGTTCCGTCACCAAAATATTACATATTTTTTAATTATTAGTCTCAACACATCATTAACCTTAAAACTAATGGACTTTAAAATCTCTTACCAAATAATTTCACGCCAAGTTAAAGTAGCAACTTGACAAGCCAAAAAGGATATGCAACTTTATAAGCCAAGAGGTTATTAATTTTAATCTATCACTAACATTCACACGCACATATAATTTAGTAGTATAACCATTTTTTTAACACAGAATTATACATTGTTTCTGTAAACTTGGCTAATAGAGTCCAAAAACCTGAAAAGAAGCAAGTAAACAGAACCATAATGAATGAAACTATCCTAAATTCATTTAAGACTCTAGAGAATAGAAATTAAATGCCAGAATTATTGTTGTGGACCTTTTACATGGTTAACACAAACTCCATTACTACAATAGGAGAAATGACAAAATAATCGGAAGTAAATGTATAAGTACCTAAAGTGTTCCTTTTGAATCAAAACAGACACAATAAACATCTGAACACCATTCACCTGCAAAAGAAAGAAAGTATATCAATTCATGTTAATATTTTTCTCCTTGAACAACAATTCAAAAGAGATTTAGGATGCTATGCCACAACAATTTATCCACCCTGAGAGCAACATATTGAACTATCTAATAAGGTAGTTAGCCTTGGTGCAGAATAAGTGAAACCTTTTACTAAAAATTAGTCCAATAACAATAACTTTGGCAAAGACCTAAGATTTCACAAATAATTCATAGGATATGCATTGGATCAAATTAGAGTATGGCTATAAGTATATCTCACATAAATAAGCATACACAATTGTTAAAGATTCAAAGAACTGAATAACAGTAGCAAATATCTTGATTACTTTTCAAGTAAATATTAAAATTTTCTTGCAAAATAGGAAGAGCTTACTAGTTAACTATGATATGTTTGTTCTTAGACCTATAACTAAATTTGTCATAAACTAGCATATGAAGTTCTATCTTATTATCTATGTTCTCACATAAAATTGAATTTTCATCCTAGTCGATATCAATCTTCATCTTATCTCCTTGACATGAAAAATATAATTTATTTGTCCAACAAAAGCACATTGTACAAAAAGGATATGCACGGGAAGCATGAGTATGGATGTTTGACAACTACACATGATGAACTCTCAATTTTAAAAAGATATGTTTTAACAATCTAAAATGCAGATAATTTCATAAGAGTTAAAATGGTTGCCATAGAGTTTTTTCCCCTCTAAATATAACCTGCTAAAATCTTCAAATGCGTGTTAATACAATGAGTACCCCACTGGCCTCATTGTGATCCAAAGCCCTAAAATCAGCAAGTTGAAAAGGAAGTTCTGGAAAACACAAAACAATCAATATAAGGATGGATGTAAAATCATATTGTTATGGGCAAATAGCAATATAAGTAATATGTCTAGTTCTCCAAGGCAAAATACAAACTATAATTCTTATAACCAAGTAAAAATCTAATGCTCCTAAATCCAAGCAATTTGTATCTATAGGTTCACAATTCTGCTTACACCGTGACTGACTCCAGCAAATCACAAGTGAATTGTGTGTATCAATATGAACCAACGAAATAGGTTAATTTATATGCATCAGACTGCAAGACTTCAAAATATATCATTAAACTCAATATAACTAGAAAAGAGTTCCTATTTTTTTTCTTAATTAGGTGTTGGCTATTTCTACAAACTTATGATATCTTGTACCTTTCTATTATAACCTTGAAATTTACGCCAGTGTCATTAGTTTATTCTTTTATTGTTTGATCAACTATAAGTGATTTTTTAGCACAAGCTTGATAATGTCATTGTCTAAAATTCAAGAATTAATTAATTTATAACATAACATATAATCAAAAACAAAATGTTTGATAAATATGAGATTATATTATGGAGCCCATTTCCAACTAGAAAATATTAATCAATTCATGTTTGCCAAAATATGTCATATTTTGAAGTTTTCGCGTATTTGGCATAGGAATATTTTGCTTTTTGATTGACTTTGAGAATTTGTACCTAATATTAAAATTCAATTTAATTCTTAGCTGAAAAAAATGAGGATTTCCATTCAAATCTTCATTTGACAACTAAAACATAGGTTGATGAAAAAAGGCCATCGTTAAAGTAAAATTCTAATGGAAATGAAACTTACCCCTATAGGGATAGACCCTATGTTGAAACATCAAATAGTGACCAGGACAATTCATTGATTCTAGGCCAAACTCTTGCTTTTCAATCTGCTTTTAGAAAAGAAACACCATTAGATATTTGCACCTTTAGGAGAAGTATGTGACAATGTTCTAATAATTGGTGAATTTGCAAGCATGTTAATTTTAATTTGCATTGGAAAGCAAAATAGGTCTTCCAGTAGCACACAATTCTTAAACCTATTCCAGCCCCTAAGTTTATCTGTAATGCATATCCTAGTAGCACCCTATTTCTATTTTGAGTAAGCTGGTAAATATAAGGATCAATAGACCAACTAAAGGCATTTCATATAACTACTTATCAAATAATAAGTTTAAAGAGGGTATCACCTCAACATGGCCTGATGTCTCCTAAAGTTTCATGTTGTAAATATTTGGAGACCTAACTTGACAACAAAGGCCATCAATTTAAGCATTTGATTTAAGGGTTATATTTATTCGACATTAACAGTCAAAATCGATTCCTAACCTTTTTCTCTGCATTGACCTCATATAAACACCATTAATTTGTTATAAATACGAGTTTCGTGTGGAAGGAAAAACCAATTCCTAGACTGATACAAAAAAAGATGCAACAAATTAACATCAATTAAGTTACGGACTGATTATACCTATTAACTTAGGATAAAATACAGCCCCTTTAGTACCTTAATGGATGACAGAAGAAAAGCTCTTTATGCCCAATAATATATGGACGTACTTCTTTGCTTCTTCTAAATGTTGAATGTAGTCCTATAGAAAGAAATGTTTCAAAAGAGAATGGCATTAGAAACAAATATGTATAATAATGCTTCATTTTCACATCAACAACAGTCTTCATAGCTATAATACCTTATATAACTGTATGCAAAAGTAACACTTCTTGAGCAAAATAAAACATATTATTTAAATTTTCCTTCATTTGCCCAATGCCAAAGTTGAAATCTCTTAGCTAAACCCTACACTTCTTGAGGTAATTGCATCTTGTATAGCAAACTGATGATGCTTGACCACATTTTGAACCACGTGAGGGAAACCAAGACAACATGAATAACTATAAAATCAATGATTGAAAAAGATTTCAAAAGCAGAAAAAAGAAACTTATATATGGCTAGAACAAGTAGGTGCATACAAACACAATCTGGAGGTATGTAGAACAAATTATGGCCAAAACATTAAAAGTTGTTTAGAATACCTACCTCAAACATCATAGGTAAGCTACCAAAAATTCATGACAATTCTTATTTATACCAAATCATGCAATAATCATGATAATCCCGAATTATACCTATGTTTTAATGTGTTTTTAAGTGTGTTTTGTATTTTATTTAGTGTTAATTTATGTGTTTTATGTTTAAAGTTTTTTTTGTGTTTTGAAAATTTAAGGTGCGTTCGATGACCATTTTATTTTATTTTTGTTTTTTTCTTAAAAATAAAACAAAAACATGTTCGGCAAATTTGTTTTCATTTTCGTTTCTGCAAAAATTTAAGAAAGTGATTTTGGCAACAAAAATAAAAAATAAAAATCTTTAAAATGTGGTTTTTATGGTTTTATTTTTATCAATAAATTAATTACTTCATCCTTATTATCACCACTGCTACCACCACCACACTGCCGCCACTACCACATCACACCACTACTACCACCGGCACCGCCACACTGCCGCCACCGCCACTACCACCACCACCATATCACCACTGCCATCGCCACCACCGTCTCCACCACCATACCACACCCCACTGTCACATCGTCACCACCACCATATCATCACCGCCACCGCCACCACTATTGCTGCCATTTTTGCCATCACCACTGCTACCACACAATTACTGCCACCACCACCACCACACCATCATTGTCATTGCCACCACCACTATCGTTGCCATCTTTACCAACACCACCACCGCTGCCATCTTTGCCACCACCACCGCTACCATACTGCTACTGGCACCACCACCACTACCACACCGTCACCACCACCACTAGACTATTATTACTGCTACCATTGCCATTGCCACATCATACTGCTACTACTATCGCCACCGCCACCTTTACTGCCGCTACCATCACTACCACCATATGATGATTTTTTTTTAATGTAATAGATTTTAAATTTTGAATTTTATTAAATATTTATTATTTAATATTAATAATTAGATTATATATATATATATTAATGGATATTAGAATATTTTTTAAAAAATAAATAGAAAAATAATTTTTGAAAAACAAATAACAAAAACTAAAAACAGTTTATGAATTTTAAAAAACAAAAAATGTTACCAAACACACCCTTAGTGTTCAAGCTTAGGTTATGTTGTTTTTATAGGTTTTAAAGGTTAATTTTGGAAATCCACCCAGTTGGGATAGTGTGTTGGCTCAATCAGGTTACTAAAGCTTTTTATTGTTTAGTCCAATAGCTAGTGACCTAGCTGGGACAGTTTGGTGGTCCCATCGGGTCACCTTACACAATGGAGGTAGAATTCAAGGTTCCGATTGGGTCACTTTGTGGTTCCACCAGGTTCTTTTAGCATAATGCTCAAAAATTAAAAGTTTTCTCATGGTAGCTGGACTCTTACAAAATTAGGTCTTTTACATTTTTTGAGGGAAATAACTTTAGTTAGGCAGTTTATTCTTAACTTATACTTAGTTTTATTCATTCTACTTGAATTCTTTAGTTGAGTTCTACTCTCTAGGGTTTATTCAAACTTGTTTTTTGTTGGTTTTCAAGAGTAAAAGATCAAGTCAGAATTTTCTCTTATGAGTATAGTATTTAATTTATCATTTTTTTATTCTTTTTTGATTATAAACAGTGAGTAGTCTCTTAGTTTTGTTGATGGAAACTTAAACCCTTGCTTTCTTACTGCATTGACTCTTAATTGAGCTTAACTTCAATATAAGTTTATTATTTATTAATTCCTTTGCCCAATTGTATCTTTAATTACATTTTAATTTATATTCAGTGTATTGAATGGATGGTTGAATGTGAGTTTGATTTATGATCAATGATATACATGCTTTTATTCTTGTACACTTGTGTTAATTTACTCATGTGTTTTGGAAATTGAGGTAGGGGTTTTATGACGTAAGTATATTAGGTTTAAGAAATTGAATTAGAAATAAATGGAAGTTAAGTGTTTCAATATAAGATTTAACTAAAATTTAGGAGTCTAAAATCATAAATTTATGCTAAGTATTAGATTGTTCTTAACCAAGGAATTTAATGCCCTATAAGGATATTCTAAATATGTTATCTAATTTTAATTCGGTTTTCCATAACAATCTTATATTATTTTTTGAATTGAGTCAGTTTTAGTAGAAGATGAGATTGATAGTTCCCTTAGCAAAAGTATTCTTAGTTATTGATTTTTTATTACCAATTTAATTAATTTATTTTTTTAATTAATTTAAGTTTAGGTTTAGTGTTCAATTTAATTAATTATTTAAATTAGTGTAGTTAAATTAATTAATACCTTCCAAAACATGGGAAATTCTTTCACACATTATTTATTTCAAAATCTGAAATATACAATCTCTTGGGTATGGTATTTAAGGGTTATAATCTTATTTACCTATATTAATTTCCGATTTAGTATACATGATAGACACCAGTTAAGTTTTTGGTGTCATTCCCGGGGATTAGCTTTTATTTTAGATTTTGTAGTGGATTTTGTCTGCTATTCTTTTTCTTATTCTTTATTCTTTTATTTTTTTATTTATCATTTTATTCTTTTCAAGTGTCAATAATGCATGGTAAGAAACAATCTAATTATACCCATTGATCTTGAAATTAAGAGAACATTGCGTAAGCAGAGATGACAACAAAGAGCAAACATGAACCCGCAGGATATTCCACAAGATGAAGGAATATAAAAGTGCTATGAGCCTTACCAAATTCATCCTGTGAAAATTTATCTTTTAATTTTGGGTTCTATATGTCTTTTTGTTATGCCTTTTCACACTTCACATTAAACTTGTTTAAATGCATACAATTCCCATTTATGACATATTCAAACACGTATATTAACTTATGAGGCTTGTAAAATATTTAATTGTTTGTTCATTACTTATCATTTACATTATACAATACCAAAAATGACCACATGTAAACCCTACACTTACTTATTTTTTTCTACTATTTTACATGAGCATCATACATTGCTCATATACAAATATTATAAATGCATATAAATGCCAACACATAATACTAGTCTTGAATTCAATCATAGTAACAAGGCTACATATATGATAATTACGTAAATACAACTACTAGGCATTGCAATCACGATCATTCTTCATGTACATGCCATATCGGTCCTCCTTCATCATATCCTCAACTACTTGTCCCTGCGCACAGTCAACAACAGCGCGCTAAGCAACATTATCGCTTAGTGGTGGATAAATCTACATAAAATTTCATTCTATTTATCTTGTTCACTTTTATTCATTACTTTAACATTAATTTAGTTTATCCCAAAAAGCTAAATAAATTTCAAATTCATTCCTTTGATGCCCAATTTCTCTTTTATTTACTCCAAAGATTTTTTTCTTTATTTTTATTGATTTTAATAATTTGACAGTTCGAGTAAACAATTTATATGATGACTTATTTATTATTTAAATTTTCTTTATTTGTAATCTAGTAACATATAGCCATATACTCTTGCCCCTGCATTTTTCCCATAATTTCATCTTTAATTATTGTGACCTTGCTTAATTTTTTTCTGTTACGAAACTCTTATTTTCCTGTTTTAACTGTATTAAAGTTTTTAATCATTAATTAACTAAATCTGTTCGGATATTATTATTATTATTATTATTATTATTATTATTATTATTATTATTATTCTTAACTTTATGTTTATTATCTTTTTATTAACAATTTTCAGTCCAGTCCTCGACCCCTTTTTATTTCTTGATATCTAATCTTTCCAAAGTTGACTTTATTTCTTATATTTAATCTCCTATATATATATATATATATATATATATATATATATATATATATATATATATATATATATATATATATATATATATTCAAATCTATATGATATCATTATATTCCGTCTGATTTCTAATTAAACATAAGATCATAATTCGACCCCTGTTTTTATTGATCACTATCAAATTTCCATTTAATTTTCCTCCTACTTATTTAACTGTCTAGTTTCCTTTCATTCTAAGCACATGGCCTTCACTGTTCACTTTTACGGGATATTTTATTCATATGGAAAATTTCACTTTATTTTCAATATTTTCTCTTTGTTATATAAACTCTTACTTTGTTTTTATTATTTTAGAATTTTCTTTAAATCTTTCAATCATTTATTTTTCTCATTGAATTTCAAATATTTTTTTATATGAATTGAAAAAAAAATAAATTAAATCCCTAAGTTTGGCTTTTCTTTACTTTGACTAATTTTAACCTCAATTCTTAACTTCCTTTTGACTTTTATTTCACTAGAAATACACAATTTACAATTTAACCACTACCATTGTTTTTATGTTAACAGTTACGTTTTTACCCCTAAGCTTTTGCTTATTTATAGTTTTACCCTTCTTTAAGTTATTTAATTACCTTACTTCCTCAAGGCACTATATTCTTGTCAATTTATAATTCTATCCTTAAAATTGACTTTTTCCCATAGGTTGACTAATTTTTTTGACCATTAATGTTTATATTATCAACTTAACTTAATTAATTCACTAGTACTTCAATTAAATTCTCTCAGCAAAATAAACCCAAATTTATTTTTTTAAAATCATTAATTCACTATTACTTTAATTACTTCTCATAACTTCATAATTTCCAAATTTATTCTTTATTTATTCAATTCTTTCCTTGACTATCCCAAAAATTTTCTTTCTTGTTTAATTTCACTAATTTCTCTACTTGGATAAAAATTTTCCATTTTGCCCCCACAGTTGACTTTATTCTCAATTTTGACATGTTTGACCTTTAAATTGACTTTTCTGTTTTTAGTCAATTTAATTTCAAATTTTGACCCAATTACTTTCCTTTTACTTTGATTTTTTTTTAAATTGTAAAAGTTGCATTTTAGTCCTTAAAAGTTTTCTAGGGATAGAAATTTATAGTTTGGTCCCTGAACTTTGTTTTATTTATGGTTTTGCCTCTATTGGTCCAAATGACTATTTTGCCATTTATTATCATATTTTTCAGATAGTTTGACCATTTTACCCCCGGTTACTCATATAATTACATTTTTTCCTTATTCATTCTTTTAACCTCATTTTTCATTCTTTTCAATTTCATTTACACCAACGATATTGTTATTACGGTAATTATTCTTTTTACCCAATTTACAAGTGAAATTATAGTTTTGCCCCTAGGAATCAATAGTGGACCACCACTAGGCTAGATAAGTGAATAAATAAATTCAATCATTGGGAGTGTACCTTATAGGCATGCCTATCTATCCACTACTGTGTGAAATTCAGGCTTACAATAAGGCTATGGTCACTCAAGAATATTAAATTTAATGCATTTAGGATATAGAGTTAATAAACACAATAGAGCATGCACAAGATTGTTAAACAATCCATACTTAATTACACTTAAGATACACTTCAACATGGTTATCATTTGTCATGTAACATGTAATACTATCCATATCATTAATCATGTTCACTCACATTCATTAATTGTACAAATTATTATGTTTATGTTCCTATGTGTTAAGGTTTAGTCTATAACTTTATTTCAATATTTTCATATGCTCTACTTACATTTCATCTCACGTATCACTTTTATTTTTATGCTTAAAATATTTTAACTGTGTTTGGAAAAGTTTGGGTAAGTTTTGATATTGTTTTGAGACACAAAACTCTAGTTTAGGCAAGAAGGGAGGGTGACTTAGTGGGGATATGGGCTATCCCTACCTAGTTGATGGTTTTTGTTCCAGCAGCTAGTGTCTCAGTAGGGATAAGAGGGTGTCCCTACCAAGTTGAATGATCCCATTCAGTCCAGAAGCTTATGACTTGGTAGGGATAATAGGCCCCTATTGGGTTGATTCCCTTTTTAGTTGGTAGCTATTCTGCCTCTCTTTGTGACAAATTTTAGGCATAGTAAATAGATTTTTAGGCAAAATGTTCTTCTAAAAAATATTCCTTTGGGTTTATAGTTTCTAGAAAATTAAAAAGCACTCCATTGTGACTTTTAAATCTCAAGATATTCACAAAATAGTGAAGACTATTCTAGATGATAGGGCAGCAAAGGTCACTCAAATTTAAGCTATGTTATGAAGGCTTTAGAGAAGAATTAGGTTTTAGTTTCTTCTAAAAAGTGGTATAGCTATGCCTTATCTTTTATCTTCAACTAAAATGACTTTATTTAAACATCTATGGAAAGATTTATGATTTTTACACTAAAACCGATTTAAGTGAACCTAAAACAGAATTTCACTAAGTAATTATCTAAGACACTAATAATTTCTTTATGTATTTATTAATTATTTATAAGCTCTAACATCAAATACAATTCTTTGACAATGCATTTACAACCCTAGATCAATTTAAACATGTACAAATGAAATAGGAGCTTTCATACCTCAAGATTGGTCCAAATTAGCTCTTTTAGAGCTCATCCTTCTCTTTCCCTTTGTTTTTGCTAACTTCTCTAGCCAAAATACATCATAAATACACATCAATATTCAATCTCATCTATTATTCCAACTTTTCTTATTTATAACAAATAAATGATCAAATTTAAGCCAAATTCCATAAAAATTCACCTTAAATCAGCCAATATACATAAGCCTTTTTTAAGTAAAACTTTGGGCAAGAGAGTTGTATGGAGAAGAAGAAAAATTGTTGGAGATGTTTCATAAAATGGGTAGCCAACCAACAAAAAAGGTAGATTTCTTTCCCTTTTCTTACTTTCTCTTCAATTTTTCAGATAAGACACATGCCCTAACCTAATCGGCCCACCTGTCACCCTAAAGCAATTTGCACTTTACCCCCTATAATTAATCTTAATTACCAATTACACACCATTCTAACTCTTTTTAATACACTAATACTCATTTCTTTAATAATAATGCACATTTACCCCAAATTGATAATTTACAAAATTACCTTTCACTTTTACATTAATATCGATTACGTCCCAATTGCATAATTAATGATTCTTCCATATTAAAACTCTTTCAACCTTTTATTCAATTACATACTAATCTTACTAGGGTATACTTTGGGATCTCACAACCTCTCAATGACTAACCATAACTGCTGAGAGGTTAAGTTATTCAAAACCAAATGCAAGAAAACCTAAATCCAGTATAAAAAAATGTAATGAGACCAAAGACAATTAGGGACTATGTTACTCCTAGGTGGAATAAGGAGCACTGGACCACCATGCTACCTCAAAAAAATTAGTTTAAGCTAAAACTAGCCACCTTTATAATGGTATAGAAGAATCAATTTTCGAGATCAGATATTAAAGATCCAGCTCAATACTTAGACATTTTTTGGAAATTAGTGACATAGTATAGATTCAAGGAGTTTCTATGGATTCCATTTGACTGAAATTATTTCCTTTTACTCTTATTGGCAAAGCAAAGGACTAGTTATAGATGTTACCTAGTTAGTCTATTCGATCATGAGAATAAATACAAAAGAAATTTTTAGTAAGGTTTTTTTCACCTACCAAGACGACGAATATCAGGAACATTCTTTATAACTTCCAACAACTTTATAAGGAGCCCTTTTATGAGATTTAAGAGAGATTTAGGAGATTTCTCAAGAGTTATCCCTATCATGAAAAGCCATGTATCAACTAATGTCTACTTTTTATATAGGTGTAAACTAAACTACTAGATCTTTGTTGGATGCAGCTTCAGGTGGGAATTTTAAGAATAAGGTTTTAGAGGAGGCATTACTACTAGTGAATGAGATGGCTATGAATAAAGTATAATAGTCTAGTATAAGAGCCATAACTAAAAGATAAGGTGAACATAGTGTGGATGAAGTAGCCATGCTTAAAGCTCAAATTTCCTTAAGAAAGAGTTAAGTGGACTTAAGGTACAAAATGTAGCAAATGTTTCTCAAAAAAATGAAAGTTCTGATGGAGGCAATGTGGCAAGTGAGTCGAAGGTGAATAAGGCTTATACTTAAGGAAATGAGAATGTCAATGCTATTCATGACTTCATGTTCTACCAATCAAGTGAGAGCTCTATTTAACCTAAACCTAATTCACCAAAGCAACTCAAATTTCACCTACCAGTCCCTACAAGCACCTTATCAATCGATGCAAGCTCTTCAGAATTTTCAACCACTTAGTTTTTAAGAAAAGCCATCGCTACATGTAGAGAAGTAGCTTAGTATTGAAAAGATGTTTTTATAAGGAATCTCTAAATTCAATTGGGGCAATTGGAAAATTCTTTATCAAATAGAGTTTAAGGGATATTTTCATCAATAGTGAGTAAGAATCCAAAGGAGGAAGCTAAGGCAATTTCATTAAGGAGTGGGATGCAATTGGACAATGCATAAATAAGTAAATCTTTTCAATTGAGGTGGATCTAACCATACAAGTAAGTAACTCTAACCTGTAAAATGATGAGGTATGTCCTTCCAAGGATAATGGTAAAGTAGTTTTGAACTCTAATGTTGTTCTAATAGATGAATGCAAATTGTCTTTTACTTCACTAGCTAGGAAAGAGAAAAATAATGAGCAATTAGAAGAGTTTTTGAACATATTTAAGAAATTACATGTGAATTTACCAATTGCCTAAGTATCTAAGATTTATGAAGGAACTTTGCTTAAATAAGAAAAAGCTAGAAAAGGTAGGGACTATTCAACTATCAGAGAATTGTAGTGCTGTAATTTCTAATAATATTCCAAAGAAATTAGAGGATCCAAGCAGTTTTACTTTATCTTGTTAGTTAGAAGATAATTTTGTTAGTAATGCCTTATGTGCTCTTGGTATGAGTATAAATTTAATGCCTTATTTTATTTGTAGGAAATTGAACTTAGAAAATATTAAGGAGACTCATGCTTCATCTAGCTGATAAATCAATGAAAAGATCGAAAGGGATTATTGAGGACCTACTAATGAAAGTTGGCAACTTTATTTTCCCAGTGGATTTCATAGTTATGGAGATGGAGAAAGATAAAAAAGTACTACTTATGGTGGGAAGACCATTCCTGAACATAGCGAGAGCTTTGATTAGTGTACATGGCCAAACCATCACTCTTCAGTTCAACAAAGTAGATATGGTGTTCAATGTGAATAGAATGATGAAAAATCCTTTTTTTAACTTTGAAAAAATTGTGTATTTTGTGGATACTATTAAATAGTGTGCTAAGGAGATAATAGACTAATCACTCCTTGATGATTCATTGAAGAGTTACTTTATGCACTCTAATCAGAACAACATTTTAAGTGAAGATGATAGTGAGCTGAGGCAAGAGATGGAAAATGACCATTTTGGAAGTGAACCCAAGGATCCAGCATCAAGCTTTTACAAAATAAGAAATATGACTTAAATCCTTTACCATCTCATTTAAAGTATGTGTTTTTAAATGGTGATACTAATCTAATGATCATTTCTTTTCATTTGTCAAGTCTTGAAAAGGAGATGTTAATCTCGGTGCTTAAAAAGCATATCAAGGCCATTAGAAGGGATATTAAAGACTTAAAGGGAATCAACCCTAACTTTTATATGCATCGAATCTTAATAGAAGATGATTATAAGGTTGTGCACAACCTCAATGATGACTTAACCTTGCTATGCAAGAAGTCGTCAAGAAGTCGTTATCATGCTTTTGGATGTATGTATTATCTATCTAATTTTTTACAGTAAATAGGTGAGTCTTATCCAATATGTGCCAAAAAAAAGGGGATGATAGTAATAACTAATAAACTTAATGAATTAATTCCAACTCGTACAATTACAAGCTAGAGAATATGTATAGACTATAGGAGGCTCAATATCGCCACTAGAAGAGACCATTTTCCTTCACCCTTTATTGATCAAATGTTAGAAAAATTGGTAAAAAAATAAATTCTATTATTTTTTAGACAAGTACTGTGGGTATATGCAAATTCTTATTACATCCGAGGATCAATATAAGACTACTTTCACTTGCCTTTATGGAACTTTTGCCTATAAATGATGCCTTTTGGGATATGTAATGCACTAGCTACATTTCAGTGATGCATGATGACCATCTTTCATGATTTTATAGAAGTATTTATGGATAATTTTACAATCTATGACAGGGAGTTTGAGAGTTGCCTAGCTAATCTTGATAAAGTTTTGAAAAGGTGTGAGGCCACCAATTTAGTGCTTAATTGGGAAAAGTGCCATTTTATGGTATGTGAGGGGATAGTTCTTGGTCATAAGATTTCAGAAAGGGGTATTGAGGTTGGTAAGACTAGAGTGAAGGTTATTGAAAAACTTCCTCCTTAGACCATTGTTAAAGATGTTAAAAGTTTCCTAGGATATGCTGGGTTTTACTACCATTTCACCAAAGATTTTTCCAAAATAGCAAAACCACTTTCTAATCTTTTGATAAAGGATGCTGCATTTAATTTTTCTAATAAATCTTTGTAGGCTTTTAATACTTTAAACCAGAAATTTATTTGGCCCCCATCATTGCCTTACCAAATTGGGAGTTTCCCTTTCAAATCATATGTGATGCCAGCAATTTTGTGATTGGAGCCATGTTGGGGTAGAGAAAAAATAAGGTTTTTCACACTATCTATTATGCAAGTCACACCCTCGCTAGAACTCAAGTAAATTACACAACTATTGAGAATGAGCTTTTACCAATTGTGTTTGCCTTTGAGAAGTTTTAGACGTACTTGTTTAGAGCTAAAGTGATAGTTTGGTTGGATCATACTTCTTTATGAAATCTCTTTGCTAAAAAGGACTCTAAGCCTAGATTGATTCGATGGGTGTTGTTATTACAAGGGTTTGATGTGGAAATTAAGGATAAGAAGGGAGCTAAAAACTTTGTAGTTAATCACTTGTCAAGATTGGATTGTGAACACATTAAAAAGGGAAAAATTCTTGACTTATACCCCCTGAGCGAATATGTGGCATATTTTCTATTGTTATGTCTATCTTATGATATGCTAATATTGCTAATTATCTTACAAGTGACTATCTTTCAAAAGAGAATACATGTCGGCAAAAAAAAGAAGCTAAAATCAGATGCACGGCATTATTTATAAGACAATCTGTATTTGTATTAGTTATGTCCATATCAGTTGTTACGCCAATGCTTTCCTAAGGAGGAATAATTCAATATCATGGAATCATACCATGAAGGAAAGGCCAGAGGTCACCATAAATTGAATCGCACGATAGCTAAAATCTTACAGTCAAGTTTCTTTTGGCCTTCTCTATTCAATGATGTTAAATCTTATATATCTTTGTGTGATAGATCTAAATTGTTGGTAATAGCTCTAAGCATGATGAAATGCCATTAAATCATGTCTTAGAGATAGAAATTTTTTATGTTTGGGGGATTGATTTTATGGAGCCATTTTTGAACTCTTTTCGGATTTGAATATATACTAGTAGCTATTGATTATGTTAGCAAATGGGTAGAGACCGTAGCTATTAAGACTTATGATTCATGAGTGGTACTTAAGCTCCTTAAGAGGAATAGTTTTACTCAATTTGCGCTAAAGGCCATATTTAACAATGGTGGAAAATATTTTGCCAACTATTAATTTAAAACCTTACTTAGAAAATATGGTGTCTAGCACAAGATCACAACCCAATACCACCCCTAAGCTAATGGGCATGTAATATGTCTAATAGGGAATTAAAATCAATCTTGGAAAAGACTTCCCATAATGTTAGGAAGGATTGTTCTCAAAAGTTAGATGAGCCTCTATGGGCCTATAGAACTGCATTTAAAACCCCTATAGACATGTCACCGTTTATACTTATTTTTGAAAAAATGTCATTTGCTATCAAATTGGGCTATTAATTTTCTTAACTTTGATCTAAAAAGTGTAGGTGAGAAGAGATTTTTGTAGCTCAATGAACTTGATGAGTTTCGACTTTGGTCATATGAAAATACTACTACATATAAGAGGAAGATAAAACATTGGCATGACAAGAAATTAGTCCAAAAAGAATTTTTTTTGGGAATGTTAGTGTTGGTTTATAACAGTAGGTTGTGATTATTCGTAGGGAAATTGAAGTCAATGTGGTTTGGACCATGTGAAGTTGTTACAAGTAATAAATTTAGAGCGGTCATTGTGAAAAGTTTGAAAGATGGTCATGAGCACAAGGTAAATAGGCACCGTCTAAAGCCTTATAAGGCTTCACAAGTAAAGGTTACTAAAGCTACCTTGATTCTTCTTTACAAGTAAGGCTATCTCAAAAGTCTAGTTGAAGACTTTATAAATTCAGAACTAATGTTTATCCTTTCTTTACTTAAAATTTATAGATTATTTTAGGTTGTTTGGTGCATCATGTTTTATTTTGTTCATTATATATGTCTAGAAATTCATGAACTTAAGATGTTGTGTTATAAATTGGTCACCTGAATTTCAGAGGTTTATAAAGAGAACTTAATTAACCCTTACTATTGATCTAGTATGTCCAAATCTTCAACTAATGTAGCTAAATTTATTGCTTTGTGGTTCAAATTATTACCTTTAGATTCACATAATTTTTATGGTTTTTGAAGAGATTATATGGTAGAAGGGGTGTAATTTGTTAGGAAAGAAAATGAGAAGAGAATTTTTAAGGAAATAGGCAATTAAAATTAACTGTGTACAAATTAACCTGATTGGGCCACTTTTGGTCCTATTGGGTCATTTGTTCATAATGGGATAGATTTGCAGAACTTGGTTGGGTCACTTTATGGTCCTATTAGGTCATCTGAAGGAAGCACAAACAAAATTGAAGGACCCAGTTGGGTCACTTTGTGGTCTTATTGGGTCATCTGAAGGAAGCACAAACAAAATTGAAAGACCCAGTTGGGTCACTTTGTGGTCCTATTGGGTCATCTGAAGGAAGCACAAACAAAATTGAAGGACCCAGTTGGGTCACTTTGTGGTCCTGTTAGGTCACTTATATGTTTAAATACTTTTTGTTTCTTTTTGCCACTTTATTTCCTCTTTTCTTTTTCAATTGTTCTTTTTCTTTCAAGTTTTTAAATTCCTATCTTCTCTTCAGGGCATCCAACTCAAGTAAGTTCTCTCATCTATGTTTATTTTTTCTCTTTATGCTTTATTTCATCTATGGTATGTTGTTGGGAACTTTTTTCTTCTATCCTTTCCTTAGTATTTTCACAATTTTTCTAGGGCTTTATTGAGGCTATTTTGTGCACTTTGATGGTATTTTGTGTGTAAAATTTGATTTCACGAGGTTTTTTATATGATGATGTTTATTCTTGTATTTGGGTTTAAGGGGTGTTTAGATTTCAATAGCTTTTATGTTGATTTCTATTGCCAACAAGGTGTTTAGTGAAATGCCTGAGTGACCATTTTCAGATATTTTTGCCCCATTTCTTTAAACTTATCTAACACAAATTGGCTATATGCCCCAAGACTCCTTCTACAATGTTCATCAAAACATATTTTTGTAAGGTGCTTGTGTGCAATATCATATTGTCTAATCTTCCCTTCGGAGCCTTAATGAGTTTTGCCTTTGATTTTAAGATCATTCTACACTTTTTGCTTATTTCATATGCTTTTTGGTCTTATTGTTGGTTTTCCTCTATGGGATAATGAGTCACAAGAGTCTCACATGCTTTTTTTTTAATTCTTTTGGCGATCAAAATTAATTCTTGAATTCTTTTTCTGGTATTATCTTTGTTAGGAATTTGTCATGCTTGTAATCAATATGAATCATGGAATTCATTTTAGCTTTATTTTATTTTAGTATTAACTTTAGTGCTTCATCCTCTAGATTGCTCTTTAACATGGCATTTAAATGCTATTTTTGGTTAGTGCAGTGGCTTCGAAATGCGCTCGTAATAAAGCTAGCTCTAGTTTATCTGGGATTTATATGCCTATCTATTTTAGTTTGAACTATGCAATAACATATAAATATGTTACCAGGGCAAAGTATGTGAAGCCCACTTATTTAAATGACTTCTTTCTGACCACACTAGATGGAAATATGAAGTAAAAAATAAATTAATTGATTGAGAATATTATATGGATAGTATTTGTGAAAAATAATGAAAAGGTGTATCCTAAAATCACTAGGGATTTTCTAATCACATTCAGCTGCACCTTTGAAGACGTCGATGATACAATTCCAAATAAGGCTAGAAGAAATGTAAGATCACATTTAAGGAATTTATAGAGTTTTTTGGTTTTTCATTTGATGGGGTTAGAGAATTGCTTTAGTACATACCACGACATAATTGGGTGGTGATTCACGATGATGTGGAGCCAACCACTTACGTGACCAAGAAGACAAAGGCACAGCACCTCAAGAACCACACTTTGCGCATTCTTCACTAGTCTACTTAGGCCTTTTTTTGGCACATTAAAGGTCTCAAAGGTGTTAGTTCGGTAGAGGTACTAATATTAAGGTGCATGGTGAAGGGCATTAAGTTGATTGATGCATATTATATGTGGAGGAATATTAAGGATTTTTAGTGGAAATCAAGTTTTACGAAGAAAATTGCTTTGGGTGGTATGGTTACAGTTCTTGCTAGGGCATTTAATCACATTGATCTTTGATCTTCACTTGGTCCAGCTATGTACATGGATCAGAAATTGTTTAAAAATATAAAAATCATGCTCGACACTCTTAGATAACATTGGACCACCCATGCTAAGTATATTCATATAGTGATGAAGGGTTACATACGACTGCAGCCAGATGCATCTGAGGATGACTTCAAAAAGGATGAGAAAGCTAACCAAGAGAAAGAGGTTGTTGCTTTAGAGCCTAATGCACACCTCACACCTCAGATGGTGGACTTTATGAATGGAGTTTATGCTCGCCTGGATTTTCAAGCTGGACAAATTTATAAATTGCAGGAGCTGTTGGGAATTATCGGTCACATGCATCTCATACATAAGCAAAATTTAAAATTTTTAACCAATAGATCTGATCTTGCCATGAATTTACAATATACATATTAATGAGAATAAGAAAAATCACCTTTGATTTTTGTTAGACAGTTGATTTTCCTTCTCACCGGGTTGTCGCAAACCATAGTGTCCAAAATTGAACACCTCTAATGAGTAATCCACACTAGAGAAGGATTGAATCAAAAAAAAAGGGGAAATACAAGGCTGGCTAAAATTCCTTAATGCTAGCAAGGAGAAAGTGGTAGCTATGGATTGTGAGAATGAGAGAAACTCTTTTCTCTTAATTGTTCACCTTGTTACCCTAAAACCCTATCACTTGAATTTTTATAGTTATGTTAAAAATCCAACTTCATAATAGGATTGAGCTCTTTAAAATTTTTGGAAAAATATTAAATGGCCTTCTGGAATTATTAATAATTTATTTGGGCTCAATTAATTCCAATTTAAGCCATTTCACAAAAGATTATGCACAAAACCCACAAACTAGGCCCATTGTGCATATATTTGGATTTAATTACCCAAATGAATTCTAAATCCATCCAAATTAAAAATGTAGGCTCCATAACACTTATGAAATATATTTAATTTATTTTGGTCTAAGAATTAGGCCTCTAAGGCCTTCTGTCTATAGTTGGTGTGAAACCTTCCTCTGGAGGGTTTCTGCACTAAAGCCATTCTTCTGGGCCTCTTTTAATTTCTCCAATGGATCTATTAATTATTATATCAGCCTATAACACTTATAGTCCAATAATAATAATTAATTATGAAAGAAAATATTTCAATTAGGTCCAGTTTATAGAACATTTCTAAAAAATTATGCGAACAATTTTACTTGATCATAATTAATTAAACTCTTTAATTAATTATTCTCTTATTCACTTCTCTATTCCAATAATAATATCAAATATTATTATTCTTGTCATTTTACCATTTTATCATTTCTCTATATGTGTGTGACCTATTGGGTTTTTGTCCATATTGGCAGTATAATATGTAATTGTGAGTTCTATTCAAAACTCACATGATTTAAACTCCTTTAAATCATTTTATCAATCCCTATTGATATTTATGATACACTATTATACAAATCATGAGTGGCCTCTAGCTAGGCATGATGACTACCCAAATGTCAGGAAAGTCAAGTGGTTTGACTATACCCTTCCATAGAAATAGTTACCTTACAATTACTCCTTTCACCACTCTTATCTCAATTAGATCTGAGTATGGATTTCTGTCAACTCATATAAATCTAATTATGTATGTTCTATTAATTTAACCATTGTTCCCAAAATGCCCTTCATGGATCTCTATCCATCTTGGCATATTACTCTGGCCAGAGATTTTCTGAACAAGATAATTATAGAATCATGCGAGATAACTTCCCTTAATAAATTTGGGATGGTAGATCCTTTGTCAATCACTCAACTATCTTTAAGTAGGTCATGATATACCCAACCTCTTAACTATGTTCACCTCCAGTGGGAAGTAATAAGTTATGGAGTCAATGTATACCACTTGCTACTTAAGATAACTTTGGTGATCTCAAGTCTAAGGATACTTGCACAACCACTATGAAGAGATTCCTCACTGATATAGATTTAATATCCATGTGAGGATTCTCTTTACAGGTCTCCAATGAACTTGTTCTTCTAACAAGCATCCACATGTTAGCTTTGATTATCTTCCATAATCACAGTTATGAGAACCACTGCTTGAACCATTCAAGAAGCATAACATGTGCTAGTCTGTTCAAATTAACAATGTCCTGTCTTGTTAATTCTATGACTAGGGATATTTAGATATTAACACATTTGCATGCAATAGACATCTCATATCTTGAACACTTTCATGATTGCCTTTGCATTGTGTTTATAATATCTAGGACTTCATTTATTAATTTAAGATTTACAAACTCATGTATTTAAACATAGCCTTAATAAATGAATGATGCCTTTTATTAAGAATATGAATTCATACATATGAAATACATCTTTTTTACATGGGCTCTAGGGCATACTCTCTAATAATCTCCCACTTGCACTGGAGTCAATCACTCATATATCTCAGACCCATGCTATTTATATGGTGATCGTGCTTAATCTGGGAAAGTGCTTTAGTGAGGGGATCTGCCACATTATCATCTGTGGGGGCCCTTTTCTATTTTCACATCATTTCTAGCTACTATTTCCCTTATGAGATGGTAGCATTTGAGGACATGCTTGGATCGTTGATGAGACCGTGGTTCCTTTGCTTGTGCAATGGCTCCATTGTTGCCACAATATAAAAGAATTAGATCAACAATGTTAGGCACCACTCCTAGTTTAGATGTGAACTTTTTGATCCAGACTACTTCTTTGGCTGCTTCTAAAGTAGCAATGTACTCAGCTTCTATCGTGGAATCAACAGTTGTTTCTTATTTAGAACTCTTCCAACTAACTGCCCATCCTCCCATTATGAACACAAAACCAGACTATGATTTACAATCATCTTTGTCAGATTGGAAGCTGGTATCTGTATACCTATTTACTTCCAAACTACCCTCCCCATATACCAAGAATATATCCTTAATCCTTCTCAAGTACTTAAGGATATTCTTGATAGCTGCCCAGTGTTCCTCTCCAAAATTGGATTGGAATCTGCTTGTGACACTCAAAGCAAATGCTACATCTGGACATGTACATAACATAACATGCATGATAGAACCAATTGCAGATGCATATGGTATTTTATTCATGCTCTTTCTATCCTCTAGTGTCTGCAGACACATAGACTTAGAAAGGTGTTTCCCATGCACCATGGGTATAAACCCTTTCTTAGAGAGATCCATATTAAACCTCTTTAATACTTTATCTATATATGTACTCTGAGAAAGACCTAGCAACCTATTGGATCTATCTCTATAGATCCTTATTCCCAGAATATAGGATGCTTCTCCAAGGTCTTTCATGGAGAATTGCTTGGATAACCATATTTTAACAGATTGGAGAAGAGAAATGTCGTTTCCTATGATCAATATGTCATCCATAGATAGAACTAGAAGGACAATTGCACTCCCACTGACCCTTTTATATACACAAGGTTTATCTTCATTCTGTGAGAAACCAAACTCTTTGATTGTCTCACTGAATCGTATGTTCCAACTCCTAGAGGCTTACTTTAATCTATAAATGGATATTTGAAGCTTACATACTTTTTCTCCATTTCCTGATGTGAACCCTTCTGGTTGTGTCATATACATATCCGCAGTCAAATTTCCATTTAGGAAAGCAGTCTTCACATCCATTTGCCAGATCTCATAATCATAATGAGCTATAATGGCTAAAAGTATTCTTATAGACTTAAGCATCGTTATGGGAGAAAAGGTTTCATCATAGTCAATACCTTCTTTTTGACGATAGCCTTTTGCTACTAAGCGAGCTTTATAGGTAACTATATTACCTTCCATGTCGGTTTTCTTTTTAAAGACCCATTTGTACCCTATAGGTTTTATCCCTTCAGGTGGTTGAGTTAAAGTCCATACTTTATTCTCATACAAGGAGTCCATTTAAAACTGCATAGCCTTAAGCCATAAATTACATTCTGAACTGTTCAAAACTTCTTGGTAGCTTATAGGCTCATTGTTCTCTACTACAGTTATGCCTCTATCTGAATTAATGTGAAATCCATATCTCATAGGGATAGAATGCATTCTAGTAGATCTTCTAATATTTTGTGTATAATCAGGTTCAACTGTAATCTCATCATTATGAAATTCAGTATTGGGTTCAATCAGTTGATCTACTTCTATTTGTGGGCCCTGAACTTCACCAAGTTTAATTTTACTCCCACCGTCCTCTTGTAGGAGAAATTCTCTTTCCAAGAAGACAGCATGCCTTGAAACAAGCACCTTTTGTTCTAAGGGATGGTAGAAATAATATCCAAACTTTTCTTTTGGATATCCCACAAATAAATAGTTGTCAGACCTAACATCTAGTTTGTCTGACATCGTCCTCTTCACATAAGCAGGACAACCCCATACTTTCATATGAGAAAAGTGTGGGTTTCTTGTTATTCCATATCTCATATGAAGTAACATCAACCAATGTACTAGGAACTCTGTTTAACACATAAGCAGCAGTTTCTAGTGCATATCCCTAAAAGGACTTAGGCAAGTCTGCTCGGCTCATCATGGATCAAACCATATCTAATAGTATTTGATTTCTCCTCTCAGATACACCATTGTGTTGTGTTGTATATGGTGGATCCCATTGACATAAAATCCCATTATCTCTAAGATAATCTTGAAGTTCTTGGCTTAAGTATTCTCCACCTCGATCTGATCTAAGTGTCTTAATACTTTTGCCAAGTTGCTTCTCTACTTCATTTCTGAATTCTTTGAACTTTTCAAATGCTTCAAATTTTTATTTTATTAGATAGATATATCCATACCTAGAATAATCATCTATGAAAGTAATGAAGTAGGAGTAACCTCTCGCATGTGTAGTCATTTGACCACATACATCTGAACGTATTAAGTCCAAAACCATTCTAGCTCATTCTCCTTTACCAATAAAGGGAAATTTTGTCATTTTTCCCAATAAACAAGATTCACATGTATCAAATGATTCATAATCAAATGATCCTAAATCACTTGACTTGTGTAATTTGGTCATGTGTTTCTCATTTATGTGGCCTAAACGACAATGCTATAAATATAAGCTATTTAGATTATCTTGTTTCATTCTCTTGGTATCCACATTATGCACTTCTTTAATTAAATCAAGAACAAATATACCATTCTCAATGATAGCTTTTGCATAAAATATATTGTTCTTAAAAATATAACAACACTTGTCCTTTAAAGAAATGTCATAATCGTTCAATAAATAACTAGAAGAAATAATACTTTTGGACAATGCTGGAACATAATAACAATTATTTAACTCCAGTATCAATCCAGTTGGAAGAGGCAAATGGTAAGTCCCCACAGTTGTTGTAGAGATGTTTTGTCCAGTGGCTGACTGCAGACATATTTCTGCCTTTCCAACTCTTCTACTACTTCTAAACCCCTGTAGATCATTACACAAATGAGATCCACATCCGGTATCTAATACCCAAGATTGTTTTGAAGCAATAGAATAAGTATTAATTTCAATCATATAAATACCTAAAGTAGAAGCATCAGCTTGCTTCTTCTCCTTGAGAGAATCTAGATAGGTCTTGCAGTTATGCTTCCAATGACCATCTTTTCAACAATGGAAGCAAGTTCCTTTGGGATTCTCTTCCTTAGCAACCTTTTTCTTGGAAATTCCACCATGCTTTGGTTGTACCTTGGTCATCTTCTTCTTCTTTTGCTTCTTGCCTTTACTAGAAGTGACAACCATGACAATTTTTGGATCCTTCTTGAAGGATCCATCAGCTGTTTTAAGCATGTTGATTAACTCAGGAATGGTTACTTGGATCTTGTTTATGTTGAAGTTAAGCACAAAAGGTGCATAACTTGGAGCCAACGAGTACAAGATTAAATTTATGTATAGATCATTATCCATTACATAGCCAAGTCTACTCAAATGCTCAATATACCCATACATCTTCAATGCATGAGTAGCAGCCGAAGTGCCTTCCACCATTTTACAGCTAAATAAAGCTCGAGCAATCCCATATTGCTCTGTTCTAGCCTGAGAAGAAAAAAGCTCCTCTAGATGCAAAATGATGGTTTTAGCATCCATTATCTCATGTTGCTTTTAAAGCTCTGAGGACATAGCACCCAGCATCAAACATGCTGCTACTTCACTATCCTCCATGTATTTTAGATAAGTGCCCTCGATCTCATCAATGGCATCATCTGATGGAAGTGGTGGTGGATCTTTATCCAAGACATAATGGATCTTTTAAGCTCTGAGAACAATTCTCACTTGTCTGATCCAGTCAGAATAGTTGCTACCAACTAGCTTGCTATCCAAGATTGATAGTATATTAATGTTTGATGTGCTCATAATTATGACATAGATGTGAAAAAGAAAACATATGAGAGTATTGTTGCGACCCTAGCAAGTGCACTAGATCGACAAGTAATAAAGTGGGTATATTTAAGCCCCCAAATATCGAACCCAAGGGATAAGGGCTGTTTTAAGCTAGATATCTAGAGTTGAGCGAGTTAATCTGAGATAAATTCCCAAGTTTTTGATTGAGAGAGCGTCCTAAATCTAATTAACAAAATAAATAAATAAAGAAGATCAAGCTAATTAAACTAGAGATTAAAACGATAGTTAAAACATTGCTTGGGTTCACTCATCCACCCCATACCCAATGTGAATTAATTTTATCTTAAAGTATACATGAATGAATTCGGGATAACCCTCTTAACCCAAGCTTCCCATTCCGGAGCCAGCTATTCTAGTTGCTAAACTTCCCATTCCGGAGCCAACCCAACAACTAGCCTATGCACGGGTCTAACATCCTAAGTTTGGTTTGCCTTCCCATTCCGGAGCCAAACAACCCAAATCTCATCCATTTCACTCCACACTCAAGTCCTAAAATCACAATTACTGCATATTTAGAATCCCATTCCGGAGCCGTCTAAAATAATACAGCATTCATGAAAGAAAAACTGAGCAAAATCATTCATAGAATCCAATCCACTAGACTCAATATCCATCCAAGACATATGATAAAAACCATTCATTCATGCATGGAAAATAACTTAATAGATCGAAAAACCATGAGATACAAATAAGTAATAGTAAAATAGACCAATTATTCATGTAAAAATCAAATTTAGTTCAAGATCCACATTATGGGTAGGGGATTCAAAGATCCCCAAGCAACAAAACTACAAATTAAACATAAATAAAGTAAAAAGAGAGAGGAAAGAGGAAACCCATGAAGCCATTTGTAGCTTGTGAAGCTCCAATCCGAATCCAAGTCTCCTCCTTCAAAGCTCCAAGCAAAATGAAGAACACAACTTTAAGGAAATGCAGAAAATTGAATCTAACCCTCACTTACATTGGAAAATAAATCTAATCTAAGGTTTACATTGAATTAAATCTAACCTACAACATAAAATGAAGGAAAAACATAAGAAAAATGGAGGAAAAAGCCCTAAATCTAAGTGTGGCGGCTCTCCCCCATCATCCCTCCCCGTTTTCTGCCAAAGAAATGCAGATTTTATAGATCTGCAGATGGCCACGGCTGAGACAAAAGTGTCCCAGCCGTGCCAAGCCAAGTTGGCCACGGCTGGGACACTTTGACTCAGCCGTGGCCACCTTCTGGACTGAAAAAATTCGAATTCTGCATTGGCCACGGCCGAGACAAATTGTCTCGGCCGCGACCCCTTTGAGCAGAAAAACCAGTCGCACAAATTTATCATTTTCTCCATAATGCACCGTTGGATCGAGCTGAAATTTTAACCATAGCTTTGTAACATCTTGATCTACACTTTCAACGGTGAAGATTGGATTCTGATATCTGCAGGTCATTCCAAAAAATAAAATAGTGCGGATTGGGTATTCTTCAAGGGGCACGGCTGGGACCATTTTGTCTCAGCCGTGCTCTTGCCTATTTTTCTGCACAAGAGTTAAATTTACCCCATTAAACACACCAAAATATTGTAAATATCAATAAAATTTCATTTGGCATAAAAAGAGAAAGTTATTGCACAAAATACTGAAAATCATGCAAAATAAAACATAGACACAAACAAAAATATACTGAAATTAAACAATAAAATTGGAGTTATCAAATACCCCACACTTAGCTTTTGCTCGCCCTCGAGCAAATGAACAAGCCACATTCCTATATACTCAAACTCAAAGAAAGAAAACACAAATTTAAAAAAAAGTAGAACAACACTTTAGCAGAAGTCACTAAACGAAGTCTTAAATCGAAAAGACTCAACTAGACCATACTAGCAAATCTCTTTGTATGTGTGTACTAGGCCAAAAGAAAGAATAAAAATTTAAAACAACTTTTAAAACCAAAAATTTCCAGTGCAATCCAATAATTGAGAAAAGAATTTGTGCACAAAAGATTGCACACGCGGTTTCGCTCTCGAAACACAAGAGACGCCATAAGCCTCTCCTTTAGCACCGAAGCCCAAAGGCCATCTCCACACATAACTCTCAATAAGAAAAGATCCTTAAGATTTAAAAGGTTATAATTTGGTTAAGGTATGGCTATCAACAAAAAAAAGATTAAGGTACACAAGTTTGAACTGCCATTTCTACCTCAACTCATCCTTTTTCTTCTAAAAATAAGACTTCAACTCTACCTTTACTCACTCATCATCATTGCCAAGCTTTAGGTATCAAAAATGTAGAACATTTCTCAAGGAAATAGCACAAGGAAGAAGAAGAATCCTCTCTAAATATTTTATCATGATTTTAGCTCAATTGACATTTAAAGAGATTAGAATCCTTCTCCTCTATACATAGAGTACCCCACACTTAGATGAAACCAAGATTGCTAGCTTTATTCTTCTTTTTTTTTCTTTTTTTTTATAGCTAAAACAATCGATTTTATAATTGATAAGTAGGGACTCACAAAAATTATTCTTAAAAAGGAACTACATTCTGAAATTTTTCAATCTCACTTGATATTGGCAATGTATCCCCGCTACTAGAATCTAACATTTGAATAACAGCCCTTTACTTACTAGCACTTCCCAAGAAAAACTTATCTCACCTACTTCTAGAATGGCCAGTTCAAAAAGGGTAAGACAAAGGCTTTTTAGGCTTAATGGATCAAAATGCAGGTATAAGCAACAAATATAAAATAAACACGCATTTAGCATGCTCAAATAAGCTCAATGGGGCTTGCAAGGGATATTATAAAACAAAGGTTGGTCAAAGGCCTTTTCAAAATTCGATTAAAAAAATATATTGTCTAAGTCATTTCTAATCTCATTTTTGAGTCATTTTATTGCTTTGAAGGGTGATGAGGAAGGTTCTAGCGCTCTAAAATTCCAACTCAATCAACTTCATGCACTGGTTTTTATTTTTTTATTTTTTTTAAGAAAAAGGGCCAAACTGCACATTTATTAAGGGACTTACTGGTATTGATCTAATTGAAACCTACCGAAAAAGAAAAAATTCGTTCAACAATCAACCACTCTCTTGCTATTCCAACTAATCTAAATAAGGCTTTCTAATTCTAAGTTCAAGATTGTTCACAACAGGAACAACTACGAGGGTAAACTAACTAAGGTGCAAAAGCATGCAATAACAGCAACAAACAAAAACACACACAAAAACTATAAACTTAAAATAAAAGCAAGCAAAGTAAAAAGACTAATTAAAGAGTAGAGAGAGAAATAGTTCTGGTTTAATGAGTCCCAGCTTGACTCGTGTTACTGTCAGGTGGCCGAGTTTGTGACCCAAATGTTGGTCTCTCCGGACTCTGCTCCTCATTTTCCCCCATTAGTAGGAGAAACCTATCGAAATTCACCAAGGTAGGCAACACCATGTCTTCGATGAAGTACCCCTCCACCTCGGGTTGTTCATACATGTACTCCTCCGGCTCTTCTAGCCTTAATAAACTCTTTAAGTGGATTGAATTTAGTGCTTCCACTTGAGAGTTAAACAATTCTTGCTCTTTTGGTGAAACATCCTTCACAAGAGATTGGAATTCATTATCTAAGCTACAGCTCTTGTCTTCAACAATGATTGGTCCCTTCTCCAATGCATGCACCCCACACTTGATTTCTTCATTATCTACTGGTTGTGCATGACTCAATTTCTCCTTATCACCATCACCTCGATTCTCCATAGAATTACTCAAGAATTCTAACTTAGATTCCAGGCTTTTAAGTCCCAATTCTTGATCTCTCAGTAGATGCTCTTGAGTCTTCAACAAATTCTCTTGATTTTGCAATAAAGCCTCTTAATTTTTGATCTTTTTCTCTTGAGAATTAATTGTGGCCATCCATTCTTCTCTTTCAGCTCTTAATTGTCTATCCTTACTTTCAAGCAATTCAATAAAGACTTGAACTTTGGAGGCATATGACTCTTGCGATATCCATTGTGAACCAGGATCTTCAAAAGATGGCAATGAGCAGAATGTTGAAGGTTGATGTGAGTACTGCATTTCCTGCATTTCTCTCCTCAACTCTTCCATTTGTGCTCTCAACAGAACCATTTCATCATCTTGTAGAGAACTATGCATCATTTGAAAGTTCATCATAATCTTCCTGCAAAGAATAACACCAAATCAAAAACAAAGAAAAATAAAATAAAATCTCAAACTAAGCTCAAATAAAGATATAAAACAAACAACACCGTTATCCCCGGCAACGGCGCCAAAAACTTGTTGCGACCCTAGCAAGTGCACTAGATCGACAAGTAATAAAGTGGGTATATTTAAGACCCGCAAATATCGAACCCAAGGGATAAGGGCTGTTTTAAGCTAGATATCTAGAGTTGAGCGAGTTAATCTGAGATAAATTCCCAAGTTTTTGATTGAGAGAGCGTCCTAAATCTAATTAACAAAATAAATAAATAAAGAAGATCAAGCTAATTAAACTAGAGATTAAAACGATAGTTAAAACATTGCTTGGGTTCACTCATCCACCCCATACCCAATGTGAATTAATTTTATCTTAAAGTATACATGAATGAATTCGGGATAACCCTCTTAACCCAAGCTTCCCATTCCGGAGCCAGCTATTCTAGTTGCTAAACTTCCCATTCCGGAGCCAACCCAACAACTAGCCTATGCACGGGTCTAACATCCTAAGTTTGGTTTGCCTTCCCATTCCGGAGCCAAACAACCCAAATCTCATCCATTTCACTCCACACTCAAGTCCTAAAATCACAATTACTGCATATTTAGAATCCCATTTCGGAGCCATCTAAAATAATACAGCATTCATGAAAGAAAAACTGAGCAAAATCATTCATAGAATCCAATCCACTAGACTCAATATCCATCCAAGACATATGATAAAAACCATTCATTCATGCATGGAAAATAACTTAATAGATCGAAAAACCATGAGATACAAATAAGTAATAGTAAAATAGACCAATTATTCATGTAAAAATCAAATTTAGTTCAAGATCCACATTATGGGTAGGGGATTCAAAGATCCCCAAGCAACAAAACTACAAATTAAACATAAATAAAGTAAAAAGAGAGAGGAAAGAGGAAACCCATGAAGCGATTTGTAGCTTGTGAAGCTCCAATCCGAATCCAAGTCTCCTCCTTCAAAGCTCCAAGCAAAATGAAGAACACAACTTTAAGGACATGCAGAAAATTGAATCTAACCCTCACTTACATTGGAAAATAAATCTAATCTAAGGTTTACATTGAATTAAATCTAACCTACAACATAAAATGAAGGAAAAACATAAGAAAAATGGAGGAAAAGCCCTAAATCTAAGTGTGGCGGCTCTCCCCCATCATCCCTCCCCGTTTTCTGCCAAAGAAATGCAGATTTTATAGATCTGCAGATGGCCACGGCTGAGACAAAAGTGTCCCAGCCGTGCCAAGCCAAGTTGGCCACGGCTGGGACACTTTGTCTCAGCCGTGGCCACCTTCTGGACTGAAAAAATTCGAATTCTGAGAGCAGAAAAACCAGTCGCACAAATTTATCATTTTCTCCATAATGCACCGTTGGATCGAGCTGAAATTTTAACCATAGCTTTGTAACATCTTGATCTACACTTTCAACGGTGAAGATTGGATTCTGATATCTGCAGGTCATTCCAAAAAATAAAATGGTGCGGATTGGGTATTCTTCAAGGGGCACGGCTGGGACCATTTTGTCTCAGCCGTGCTCTTGCCTATTTTTCTGCACAAGAGTTAAATTTACCCCATTAAACACACCAAAATATTGTAAATATCAATAAAATTTCATTTGGCATAAAAAGAGAAAGTTATTGCACAAAATACTGAAAATCATGCAAAATAAAACATAGACACAAACAAAAATATACTGAAATTAAACAATAAAATTGGAGTTATCAAGTATGTTCATATATATGTATGCATTAATTAGGTCTTTAATTAATCCATTTACTCCCATAATTTTATTGCGAATCAATAGCCCTCACTATTTAATCCGAGAAAACCCGATGGTTTTCTTTGTGGGCCAATATCCAATCCTTGATATGAAATTTGACCTTGACTATGGTCAACAAATCAAACTCCATACCCTTGAAAGGTAGGTATCTCTATACATGCAAATCATATATGCATTCCCCAATCTTGCCTCTAGAACCATTAGCCTTGACTGTGGTCAACAAGCTAATGGGCTAGCTAAGATAACCCATTTAATTAGATTCAAACATATTTGATATAATGTGAGTTGACTTTGGTCAACAACCCACACTATAAAGAACTCTAGTTCTCCTCAAATTAATGGAAGGCTTATATACCTTAGTATTAGTTTGAGGGATTTTAGTTAATTAAGTCTCATCATACATGGTTTGCATACATTGGTATGCTTCCTATATCTATCTCATAAATATAAGCATACAAATATGGTATAGTTATGGACTTTACTACATTGATTTCCCCGAGCCAAAAGGGAAATCAAAAGGTCAAACCTAGGTAATATGCATGATTCAAACAAGTAAAAAATAATTACATTATCTTCAAACTTATTGGATCTCCATCCGGCCCATCTTGCTCCTTGATAGTGGTCTCCATCTCTATCAATTCTAATCTAAGTGATCTAATTAGATATTACAATTTGAAAAGAAATACAAACCAAAAACAAGTGGCCGGTACATGAAAGTCCTCATTGGGCCAAAATATGCATTATTCTCAATCACATTGGTCCTTGTCCATAACCATCCATCATGCCAATCATACACCCTTATATGCATTTTTAATGCATAAAGTAAAACATATAATGAATTGACTACTAACTTTGTTTCAACTCTTGAAACATACTTTTGAGTTATTTTAATAATGTGATCAAATTAGGAAACTTTTTCCATTTTGGAAACTTTCATTTTTGGAAACATTTTTTCATACATGTGTTATTGCCTTAATTATCAATCTAATTGATTATTAATTAATTATAAATTTATTATTTAATTAATTAATCATATTAAATAATTAAAAAATCAATTTTGGGCTTAAAATAAGGGTAGGCCGAAACCCACACAATAAACCCTAAGATGTGTTCACACACAAACTAGTTTTGTGTCTATTGGACCATTTAGGCCTTTTGGAATGAGCCAAGCCCACTCCAACCCTTAAAACCTATTAATAACTTAATTATGGTTTATAATATTTGATTTAAATTAGCTCCTTGGGCCCACCAAGTCATTCATTAATTTAAACCAAGTCCGTAAATATAATTAAGCCCATTAAGTGGTTTTAATGAATTAAAATTAATCCAATTAATTAAAAACACATTAATATATCAGATATATCAGATTTATAAGATTAAAAATCTTTCTAAGCATGAACACACCAAAAACATACCAAGAACACCAATTTATCGAACTTTTCGACTAAACTAGTTTTCATGCAAAACTTGTTTGATTTTAATTTTGTTTGATAATATGGCTTAATATAACATATTAAACACATAAATTATCATCAAAATGATCTTAGAGTGGATCAATAAAAAATTAATTTAGAACAGCCCCTAAACTTTATTGAAAAATAAAACCCTACACGCCATTCTCAATGGTTCTTTGTTCAAAAGAATCTTTTTTATTTTTCATTTTATATATTTGATTATATACATCCAGAAATCAATATTTCTCATTCACGAACAATCAAATCTAATATTTTAAAGTTCATGAAATAAATAACTCAAAAATAAAAACTATTCTGCAAAATATAGAATTGTAGATTCATGGCAAAACCAAGGCTCTGATACCATGTTGGAAATTATCGGTTACATGCATCTCATACATAAGCGAAATTTAAAATTTTTAACCAATAGATCTGATCTATCTATGAATTTACAATATACATATTAATGAGAATAAGAAAAAGCACCTTTGATTTTTGTTGAATAGTTGATTTGCCTTCTCACCGGGTTGTCGTAAACCACAGTGTCAAAATTGAATACCTCCAATGAGTAATCCACATTAGAGAAGGATTGAATGAACCAACAAAGGGGAAATACAAGGCTGGCTGAAATCCCTTGATGCTAGCAAGGGGAAAGTGTCGGCTAGGGGTTTTGAGAATGAGAGAAACTCTTTTCTCTTAATTGTTCACCTTGTTACCCTAAAACCCTATCACTTGGATTTTTATAGTTAGGTTAAAAATCCAACTTCATAATAGGATTGGGCTCTTTAAAATTGCTAGAGAAATATTAAATGGGCTTCTGGAATTATTAATAATTTATTTGGGCTTAATTAAATCCAATTTAAGTCCTTTCACAAAAGACTATGCACAAAACCGTCAAACTAGTCCCTTTGTGCATATACTTGGATTTAATCACCCAAATAAATTCAAAATCCATCCAAATTAAATATGTAGGCTCCATAACACTTATGAAATATATTTAATTTATTTTGGTCCAAGAATTAGGCCTTTAAGGCCTTTTGTCTGTAGTTGGTGTGAAACCTTTCCTTTGGGGGGTTTCTGTGCCAAAGCCATTCTTCTAGTCCTCTTTTAATTTCTTCAATGGATCTATTAATTATTATATCAGCCCTATAACACTTATATTTCAATAATAATTAATTATGAAATATAATATTTCAATTAGGTCTATTTTACATAATATTTCTAAAAAGTTATGCGAACAAATTTACTTGATCATAATTAATTAAACTATTTAATTGATTATTCTCTTATTCACTTCTCTATTCCAATAATAATATCAAATATTATTATCCTTGTCATTTACCATTTTATCCTTTTCTCTATATGTGTGTGACCTATTGGGTTCCTGTCCATATTGGCAGTATAATATGTAATTGTGAGTTCTATTCAAAACTCACATGATTTAAACTCCTTTAAATCATTTTATCAATTCCTATTGATATTTATGATACACTATTATACAAGTCATGAGCAGCCTCTAGGTAGGCATCATGACTACCCAAATGTCAAGAAAGTCAAATGGTTTGACTATACCCTTCCATAGAAACAGTTACCGTGCAATTACTCCTTTCACCACTCTTATCTCAATTAGATTCTGAGTATGGATTTATTTCAACTCATATAAATCTAATTATGTATGTTCTATTAATTTAACCATTATTCCTAAAATGCCCTTCATAGATCTCTATCCATCTTGGCATATTACTCTGGCCAGAGATTCTCTGAACTAGATAATTATAGAATCATGCGAGATAACTTTCCTTGATAAATCTGGGATGGTGAATCCTTTGTCAATCACTCAACTATCTTCAAGTAGGTCATGATATACCCAACCTCTTAACTATGTTCACCTCCAGTTGGGCGTAATCAGTTATGGAGTCAAAGTATACCACTTGCTACTTAAGATAACTTTGGTGATCTCAAGTCTAAGGATACTTGCACAACCGCTATAAAGAGATTCCTCACTAACATAGATTTAATATCCATGTGAGGATTCTCTTTGTAGGTCTCCAATGAAATTGTTGTTCTAACAAGGATCCACATGTTAGCTTTGATTATCTTCCATAATCACAGTTATGAGAACCACTGCTTGAACCATTCAAGAAGCATAACATATGCTAGTCTATCCGAATTAACAATGTCCTGTCTTGTTAATTCTATGACTAGGGATATTTAAATATTAACACATTTACATCCAATAGACATCTCATATCATGAACACTTTCATGATTTCCTTTGCATTGTGTTATAATATCTAGGACTTTATTTATTAATTTAAGATTTACAAACTCATGTATTTAAATATAGCATTAATAAATGAATGATGCCTTTTATTAAGAATATGAATTCATACATATGAAATACATCCCTTTTACATGGTCTCTAGGGCATACTCTCTAACAGGAGCACATTGAGGTTATCCGCCTCAATCAGGAACACTTCATTAGGCATTTCTAAGAGCATTTTCCACCTCCACCACCATCTTCTCCCCAACTGCCTCAGTGAGCTATGGGTATTCTTACCTTGCTGAGGATAGCAAGATTTTTGGAGGGCGCTTGAGCTCAATGGAGCTCGTTTTTACTTTTAGATTCAGAAAGTTTTTGATTGATCTCACAACCCCTTTTGTTAATGAATTATTTTATTTTCTATTTATTTGTGATCTTATTTAATTATGTTGTTTTCTTTTTCATTTTAGGTTGTTTTGTTTTTATTATTTAATTGCAGTACTTTAGTTAATCTTGTAGTTTTGTTTTAAGTAGTTATTTTTATATTTTTGTTAGTGTATCATTATTTTGCCTTTTCATTTAGTTTATTTAGTTAGTTTATAGTTTATATGTTGATTGCATAAGCTTAGTTTTGTTTATCTTATAGCTTGCAATGAGTTTAGTTTGCCTAATTTTGATTTCGAACTTGAACTTAGAATTGTGTAATGTTTAGAATCTTAACTAGCATTACGATAAGCATATTATTTGATGAAATCTGAACTAAGTTAGTGTTCAACTTAAACATATTTGTTAATTTTCAAATTTTGTACATGAAGATCGGTTTTTAAATTAAAAGAAAAAAAACCAGTGTATGAAGGTAGTTAAATTAGGAATTTTAAAGTATTATAACTTTTCTCATCACCCTTCGAAGCATTAAAACAACTTAAATAAGTTTAAGATGTGATTTAGGTAATTTTTCTTTTTTAGTCATTTAAAAGACTTTTCACTTACCCTTATGTATATTTTATCCCTTGTTAGCCTTTTAAGCCTTATAAGGCTTGCTTAATGCGCACTATAATTAATTTTGTTATTGCACATTTCTTTTTACCATGAAGCCTAAAAGCCTTTATCTCCCTTTCTAAGAATTGGCCAATCTAGAAATGGGATTGATCACTTTTCATGGGTACTTAAATGGGTATAGTTCTTTAAAGGGAGTTTAATTGGGGATGTTGTCAAAAGCAAGAATAAGGAAGTGATTATTGTTGAAAGGAAATTAAGGATACCTTTTACTTTATGATTCTAAGGTTAAGCTAACTAAGTTTGTTATTTATTAAAAAATAGAGTTTGAATTAGAAAGTTAGCTTGGTATAGTAGGCTTTTAAGTGTGTGGTATTTTAAATAAAGAGTGAAAGGTTATGAACCATCACTTTGGTTGAGTTGGTAAAAAATAAGAGGAAATTCCAAGAAGCATTTTTTTTTCTCTTTAGTGCTTTAATGTTTTGCATTCTTGTGTAATTAAGATTAGACAACTTGGGCAACATTAATGTGGGTGAAGTTTATTAGAATAAGAATGTTGGTATACAATTAGAGGGTGGCTATTATTTTTGCTTAATTCTAACCATTTTTTATTAGCCTTTACTTTGACCATATTAAAGTCTTAATGATTCTATCTTGTTTTAAGTTATTTAGCGGAGATAACCTTAGGGTTCAGGTGCTAAAGGAGAGGCTTATAGGGTATCTAGAGTTTTAAGTACAAAATTGTATGTACATTTTGATGTATATTAATTATGTAGCTTGGTTGCTAGATTACACTGGACTTTTGATTTTGAAAGTATTTAAAATTTTTTTGTTTTACACACATACATGGAAACTTTTTTGTATTTTCTTGTTTGAACTTATCTTGGTTAGGGTGTTATCGAGTGCTTCTGTTAATTATTGATCGTGGTTTTTGAACTGTATGTGGGGTATTTTACAAAAGTGGTTTATTCAATATTTTTCGAGGGAGAGCAAAAGCTGAATGTGGGGTATTTGATAATCTCGAATTATACCTATATTTTAATGCGTTTTTAAGTGTGTTTTATAGTTTATTTAGTATTAATTTATGTGTTTTATGTTTAAAGTTTTTGTGTTTTGAAAATTTATTGTTTAAGTTATGTTGTTTTTGTAGGTTTTAAAGGTTAATTTTGGAAAGCAACCCAACTAAGACAGTGTGTTAGCTCAATCGGGTTAGTGAAGCTTATAACATTTAGTCTAATAACTAATGACCCAACTAGGATAGTCTAGTGGTCCTATAAGACACTTCACACAAAATAAATAGAATTGAAGGACCTGGCCGGGTCACTTTATGGTTCCACTGGGTTTATTTAGAAAAATGCTCAAAAATTGGAAGTTTTTGATCGATCCATGTCTTCTTATGGCAACTGGACTCTTACAAAATTATGTCTTTTATTGTTTCTGAGGGAAATAAATTTAGGTAGGCAATTTTTTCTTAACTTAGACTTAGTTTTATTCATTCTACTTGAATTCTTTAACTGAGTTATACTCTTTAAGGTTTATTCAAGCTTGTTCTCTATTGGTTTTCAAGAGTGGAAGATCAAGTTAGAATTTTTTCTTATGAGTATTCAATTTATCATTCTTTTATTCGTTTTTCAGTCATGAACATGAGTATTCTCTTGCTTTTATTGAGGAAAACTTAAACTCTCATTTTTTTACTGTATTAACTCTCAATAAAGCTTAACTTCAATATACGTTTGTTATTTCTTAATTACTTTTCCCAATTATATCTTTGATTATGTTTCAATTTATATTTCATGTATCAAATGGATGGTTGAATGTGAGTTTGATTTATGATAAATGATATGCATACTCTTATTCTAGTATACTTACGTTAATTTACTCTTATGTTCTGGAAATTGAGGTAGGAGTTTTATAATCGTAAGTATATTGGGTTTAAGAAATTGAATTAGGAATAAATAGAAGTTAAGTGTTTTGAAAGAAGATTTAACTGCGATTTAGAAGTCTAAAACTAGAAGTTTATACTGGGCATTAGATTGTTCTTAACTAGGGGATTTAATTCTCTAGAAGGATATTCTGAATAACTTATCTAATTTTAATTCAATTTTCCATAACACTTTTGTATTATTTTGAATTAAGTCAATTTTAGTAGGAGACGAGATGGATAATTCCCTTAGCAAAAGTGTTTTTAGTCATTGATTTTTTATGATCAATTTAATTAATTTTTATTTTTAATTAATTTAAGTTCGAGTTAGTGTTCAATTTAATTAATTGTTTAAATTAGTCTAGTTAAATTAGTTAATAGCTTTTAAAACTTGGGAAATTCTTTCACACATTATTTGTTTTAAAATCTAAAATGCACAATCTCTTAAGTATGGTAGTTAAGGGTCTTAATCTTATTTTCCCATATTACTTTTCAATCTAGTACACTTGTTAAACATTGGTCAACTCATTACCCCAACTTATTTTAATCCATCCAACTCCAAATTCAATTCATATACCAATTCTATACAGGGCCAAATCACATACACATGCCAAAAGAGTAAAAATCCCTATACCTCTTGTAAACTAGCCAATTTCACTTCTATTTGTCTCTTTTGTCCTCTCCTTTGCTATTTCTTCCATTACAGAAAAAATTACATCCAAATCAAATGCAAATACAAGCATACATATTCATTTCCAAATCCTGGATGATGGAGAGAAAAGAGGACAAGAGCATTTATGCTTAAATACATAAATTACTTACTATGATATACTAAAAACTCCCTTAATTTCTTATTCTTCTTCTATATCAAGAATGTTGTGAAATGTATTTTGAGTGAGAAAAGAGAGGAAATATATAGATTTTTTCTTGAAGTGGTTTGTCTTCATCTTCTCTTCTTTTTTACTTATATTTACTTTTACATGAAATCTCTAGAAGGAGCAAGTGTTAAATTGTCATTGGTCTAACTTTTTAAGTCCATGCAAAATTATCATTTCCTCCTTATACTTATTTTCTTTTACCAATTGTATGAGTTATTAACTTTATTAACATATTAATCCTCGTGTTATATATACTTATACATGTTCATCTCAAAATTGACAATTTATCAAATTAACCTAAACTTTTGTATAAATGCCATCTATATACTAAACTAATTACTAACTTACATAAGTGTCAAGATTTACTTCATATATTCTTATAAACATGTCATATTAGTTTTAAAGTAGGATTTTGGGCCTTACATGACCAATTACATTTCCATGTCAATTATAATCGATTAATGAATAACTTAAGAAACTTTTTTCTTTTTTCATTCAATTTCCCTAACCATGGTCTTAATTCGGTCATTTATAATTAATGACAACATAGAGTTTAAACTCATTACCAAAAGTTGATAGATTCCATATAGATCAATCTTTAACTTTACGAGCATTTAATCATACTTAATATTCTTTCAACTATCATTTTAAGTTAATAGGTGTCCGCTATCAAAGTATGATAAATAACTTGTTAATTACAATGATGATCTCAGGTTTAGGGAAACTTTTACATCACATTCTTCAAGAGAATTTCCTATTGATAAATTATAGTAACTTTAACTATTAGGAATTCTCTAATGAGTTGGTTCAATGATTGTATCTCCATGTACATCATCTGTATATGTGATTCAGTTAATGAGATTTTTTAAATCATTATTTAATAGAGGTTGTCAAATATATATTGATCTAATCAAATCATTAATGTCCTATTTTAATTATTCATGATGAAGAACAAATTTGTATTATATATATAAAGGACTTCATCAAATTAATCAACAATTAAAATGATAAAAAATTTAAAATGCCATATATTAAATCAAATCATATTCATCAATATGTGCTCAAATCACTATTTATGAGATTAGATATAGGGCATACTGTAACACCCTTACTATTACGGTCCTACCGATTTAAGCAATCAACTGAATTTTTTTATTTTCTTATCTTAACAATCATATACTTAACCAAATAATTCATTAATTGCCAATTCTTATCCATTATTCATGTTAACAAATCCAACTTGTCGTTGACCTATAATTGTCCAATTTTATTATTAATTTTTGAAAAATTTGGTAATATAATTGCTATAAACTTGTCTAGCCTCCTGAAAAATAAACAATTCCACAATCCTTCAGGGGCACAATAGTTTATAAACAGAATATACATATACAACACCATACATTCTCATTTCCATTCACACCATTCAAATCACTTTCTATCAAAAATACATATTTACACATAAATAGATAATACTATTCATATACATATCACTTTTTACTTCAAATCCAGTTAAACAAATATATACATGCCAAACTACAAAATATTTCCATTATCTCTTTCCCTTCCAAATTGCTCTTGTTGTGTACTATTACTCCACACTTTCATCGGTACCTGTACGCAGTAAATCCTACGTGCTGAATATTAAATATGCCAAGTGGTGACTACAAATCATGGTATTTTCTAGACAAGCATTATTGTATTAATTATATAAAATCTTCAATTTTTCTTATCAAAAACACAATTTTCAATGTTCTAACAGTCAATAGGCTTTTATAGTGGCTAAATGGGTTGGTCTTTGGTCCAACCCAAGTCCACTTATTTAGGCCAAAAAGCCCAAAATAAAGTCTATTATGCCATTTTCCTGTGATTCTTTCACTTTCCAAATCTAAATCATTATAAAATTGATTTCATCATTCTTATTATATTTAAAATAGGTAGTATGTAAAATTTTAACCCAATTAGAGTCAGTTATTGATTCGATTCAATCAGATCGATCCAATTCAACAATTACCGATGTCATTGAAAAATTAAATTTTTACAGCCAAAATATTTTACACGTTATTTAAGACACATGCAATTTTTGGCAATTGTTAGAGGTCATTTGCTATTTTTAAAGGGTCAAACAAACCTAGATCAACCTAGTTACAATTTAAATTGAAACGTTTCGTGTTTCATATTGTTGAATTTTGGAGGCATATTTGACCTCAATTTCATTTTAAATTCCAACCCTAAACTAACCGTGATCTATATTTTTTGATGGTTGAATAAAATATTTTTTACCTTCGTGTGTACTTTTTAAAACGAAAGCACTATTCACCACCAAAAAATACTATTCACGACTGATCTGACATTCAGACCATCATGATTCTCCCCTATAAAAAGAAATTTCATCCTCAAAATTTATCTATATTGAAGAGAGGATACTGTTTTCTCATAGTAGCTTCTGGCTCCCACATAGCTTATTTCATCTTGTGATGGTGCCATAATACCTTTACTAGGGGAAAGTGTTTATTCCTGAGCTGTCTGACCTCTCTAGCTAGGATCTTCACTAGTCTTTCTTTATAGGTCATATCGACCTGCATTTGGATTTTCCTATATCACATAGCTAGGATCAAATTTATACCTTCGGAGCATAGACACGTAGAACACATCATACATCTTCTCCAACTTTGATGGTAGCTTTAACCGGTAAGCTACAAGACCCACTCGTTGAAGTATCTTGTAATGCCCCAAATTTTGTATTTATCATGCATGGTATGATGTAGAACAAAAATATTTACCCTAGGATAAATTTTGGGGTGATTGGAGTTAGATAAGGCAAGGAAATCAGGAAAAGTTTAAAGGTTAAACATGTCTGGGCAAGGTAATCTAAGGATGGGTGAACCGGTGGATAGTTTGGCCTAATCATAGTTTATAAAATTATGTTTTAAAAGGAATTTATTGGTACAATTTGAATGGAAAATGAGCTTAGGTTGACGGCTAAACATGATAGTAAAGTTTTTACTCGGTACCGTAAAAAGGGTTCATCGAAAGTTTAACTGGACTCTGGATTAGTGTATGGACCTCTAAACATTAATCTAATTGTATAAATAAATTATTAATAACCTAACTAACCTATTGGAAGTGAAAAATCAATGTTCTGGTAGTTTTAAGTTTTCGGACCGGCTGCACAGACCGTCGAAGCCAAAAGTATACCAAAATAACATCGGAATGGATTAAAATTTTAACCATATGTTTTTAAACATACCATGACATGTGGGGAAAAATTTTAAGGCATTCTAACATGGGGAACAAAAATTTTGTATTCAGGGTGCAAAATTGAGATCGGGTTAATTAGGGGGTTAAATTTGGGAATTTTGGATATATGAGGATACATGAGTCATTTGTGGGAAGTTATAATCATATCCAAGTAATCCTAGAGTAGTAGGATGTGTATAAGTGGGTGATTGAGTGACATGTGGCTTAATTTAAAGCTATTGGATTCAATAGTCAAAGGATGAATCCTAACCATTCCTTTTGCCTACTTAAAGACCATATGTAAAGAGGTAAAAAAGTCTAGAAAAATCTCCAAAATTATAGTAACTCATCCCCTCTTTCTTACAAAATTCAAACCCTCTTTTTTATCCTTTCTCCTCCATTTTTCTTTCACCTAAGCTCTCTCTCTCCAATTCCAAAGCCTAAATTTCATTCCTAGACATAAAAACACTTCCCCTTTAACTTAGAGAAAGAATTATATCAAGAGGAAGTCAAGAAATTGAGAAATAATGTATGGAAGATTAGGTTTAATTTTATGGCTTTTATGAGTTCTAGGTGGAATTAATGGGGCAAATTTATATGTACATGTAGAGAATAGGTAGGAGAAGAGTATGGTAGCTTTAGATTGCTTAGAATTGTAACTTAAACTCATGATTTTCATTCTTGTATTTTTTATCAAAGATGAAAAATAAGAAGAAGAAAAAGGTAAGGTGGGCAAGGGAAAGGAAAAAGAAAAATAGAAGCATCTTAAGCCAATTAGAGGTTAGTGGATGCAAATTACATACTATTTCATCTAATTTATTTCATTTAACCTAAAATTTATATTATGTAACTAAACATAATTGAGTAAAATTGTAAAATAAATTAGATTAATCTAATAATGTGATGAATAATCATGATATGAACATAAATAAGTGAAGAACTTACCTTGAAAGTGATGGACCTTAAGTTGGCTGGATAGTGTACCTTAGGGTAATTTGATGGCATTTGGTATTTAATGATGTAATTAGTAGGAATTAGGCAATATAAAGAATAAGAAATGTATTAAGAGTTATAAATAGTAAAAATAACTAATATACATAATTATGTATAAGTGTACATAAAGATGGAACTTGGAGTAACTTAAGAATATTAAGGTAAATTTGATATATTTCACCATATTAGTGACTAAAATTGATATATAACTATGTATGGTGTTTAAATGAAAGAGAAAACATTATGAATGTATGACTTCCTTAAGTGACCGAATGGTAAAGGTCACATTAATGGCATGATTTCATTGTTTTCTTATTGTATGAGATCTATATGTATGAAATTTATGATGGATAAGCATATACGAGTGTAAACTTGGTCCTAATGATGTCATTATTATATAACTATAATAGGAATAGTGTAAAGATGTAATATAATATGAATATTATTATTGCCCTTAGTGTATAGTAGGTAATCCAGGATCCCAAGATAGATTGCTTAGCTATTGACCGGATTCTAGCAAGTGTACTAGATCGGCTAGTAATACAGGGAAATATAGATTAAGACCCCAAATATCGTACCCAAGGGAACATGGGTTGCTAAGGATAATACCTATGTATGAATTAAATTAATCCGAGATTGTTTCCCAAATGTTTTTGATTTAAAAGCAAAAAGTAAACAAAATAAACAATTAAACAAAATAAAAGCTATCTTTGAACTTCATCCTTTTTGCTATATTTTTCATTCTCCATCACATTTCGGCGTTCTTCTATTTTTTCGACGAACAAGATTTTGATCTTCTTTGTGGGTGATTGGTGCAGCGTGGCAAGGATTTTGATCTTAATCCACCCCAATTTCTTTGTCAATCTCATAGCTACTGTTTAGTCCGCTTTGCAAACTCAAAGCGAGATTTTTGTGAAATTATTGGGTTAGGTTGCGGTCGCATATCTAATGGATGAAGATGAGTAACCGAACAGGAAACTGTACTTTACTATCGCCAAATTAGGGTTTGGGGTGTTGATGCTCAACAAAGGTATATTCTCTTCTTCTCTATTAGCTTTTGATCTCCAGTGACCGTTTAGAAAATTTATAATTAAAAAATGATTTTTTTTTCCGTCTATTGACAAATAAAAAACGAGTAAAGTGTCAATCAACTAACACAGCATATAGTAGTATTTGCTTGCACAAGACATAAATGGTAAGATAAGCTGCCAAGGCAACAATGAGCTTAAAATTAAAACTTTAGATGTTGAAGTAGTGGCAGGCATTTGATTGATTTTGTTATAGGTTATTAACGTTATCCAAAATCCATTAACTAATTAATTTTAACTAAAAATAAAGCCAAGTTATTGAATGTGTAAATTTATTTATTATAAGAAAGTTGTGAAGCAATAAGAAGGATTTGATTGATTTTGTTAGACATGTTGTGAATAAAAGTATGAACTGCAGAAGAGGCAAACCCGCCTTTAAGTTGTTTGTCATTTGGGAAAGCAGTAGTTGCCGCTTATACTCGAATCAAAGGACAAATCCAAATGATACATCAAAGGTATATGGCTCTTTGGCTCTTCCAGTTGGTTAGTATTGAACTTGCTTTCCCTTTTCATGTTTGTATTTGTGGATTCAATTATTTTAGGATTTTGTTTATTTGTTTTATCAGTAAAATACTTCTGAGGTTGACAAAATTTTTTATGCCATTATGGTTTCTAAGAAGATGTTTTTGGGTTTCAAACAATAAATTGAACAAAAATAAATATATTAAGATAATGATTGAATTATTTTTTTTCACGAATCATCAGGTATGAAAGCCAGCAAACATGTCTGTGGCTGGATTCTCTTGCGAAATTAAAATATGATTGGACTGCAACTTGGAACTAAGTGGTGAAACTCTGAAATTGAACTTGGGGAGGCCTAATATTGCATTTAATTCAACTAATTGGCTTTGCTTTAAAGTGCTTTCTGTTTATAGCTTCCCCTGTTCATTGCTTCAATTACGGAAATGTCCTTGTATCTATGCCTGGTTGATTGATAAACAATAAACATACAATAAATTGTATGGAATTGAGAATTCAAAAGCATAATTCTTAGTATAATTGTTTGTACTTGTACAGGGTCTCATACAGATCCGGCATGTGTTTAACACCAATCCATGTTACATTGCAAATTTTAGAGCAGCAATTATCCCAATATATGAGAACTTTGGTCAGGTTTCTCAAGTTCTTGCTTTTTTGTTCATCTTTGGAGGAGGAAGTTAGAAAGAACGTGGCAGCTAAACATCAATTTGTTGGAATTGAGAGAGGAAATCGGGTTTTGGGATTGCAGAGCCAATGAGGAGGCTTTCCTTAGTTGTGTAGCATGCACCTCAATTATGTTGATTGCAATGGCACATGTTTAGGCTCTTTAGTTTTAGTTCAAGGTTTGGATTTTTATGTCATTCCAAATATAAAATCGATTTCGAGTTCGAATTAAATTATTATGCGTGATAACGATTTCGTATATCAAACTCTTTAGTTAACAGAATATACAAAATACCATACGACTTTCGATACGACTACTCCGAATATGAAGTTAATATGTTAAATAGCTCAATCATTTGAACTTAATCGGATTGAGAGATAAATACTTATTTATCTGTTGAAATTAAATATTAAAGCTGTATATAATTCTCACATATAATACCATATAACTTTTTGTTTATTTGCGTTAAAAAAAATAATAACAAATTAATTACTTTTATGTTTACCTTTTATAATTAATTAAAAAAAAGAATAAATCTCAATGAAATATTTACCTTTTATAATTTACTCATTTAGTATTACATCAATTAGAAAACATTATGAGACTAAAATTAAATATAACAAAGATTTGTATGATAATAATGGAGTACAACATGTACACACTATGTGTATTAGATGTACACACTGTGTGTACAACTAGTACACACTGTGTATACTAGATGTACACACTGTGCACAACATGTACACACGGTGTGTACGGTGCGTACTAGATGTAGACATTGTGTGTACAACATGTACACACTATGTATACTAGATGTACACACTGTGTATATCATGTACACAATATATGTACTAGATGTACACACTGTGTGTACTAGATGTACACACGATGTGATGTGTACGATGCGTACTAGATGTAGACATTGTGTACAGCATGTACACACTATGTGTACTAAATGTACACACTGTGTACAGTATATACACACTATGTGTACTAGATGTACACACTGTGTACAGTATGTGTGTACAACTAGTACACACTGTGTACTAGATGTACACACTGTGTGTACAGCTAGTACATAGTATATTCATGTTGTATATACACACTGTGTATACATGTTGTCGACATATTTGACATCAAAATAGTTTGTTTCATCATCTGAGTTAAATAATGGCTTGAAGATCGAGAACTTAGTGCTTGATACCTTTTTTTTTAATAAACAATGATAGTAAGCACTGGTTATTTGTTTTTTCACAACTAGTCTTAAAGAAGGTCTGCTCACAGGGTTAAGGCGGCAATCATAGCATTCTAAGAAGCAGAATTCTTTTCCGGCATCAGCTGAAAAACTTCAAAAGCTTCATCAATAAATCCCCACTGAGAATACCCAGAAATCATACTAGTCCAGAAGACAAGATTTTGGTTAGGCATGTTATCAAAGGCACGCCTTGCTTCCTCCAAAGATTGAAACTTGGCATACATATAAATCAAATTATTTAAGGAAACGTCATGAGCTCCGAACCCAAATTTCAAAACTTGAGCGTGGATTTGTCTCCCTTCTACAATACTATGACCGAGACAAAAAGCTTTAATGACATAAGGGAAAGTGAAATTATTGGGTATAACAGAGTATTGCAACATATGAAAGTAGAGAAGAATGCAGTTTTTGGGCAAGTCGTAATGCAGATAGGCTTTAAAGATAGTATTATAGATGAAAGCATTCGGATGAGGAATTGTGGCGAACAGCTTGATGGCATAAGCTAATTCGCCATTCTTGGAGAGGGCACAAAACTTGATGAGCCGACCAATGACATCATTATCAGTCGAAAGACCAATTCGAATAATCTGGGAGTGAAATTGGGTGAGTTGAGACATAGATGAGCATTTATGGATAGGTAAAGAACGGAACTTTGGGAGTGTTGGAAGCAGAATAGTTTGGGAAAGAAATTTGAAGGAGAAGAGAGGCCATCTTTTAGGATATGTCACTGCGCATCCACCCTTCCACTCGTGCCATACTTGAACGGATCAAGAATTCTTGCAAAAATTATAAGTGAAAATAGCATAAGCGAAAGAATATGTATTCTCTCACAGACGTTTATACATTTAGGACAAGGGTGCTATTTTAGGTATTGTATAGATTAAGAATTTTGATTACTGTGGTAATTAGAATTATAAATGCACTTGGGTTTTGTTTTTTTTCCAATTTAAAAATAAGAGATAATCAAGTTGTTGTTATTGTTATGATAACGAGTAAAGAGATGTCAAATTGGGAAGGATTAAGAGTATGGTGCTGTGAGCAAGCAAGTAAACGGAGGTTGAAATAACAGCTTTGGATGTCGACGGAAGACGGCTTATATCGGGAGTTGATGAGTCGGAATAGTCTTCACCTACATAAAGAATTTTGGACTCAAACTCGTTCCGGTTTGGAAATTTTTCACTACTTGAGGGAACAACTTGTGTCCTTCACCCCTAAATAACTGTTTGCTAGGGTCTTGAAGGATTAGAAATCGCAGAGAGGGAAATGAATATGGACGTAAAATTAGTAGATGGTGAAAGATGAAGAGGGAGCTGGAGTGAGAAAATGAAAATGAAAAAATTAGTAGAGAAGTAAAAAGTTGTATTTTTTTTGAAAATATAAGTTGTATAATTGATATTGAAAATTTAAAAAGTTGTATTAATAAAAGAATTAAAGAAGGTTGTATTTTTTGTTATTTTTATTTTTTTTTCTGTATATTTTTGTAAAAACCCCATTAATTTTAGTTGTTGGGCCAAGTATGGGCTTTTCAAAGCCTAGCCTATACTTAATAGGATCTCATCCCACTGGGATTCTCTGTGTTTAGATACAAATAATTTAATTTCACTTGAAATGGGTAAGTTTAGGATGTTATCCTTTTATGGATAACCATGAACTCATAGGTTTATCATTTATTCAATGGAAACAAACCGTAAATCAAACTCCATCTAATCAAAACTAAATAAATCGAATTAATTAAAATTGAATAAATCAAATTATTTTTGATTAGTTAGGTTCTAGATCAATATAAATTTATTTTTTATTGAACTTTTAACATATACGATCCCATAAATTAAATTATTAGATTCATCAAAATAAAATTATTTAAAATAACTAAAATTAAAATAGTACACATAAATTTATCATGAACATAATAAAGATTAATCAAAGTTGCATAAATTTATCATATTATGTACATAATAAAGACTAATCAAAATTATATTAAAAATATATTGTTATAATAATATTTAAAAATATATTTAAAGCCCAATAAAAATATATTCATGTAAAATAAAAATATAATATAATTTCTCAAACTCTCAAATTCCTCTTCAATTAACCAAACAATACAATCAGAATAGAAGTCGCAGATTCAAATCTCCTAAATAACAAAACTCACATACATACTATCACAAACACAACATCACCATTTTTTACAGCACCAACTGCTAAAACTAAACATTCTTTTAAAAAAAAAAACAATTATGAATAGATTACCTGTATTAAAGAAGAAAATATCAAAACTAAAACATTACAAATTCATTACCGCAAAAATGAAAATAAACACACTATTAAGCAAACAAAGAGCTTCTATACTGGAAAATGGTTAACTACCTTGAAGGAGAGAGAGTGAGAAGCGAAGTATAAGGCATCACCGAAAAGCTTCAGTGAAGCCATTGATGAAAATAAAATGAAGAATTGAATGCCACAATATTGTGAGCGTGAGCATCAACAAGTTCGACCTTCTCTATCGCCTCTCTTAGCACTTCAAACTCCATTGCTAATTTGATATAGGCATACTATGCTAAAGATAAGTACTTTTCCCAATTGCTACAAAACTCTAGTACACACTATCACAATATATCGTTAAAAACCTGAATCACCTACTCCGACTGACCATCTGTCTGAGTATGAAATGCTATACTGAAGTGGAGCCTCGTACCTAGAGCTTCTTATAGATTTTTTTAGTAATGAAAACTAAATCGAGGATCCCTATCAGAAAATGATGGATAATGGCACTCCATGCAACATAACCACTTTATTAATGTAGATTTCTGCTAGCTTGGTCAAAGGATAATCCATCCGCATTGACAAGAAATGAGCAGATTTTGTGAGTCTATCAATGATCACCCATATAACATCATATTTTCTTTGAGTGACAGGTAATCCGGTTATAAAATCCATAGTCACCCTATCCCATTTCTACTCTGGTATCAAAATGGGATGAAATAATCCTGAAAGAACCTAGTGCTCTACCTTTACTTGTTGGCATATCAGACATTTGCTTACAAACTCTGTCACATCCCGCTTCATACCTAGCCACCAATAATAAGCTTTCATATCCTGGTGCATCTTATTACCTCAAATATGCATGGCATAACTGTTATGGTGAGCTTCGGTAAAGATGCTTTTCTTCAGTTCCTCCTGATTCAAAATACGGAGTCCTTTCTTATAACAAATACTTCCATCGTCATTCAAGGAGTAATCTACTTCATTGCTATCTTTTAGCTTGTTCATAATAGTCATCAATTAGTCATCTCCCTTCTGGGCTACTTTAACCTGAAGCACAAAGTCAGGCTTCACTTGCATTTCTACTAATAATGCTCCGTCTGATGCTAAACTCTAATTGTCATTCATAGCTCGAAGAGCCACAAACATCATCATTAGTCAATAACACTTATCAATCACTTATAAATATTCATTTGAAGGCATTCACATTACCTGACATAAATTTTCTACTAAGTGCATCAACTACTACATTGGCTTTTCTGGATGGTAGTTGATAAAGCAATCATAATCTTTAATCGACTCCAACCAGCGCCTTTGTCTAAGGTTGAGTTCCTTCTGAGTAAGCAGATATTTCAAGCTCTTGTGATCTGAGTAAATGTAGCATTTTTCTCCATACACACAATGCCTTCAAATCTTTAGAGCAAAAACAATGGCTGCCAGCTTCAGATCATTTGTAAGATAGTTCTTCTCACGAGTCTTAAGCTATCGAAAAGCATAAGCAATCACCTTATCTTTTTGCATCAATACGCAGCCTAAATCATTTTTGAAGGTGTCACTATAGATCGTAAAATCTTTGCCTAACTCGAGGTTGAGTAAGAATTGGAGCTTCCGTCAGCATACCTTTAAGCTTCTCAAAACATTCTTGGAATCTATCAGTCCATACAAACTTAGTATGCTTCTACAGTAGTTGAGTTAAAGGGACTGCAATAGTGGAGAAGCCCTTAATAAATCTTCTATAGTACCCGGCTAAACCCAGGAAACTCCTCACTTTTGTAACATTTTTGGATGGCTTCCATTGAAAAATTGCTTCAATCTTTGAAGGATCTACTCTTATACCTTCAGCAGACACTACATGACTTAAAAAGGATACTTCATTTAGTCAAAAATCACATTTGCTGAACTTGGCATACAATTGCTTTTCCTTCAATATCTACAAAACAATCCTTAGATGCTTGTCATGCTCTTCCGGTGTCTTGGAATGCACCAAGATATCATCAGTAAAAACCGCCACAAACTGATCCAAATAAAGGTGAAAGACCTTGTTCATCAAATCCATAAAGATGGCTAGTGCATTTGTAAGCCCGAATGCCATGACTAAAAACTCATAATGGCCATATCTAGTGCGAAAGGCAGTCTTAGGGACATTTGTCTCTTTCAATGACATCTGATAACAGCATGATCTCAGGTCAATCTTTGAGAATACACCTACTCCCTTTAGCTAATCAAACAAATCTTCAATACAAGGAAGGGGATATTTTTTCTTAATAGTTACCTTACTCAGCTATCTATAGTCAATGTACAACCAGAGTGTCCTATCCACCTTCTTAACATACAGGATCAGTGCTTCCCAATGAGAAACACTAGGTTTAATAAACCCCTTATCAAGAAATTCTTACAGCTGAATCTTCAATTCTTTTAAATCTACAGGTGCCATGCTGTAAGGAACAGTAGAGATAGGAGCAGTGTCTAGAGCAACATCAATGGAGAATTTTACTTCCTTGTCAGGAGGTAAGTCTGGTAACTCATTAGGGAACACATCAAGAAAATCTCTGACAGTAGGCACTTCTGACACCTTTGGACTATCTCTTTTTGCCTTCACTGCATAACACAAGTAAGCTATGCACCATTTTATAATACGTCTTTTAGCAGCTGTAGCAAATATCACATCAGATAGGAAGTCAGTTCTCACACCTACAACTGTGATTTTTCAACCTTCTTCAAGCTTTTAAGTGACCATCTTCTATTTTGCAGTCAACTGTAGATTGGTGGACTAATCCATCCCTAAAATCACATCGAACTTATGAAATGGCAGTTTAATCAAATTTTCTAGGAATGCATGACCCTAGGCACTGATAGGACACTATCTGTACACTTTGCTCACCACTACACTATACCCCAAAGGATTACTCACCAAGATATCCTAGTCTAACATGCATCTCTCATCCCTTTACCCCGTGCTAAATCAATGCTAATGTAGGAATGAGTAAAACTAGGACTATCAAAGTATGTGCTGAATCAGATAACAAGAGGAATTTACCTACAATCACATCTGGAGCACCCTCATCCTTTTTGGCCCTAACAACATAGGTCTGACCTACAGCTCATCTCTGACCCTAATATGACTATCCAACTGGTCCAGAGGTTGAAGTGATGGGGGTAGCTCCCTTACCACAGCCTTTAGGTGTAGAGGATCTAGTATGAAAATCCAACTTTGGAGTTAAAAGTGGCACTGTTAGTGAAGAAACCTGCTGCTATGGGGCCTCCTGTTGTCCAGTGCCTATTGAAGTCTCACTCTTACCATCCCCCACCTGTCTATCTCAATCAGAGGACATATTTTCACTATAAAACAAAAAGGAGCAAGTACACATTACATTTCATAACACCTTTCCATTGAAAATTGGCATGTATATACAGATAAATCAATCATTTAATCCCACTCCGATCTTAGAATCGCCTAAACCATTAATTTGATATCATAAAATTATAACATCCTTACTATTATAGTTCTACTGATTTAAGCGATTAGCCAATTTTTTTTCTTTTCTTATCTTAACAATCATACACTTAATTAAATAATTTATTAATTGCTAATTATTATCCATTATTCATGTTAACATATCCAAATTGTTGCTGACCTATAACTGTCCAATTTTACTATTTATTTTACAAAAATCCAACAATATAGCGGCTATAAACTTGTCTAGTTCCATGAAAAATAAACAATTCCACAGCCCCTCAGGGGTACCACATTTTATAAATAGAATACACATACACATCACCATACATTCTCATTTCTATTCACACCATTCAAATCACTTTCTGTCAAAATACATATTTACACATACATAGAAAATACTATTCATATACAGATCACTTCTTACTTCAAATCCAGTTAAAAAAATATATACATGCCAGACTACAAATTTAAGGATCCTAAATAGGTTCTAGTAGAATTTAAGGGCAATTACACATTATTAAAGTCTAATTAAGTATTATTGAATGAATTATTAGTAGTTATGATCTAATAAATTCATGGTCTTATGTGATAGAGTATTTTTGGAATATGACATGGTATGAATGTGATGATAGCACAACGGAAAAACAAAAGATTTTTATCATACATGCCATACAATTCCATGACAAGAATCGAAACATGCAATTTTAGAGTTTTAAACTTACAACTTTAGATGTCTTTAAAACTTGATTTTGATGATGACCAGCAACCAAGAAGGATATGTCCACCTTAGATCTTCACCACCAATGCCAAGGAACAGCCTTTACGCCACTCCCTCTATTCTCACACACACACTTGCAAAGATGGCTTAAAATCAAGAGTGCTAGCTTTATGATTGTGTATTCGGCAATGGGAATGATTTGAAGCCATAAGATCTGATCTTGTTCTTCCTTTAGGTTACTGTTTCAGCCCAAGAACACAAGAGAATAAGAAAGATTTCTTTCCCCTTGAGTATTTCGGCCGAGAGAGAAAAATAGCAAAACGGCATACCTTTTTATTCATTTAATTCATTAATATATATCACTTAATTTAGGTCAAGTGTGAGTGCCGAAAATTAAGTGTTAATTTCAGCCTCCATCACTTCCTAATTAAGAGATATATCTTAATTTAAATTCTATTAGAATTTAAATTCAAATGGCATTAGTCATTTAATCAAAACAAACTTACTTATTTAGGGTGATAGTTGCCGAATTCTACTAGTATTTTAGTTTGAATTTTGGCTACTTTAATTCCCTCTCAAGTATTATATTTTGATTAAATACAAATTAGGATTTAATACTCAATTAACTTAATTATACATAGATAATTAATCAATTGAAATTAAACCTAACACATGCCAACAAATTTCTCTCGTGACCAATTGTTAACAGATTTGCCTAAAACAGCTAGCTGTTTTAGGCAAAATCATGGCTTAACAGATTTGCCTAAAACAGCAAGTTGTTTTAGGCAAAATCACACCTTGAGCTGTTTTAGGCAAAAAAACTCTTTTTACAGATTTGCCTAAAACAACAAGCTGTTTTAGGCAAAAATCTGTTTACCGATTTTATGCATTAATTTGACTTTAAATAAAATTCCAAATTAATTCCCAATACACAATTTAAATATTTTAAGCCCAATGCTTTGTGTGCGATCCTATAGGTCCATTTAATGTTGGCAATGAATTAATAAATTAATTCAAAGGCTATATATATTCTCTAGCAAGATATTATAGCATTCCAAATTAAATGAAAATGCATATGGCATTTAGTGACCTAATGCAATTTTGCATAGTCCCTTACCCATAAATATTAGAATTAATATAAGGCATGGAACTAGTCATCCTTATATATATTAATTCCTTTCTTGATATTCCAGTGACACTGAACTCTCAGATAAATAATGATTACTCATTATTTCATCTCGGTATGGCCATACACTTCTCAGTTCACTGATCAAGTGGCCGATGATATTTTCTCTCTTAATGAGAGGGGTAATCCCTTCACTTCTCTCATGCTCTCTAACATGAATCAATGCATACCCAATCATACCCGTACTTGTCACTCTATTGCGAGTACGTTAGGTGTATGTCAAAGTACATAGTAATTCATAAAGAGTTTCATAGAGATTTCAGGTCTAAGAACTCCGATACAAAACTTGCATATGAGAAACACTTATGACTTGTACCATGTAGTGTTCTCATGAGCGGATCGTATCCAGATACCATGTTCTTTAACATATATCTATGATCTCTGATTGACACTCTTGTCCTAATGATCCGTAAGACAGAACTCATAATATCAGAGAGAGCATACTAGTCTTAATTCATTGTTATTCCCATAACAATGACTGACTAGGGATGTTTAGAATGAAGTCTCATTTGTTTCAAGGTCTTACAACCATATGCCTCACACATGATAACTTAAACCGAAACGACATTCTTGGATAGTTTTATCAATTGATATGCACAGGAATACAAAAGATAAAACAAATGCCTCATTTTATTAACTAAGTGTTTTATTACAATGTATTGGGGCTAGGGCTTACACTAACAAGTATATAATAGTCAATTGATATTATAGTGTATAGCATGTATAATTGGAGTAAAAATATAGTTAAGATATTGTTTAGGGCATAAATGTTATTAAGTTATCATTAATTATGTGATAAATGTGTGAATGGTATGAATTTTATAAGGGCATAATTAAATTATTATTGTTGGTTTAATAATATTCAAGGGTATTGAAGTATATAGTATTAGTTTAGGGGTCAATTTGTAAATTCGGCATCTTAAGGGTCAAATGTGAATAAAAGAGAGATTTGAGAGGTTGATTTAAGAGAAAGAATAATTGGATAGGCCAATTTATAACATGCAAGAAGATGAGAGGCAAAGGTGTAACATGCAAGAAATTGAGAGAAGTTAGTGGAACATGCAAAATTTTGAGAGACCAAGAAAGAAATTTACCTTGCCACTATACATATATTATAATTCACAAGAAAGAGAGAGAAGTGGAGGGGGATGGCATTCTAAAGAGAGTCATAGAAATTTATTCTTCTTGTCATCTCTTATATTCTATAGTTAATCTTTCTCTAAGAAAAATCTTTGAAGAGAAATTCATGCAAGTTTAATTAATCAAGAAAGGTTAGTATGTATCATTAAGGTAAGCTTATTAATTAGTAATTCTTCTTCTTCATCTTCTTATTTTGGTTGATAGTAGATTGAGTTAAATGCTAGAATTTTGTGTTAATGGGTGAAATTGTTTTGAAAGGAAAAGAAAGAGAAAATTAGGATCTTGAAAGAAGAAGATAGTGAGAGAAAAAGGGGAATTTCGAAGAAGATTTGAGTTGCATGTCCAGGTTTGGGAAAAAGTTGATAATGGATTTTATAAGTATATTGACTTGAATTAAGATATTAGGCATTAATGTGAAAGTGGTGTCCAGAAATTGGGATTAACCTCCAATGACTATTTTGATCATAAGTTGAGTTTTTGAACTCCAAATTTGATGATTCTAGTTGGGATAGAACCGAGACTTCTGTGCCTACAAATGTTATAGAAATAACAATAATGAAATTTTGTCTCTAAGGTCCTCAAAAATGCCCAAAATAGTAGCCCTTTTGCATTTGGCAGGTCATTGGAGTAGTAGGTGTTTCTTATGTTATAATTCCTAGGATATAAATCAAAATGACTTGAAAGTGTTATAGTATATAGTTAAGATCTTAAGTATCAATTTTTAAGAAGAAAAGTTTCCTGAAAAATGTCGTTTTCCATGTGAAAAATATTATGTAAAAATCGGACAGTGAGCAGTAGAGAGTGAGTATGTTTAGCATAAAGGAACAATTGCAAATACATTGTTAATCACTTATGGACTCAATTAACAAGTTATCAATCAACAAGCTTACTAGGATGAGCATGTTAATGGATAATTATAATATCTATAAAGTAGGAACTAAGGGTTTTTAGATTAATTTAACTTAATAATTTAATCTATAGTATGGCATAGATATGTACATAAAGGAAAGTATATAATTGAGCTTAAAGATTATTAATAGCTTGTCATTATATGAGAGTAATTATATGCTGATGTCTTTATGTATCAAATTAGAGTCTAATGCCATAGCATTAAGTATATATAGATAAGTGCCATTAAATGATTTAGAGTTTAAATTGCTTGACAACGTATAGAAAATACAGATAGCATAAATAATATACTGTGTTTAGGAGTACAATATAGTAAAATTGATTTCATAATAAAGAGAGATGATAAGATATATATAAGATAAGTTGATATTAATAATAGATTATGTTTTTCATTGGCTTAGTGTTATGTGAAAAAGTAGAAACAATATAATTTCCTTCATAAAAAGAAAAGATAATAGCCATAGTCATAGTGTATCAACTTTGATAATATTGAAAGCAATTTATTTTGTAATTGTCTTTTATCGATATTGAAGCCTCTATAACTACCTCACCTGAAAACTGTTGCCATAATATGATTGGGGTTGGAATAAACATAATTGTTTGCTTAACTCCTATTATACCATGAGTTTATCTACAACTTAAATTTAATGTGTTTGCAAGTGTCTATTAAAGAAACATCCATACAAGCTAATTATGGAAAAGTTTGTGGTAAAAATGAGATATCTTTGTGTACAATGGTCAAAATGGTATGAGACTAATTCTTATGCATAATAGACTCCTAAATGCACATTTTGTATGTAGGAATTATGAATTAAAATCGTATGCAAGCATGTCAAATGTTGACTTGAAATTCATAGGGACTGGATGTACTATTAGAGAATAGACCTTAGTAAATTAGGCATAACTTTTGGTAGAGTTGTTGAAATGCTATAAAGTAAAATTATGGTAAAAATAGAGACATGTAAGTATAACTTTGATGAAGAAATGTTGGTCTAATTCCTTCTTAATTTTATTCTATGAATTTTTATAAGTGGTAACAAATACTATTTTCGTTCTATGAACAGCCTATAGTTTTTCTCATATATCTTAAGCTATAGATAAGATATTAAGGTGAATTTTGATGATTTGGAAACTAGACACAAAGGAAAATAAGATTGTAGAGGTCATTTAGCCTAAAAATGATGTTTTCTAAATTATAAGTGGCTCGCAATTTGGGCCCAGAATGCTACCCCTATGCAGATTTGTGTAGGCAGAATTTTAATTTGTTTTCTATATTTGCTTTAAATATAGTTATGTTAAATATGTGTTTATATGATAAAACATTGGATTGGATATAGCATGTGATATGACTATTGATAAAAGCCCTCATGTGTTACACATATGACTGAATAAAATAGGCCTTGAATGCAAGTATACTAGAGCTATAAACTCATGTGCATATAGATTTGTATCAAAGGATATATATATAGATTTGCATGATTTGTATCATTTACATTGAAAATTGTCTATGAATGTATACCTATGCATCATGGAAATTGTGCATTAATAGTTAAGATATAGTACCATGAATAATTATGAAATTATTGTTAATCATATATGTGTATGATAATATGATTGTGACATGATGTGTTGTTTAAAGATCATATGTTTAAGTATAAGTTCATGATAAAAGTTAAATGTATGTGCTATATGGAAACATATTAATAGCATACAATTGATGAGTGATTGAGGTATACATATTGATAATCATGCTTACAAGACCAAGCTTACTAGATGCGAATGTACTACAGGTATGTACAATCTATGATTATATTTATGAGTGCATGAGCATGTAATTGCCCTATGAGATAGAAAATGATTGAATGTCACTTAATAGATGTGATTATATGCATGTCCAAATGGTATACTATAAGTACAGCTTTAAAGTATGAAATGAACATGAACATAGTGTTGCCTGCAATAGAGTTTAAATGTGGATTAATATTAAAAATGCTATCCATGAATGTTCATTTGATGCTGGGGTATATGAACTAAGAAAATGAAAACATGTCATGTTATATGTATTTATATGTGAAGATGATTATTCATGATTCCTATTGATTTCTTGAAATTACTATGGTACATACAGTTTGAAATATTAACTTTGCTTGTATGAAGAAGTAATGTGATTAGTAGAATATATGTGTGCATATAAACATTTATGCATATGTATGATCTTATATGGTTGGGTTCGAAGCTTGAAAGCTATTTTAGAGTAATGATTCAAATAATATTTTTAAAAGTGAAATGTATAACAATATCTTTGCTTAATTGAAATGACATGATTAAGCATATGTGTTGTCACATAATGGCATGTTAAAATACAAATCTACAGTGCTACAGACTAAATTATAAAAATCTTATTAAAGCATATAATGGCAATGTGATATGAGACTATATATATATTTACATAAATATGTATGGGTACAAATGGCATTATATAAGTATAGTCTTGACATGCAGAATAGTTACATGATTGAATAAGATTACAAGTATTAAATGGTAATACCCAACAGCGAATACGCTCACAGATTTACAGAAAGTTACACATGATTGTGTATATGAATATATTGTTTACAGTTACACAAGAGTATACATGTGCATATAAGAATATGGATGAATAAATGAAAGATAAAGTAAATAGATTTTATTGCCTGCGTTGAGTCTAGGAAGTGGATAGATAGGCATGCCTATAAGGGTACCTTGCAACTGCGATAGTTTCAACCTCGTTTGGGTTGTAGTTAACCCTGTTTGGGTGACTACATAGACATGGTCCCGTTTGGGATCATTTTCAACCCCGTTTGGGTTGTAGTCAACCCCGTTTGGGTGACTAAACAGACTTGTACCTTCGGGTGCCACCATTATAATCAATCAATTTATACCTCCAGGTATCTCTTTGGTGCCTTCGGGTGACCTATTATCTCTTTGGTGCCTTCGGGTGACCTAGTACCTTCAGGTACCATCGTATAACCCGTTATTCACCTCTTTAAAATAGTGCAGGCTGTACACCAAAGTTACCTTGGATAAATTGATGGTATACATATGTGGGTCTTTTGTGATCATAAGTCTTTTTCTAGATGTATGTCAATTCATGATATATGAAGGAGTTTTTATTAGGTTAAAAAGTATTATAATATTTAATGGATGCAACAATTTTATAATTGCATAAGCATATAAGTTAGACGGTATCAACCATTGTTTTTGAAATAGTTTTCTTATGATTATATTCAAATGTTCATATTGTTTATATGTATACATTTAGTGAATGTGTTTTTGTTATTTATGGTGTCATGTATGCATATCTAAAACCTATAAACTGGGTATAAAAGAATAGTCTGGCAATGATGTGTAGTTGTTATGTTTTAATTGATAGGCTTGTTTTTGTAACTTATGCTATATAAAGTAACCTTATAATATTATAAAGATCTCATGGCATTTGGAAGTGTTGTTTTGCCATTTTAATTCTAATGGGTTTATATCAAAGACATACGAGTATAGATAAAAAGATAATGGATAATTATGCTAGTATGGTTTAGTATTAATTCAAAGGCTATTCACATGATTATTAGTTGAATTTAAAGTCATAGGACATTGAGGCTTACATTATTATACATGGTAAATGTAGCATAAATGTAAATGTTACCATTGAATTTTTATGAATTTCATAAGTTGATATGAATGTTAAATTTTATTCATTGAAATAAATCATTGTTGTATTTGAGACATGGTGTGTGCTTGTTGACGATCACTGTGAGTGGTCGTTTGTCATATTTTTTAGTTCCCCACTAAGCTTTGTAGCTTAGCACGGGTGTTTCATCCATGTAGGTTGTTGGGGTGATATCTGCAGCTGGATGGCCAACTCAAGTCAACGAGAGAGACAATTATAGACTTGTATTTGGGCTCTTTGTATATAGTAAAGATTTTGTGGTATTAGAGATATTGTATGTAAAAAAAATGTGTTAAACAGTTGTTGTAATGTGTAAAAGAGACTTTATCGTTCATTGAATAGTTTCTTTTAAAAGTGTAGCACTCTTATATATTAAGTTTGATTTTATGTTTATGTTACACAGTAACTCATGTGTAATGAGTTGGATAAAGTGATATGTACAGATTATAGGATAAGGGTGCTACAAAGTACTTGTCTTGTTATATGCCTATATGAAACACACACACACACACAGACTTGTGATTATGAATCTTTTTACATGATCACATCCATATGAAGTGCTATAGTGCATAGTATGATCATGTTAATATGTGAAATCTGATGATAGCATGATTAATAAAGTATGTGAAGCATTATAAGAACCTTGCATACATAATTATGACATGGCAATAATATGTCTATTTTATGGTTATATATGTGCAAATTGACTAGTTAAGTGCAAGAATGATATACGAAAAGAAAATTAAATAGAGTATTGCCTGCAATTAGAGTTCGATTGTGGATAGATAGGCGCCTATAGGGATGTTGCAGCTGCCACCATTGACCTTTTCAGGTTTAAAGTATAGTTGATCCTATCGGATGATGCACAACCCTATTTGGGTTGTTAGTTGACCCCGTTTGGGTCCATTTGACCGGTCCACCATACAGTCGACCCTAACAGGGTCTATAGTTTTGATATCTTCGGATATCCACCGTTTTGATATCCTCGAGTATCCACCAATCCCGTTATCCACCTTTCAAACTTAGGCAGGCTAAACTATAAGTACAGTACACATATTAAAGTATAACGTACAAAGCAAGCATCATATAAGAGTTAAGGATATTTCTTGGTTACATGTCTGACATGATTTGCTTGTATTGTTTCATAAGTTTAAATAAATAGAGGTTACCAAGTAACACATGATATATGTATGCTATTTATAGTTGGTTATAAATGTTTGAAATTGCTTAAATGAGTTAAATGCATGAAGAATTCTCAGTCAGTATACAATACAAGCATGCTAAGTTAACTCTTAAGCTTTTCAAATGCTTTTATTGTTTACTACGTGAAGTTGTTAGATTTGTCAAGATTTTCTAATCCATTGATTACATGTTAAATATATATATATATATATATATATATATAAAGTGTGCTAAGTGTGATTACTAATGAAGCAATAGTAATATCGAAATGCTTTAAAAGTTGAAAAATATAGAAGGTAAAGATATAATAGTTTAATAAAAATAGTAAGTATTCAAATGAATGAGAATGGATCTTATACATGGAATATATTATACATATGTATAAGGAATATAATTTATCTGAATACAATACCATGTTTCTAAGATAGTTAAGTATATCAAAGTGATCACTAAAATCAAAATGTGGGAACTCATAAAGTATAGATGAAGTATATATAAATATTTGTAAATAAGTGATAGAAATATGGCATAGTTATTAAAATGTTTGGCAATTGATATTAATGCATGAATAATATAGTCATCAATGTTTGAAAACTAATAATTCAAAGTAATTGGTCAAGATATAGAAATCCAGAAAGTAAGCTTGATGTATAAGATTCAAAGTAATTAATGAATAATGATAAAGGTAATAAATTGATAAGCAAAGGAAATATCAATAGGTATTGATATTGGTTATATGTATAGCAAAAGAGAATATAATTATGGGAGATTATTGTGAATATTGTTTATAATGATTGGTTTATTTGCTTTAAGATGTGTATATATAGGTTTTCATCTTGACGACCTTTAAAAGGGGTCGTCCATATGTTTTTGTTCCCCACTAAGGTTTATAGCTTAGCATGGGTGTTTCATCCATGTAGGTTGTAAGTAAGGATTTTTCCCTAGGATGATATCTGTGGCAGGATGGCCAACGAGAGAGATTGAAAGTATAGTCTACTGTTGAATGCATTTTGATTACAAGATTCTTATTTACTTTGACAAGGATGTGATGTATAGATGATTAATAGATGTAAATATTGTATTATTTAAAAATACTCTTAAGTATGCAGTAAAGTGTTAATAGTATAGTTTATATGCCGGATTTATGTTTGAAGTAAAAAAATATATATATTTCGAGCATTAAACCTGGCAAGCATGCTTAATGATACAGGATATAGTGTTTACAACTATGTAGGGGATAAGGGTGTTACAACAAAATATTTCTATTATCTCCTTTCTTTCAAAATTTCTCCTGCTGTGTACTAGTGCTCCAAACTTTCATCAATACCTGCACGTAGTAAATCTTACGTGCTGAGTATTAAATATGCATGATGGTGACTAAAATCATGGTATTTTCTAGATAAGCATAATTGCATTAATTATGCAAAATCATCAATTTTTCTTATCAAAAATATAATTTTCAATGTTCTAATAGTCAATTTAATTCAATGCCAATACTTTGGTAAACTTTTCAATTTAGTCCTTTATTTTTTATTTTATTACAAAATTGCCCTTTTTACACTTTAATTAAAAAATTGTCATTAGTTCGCTTATTTTCACGTCACATTTAATTTTTAGCATACAAAATTTTCAATTAGTCTTTATTTGAACTTTTTATCCAAAATTACACTTTAGTCCTTTCACTTCTTAAAAGTTTATTTTTGAACCGTTTGATCACTAAATTACAATTTTACCCTTTTATTCTTTTCTTTATTACTTGTACTCATTATATGCAATATTTGATGAAATTACCGTTTTACCCCAAAACTTTTTATTTCTTTTCAATTATGTTTTTTTTCATTCTAAACTTCATTTTTAGCTTTCTTTTTACACTTTTAACTTATTCTTATCATTATGCCCCTAATACAATCGCAATAAAATATCTCAGATCGAATATATGGGATGTTGATCCCATAGGATCACAATATAGACTAAAAAATTATTTAAAGGATCATTTCTCATAGAACTATGGGAGATCAAATTGATCCTACCATAGCAAAGCAAGTCGCCATGACTTACACCGCGGTATAGGTATCCCTACGACTAGCCAATTATATCCTAAACTAGATTTTAATCGCCTGGCTATTACTAAGGGTGATATTCACTTTATTTCACTTTACTTTTCAGATTTTTGATAGTTACAATAGCTTTTTCATTACAGTAAATCTGTCAGTTAACTTTTTCATTACTTTTGCACAGTTTGTGAATTATTTCACAATAATTCATCATTTTTCACTTATTTAATGAATTATTTCATAATAATTTAACAAATACACTTTGTATATAATAAATTCTCTTCTAAAAAATACTTAAATAATTTCCATAAATTCCACAAAAATTCATGTATACATTAATTCATTTCTAAGTTCATTTTATAGCTTAATTTATAAAAAAACACAAAAAATACTTTATTTCTCTTTAGGTAACCATTCGGGAATCAAAGGAAGTTCACCTTACACATTCATTTAAATCAATTTAAGCTTTCTCATAAATGTATTCAATGTCCTAATTTATTATTCTAAAGTCAATTTCAATTATACATACTTTCCCATAGGCGCATTCAAGTTATATAAAAGAAAATCATGCCAATTAAAAGAAAATAGAAGGATTTAGTAGCCACTAACCTTTCGCACAAGCTTTAGATCCTCAAAGGTTCCTTCTCCTTAGGCCTTGGATGTTTGTCCCTCACTTGGAGAACCTACCATGGCCAAATATTCCATAATAAAAAACATTACTTTTTTGTTCTCAAATGCTTAAATTAACCATATAAATGAACTCTAGGCACCCTAAAATATTTGTAGGTACCCTTAAACCAATTTAAAATCATGATTTACACTTATCTCGTTTTGATACCCTAAGCTTTTCCACTTGATTTCTCCTACTTATCATCCTCTAATCAAAGAATAGAGGCTTAAGAAATCATCTAGAGAGGTAGAAATTCACTTAATATGCTTGGATTAAGAGAGAAAAAGAGAGAACACTTTAAGAAAATGGAGATAAAATGAACAATGGTGGTTCAAACAAAGCAAGAAGGAGATGAAGGCTGAAGAGATAAGGTTGGCTACTCAAAATATCATCTCTCAATAGGCTTTTATAATGGCTAAATAGTTTGGGCTTTGGTCCATCCAAGTCCATTAATTTAGGCCCAAAAGCCTAAAATAAAGTCCAATATGCCATTTTCCTATAATTCTCTCACTTTCTAAATCCAAATCAATCTAAAATTGATTCCATCATTCTTATCATATTTAAAATAGGTTGTATGCAAAATTTTAGCCCAATCAAAGTTAGTTACTAATTCGATTCAATCAGATTGATCTGATTCAACAATTATCGGTGTTACGGAAAAATTAACTTTTTATAGCCAAAATATTCTAAAAATCATTTTAGGCATATATTGTAAGGACCTAATCATGATCCTAAGTAGATTATTGCTAATTAATGAGGACTATCGTTAATTAAGCCAAAATTGGATTATTTTGCAATTATCAAGGTTAAGTCCCAAGAGGGGTATTTTTGTAAAATTTTAGCATGTAAGTATATGAGTTAAGTTAAATTAAATTAGAGAAAAGGATATAATTGAAATGAATTAGAAAGTCTTGGGGTTAAGTTGGAAGAAATTGAAATAATGGGGTTTATTTGTGCTTAAAGGCATTTTGGAGATTTACTTGGGAAGATATTTTTCCCCATTCATTTACTTTGGGATACTTGGAGAGATGAGGAATGGACTCTCTCTCTCTTGGTCATGGGATTGAAGAAGAAGCTCTAGGGTTTTGGTGTTTTAGCATGAAGGTAATGTCTCCCTTCTATAGATCTCTTCTTCCATACTTGATTTATGATCTTAGGGTTGTAGGAAGAGATGATAAGTCATGTTTGTTGTCTCTGTGTATAAGAAAATGAAGGAGAAAGAGAGCTACATGAATGGATGTTGAAGGAGATAAAGCTTGATTTTGAGGTACGAGATTCATTTTTGGGATGGTTACTATACATATTTTCCCTCTCATATTGTATGTGCTTTGATAATGAGATTAAGGGTTTAAACTAATATGTTTTGATGATTATAACATGATTAGTAACCTAAATGATCATGTAAGCAAGAGGAGAAGTGACATTTGGGGTTTAAATTCATGTTATACATGATCGATATTCTGGTTTTTCCTCTTTTCTTTCCCACACACAACCACGGGTGAGTTTTCTCTTCCTAACCTATGGCCACGTGTGTTTGTTCTTCATGACACACGACCACGTGATGCTTTCCTCCTTCCCACTCGTGGCCACGTACATTGTTTTCTTTCCCACCCATGGCCACGTGAAGCTTTCCTTCTTCCCACCCGTGGCCACGCACATTGTTTCCTTTCTTACACACGGCCATGCAAGTTTGTCTCCTTTCTTGCACATGGCCACATGATGTTTCTCTCTTCCATGTACATGGACACGTGTGGTTTCTTCTTGGAAACACATGGCCACTTATTGGTTTCTCCTTCAAAATACATGGCCACTCACTCTTTTATGCATGAGAATACATGGCCACTCACTCTTTTATGCATGAGAATACATGGCCAGTTGTCTTATTTTTCATTCCTATACACGACCAAGTATGCATTTCCTCCTTGAAGTATATGGCCACTCACTCATTTTCTTCATGGAAGTGCACAACCACTTATGTCCTTTCCTCTTCTCATGCATGGCCCTTTGTACACTCCAATTTTAATGGTTCTTCTCCACACAAGAGCACAACATTGTATAGCCATGTTTATAAATATAATGCTATAATAAGGAGGAATTAAGCTAGTAATGGGAAAGGTTGATAATGGTTGAGCATGCAAGTGATGAATGGTATGTTAATGGATTACCCAAGAAATGTTATAGTTCTAAAAGTCTTTTAATGCTAAGATTTTAAGTAAATATATATAGTTTAGAAATGTGTGACTAGAGGAGAAGGTCTATTAATTGAATTTGAGTGTTAAGAATGTATAATTGGTGCCATGCGGACACATAACTAATGAGAGTAAGAGACAATATATAATAAGCATATGACCAAGGATAGTAAGAAGTAACCTAATGACTCTAACATGTATATGCTATTTAATGTATCCTATGGCTTTGGTATCGATGCGAACTCAAACAAAGTAACTGGCTTTGCCCAAGTACCATATATATATATATATATATATATATATATATATATATATATATATATATATATATATATATATCAATATTTCTTTTCAATGGCAAGAGATTACCAAGTTATGATCTAATAACATTAAAAAGATAGTTATAATGTGCATAACTAAGTTAAAAGAGATGGAATATTTATTGACAATCAAAGGTGGAACTATAGAAGTTTGGTTATGCTTTAAACCATAATAAGAATTTAATGACAAGCTTTGAGGCAAGAAAACTTACTTATTTAATCATGCCCCATGATATAATATGAAAATCGTAAGTCTGCTAGTAGTGGACTAACGATTAAGATGAAATAACCTCGCACAACTCGCCTAAGTATAAAATATTATAAGATGAAAAATACAAGTAAGATGATTGAAGTATATATGACTGTGTTATAGTATGTCACGTGTGGTTTCTAATCTAGTAATCATGAAAGTGAATCAAGGGATCAAATATGAATAAGTAGTGACCTTAAGCTATCAGAGAACCTACTTATTTTATTATATGGATCATAAATGCTTGAGTGTTGCTATATATATATATATGTGTGTGTGTGTTTATGTATTGATGTGAATAAGTGTAAGAATAGGGAAACTATTCATAGCGAGCAGCAACAAGGTATGTCATCAAGAACTCTCTATGGGTTATGTAAGTACTATATATTGTATAGTTAGCATGGGCGTGCTATGATGAGTAGCTTGTTATAGAGTATGCCCTAGAACCCATGTAATAGGGATGTATTTCATAAGTATGAATTTATATTCTTAATAAAAGGCATCATTCATTTATTAATGCTATGTTTAAATATATGAGTTTGTAAATCTTAAATTAATAAATGAAGTCCTAGATATTATGAACACAGTGCAATGACAATCATGAAAGTGTTCATGATATGAGATGTCAATTGCATCCAAATGTGTTAATATCTAAATATTCCTAGTCATAGAATTAACAAGATAGGGCATTGTTAATTCGGACAAAATAGCACATGTTATGCTTCTTGAATGGTTCAAGTAGTGGTTCTTATAACTGTGATTATGAAAGATAATCAAAGCTAACATGTGGATGCTTATTAGAAGAACAAGTTCATTAGAGACCTGTATAGAGAATTCTCACATGGATATTAAATCTATGTCAGTGAGGAATCTCTTCATAGCAGTTGTGCAAGTATCCTTAGACTTGAGATCACCAAAGTTATCTTAAGTAGCAAGTGGTATATTTTGACTCCATAATTGATTACTTCCAACTATGAGTGAATATAGTTAGGAGGTTGGGTATATCATGACCTACTTGAAGATAGTTGTGTGATTGAAAAAGGATTCAGCATCCCAGATTTAATAAAGGAAGTTATCTCGCATGATTCTATAATTACCTTGTTCAGAGAATCTCTGGCCAGAGTAATATGTCAAGATGGAGAGAGATCTATGGAGGACATTTTGGGAACAATGGTTAAATTAATAGAACATACATAATTAGATTTATATGAGTTGACAGAAATCCATACTCATAAGAAAATGTTAGATAAAAACCTCACAAGCACTCCCTCACATGTTTTACACTCAAGAATATCACTCCTCTCATGTACATAATTAAGGCTTTTACCCTCTTAATGTCCTTTCACTCTTTTGCCTTTTTCCTCTCAAGCTTGCAACTTTAAAATTGCACTTCATAATTTTAATCACAAATCAAAAACTGGAGCATGTTTAAGAAAGCAAGGAAATAATAACTATCAAAAAAAAGATAGCTCAAAAACTAGAACATAAGACTCTAGACACAATGGAGGTGATACATGAACAAGAGTGGTGTACCACTTGATGATAAATAAATTAGAGTATTGGACAAGCAAAGATACTCTAACAATGTAAAAGGAACAAAGACTAGCTTAAAACAAAGAAATAAGCAACAAGAATCAAAGAAAATGACAATATGGATAAAATAAATGAATTTGATTCACTACAAAGTAATCCAAATATAGAACCTAAATATGCTACCCAACAAAGAAAGAAAATCAACAAGATACCAATTAAAACTAAATAAAGTATAAAACATGCAAAACAAATCAATTTAGAGCCAATTTATTCACTATGCCGACTGATGTAACAAGCTTGATTAGTGTGTCAAGTTGTGTGCAAAATGATGGCAAAGTGATAGCAAAATAATGGCAAAAGTTTCAAAAAATGACAGCACAAATGGTGGAAAAAGTTTCCAAAAATGGTTACATAAATGATGGAAAAGTTGCCAAAAATGGTTTCACAAATGATGGAAAGTTTCTAAAAATGGTTATACAAATGATGGAAAAGTTGCCAAAAATGATCACACAAATGGATAGCAAATGATAAAAATGATTGGCACAAATGGATAGCACAAATATTTTCCAAGTAGAAATCCTTATCTAACTAGGATTAGGATTGTAACTCCAATTTAGATATGGACTAGGATTTTTGAAAGCCTAAACCCAAAACAATAAGGATTATTTTTTCTACCTTTTAAAGGATTCCCAAATGTGTTTGGAAAAGGTGTAAATGTTGCCTCTCCCAATCCTAAAGCAAAAAGGATTAGTTTTTCCCACTTATGAAAGAATTGGGATTTCTTTAGGCTATATAAACTACCCTTGCTCAATTGCTCCTTACTTTTTTTTCTCTATTTTTCTTCTCTTTCAAGTTTTTCTCTCTTGTTTCTTTTTTTTTTTGATGAACAATACCAAAACAATGTGATGAACAGTACCATGGTTTTTTTAATTCAACACACCAATATAAAAGGCTACTACTACTAGAATTTGGTTTTTCATGCCAAAGATTCAAAGTTCAAGTTCGGTTTTAAGGCTTTTTAATGAATCAAAACACAAGGTAAGGAAAAGAAAAGGCATTTCCATTCACGTGTTGTTTAGGGGTTCAATAAGGAGGGTGTTTGTCTTCTTTGCGTTTTGAAATCAAAGTGTATGTTCAAGGGGTTTTGAGTTCTTTAACCTTGGGATTCCGCATCAGGTGTTGTAATATTTCTTACATAATAAGAATACTAATATGATTATACATGTTTATAATCTTAAGAGAAAAAAAAAGGTGATAAAGTAAATCATACATATCTTTAGCATTCTAGGTTTGTCCATATTGGAGAGAAAAGAATTAGCAAGTTTTACAAAGAGAGGTTACCTTGGCAAGTATGATTATGAATCATACCCAACTTACAAATCTTGTCTCAAAGGAAAGATAACCAAATCTCCATTTATTAGAAATTAAGAAAGAGCCTCTGAATTATTGGCATTCATTCATACAAATGATGTTTGTGGGCTTGTAAAAGTTTAAGTTAGAGGTAAATATTTTTATTTCATCACCTTCTCCAATAATATGTCAAGATATATATTTGTGTATCATATAAAACACAAATACGAGTTTTTTGAAATGTTCAAAAGATTTAATAATGAAGTTGAAAGACATACTACAAAAGTTATTAAGACATTAAAGTCTGATAAAAGCAAAGAATATCCAAGTAATGATTTTATTGATATCTCAAATAGAATGAAAATTCTCTCATAGTGACATCAAGAACACCATAATACAATGGTGTGTCTGAAAGAATACGTTATTAGATAAAGTAGGATCCATATAGGGTTTGATGGTCTTTTAATAAACTTATAGGATATGCTTTGGAAGCAATAACATACTAAATCAAGTTCCTACTAAGACCTATGAAAATGATAGTAGGAGAACAACAATTGATATAATATTAGTATGCTGATGATTTTTCCTTATTAAAAATGGCATATCAACATTATAAAACACCAATATTTAGCTATCTAAATAGTTCTCTATGAAAGACTTGGGAGAAGTAGCTTATATATTGAAATAAAGATCCATAGAGATATATTTAATAAGTTGTTTAGGCTTTCCCAATCTATGTACATTGATAACATCTTAAAAAGGCATGACATAGAGAATTCCAAATAAGGTTATCTTCTATTGAGCACTAAGATTACTCCTAAAATAGGGAGAATTGTCCAAAAACACCTGTATAGAGGGAACACATGAGTAAAATCTCATATGCTAATGTAATGGGAGTTATCATGTATACCATGACATTTACACATCCTAAAATTGCTTGTGTACTTAGAGTGACTAGCTAATATTAGGTAAATCTTGGGTTAGTTACGTCTGTGGTCATTGAATTTTGCTGTTTATAACCAAATGGTCACAATAAAATAATTTGTCATACAAAAATTATTAAAATTCTATTTTATTTTAATTAAAGTAAAAATGATATGACAATTGATTTTTATATCATTAGAGTGACAGTTAAGCATGCCACATATGATTATCGTGTCATTTTAGGACCAATCAACTTTACAAATAGATTTTGTTTAGTTACTTATTTTTTTGCATGTGTCATCTTTTCTTATTTAAATGATAAAGTGGCATTCTTTCCATCTGGTGGTCTATCTTATAAACTTGATTATCCCAAAATGACATCTCAATCATATATGATATGCTTATTTGTCACTCCGATGTCTTAAAAAATTAATTTTTAGATCATTTTTACTTTAAATAAAATAAAATAGAATTTTGATAATTTTTGTATTACAAATTATTTTATTATGACCATTTAGTTACAAACCCAAAAATTTGGTGATCACGGACATAATTATCCCGGCAAGTCTTAATGAGTAATATTGGAAAGTGCTTAAGACCATTCTTTAGTACTTAACAAGAACTAAAGAATGATTCCTCATATATGGAGATTTTGAATTGAAACTAGATGGTTATTCAAATGAAAGTTTCATGTCAAATAAAGATGATACCAAATCTATTTGTAAATATTTATTCACCTTAAATGGTATTACAATGAGTTATAAAAGTTCGAAAATAAGACACTATAGTTTATTAGAGAAATCACTAATGTGAAGAAATCAAAATTCAAAAGGTTGATGAAAATCAAAACACAATAATTCCACTCGCTACACTATTGGTGCAAAGGAGTTTAACTAGCACTATTAACATTGGTATGAAATTGTTGATTAATATGTTAAGGTCCTTGATTAGTATGATCGATTAGCTCTAGTGCAAGTGGAAGATTATTATGAATATAATTAGTATGTGTAATGGCCTCAATACCAGATAAATCGTGAATAGTATTTTTCGATAGTGAATAGTACTTTCAGACTGAAAAGTACACCCAGAGGTGAAAAATATTTTATTTGACCATCGGAAAATATAGATCACTGTTAGTCCAAGGTTGAAGTTTGAAGTGAATGTGAGGTCAATTAGGTCTCCAAAAGTTAAAAAATGAAAAATGAAGCTGTTCAATTTAAATTGTAACTAGGTTGACTTAGATTTGATCGAACCTTTAAAAAGAGCAAATTAGCTCTAAAAATTGCTAAAAAATTTGCATATATGTAACACCCTAATACCATAACCATGGATAATCATCAATCATCATCATCATAAACCTGACTAGGCAATAATAATAATAATAATAATAATAATAATAATAATAATAATAATAATAATAATAATAATAATAATAATAATAATAATAATAATAATAATAATAATAATAATAATAATAATAATAATAAGACAAGCCATTATTACATTCCATAATAAAATAATCAAGCTTATCGATAAATAATCATAACATAAATGGCCTTCAGGTATCTTGAATTCCTCAAGGCAACTGCATCTTGCCCGATCCTTTGAAGCTTATCTTGAAACCTACACGGATAAATAAATCCGTGCTAAGCTATAAAGCTTAATGGGGAACAAAAACTCTTTAGCTAACTTCTAACCATAAATCATCATGTCATATACAACTTTCTATATAATACAGAATAACACTTGAGTCTATTGTATTGATCAATTCACCAAGAACATATTGGGGAAGTACTTAATCTTGTTAAGAATACCCTATTTACTTATGTCTAGAGCATTCTATAAATTCTTTTAATGAAAAACTTGTGAATTAAATAGCATCATCTTACTTGTTCTCTTTCTTTAACTAGCTTGATTCATACCTTTTATTCATTTACTACAACTTTAGAATTCATACATCCAGGTTGTTGATAGTACAAAACTTTAACTTAATGAATCAAGCACAATGTTACATAATTCATGCGTATGTGTTCCTTAATATTATCTTAACATGGTAACTTAGACCTCTTACAACACCTATTTATATCATATGTTACACTTAGTGAGGTCGATGTTATCATTATGCATATGTGCGTGCAAACCTTCATATTAGATTCATAAACTTTACATCCTTTATGTTATCTTAGCATGGTAACCTGATTATCTTACAATCTTAATTCTATGTCATGCATTGAACTTGGTTAAATGAATGATATCTTTAAACCTATATGTGTGTAAACATTTATATATATTTAAATAGACTGGCAGAATTGCATGTGATCACAAAGAACAAGCATTACATATCATGGTTATAAAACAAGGCTTCGATGCCACATGTATGCATTTTATAACAGAGCACATAAAGCTTAGTATACATGTTATAGTCTATGTAAGTTTTTAATACAATATGGTACATTTTGGGATCCATATATTCTCCGTGGAATACCACCGATGGAGTTCAACTCACATCGACACTCACACGGGAACCTTCCTCATGGTCGGTGATATACATATCTCATAATCATGATGTATTGAAAGTGCCATCTCATTTCATAAAGACAGTTATAATCATAAGGAAATTTAAGATAAAATAACACAATACAATAAGTCATTCATCATGCGTATGTTAACTACATGAAGAAGTCGATGCATATATATATATATATATATATATATATATATATATATATATATATACCACTTTATTCCTTGTATCCTTTTTCTTTTTATCAACTTTAATAGCCTGCCTAAGTACTAGTTTAAAGGGTGGATAACGGGAGCAATGGATACCAAAGGTATCGAACTATGGATATCCAAAGATATTAAACAATGGACCCAAATGGCCTCAAACAATGGTTCCAGTAAGGAACAAACTATGGACCCAAAAGGGCCGAACGATGGTTCCTTTAAGAAACAAGACCCAAATGGGTTCAACTATGGCAGCTGTAACTATATCCCTTTAGGTATGAACTAAGACCCGCAGGCTTAACCTCTTAAAAACATCTTTAATTTAACATATCCTTCTTTACTTAGTACATCATTTGGCTTAAAGCCACTTTTCATAAAAGAATGCATATCATTCATATCATACTTCAAAGATTGAGCTCTAGTCTTCAATACATATGGATGCTATCATATGATCATCTAGTTGCATTAACTTTCTTTCTTTCATATCATGATGGTTACAGGTTTATGAAATTAATAATAACATGTAATCTTTCATTATTAGCATTGTGTGTGTCCACATGTGCATATACATATATATGCAGTTTAAATCATGAAAATACAGGCTTTCATTACTCATACTTATTCACATATTGAATTAAGCTATGTTGGGAATTATTGGTTACATGCTTCTCCTACATAAGCGGAATTTAAAAATTTTAACCAATATATCTGATCTTGCCATGAATTTACAATATACATATTAATGAGAATAAGAAAAATCAACTTTGATTTTTGTTGTACAGTTGATTTTCCTTCGCACCGGGTTGTCGCAAACCACAGTGTCCAAAATTGAACACCTCCAATGAGTAATCCACACTAGAGAATGAACCAACAATTGGTAGAAAATAAGGGCTGGCCGAAAACCCTAGAATCTAGCTTTGGGAGTGGCGGCTAGGGTAGAGAGAAAAAGAGAAGAAACTTTTCTTAAGTGTTCACACACTCTTAAGCCTAATTCCCCTATCACTTGGATTTTTATAGTTAGGTTAAAAATCCAAATTCATAATGGGATTGAGCTCTTTAAAATTGCTGGAGAATTATTAATTGGGCTTCTAGAATTATTTATAATTATTTGGGTTCTATTAAATCTAATTTAAGCCCTTTTCACAAAAGACTGCACAAAACCCACAAACTAGGCCCTTTGTATATATTCTTGGATTTAATTACCCAAATGAATTCCAAATCCAACCAAATTAAATATGTAGGCTCCATAACACTTATGTAACATATTTAATATATTTTTGTCCAAGAAATAAGCCTCTAAGGCCTTCTGTTTTGGAGTTGGCATGTGGCCCTTCTTCAGGAGGGCTTCTGTGCCAACTTCACTTCTTTGGGCCTTTATAATTCCTCCAACGGATCTATTAATTATTATATCAGCCCTATAAAACTTATAGTTCAATAATAATTAATTATAAAATACATTATTTCAATTAGGTCCAATTTTATATAACATATCAAAAAAGTTCTACGAATAATTTTACTTGATCATAATTAATTAAATTCTTTAATTAATTATTATCTTATTCACTTCTCTATCCCCATAATAATAGAAAATATTATTATCCTTGTCATTTTATCATTTTATCCTTTTTCTCTATATGTGTGTGACCTATTATTAGGTTCCTGTCCATATTAGCAGTATAATATGTAATTGTGAGTTCTATTCAAAACTCACATGATTTAAAATCCTTTAAATCATTTTATCAATCCCCATTGATATTCTTGATACATTATTATACAAGTCATGATTGGCCTCTAGCTAGGCATTATGACTACCTAAATATTAGGAAAGTCAAGTGGTTTGACTATACCCTTCCATAGAAACAATTATCGTGCAATTACTCCTTTCACCATTCTTATCTCAATTAGATTCTGAGTATGGATTTCTGTCAACTTATATAAATCTAATTATGTATATTCTATTAATTTAACCAATGTTCCCAAAATGCCCTCCATAGATCTCTATCCATCTTGGCATATTACTCTAGCCATAAATTCTCTGAACAAGGCAGTTATATAATCATGCGAGATATCTTCACTTATTAAATCTGGTATGGTGAATCCTTTGTCAATCACTCAACTATCTTCAAGTAGGTCATGATATACCCAATCTCCTAACTATGTTCACTCCCAGTTTGAAGTAATCAGTTATGGAGTCAAAATATACTACTTGCTACTTAAGATAACTTTGATGATCTCAAGTCTAAGGATACTTGCACAACTGCTATAAAGAGATTCCTCACTGACATAGATTTAATATCCATGTGAGGATTCTCTATACAGGTCTCCAATGAAATTGTTCTTCTAACAAGCATCCACATGTTAGCTTTGATTATCTTTCATAATCACAGGTATGAGAACCACTACTTGAACCATTCAAGAAGCATAATATGTGCTAGTCTGTCCGAATTAACAATGCCCTATTTTGTTAATTCTATGACTAGGGATATTTAGATATTAACACATTTGCATGTAATAGACATCTCATATCATGAACACTTTCATGATTGCCTTTGCACTGTGTTCATAATATCTAGGACTTCATTTATTAATTTAAGATTTACAAACTCATGTATTTAAACATAGCATTAATAAATTAATGATGCCTTTTATTAAGAATATAAACTCATACATATGAAATACATCCTTATTACATGGGCTCTAAGGTATACTCTCTAACAATCTCCCACTTGCAGTAGAGCCAATCACTTATATGTCTTAGACCCATGCTATTTATATAGTGATCATGCTTAATCTGGGAAAGTGTTTTAGTGAGGGGATCCATCACATTATCATCTGTGGGAACCCTTTCTATTTTCACATCATTTCTAGCTACTATTTCCCTTATGAGATGGTCGTGTTTGAGAACATGCTTGGATTGCTGATGAGACCGTGGTTCCTTTGCTTATGCAATGGCTCCATTGTTGTCACAATATAAAGGAATCGAATCAACAATCCTAGGCATCACTCCTAGTTCAGTTATGAACTTTTTGATCCAGACTGATTATTTGGCTGCTTCTGAAGCAGCAATGTACTTAGCTTCTATCGTGAAATCAGCAGTTGTTTCTTGTTTGGAACTCTTTCAACTAACTGCTCCTCCTCCCATTATGAACACATAACCAGACTGTGATTTACAATCATCTTTGTCAAATTGGAAGCTAGCATATGTATACCCATTTACTTCCAAACTGCCCTCTCCATATACCAAGAATATATCCTTAGCCCTTCTCAAGTACTTAAGGATACTCTTGACAGCTGCCCAGTGTTCCTTTCCAAAATTGGATTGGAATCTACTTGTGACACTTAAAAGAAATGCTACATCTGGACATGTACATAACATAGCATACATGATAGAACCAATTGTAGATGCATATGGTATTTTATTCATGCTCTCTTTATCCTCTAGTGTATGCGGACACATAGACTTAGAAAGGTGTTTCCCATGCACCATGGGTATAAACCCTTTCTTAGAGAGATTAATATTGAACCTCTTCAATACTTTATCTATATATGTACTTTGAGAAAGACCTAGCAACCTATTAGATCTATCTCTATAGATCCTTATTCCCAGAATATAGGATGCTTCTCCAAGTTCTTTCATGGAGAATTGCTTGGATAACCATATTTTAACAGATTGGAGAAGAGAAATGTCATTTCCCATGATCAATATGTCATCTACATATAGAACTAGGAAGACAATTGCACTCCCACTAACCCTTTTATACACATAAGGTTCATCTTCATTCTGTGAGAAACCAAACTCTTTGATTGTCTCATTGAATTGTATGTTCCAGCTCCTAGAGGCTTGCTTCAATCCGTAAATGGATCTTTGAAGCTTGCATACCTTTTTGCCATTTCCTGATGTGAACCCTTTTGGTTGTGTCATATACACATCCTCAGTCAGATTTCCATTTAGGAATATTGTCTACACATCCATTTGTCAAATCTCATAATCATAATGAGTAATGGCTAAAAGTATTCTTATAGACTTAAGCATCGCCACAAGAGAAAAGGTTTCATCATAGTCAATACCTTCCTTTTGACGATAACCCTTTGTACTAAGCGAGCTTTATAGGTAACTATATTACCTTCCATGTCGGTCATCTTTTTATAGACCCATTTGCACCCTATGGGTTTTATCCCTTCAGGTGGTTAAGTTAAAGTCCATACTTTATTCTTATACATGGAGTCCATTTCAGACTGCATAGCCTTAAGCCATAAATCACGTTTTGAACTATTCAAAACTTCTTGATAGCTTGTAGGCTTATTTTCCTCTACTACAATTATGCCTCTATCCGAATCAATGTGAAATCCATGTCTCACAGGGATAGAACGCATCCTAGTAGATCTTCTAGGATTTTTTGTATAATCAGGTTCAACTGCAATCTCAATATTATGAAATTCAGTTTCGAGTTCAATTAGTTGATCTTCTTCTATTTGTGGGTCTTGAACTTCACCAAGTTCAATTTTACTCCCACTATCCTCTCGTAGGAGAAATTCTCTTTCCAAGACGACAACATGCCTTGAAACAAATACCTTTTGTTCTAAGGGATGATAGAAATAATATCCAAATGTTTCTTTTGGATATCCCATAAATAAACATTTGTCAGACCTAACATCTAGTTTGTCTGACATTGTCCTCTTCACATAAGTAGGACAACTCCATACTTTCATATGAGAAAGCATGGGTTTCTTGTTATTCCACATCTCATATGGAGTAACATCAACCGATTTTCTAGAAACTTTGTTTAACACATAAATAGCAGTTTCTAGTGCATATCCCCAAAAGGACTTAGGCAAGTCTGCTCGGCTTATCATTGATCGAACCATATCTAATAGTGTTTGATTTCTCCTTTCAGATACACCATTGTGTTGTGGTGTATATGGTGGAGTCTATTGAGATAAAATCCCATTATCTCTAAGATAATCCTTAAATTTTTGGCTTAAGTATTCTCCACCTCGATCTGATCTAAGTATTTTAATACTCTTGCCAAGTTGTTTCTCTACTTCATTTCTAAATTCTTTGAACTTTTCAAATGCTTATGGTTTATATTTTATTAGATAAATATATCCAAACCTAGAATAATCATCTATGAAAGTAATGAAGTAGGAGTAACCTCCTCTGGCATGTGTAGTCATTGGACCACGTACATCTGAATGTATTAAGTCCAAAACCATTTTAGCTTTTTCTCCTTTACCAATAAAGGGAGCTTTTGTCATTTTTCCCAATAAACAAGATTCACATGTATCAAATGATTCATAATCAAATGATCCCAAATCACCTGACTTGTGTAATTTGGTCATGCATTTCTCATTTATATGGCCTAAACGAAAATGCCATAAATATGAGGTATTTAGATTATCATGTTTCATTCTCTTGGTATCCACGTTATGCACTTCTTTAATTAAATCAAGAACAAATATACCATTCTCAATGATAGCTTTTGCATAAAACATATTGTTCATAAAAATGTAAAAACACTTGTCCTTTAAAGAAATGTCATAATTATTCAATAAACAACTGAAAGAAATAATACTCTTGGATAAAGCTGGAACATAATAACAATTATTTAATTCCAGTACTAATCCACTAGGAAGAGGCAAATGGTAAGTCCCCACAACTGTTGTAGAGATGTTTTGTCCAGTAGCTGACTGCTAACATATCTCTACCTTTTCGACTCTTCTAAAGCTTCTAAGCCCCTGTAGATCATTACACAAGTGAGATCCACATCCGGTATCTAATACCCAAGATTGTTTTAAAGCAATAAAATAAGTATTAATTTCAATCATATGAATACCTGAAATAGAAGTATCAGCATGCTTCTTCTCCTTAAGAGAATCTAGATAGGCCTTGCAGTTACGTTTCTAGTGACCATCCTTTCCACAATAGAAGCAAGTTCCATTGGGATTCTCTTTCTTGGCAACCTTCTTCTTAGAGATCCCACCATTCTTTGGTTGTGCCTTGGTTATCTTCTTCTTCTTCTGCTTCTTGCCTTTAGCAAAAGTGACAACCATGACACTTTTTGGATCCTTCTTAAAGGATCCATCAGCTGTCTTGAGCATGTTGATTAACTCAGGAATGGTTACTTAGATCTTATTCATGTTGAAGTTAAGCATGAAAGGTGCATAACTTGGAGCCAATGAGTACAAGATTAAATCTATGTATAGATCATTATCCATAACATAGCCAAGTTTACTCTAATGCTAAATATACCCATACATCTTCAATGCATGAGTAGCAGTTGAAGTGCCTTCCACCATTTTGTAGCTAAATATAGCTCGAGAAATCTCATATTGGTCAGTTCTAGCCTGAGAAGAATAAAGCTCCTCTAGATGCAAAATGATGGTTCTAGCATCTATCATCTCATGTTGCTTCTGAAGCTCTGAGGACATAGCACCCAGCATTAGACATGCTGCCGCTTCACTATCCTTTATGTATTTTCGATAAGTGACTTTGATCTCATCAATGGTATCATCTGATGGAAGTGGTGGTGGATCTTTATCCAAGACATAATGGATCTTCTTAGCTCTGAGAACAATTCTCACTTACCTGATCCAGTCAGAATAATTGCCCCCAACCAGCTTGTTATCCAAGATTGATCGTATATTAATGTTTGATGTGCTCATGATGATGACCTAGATGTGAAAAAGAAAACTTATGAGAGTATGTTCATATATATGTATTTATTAATAAGATCTTTAATTAATCCATTTACTCCCACTATTTTATTGCGAATTAATAGCCCTCACTATATAATCCGAGAAAACCCATTGGTTTTTCTAATGGGCCAATATCCAATTCTAAAAAATTAATTTAGAACAGCCCCTAAAATTACAAGCTATTCACGCAAAAACCAAAAATTCTTTTCTCAAAAGAATAGTTTTTATTTCCATTTTATATATTTGATCACACTTATATCCAAAAATCAATATTTCTCATTCATGAACAATCAAATCTGGTATTTTAAAGTTCATGACATAAATAACTCAAAAAATAAAAATTATTCCGAAGAAAAATATAGAATTGTATATTTATGGCAAAACCGAGGTTGTGATACCATGTTGGGAATTATCGGTTACATGCATCTCATACATAAGAGGAATTTAAAATTTTTAACCAATATATCTAATCTTGCCATGAATTTACAATATACATATTAATGAGAATAAGAAAAATCACCTTTGATTTTTTTTGTACAGTTGATTTTCCTTCGCACCGGGTTGTCGCAAACCACAGTGTCCAAAATTGAACACCTCCAATGAGTAATCCACACTAGAGAATGATAGAATGAACCAATAATTGATAGAAAACAAGGGCTAGCCAAAAACCCTAGAAGCTAGCTTTGGGAGTGGCGGCTAGTGTGAGGACCCAAATTAGGCCCTAGTAGAATTCAAGGACATAATCCCAATTATAAATGTTTAAACAAGCTTAATTAGATGAATTATTATGAGTTTATATAAATTGAAGGATAAACTAGTTATTTATTTCTATGTGTTATTGAAATAATATTTGATTTCAAGGATCAATTGGGATATAAGTGTTATTAATTTATCAATAATTATATGATAAATGTGTAAATTATATGGTATGAATTTTATAAGGTCATAATTAAATTTTTATGGTTGGTTTAATAATATTCAAGGGAGTAATTGTGGTATAAAGTATTAGTTTAGGGCTTAATTTGTAAATTCAGCATCTTAAGGGTCAAATGTGAATAAATGAATAATTGAGAGGTTAATTTAAGAGAAAGAATAAGTGATTAGGTTGATTTATAACATGCAAAAAGGCAGGGGTTAATTAAAGGACATGCAAATTATTGAGGGATCAAAAATGAAATTTTCTTTAGCTATTATAAATAGCCATTTGATAGTGGAAAGAAAGAGAGTGGTAAGAAGAGATTGTGAAGGACGAAATCTGTAGAGAGAGTTACAGAGATTTTCTTTCTTCTTCTCATTTCTTAAAGCCATAGTTGATTTCTCAAGGTATTCTTGAAGAGGAAATACTTGCATGTTGATTAATTAAGATCATTAGTTTTAAGGTCAATATATTAACTTGATAGTTCACCTCTTCTTCTTTTTTCCTTCTTCTTCTTCTTCTTCTTCTTCTTCTTCATCTTCTTCTTATTTTGGTTGATGATGGATTAAGATAAATGTTGGAAGTTTGATGTTGAATGTATGTATTGATGTAAGGAGAAAAAGAAGGTAGAAGAAACAAGGAAAAAGGGCTTGCAAGGGGTTGAAGACAAAGGAATTTTCAGCCAAGGTATGGGAACTTAGGGCTGTTCATATTGCATGTGAATTATTTGTTGGAATATGTTGTGATTGACAGAAAATTTAGGGTTATGATTTCTGGTTTTTATCGGGGGTTTTTGTATGAATTTGAAGAACAGATTCAGATGTGAGAGTCATTGCCGAGTCGTGAAGCCCTTCATGAGTCGTGAACTATTGTCCAACTCGTGAAGCCCTTCACTAGTCGTGAAATGCTGCCCTTTTTCTCCACTCGTGAGCCCCTTCACGAGTCGTGAAATGTTGCCCTTTTACTTCACTCGTGAGCCTCTTTACGAGTAGAACGTTTCTTCACGACTGATTGACCTATCTGGATTGTTTTGCTCATAAGTTGAGTTATAGAACAGAAAATTGAGTGATTCTTTTTGCGTTAGAAACTAGACTTCCATACCTATATTTTATATAAAGAAACATAAACTTAAATCTGTCTCTAAGTATATGGAATTTAGGGTTGAATCCGGACTAGTTTCCCTGGACTGCTAATAGAAACAGACTTTACAGTAATGGGCATAACTTTTAGTAGAGATGTTGAAATGCTACAAAATAAAATTCTGATGAAAATAGAGACATGAAAGTTTAACTTTGATGAAGAAATGTTGGTCTATATCCTTTTAAATTGTACATTATGAATTTTTCTAAGTGGCAGACCACACTGTTTAGTTTTAAAAACAGCCTATAGTATTTTTCCAATAAATCGAGCTATAGGTCAGATCTTAAGATGAATTTTAATGCTATGGAAAGTAGTCACAAAGGGGGATAAGATTGTAGAAGATAATTTTGCCTAAAAATGACATCTTCAATTTCAAATGTGGCTCATAAGTCGAGTCTAGAATGCTACTTTGTGCAGATTTTCTTTAACGTACTTTATTTTATGGTTTTCAATATGTATTTATGTGATTACAAAATGAATTGGATAGGGCATGTAATATGACTATTGAATACAAGATTATATGTATACATATACATTCACACGTGTACATAGGTAACGACTAGTGATGTATATATCTAACATATAATTGTGATTAAATTTGTACATAATTGTTATATGCAAGGTTAATGTATGTATATACTCTTATGATGATATATGCTCGGTTATCATTAAGCAATGTCTAACCCAGAAATACATGTAAGTAAGGATGTAAATCAAGTTATGATTACATATGTATAGCTTAACTACATGCTGTTATGATAAATTTATAGTTATATGGAAGCACATTGAATTAAGTATGGCATGTAATATGATACTTATAGTTTGAAATGCCAACTTTACTGGTAGAAAGAAGTATTGTGATTTGTAGATCATATGTGAACATATAAACATATTTATATATATATATAATATGATCTTACATGATTGGGTTTGAATTTTGAAAGATGTTTTAGAGTAATGATTCAAAGTATATGTGTAAAGTGAAATATATGAATATATCTTTACTTAATTGAAATGACATGAGTAAGAATATGTGATGTCACATGTTGGCATGTTGAAATACAGATCTACAGTGCTAAAGACTCCATTATAGAAATTTTATTAAAGCATATAATGGCATTGTTATATGAGACTATGTATACAAGTGTATGCATTAGAGAAGGAGTATCTTGTCATGTGACTATTATATGAGAAAAGTGTATAAATTGTTTATGAATTGTGCATACATGTATATGTATTAGAGAAGATAGATATTTTTACATGCTTATGTAGTTCAAATGGCCTTATATAAGTATAGTCTTAACATACAGAATAGTCACATGATTTAATAGAATTACAAGAACAGAACAGTAATACCCAACAGTGAAATGTTCACAGGTTTACAGAAAGTTACATATGAGCGCTCTTATGAGTAAATTGTTCATAGTTATACAAGAGTATATATGTGCGTATAAGAATATGAATGTATAAAGAAAAGATAAAGTAAATAGATCTTATTGCCTGCGTTGAGTCTAGGAAGTGGAGCAGCTGCGATAGTTTCAACCCCGTTTGGGTTGTAGTTAACCCCGTTTGGATCATTTTCAACCCCGTTTGGGTTGTAGTCAACCCCGTTTGGGTGACTAAACAGACTTGTACCTTCGGGTACCACCGTATAACCCATTATCCACCTCTTTAGAATAGTACAGGCTTTATACCAAAGTTAAGAATAGTTTGATGTTTAATTTAAAGCTTTATGAAGCATGACAATTCATAAATTGATTTAAGAATCTAATTTATATGCGAAATTCCTTTTCATCACATATGGAAATTATGATATTAAAAGATGCTGTGATATACACTTATGCATGATTATCGCATATAGAAATAGTATGTACAAAGTTATATAAATGAACTAGGGCATCACTAATATCTAGTTATGAACTATATAGAGATAGTATGTTTTCTATAGTAATATGTGGTTTGCTTGAGACAGATAAATGACTTGCAAGATTCATCATGTTTGAAAGCCATTATATAAATGTTTTGCTGCAATAAGTGTTTTCTATAGCAAATGAATATAAGAGTTATGAATAGGCTTTCGCGTTGGTGATTGCTGTTCAAATTAATTCATTTGGGTTATATGCTTTCCCTATATTTACCCGTTCTTGTTCTTTATTGAGAATTGATGTATATTGTCTTGTGCATACACATAAAGTATTTACAGATTTATAAATGATAAAGTTCACATGATAATGGTATTTGAGATAGAAGCAAGCTAGAAATTCTATGTATGCATTGGTACAATAAGTATTACAAATATAATTCTAGATAAATGATAAACTTTCATAGTACTAATACTTTGTTTTACTTATGAATATGCATATGTCCTTGTTGATCATAAGCTTATATATGAATATATATATATATATATATATATATATATATATATATATATATATATATATATATATATATATATATATATATATATATATATATATATATATATTCCTAGCATATGTTAAAGTGTGTAATAGATGGAAGGAATGACTGAGTATAAACAGTGGTATAATAATCAATGAATGAATCGCAAGATTTAAAGGACGAACATGCTTATATGATTAAATGTTGTGTATATTAAGTATCAATGCCGAATTTACTATCATTAAATCATTCGGTAATTATGTGTGGACTCTTTTCTGTATTTTCTTATATTGAGTATAAGTTATACTTTATAGTTCATGATGTATGCTTTGGCGACTACTGTGAGTGGTCGTTTGTCATATTTAGTGTTCCCCACTAAGCTTTATAGCTTAGCACGGATTTTTGTTTATCCGTATAGGTTGTGAGAACAGGACTTTCTTCCAGGACTGATATCTGCAGCAGGTTGGCCAACACAAGTCTTAGAAGATTATAATAGAGTCTTCTTTTTGTCCTTATATTTTATAGTTATGGAAACCTTAATTATGTTAGAAATTTTGTAATTTCTATAGATGTTATGTATATGTAATATTCAATGTTAATGAGAATCATCTTTAAGTAAAGCTTCTAATAGTTAACTTTTAGTTATCTGTTTAGTTGGATAACATATCAAATGTTATGATAGCATGCTTAATTAATTTAAAACAAAGTGTTATAGCTAAGTATAGGATAAGGGTGCTACAGCTAGGGTAGAGAGAAAAAGAGAAGAAACTTTTCTTAAGTGTTCACACACTCTTAAGCCTAATTCCCCATCACTTGGATTTTTATAGTTAGGTTAAAAATCGAACTTCATAATGGGATTGGGCTCTTTAAAATTGCTGGAGTATCATTAATTGGGGTTCTGGAATTATTTATAATTATTTGGGCTCTATTAAATCCAATTTAAGCCCTTTCACAAAAGACTATGCACAAAACCCACAAACTAGGCCCTATATACATATACTTGGATTTAATTACCCAAATGAATTCCAAATCTAACCAAATTAAATATGTAGGCTCCATAACACTTATGTAACATATTTAATTTATTTTGGTCCAAGAAATAGGCCTTTAAGGCCTTCTGTTTTGGAGTTGGCGTGTGGCCATTCTTCAGGAGGGCTTCAGTGCCAACTTCACTTCTTTGGGCCTTTATAATTCCTCAAATGGATCTATTAATTATTATATCAGCCCTATAATACTTATAGTTCAATAATAATCAATTATGAAATACATTATTTCAATTAGGTTCAATTTTACATAACATATCAGAAAAGTTCTGCGAATAATTTACTTGATCATAATTAATTAAACTCTTTAATTAATTATTATCTTATTCACTTTTCTATCCCCATAATAATATCAAATATTATTATCCTTGTCATTTTACTATTTTATCCTTTTTCTTTATATGTGTGTGACCTATTGGGTTCCTGTCCATATTAGCAGCATAATATGTAATTGTGAGTTCTATTCAAAACTCACATGATTTAAACTGCTTTAAATCATTTTTTCAATCCCCATTGATATTCTTGATACATTATTATACAAGTCATGATTGGCTTCTATCTAGGCATTATAACTACCTAAATGTCAGGAAAGTCAAGTGGTTTAACTATACCCTTCCATAAAGGAATATCCCAAGAGGATGATATAAATGTGCCCGATAACAAGATGCTATATCAAGCATTTATTAGGGAGATTCGAAAGCTGAACCTTAGGATAGATGGAATAGAAGAGAGGCAAGAAGGAATACATCCAATGTACCTAGAAGGACAGCAAGGAGAAACCAAATTATTGAACAAAATGTAGTGCATGATTAAGATGATGAAGATGGAGAGGAGGCTAGTGCAACAATAGATGGGAACTTGGGCAACATCAAACTCAAGATTCCTCCTTTTACAGGCCGAAATAGTGCAGAAGAGTATTTGGAGTGGGAGTAGAAGGTGGAGATGATCTTTGAATGCAACAGATATTTAGAAGAAAAGAAAGTGAAGCTTGTACTAAGGAGTTCACTGAGTATGCAGTGTTTTGGTAGGAGCAACTCAATTTGAGTAGAAGGAAGGTAGGAAGGCATCCCATTAATAATTACGAAGACATGAGAAAAAAGTTTGTTCCTTCACACTATTTTAGAGAATTACATCAAAAATTGCATAGGCTTGTGCAGGGAGCAAAATCAATGGAGGAGTACTATAAGGAAATGGAAATGTGCATGGTGAGAATAAACATTGATGAGGATAAGGAGGTCACCATGGCTCAGTTTCTAAGTGGGCTAAACAATGATATTACTGATGCCCTTAAATTATACAAATATGACTCCATGGAAGAAATGTTGCATATGGCAATGAAGATTGAAAAGCAAAAGAAGAGTAGAGGCTTCCATAAGAACAACAACAACAACTCAAATTACTCTTTGGCATCTAAATGGACCAAAAAGGAGGAGAAGAAAGACTTTAGGGTATCTAAACCCTATAGGGCATATTTGACACCCAAAGAAGAAAAGGTACCCCAACTTCCAAACAAGGTTGTTAAAGTGAACTGTAGTACTCCTACCCCTAGTAGAGAAATTAAATGTTTTAAATGTTTGGGTAAGGGGCATATAGTACATGAATGTCTTAATAGGAGGGTAATAATAGCTAGGGATGGTGGGTAAATTACTTCTGAATCAGAAAATAGTGATAATGAAATGCCTTCTTTAGAAGATTGTAGTGATTGTGATAGTGAAGGAGAGTTATTAGTCGCTGAAATCAGGACATCTTTAGTTGCTAGGAGAGCTTTAAACTTGAATGTTAAAGAAGATAGCCTAGAATAAAGAGAGAACATATTTCACACTAAGTGTTTAGTTAATGGGAGAGTGTGCACAATCATTATTGATGGGGGGAGTTGCACGGATTTAGCTAGTGCAAGTATGGTTGAAAATTTGAACTTGGCATATGAGAAGCATCCTAAACCTTATAGGTTGTAATGATTAAATGATAGTGGAGAAGTTAAGGTGACACGCCAAGTTAGAGTGCCATTTTCAATTGGATGGTACAAGGAAGAGGTTTTATGTGATGTTGTACCTATGCAGGCAGGCCATTTGCTTTTGGGGAGGCCTTGGCAGTTTAAAAGACAAGCTATTCATAATGGGTACACTAACCAATTTTCTTTTTCTTATGAAGGTAGAAAGGTTGTTTTAGCTCCATTATCTCCTCAAGAGATTTATGAAGAACAAAAGAAAATGTTTGAGAAAGAGAAATAGGCTTCGGCCAAAGGAGTAAAGGGTAGAGAGGTTTCGACCCAAGGAGTAAGAGAAAGAGAAAAAGAAAAAAAGGGAAAATAGGTCAGAAAAGAAACAAAACAAATAAATGGCCCATTGGTGAGTGAAAATAAGCAATGGAGAAAGCAAAAACAAAATTTTTATGTGAGAACAAGAGATGTTTAAAGTGCTTTAGCTTTAGGACAACCATTGATCCTTGTCATCTACAAGGAAACTTTGTTTTCTAACACTGACTTAATATTGATTATTTTTCTCCTAGTTTTGTTTTTATGTTGCAGAAGCATTTTGATGTATTTCCTAAAGAGATGCTAGATGGATTGCCACCTTTGAGAGGGATAGAACATCAAATTGACTTTGTGCCAGGATCTACCATCCCCAATAGACCAGCCTATAGAAGCAGCCCTATAGAAACTAAGGAGATGCAAAGGCAAATGGAAGAACTCATGGAGAAAGGATTGGTGAGAGAAAGCATGAGTCCATGCGTCATGCCAGTTCTTTTGGTGCCTAAAAAGGATGGAACATGGAGGATGTGTGTTGATTGTTGTGCAGTCAACAAAATCATGTAAAGTATAAACATCCCATTTTTAGGCTAGATGATATGTTGGATGAATTATGTGGTGCTGTGTATTTTACTAAAATTGATTTAATGAGTGGATATCATCAAATTAGAATGAAACCTAGTGATGAGTGGAAAATAGCTTTCAAAACTAAATATGGTTTGTATGAGTGGTTAGTTATGCCATTTGGGCTATCTAATGCCCCTAGCACTTTTATGAGGCTCATGAACCAATATTACGTGCATATTTAGGAAAGTTTGTTGTTGTGTACTTTGATGATATGCTCATTTACAGCAAGTCTTATGAAGAACATATTGAGCTTGTTAGGTTAGTTTTACAAGCTTTGAGATCTGAAAAGTTGTATGCTGTATGCTAAGCTTAAGAAATGCACATTTTGCATAGATAGACTTGTGTTTCTTGGTTTTGCAGCGAGTGCACAAGGAATTGAAGTGGATAAAGAAAAAGTGAAGGTAATTCAAGAATGGTCCACGTCTAAAACTACTTCTGATGTAAGGAGCTTCCATGGATTAGCAAGTTTTTATAGGCGTTTTGTGCATGATTTTTCGTCCATTGCTTCACCACTTACAGAAATCATCAAGAAGGATGTTAGATTCAAGTGGGGAGAAGCATAACAAAAGGCATTTGATACTTTGAAAGGGAAGTTGTATTATGCTCCTATTTTATCTTTGCCCAATTTTGATAAGACATTTGAAATAAAATGTGATGTTACTGGAACAACTGATTGATATCCTAGCCGATTTTTATGATATGCCCACTTTTCATGCTGGCATGGTATTACTCTGTTGTTTCACTTGGTGCCTGTTAGTGTATACTAAAGATCCCATGACTTGGGATTATGAGCTATTTAGCATAATAGATGGCATATTTTAGGGGTGTAACCCATTTCCTGTTATTGTAGCTGAGACCATTATTGGTTTGGATGTTGAACCTTGATTCCCTTCTTATTGGTAATCCTTTGCTTCTTTAGGTATGTCCTTAATTTTGAAGGTAGTACCCCCTCCCCCTTATGGGTTTTCATACTAGCTTTTCTTGTTGAAATATGCATCTTTTTGAAATTTTACGTATCTCTTTGCCTTATTTTTGTTCCAGATGAACCCAACTCACCCCAATGCCTTTTTTTATTTTTTATTTTAGGTGTGGCTTTGTGAAAAGCTGCAACTACTATCAGAGCCTCCTCATTGAGTCACAGTTATAGGTATCTACCCTATGAGTTATGTTACGCTTCGATATTTGCATCTTAAGTTTTGATCAATCCAGAATATTGTTGATTAGTTGGGCCATTCGATTGATGCTGACATTGCATTTAGGTGTGCTTGGTTGTCTATTACCTTTGTGTTTAGGGATGGAGATTCTGGATGTGTTCCCTTATATGGACTACATCATGCCACTTTCTATGTTGCTACTTGATGTGCTTGATAGTTTTGGGATGGATAGGATATTGTCAGATTTCCATTGGGTTTTTGAGATGGTACCCTTAGTTATCCCTTCATGTTAAAGTACTATTAGAAGGTGTGGGCCCGACTTCGAATGAGGAATACCATTTCTGACATCAGTACTTGTGATTTCACCACTTTCGACTCTTACAAGTGATAAGGTCACCTATCCGACTGTTGATAATAGGATTTGGGCTATTAGGTACTTGGATGAGAGAGAGGTGATATAGATATATTAGATTAGACACCATTACAGACTATATCTTTTATTTCTATTGGACTTTTCAATTTTGAAAATGTAAAAGAATGTGCGACTTTTGCTATATGGATGACTTTGTGATCTCATACATGACATTTCTTTTTGATTTTAACATAAATGATTATTATTTGATATTATCACAATGACATATATTATTCAATCTCAAAATGAAACTTTACAGGTATCATAACTCTTATCATTAATCTACCCTCTTAGGTTTTCTTGATTGATTATTTTCTTTTAACCTCTAATTTTTGCCCAGGATGCCTTTGTTTGGTTTTCACCCTTGTGAGGCACCCAGTTTTAGCAAGGCCACCATTTTTTCCAATTTTCGACCTACGAGATATTTATTCTTTTCTTTTTCTCTTTTGTCTTTTAGCATGAAACCTTTTCAGCCTATCAACATTCACTAGTTCTTTGAACTTATTAGCATCATTGTTTGATAGAATGGCAGTACCTTTAGATAATAACTTCTTAAGCACAAAAGGTCCTTCCCATATTGACCTGAACTTACCTCGAATGTCTTGAATCCCTGGCCTTATTTGCTTGAACACTAGATCCCATTCTTTTAATGGATATTTCCTAACGTTTTTTTCCAAATGAATAAGTAAGCCTCTTTTGATAAACATGATTGTGATAGTACGCCCTTATCCTCTGGTCGTCTAATAGATCAAGCAGTGATAGCCTTTTTTTAGGTTATTCTACTTCTGGTACCTCAGACTCTAACACTACTCTCAATGATTGGTGTTTAATCTATACAGATAGTAGTGTTTCTATTCTGTAGATGAAAGAAAATGAAATAGCTCCCGTTGATGTTTTGGCTATAGTCATGTAACCCTATAATGCAAAGGCTAGCTTTTCAACCCAATATTTAAAAGTTTGAACCATCTTGGCAAAAATCCTCTTCATATTCTTACTAGCTGCTTCAACCGCCCTGTTTGCTTGAGGTTTATAAGGATAAAATTTATGATTATAAACCCCATATTTGATGAGCATCTGTCTAGTTTCACCTAAAAATTACAACCTATTATTTGACACCATATGGTGAGGCAAGCCATATCTACATATCAAATTCTTCTTAATGAACTTAGCCATGTCTCGTGCATCTACTTTCTTAAAGGACTCTACTACTAGCCACTTGGTGAATACCAAGGTTTTCCATCATCCACCTCGACATCCATGATTTGCTCTTTTTCAAAATATGGCTTATCACAACTCGAGATTAACATAGGTTTCCTAATTATTCCATTTGGATTATCCCATATTGATACCAAAGTAGCCAAGGCATCCACTAGCTGGTTTTTTCTTTAGACACATATCCGAAAGTACACATCTTAAACTAACTGCTTAAAACTTTATGACATCTAAGATAGGGCAACATACACTTTTGTTTTACTGACCATTCACATATTACTTGGTAAACCACCAGAGATAAATCTCCAAACACTACTGCAGATTTTGACCCTAAAGCTAATAAGGCTTCCAACCCGAAAATACAAGCTTTGTACTCTACTTTATTGTTCGTGGCTTTATGTCTTAGCTTAGGTAATGGCAACTTTTCTCCATGTGGGGTGACCAAGATTACTCTTACTCCTGCTTCTTTATTATTCATAACTCTATGAAATACATCTACCAACCTTGTACTGTTATAGCTATGATGTTTTCATCAGGCAATTTATAGGTCATCTCTTTACCCTCTAATGACTGAACAGCTAAGAACTTTGACACTACTTTTCCTTTGATGATTTTCTTAGTGATTTACTCTATGTCAAATTCTTACAGGAGAATCAATCACCTTCCCATATTTTCTAACAATGAAGGTGCTTTTTGCAAATATCTAAGATGATTCTCTTTTATCACTAGTATCTTATAGGAACGGAAGTAATGTCTCACCTTTTTCAAAGCCCATATGATAGCCAAATAAATCTTTTTGACTTTTATATACTTGTCCTCGTATGGGTGGAATTTCTTACCAAGATTGTATACTACATACTCAATGCCAAAATCATCCTCTTGAGCCATCATTGCTGCCATTGAACTATCTTCTATAGATATTTACAAAATCAAAGGCTTACATACTTGAGGCAGTCTTAAGACTTATGGATGTAGTAGATCCTCCCTGATGGTATCAAATGCTTATTTATAGTCCTCATTCAAAACCACTAGCTGGTCCTTACTAAACAACTTGAATATCGATTTGCAGAGCAATGTCAACTTGGTTGTGAACCTGCTTATGTATTGGATCTTGACCAGGAACCCTCTAGCTTCCTTTTATTTATGTGGCTATTAGCATCTTCCTAATGTCTCTTACCTTGTCAGGATCTACTTCTACATCTCTTTGTCTCACCATATGGCCCAAAACCTTACCTAAAGTAACCCTAAAGATGCACTTCTTCAAGTTGAGATGAAGGTTATACTTGCTGATCCTTTAGAAAAACTTCTCTAATACCTTAAAGTGGCCTTTCTGAGTAACTAAATTGATCATCATGTCATCTAAATACACCTTTACTTCTTTATAAATCAAGTCATCTAATATCTTAGTTGCCATCCTCTAATAAGAGTTACCTACATTTTTGAGTCCAAAAGGTATAATCTGTTAGGCATATATACCCCATTCAGTTATGAAGGCTTTCTTAATATGATCTTCTATCTTGGTTAAAATTTGGTTATACCTGGCATATCCGTCCACAAAACTGTACATGGCATAAGCAGTTATGTTATCGACCAAAATATCTATGTGAGGTAGGGAAAAATCATCCTCAGGATAAGCCTTATTCAGATCCCTATAATCTACATAGACCTTAACTCTTCAATCATTCTTCACTACAGGGACTAAGTTTGCTAACCACATGGGATACTAGGCTTCTACTAAAAACTTAGCCTCTATTTGCTTTCTGACCTCATCTTTAACCTTTTCATCCCACTCTAACCTAAATCTCATAATTTTTTGCATAACTGGCTTATACCCTCAATATGTTGGGATGGCATGTTCAACAACCTCTGGATTTATTCTTGGTATGTCTTTATAGGTCAAGGTAAAAATGTTTTCACATTTTTTCAATGTTCTCTAAAATTTTTCTCTCTTCAGGAGTTATATCCGATACCAATGAAATTTCTTTTGGATTTTCTTGTGTTTCCAAATTAAATGAACATGTGTTTGTTGAGTTAATGTCAAATATAAATGGTTCATGATCATGATCATGCATATTGAAATCAGAACAAACATCACATAAGTAAGCAAAATTGTTCATCTTATTAATGTAATCAAAAGAGAAAACATTGTTCTCATTAAAAAGTTTAGTAACATGAACAATATGTATAAAAATGTCTTCTTCAATCTTGTCAGCATCGGATGTCTCTCCAACTTTTGAATCGGCCTTGGATGGCTCTTTGACTTTTGCCTTCTCTTTGCCATTCAACTAGGTAACAAGCAACTTCTCCATCAAGACCTCTTCATGTGCTTCTTTATCCTAAGCAGAATGGTGTAATAAAATCTCTTTATCTCAAAAAACTTTGATTGGCTTGATAATCCCCTATTTTCAATCGAAGACATCATTGAATAGCTCAAATCCTGGTACCAGTTCACCATGCAGTACCATTAAATTAAGAGCAGAAAGATGAAGTTTTAAATTAGAATGCTAAACCTAAATACCTTAACATCTAGCTTTAACCTCCTCTCTAAATAACCTTAATGCAGAACTTAAAGAAATGAGAGAGAAGTTTTGGTCTTAGAGAAAAAAGAAGAGAATTAAAATCTATAATTCTCACATGCAACCGACCCATTCTCCACTAACCTAATATTTTCTCACTCTTAGTCACGTGAGTTTCCAGAGAATTCAAATAGAGGACAATATCCATATAACTTCTTGCATTGCTTCCTTTATTAAAATCTATCCCTCCATATTCCCTTCTTTATAAATTTAACCCCTAATTTTACTTCCTTCAATTAGAATTACCCCCTCATAAAACTTTAACTTTAATTAAATAATTAATTTAATTAAACATTACTTGAACCATAATCTTTATTAATTTTTCATAATCCAACTAGGGTCAAAGTTAAAGCCTTACATTTTCCCCATCGAGCGACCATTCCTTATTGAATTAAAGTTAACTATGCTTTGGATGCAATCTCTTAGAGTCCAATATTTATTAGTGAGATATCTTGTGTGCTGATGATAGGCACAATACTGGTTTGCCTAATGATTTGGCATTCCCTACACCCTAGCGGGTTTAGGTGGGAGTGGTTATGACTTTCCTTGCTTATTAAGATAAGTAAGTTGCCAAGATAATGGTTTGTTCATAATAGTGTAATGATCTTAAGTTGTTCTTGACACTGGAACCCTTGTGGCTCAGTCATTACCTTGAACGTTCATTTTCTTGGTCAAGTGCTCTTTTACAGCTTTACCATTAACCATCACGAAGGCCTCTTTGACTTTGGTTACTGGGATTGGCAGGTTTACAAGCTAAGATTTAAATGATTGTGTAAGCAAGCCTTCAATTTTAACCAATAAACTTTTCTTAAATTCTACCAATTTTTGGTCCAGCAAGCCTACAATTTTAGCATATAAATTCTTTTCAAACTATTGAAATCTCCTATCTCTCTACCCATTACATCTTATGGAACCAAAGGCATGAAAATAAAGGCAAGCCTATCCCTTAAAGTAGATATTCTCACCCTAAGATCTTCAATCATCTTATAGTCTTTTGAATGCTTCTTGAAAGTTCAGTTGAATCAAATTCTAAATTGATCTTAAATCCTAACTTTGAACTTGATTATAATCTTGACCTTGGTAGCTTAGACATAAATCTTCATATAAAGTGACCCTCTAACCCTCTAGACCACCTAAATTAAACTATGATGGCTATAAGAATCCAATGTTAGGAATGATGCATGATAAATGATGTATTATTATGGTATATACATGATGTATGAATGCAATGAATGTTTTCATTAGATGTCAGTCATAATCATCATAAGCATAGATAAAGCCTTCCAACCTTTTTACTCTCACACCAAAGGTCGTGTAGTTTCTTCCCTAGGTAGGCTTAACCTATGGATCAATAGGGTACCCAATAAACGTGTATGGTGAGAGGTAGAAAACTAGCAGTGTAACACCTCTTAATTGAAAGTGTAAGTATATGGGTTTTAACCTTTATGTATTTTGGAATAATTCATACAAATTGAGTAAGGCCTATCGGGGCATGGATGCCTTTGATTGGTACCCTCTTATTTGTATGAGTTTGATTAATACATAAGAGTCCATATAGTAGGCAAACGGTATTATGGTCATACAACCTAGGATAAGAAGCTATTGTCATTACACAGGCTTGACCTAATGTGATGAAACTTTAGGGCTACCCAAGCATGGTCCCTACCAATAAGTCTAGCTTATTATAAGCATAACGACCGATGGGTCACAATTTTATAAACCAATTGGTACCAGACTTGGGATGGTGGTTCTCTTTGACACCTCCCATATTTTAGTGAATATAGGGCATATATAGGATAGCATCAAGGCTATAAAGGGATGCCTAACTTAATTATAATGCTCTAAGATGTATGTAATTTTGAAAAAAAGATATATTAATATAAAAAACCCAATTATAAAGAACTTAATCGAGATGTCTTTAGGAGCATGGTCTATTTAGTTCCTAGTGGAATTGCCACTGTATAACGAGCAGAAGCCACACTTATTTTCAGGTTGGGTTCTTAAAGGCCCGCTTTTAGGGTCTATAACTAGATGAGAGGCTCAATATAACTTAAAAATTGACCACTTCATAATAAAAAAAGGGATTAAGTCCCAACTTATTGGTGTTAATCAACTCCTGAAGGCATTTGCTATGGGCTCTAAGAGGTAGGTGTTATGAAGTCGCCACCCAACAGATTATTAGAAAATGAATCTCAACCTTTTGATGGCTAAATAGAGATTCATGTTCGGGACATCACTCTTACTTGGCACTTTGATTTTGTGTTATTTTATGATTGGGTTTTAAACATTAATCCACTCTCCTTTCTCACACAATGCATTATGACAAATTCAATAAATATGTCAATTAATTAATAAAAGTGATAAATAAATGACCAAATTAAATTAACTACTTAAACTATTACAAGGCAAATCATTTAAAAGAAGAGTAAAGTATCATACATAAATAAAGACATCCATTTGGGTTGGGAACATTGATTCCCTCATACGAACTTACAAAAATCTCTTTTTGTTATTGTGTGACTTTTGGGGAGAAAATTGGATATTAGTCCATTTTGTTAGGGAAAATCCCAATTTAATTTATAGAAATGATTTTAAGTGACTTTTCCATTTAAGCATGCAAAAAACAATTATTATTACCTATTACATAAAAAAAATACATCCAAAAATGAATTAAAATAAGATAAATAAAACAAACTAATAAATAGAATACATGTAAAATAAAATAAATGGTAAAGGAAATGAACCAATTACGAGTATAACTTTGAATGTATGATTATCCCATGAGACACCCCAAATGCATCTCGGATTAATGGCTAACACAACCATAAAAATTGATAAATTAGTATTATGAAACAGAATATACAATAAAAAGGAAAATTAAAATAACACATATAACAATATTACAAAAAAATCAAGCATGCATACAAAAGGAAAATATTTAGAGAAAGGCATAAAAAATGAAATAACACACCAAATATCAATAAAATAACATAAAGAACAATAAAAAGGACATAAAACACATTAAAATAAACATCAAAATTGGCCACAGACACCCTTAACCAAAGGGGGACAGGACGAGAAGAAAATACTATGATGTTCCATCTATTGCATTAATAGTATGATGGTTTCTTCCCATTTTTCACTCAAGGGATATATACAAATTTTTTTAAAAAAAATACAAAACTCACCAAAATCTCAAATAAACCTTAGATATTAGAATGTTTGGATCTAAAACAAGGTAAAGCTGAAATAGTAGTCTTAAATCACCTTTTAACTAAATAATAATAAAATTAACACCTAAAATAAATCTAAAAAATGAAGCTCAAATCATACATTAATGGAGAAAATCACATCAAAATAACATTCTAACACACATACAGGTTCATACTAGCATGGCATTAAATTAAATGTACAAATCTAAAAAAATAGCACATAAAAGACATTTATAACACCATGAAAAAAATAAATATAGAGTGAAAGAGAGAGGGAGCTTAAAATATTACCTTCAGGAGATATTATGATTCTATATTCCTTGAAGTCCTGATCTCTGCTTAGATTCTTGGTTTTTTGCTCAAGAAAACAAAATGATTTTTATGTGTCTTTAGTTGGATCAAAAAGGCATTTGTTGAACCCATAGCCTTAGAGAGAAGAATTGATTTTCTTTTCTCTAAAAACTGTGTTCTTTTCCAAAAAAGGATCTTTCCTCTAAAAAACCCTAATTTTTTTTATTTATACCTAGGAATGAGTTACATTCCAACTCTAACTCTTAAAGAACATAGGGATTGATCCCTTAAAATCTAGGCCAAATTCCCAAAAAATCTATCTTTTCATTTTTAAAAACTAGAAAATATGGGAATTCTGGAAATACAACCTAAGATGGGCATCCCTAATGACAGACAACCATCCCTCACAGAAAAGCTCTATATTTAAAAAAATAACCCTAATCTGACTCAAACAGGAGGGAAATGGCCACAAATTATAGTCCCTTACATGAAAGATGACTGTCTATCATGGCTAAGGGCCAAAATACAGGTTTTTGTTGCTCTTTTGTGGAAACCTCAAAATATAATTGGAAAATCATTAAGTTTTCATGAAAATTTTGAAATAAAAATAGATTAAAGCTTCGAGATCCACGTTCTTTTTAGAAAATATTATATCTCCTTATCATCTAGTAATCCTAATCTAGATTGTCTCAGATCACGGTGTCTACATTAAGATAATAAAAAATAAAAAAAAAGAGAAAAAGAGTAAAAAATAATAAATCGGTAAAAGAGACAATAAGTTTTCATTTGCCTAAATTGGTTAAATTAATTAACCAAAATCTTTATATAATAAATGAGTGGCTATATTGCCTAATATCCATGATTAATAAGTGCCACTTTGAATAAAATGAATCATACAAAACTTGACATCTTCTTCGATTATAACAGCACACTAATGTCAACTCCTTTTCATAGGTACCAAAGTCATCTTTAGACAAATTTAACACATTTGTAACCAACCTTCATGCCAAGACATTGGTGTTGGTCATTCATGATGGTTTGACATACCAACAAGTATGTACTAATTATTCCTTGACCATGGTTCGATATGCTGATAAATTGGCATCAATAACACAATTTGTTCAGGTTCTGTATGTCAATAAGTTGGCACTAATTAGACACTAGCAAAGGATTAACTCATCGATAAGCTAACAGTAACTATCTTATCAATCATTGTCAAAATGCCAATAAATTAGTGTCAACCACTCCATCTATCTCAATTTTGCATGCCGACAAGCTGGCACTAATTGGATATAAACAAAGGGTTAACATATGACAAGTTGACATTAACTACCATATCAGCCATGATTCATGTTGACAAGCGGCTTGAATTACTTTATCAATATTCATTATCAATAAGGAAATTGCTGCCTCAAGTATGCATCTCTTACCTTCACTTTGAATTTTGGCTTGCTTATGGACTTGTACTCTAGTTCCACTAAAATTGGGGCCAACTATAGACATCGAGTCCTGAGGCAACCAAGATCAGAGTTATCTAATGAGAAAGTGTTACCTATGTTATAGATGGAGAACATAATTATCAATCCTTCTCTTTAGATTTCATAAATGTTTAAGGGTTTTTGTTAGGCATTACCCTTCTGTGTTTTTTGAGAGTTAAAATGAGATTTTAAGTAAGAAATTGGGGGATTTTGGTTGGCAAATGCCCATCCCTCATGGCGAGATGCCCATCTGCCAATTATTTTCCTCTGCACTCTTTTTGCTAGCAGACTTCTTCATTTGTCTGCAATCCTATCCATGACTCACTCTGAGTAAAGTGAGTTATGAGTAAAAGTTAGTCCAAATCGTGAAAAGAAAGGTGGCAAATTTGTGATTTTCCTTTCCAAGGTGAGTGTCACTTATGTCATTCTGCACATTTTTCATAACTAAAAGCGATAAGCAAAAAATTTAGGGATTTGATCTCAATCTGATCCTATAACAGATGGGATCAAACATGATTTCAAATTTGAATAAGAGTTTGAGATAGTTTCTACAATCTTTGATTAAAAAGAAAATGCAACACAAAAAGCAGAGGGATTCTTGAACTTTTGGGATGATCTTTTAGCTAAAAACCTTTCTTGAGAGAAAAAAAAACACAGAGAATATTTTTGAGAGAGAAAAGCACAATGAAGAGATTTTCATTATTCTATATTGTGGAATTTGAGGAGGAAGGGATGCAAAGACATTTCTCCTGGTTTTCTTAAGATCAAACACGCACTGAGGGTAACATTATAAGCTAAAATCCCTTTTTTGGATTAAAATCCATTAAATATCATATTAATAGTTTTCTTGTGTTTTTTTATATTTGAATATTAATTCTATAATTCCATATTATTTTGCATACTTAGGTGTTTATTTTAAGTTATTATGCCATGATAATGTAAAAACAACTAAAATCTATTAAAAAGGCATATTTTTTAGGTTTTCTCTATTAATATAATTTTATTTTTTATGTATTGAACATGTGTTTTATGTTATTCTTAGTATTTTGAGGATTTAAATAATTTTTTTTAACTTAAAGGAATGATTTTGGGTCATTCTGATCCATGTTTAAGTGGCTTTTATATAAGAAACATCAAAATCTTGCATGTTGTTCTTGGGCCTGCATTCAGGGTACGAGTCATGAAAAGAAAGCATGAGCAATACCGATCTCTTATTGTTAGTGATGAGATGGTGCGAGACCTTCGTTCCCCAACCTTCCTTCCCATCCCTTGCTCCTTGGTTGCCTGTCTCTCCCTCTTTGACTCATCTACGACCTTCTATTTTGGCCCTTTTTGATTGTTTTCATACATGTTTCTTGTTTTTATGTTAATTTGTAAGTAATATTTTAATTTTTTAATTTTTACATGACATTTTACTTTCTTCCATTTGTATGTCTTTATTCGATTTATTTAATTTTTATTTTTTGGGGTTTAGTACACATGTATTTATTTATTCTATTATTATTATATTTCTACATCCCTAATTCGGAGTTGGTAATACCCCGATCTTTGGTCAGTCCTTGAAAATACTCTTGCTCTTTTCAACTGATTGAAAAAATACTCAATTCTAGGCAATGGATACTTATTTTTCACTATCACTTTATTTAACTATAAATTGTCAGTGCACATCCTCATAGAACCATACTTTTTCTTAAAAAATATGACCAATGAACCCTATGGTGATACACTAGGCCTGATAAAAACCCTTATCAAGTAGTTCTTGTAACTGCACCTTCAAATCTTTCAATTCCTTTGGAGCCATCCTATATGGGGCTCTTAAACTGGGTACTATGCCAAGCAAAACCTCAATAGATAATTCCACATCCCTCTCAAGGGGAAGACCAGGCAAGTCTTTAGGAAACAAATCAAAAAATTTATTCACTACTGGTATGTCTTGAAGCTTAACTGTGTCCCTCTTTGAGTCAAGAACTAGGGCCAAAAATGTTTCATACCCCTTTCTAAAGCATTGCCTAGCTTGTATGGTAGATATTATATTAGCCAAAGGTTATTTCGGAATACCTACAACTATTATCTCATTACCATACTTATCACGAAGAGTTATTGTTTTAGCCTTGTAATTCACCAATGTATGATGCTTAGACTACTAGTACATGCTGAAAATACCATCGAATTCTTGAAATAGCAACTCGATAAGATCTGTTAAAAATTCTCTTCCTTGTATCAAGATGGGACAATCAGGGAACATTTAATTCACACATACATTATGCCCTAATGGACTAGTTACACAGCTATCATATTCCAGCTGATGCACTTAAGACACACCCCTACTCATACTCTTAATGGAAACATATGAATGAGTGGATCCAGGATCAATAAGTGTATGAATATCAGAATCATAAAATGAGAAAATACCAGCTATAATTTCAAGAGCATTTTTGTGTTCTCGCACTTTCATGGCATAAGCCCGCCTTGAGACATTTGGTGCAATAGGTCTATCAACTGACTCAAATATATTATGAGACTGGGATCTATGGTAACTAAAACCACCTCGCCTCCTACCTCTACTTTCAATTTTAGTAGCTAAAAACATATTTAAAGCTCCTCTGCTACCTTGCTATGTAGAGCCTTGTGCCCATTTTGAGGGATAATTAGCTATATAATGCTCAGTAGCACCGCAATTATAGCACGCTCCTGATTCATTTTTGCATGGGACCCAATGCAACCTTAAACAATGAGGGCACTCAGGCGGTTGACTCCCTTTTTGCTTTGATGATGTATCTTGATTTGGATTGGACACTGCAGAAGATTTTTATCCCTTCACTTTTCTTGAAGGGTTGTACATTCGCTCAACTTGCTGAACTGTGCTCCTTTAAACCTCTTCTTGGTGGACCATCGACCCCTAGCCCCTCTTTATTTTCTCTCTCTCTCTTTTAGATGACTCGTGCTTCTCAACCTTCATAGCGACTATAACAAGTTGATGAAAGTTCACATTTTGATGAGGTGTATCCCCTATCAATTTCTCTATGATCTGGTGATTCAGTCCATCTTCAAATTGCCTACTCTTAAAAGCATCAATCAACATCTCTTTAGGGACGTATTTGCACAACTGGCTGACTTCCTTCTGAAACTCTACCACAGATATAGCTCTCTATTTTAAGGTTAAAATTTGTCTCATCTTCTCCTCTTTATAGGCCTTAGTAACATATCTCTTTTTAAATTCAATTTCAAATAATCCTTATGTAAGAGGATTCAACAATTGAGGTTGTCTGAGTACTAGCTTCCACCCATCGTACGCTTGTCTTTGAAGTAAAGATACACCACATGATACCTTATAATGAGCGGGACAGTGAATATCATCTATAATCCTCTTTAGTTTTTCTTGCAAGAATTCAGCTTCCTCGGATTGCTCTAATGTGGTACCCGAAAATTCTTTCCCACCATATTTTCTAACTTCCGAGATTAGGGCCTTAGGTGCTATCATCCTTTGCAAAATTTGAGCCATATCCTAAGAAATTTTTAATAATGCTTCTTCAGGAATAGCAGCAGGGATCTCATTCTGATCGGATGATAAAGATCTAATATCAAGGGAACCTATCGTAGCAGGTAAATTACTTTCAGCTGATTCCTTGATAGCATCTCTACAATCATCCATCTTCCATCTATATGAAAATAAGGACTACTGCATTAGGTTAACAAGACACTATACCATACAACCGATTTCTATACCTTAATTGCCCAGAAAAGGCTAAACCTGGATGCTCTAATACCACTGACTGTGACACCCTAACTCTAAATTCTAACCATATTACTGTTTCTAACATTCCTGGTCATATCAAGTCATTATTATGCCTTTAAAAAAATTCACCAATTTAATCATCATGTATATAATTTAGGTGTTACCTTAATCATGATCATATTAGGTTCCACTGTAACACCCTTAATGAGCACACAAAGCCTATTAACATATATATATATGATGCATGCATAACCTATAGATTAACTTGGAATTTCATGTAAATAAATCATATTAATGGCAATCACATACTAGCCATCTACAATCTAGAAGGATGTCCAAGCAAAGGCAATTAAGTAAATTTTATAGTCCTCCACATTACAATTCCTGAATTAAATCATGGTAAAATATAAGACTAGACAAAAAGGAATTATCTATAAAATATCCTACATCTAAAATCTAGGCCGACTCTTGTTGGCCAACTAATGCAGAATTAAGTCCCTATGCTACCTTTAACTAAACCTACATGGATATAAAACAACCTGTGCTAAGCTATAAAGCTTAGTGGGGGAACAATTCATAAATTAACATGGATGACCACTTATAGCAGTCGTCGATAAACATCTTCATACCAGCATTACAATAAGGATAACAATATAATCACTTCATGATTTCATCCATTAGCACAATTTATAGCCAAAAGGAAATGAAGTTGCAACATTATAATAAGTCATTCATCACATTTACATTAAATAAGTAAAGCAATTGATACATGATGTTCTTTATTTCAAGTACATTTCTTGAACTTTAATAATCTACCTAAGTGGTAGTTCAAAGGGTGAATAATGGGAACTATGGATACCAATTGGTATTAATAATAGATACCCGAAATTATCAAACAACGGATATCCAAAGATATCAAACATTAGACCTAAAGGGCCGAACTATGGTTCCACTAAAGGAACAAACAAGGGACCCAAATAGGGTCAACTATGGCAGTTACAACTATATCCCTTTAGGCATGCCAATCTAATCAACAACTGAACTAAAATCTGCAGGCTTAACCATTTCTTTTAAGAACATTCAATTCAACATGTTCCTCTTTACAAAGTACAATATTGCTTAAGCCACAATTCATATACAAATGCACATTTCATATTCTTATAATAGCATCAACATTTGTTATCTTAACTCATATACAATATATTCAAACTGTTTTAAGAACACATGTTATAGTACTTCCCATAATCATAAATATATCAATTCAATGCAATTACAACGTTAATATAATTAGAGTCATAAAACTAAACAGGTTGCAATTAGCATTTACTTAATAAACTTGCCATTATCACTTTACCTTGATAGTTTAAAGCTTGGCAGTTCAAGACATGGCATAAAACAATCGTATTTTAATTTTGGGCAAATACTCATTAAATGTGTCAATTAGGTTGAATTAGGGGTTACTGTTTTTATAATGAATGTTGGCTTAGTCATAAATAAGTATGGAAGTATTCTTATTAAGTAATCAAGGATAAGTGTATAAGATGGTAAGGTGAGAAGCAGTGGAGCATCACATACAGTAAAGCTTCATATGGCCGAGCATCATAAAGTTGGAAACCCTTCATCGTCGTGCACCATAAGGCTGAGAGCTTTGCATGGCCGTGCACAACAAGGCTTCTAGCCTTGATGGCTAGGTACCGTAAGGCTTCTAGCCTTGCATGGCCACGTACCACAAGGCTGGAAACCTTGTATAGCTGATCACCATAAGATTGGAAACCTTACATGGCCAAGCGCCATAAGGCTTCTAGCCTTGCATGGCTGCGCACCAAACAGAGCATGTTTGATTATTCATATCACATAATAACAATGCTTAAAGAGCCAATAAATCTCTCTAAAATCATCATCACTCAATTAGCTCAACTCTAAACTGAGGGTTTCACTTGTTAAAGAATCCTATTCTCAGTACCTTAATTTCTATCGATCCATTTATAGATAACTCAATACACAGTACCATCCAAACCATATTCCCATACCTGAACACTGAGACTACTTCACTCCTTCAAGATCCCTTTACCCTTATCTTTACTTGTCTCTGCTGCTACAAACAACATAAAACATAAAATTTTCCTTCTTACATTCATGAAATCTTTCATTAATATAAGAGATATAGAAGGGAGAGATTTCTCTTACCAAAACCTAATACCGATTTCACAGAGAGAGAGAGAGAAAGATATGGCCTTCCTTTAAATAGACAATGATATTTATCACCGTAAGTATGTAAGAAAGTCTCTAAAATACCCTAAAATTACCATTTAGCCCCCTTTCTCAATTTCTCTCTCAAAACTAACCCATCTAATCTTTCAATTTATGCTTTGACCCCAAATTAATTTTAAATCATGATTTTACCCCAACATCAACTTTTTATCAATCAATTAACCCCTTATTCATTAATTTCATTGAAATTACCATATTATGCTTTCATGAAACTTTAACCAAAAGTGGCTAAACCAACCACACATTAATTTTTTACATAATATCAATTAATTAAACATAATTCTCACCAAGGTCAAGATTGGGCCCTAACACTTTTTCATTCCCGACCACCAATAGAATTGCTTCAAATCTTGGTACATCTTGTTACCTCCAAGATGCATAGTGAAAATAGTGTTGTGTGCTTCCCATAGCAAGATTTTCTTTATCTCTTTATAATCCTATACACATAGTTGGTTTTGATTGTACACACCTCCATCTTCTTTTATTAAGTACTCCGATGAGCTTTCTTCATATATTGCTTGAACTATCCGCTATAATTTTTCATCGGCTTGCTAGGCATAAATTATTGTCTACTTTACATTGGATTGTGCTTTTAGTTGGGCTATTAATGCTCCATTTGATGTAAATCTCCATCTATATTGTTGCAATAATAGAGAAACCATGATTTTTTGGTTATTGTATCCGTCACCACATTTGCTTTACCCGTGTGATAATTAACTATGCAATCATAGTCTTTGAATAATTCCAAACACCTGCATTGTCTCAAGTTGTGCTCTTTTTGTGTAAGCAAATACTTGGGGCTTTTATGATCTATATAAAATTTGCATCTTTCTCCATACAAATAGTGCCACCAAATTTTTAAAGCAAATACAACTGTTGCCGATTCTAGATCATGTGTGAGGTAATTTTATTCATAGGGCTTCAACTATCTCGATGCATATGCTACCACTTTACCATCTTACAGTAACATACAATCCAATCCATTTATGGATATATCATTGTACATAGTATATTCTTTACCGAATGTTGGCTAAGTAAGAACTTGGGCTTCAATTAAAATTTCTTTCAGTTGCTCAAAACTCACTTGATGTCTATCTGTCCATTCAAAATTAACATTTTTCCAAAGTAGTTTAGTAAATGGTAAAGCAATGATTGAAAATCCTTTCATAAATTAGTGATAATATCCAGCCAATCCAGGAAAATTCCTCACTTTTGATACATTGTAGGTGACTTCCAATTAACAGTGGCTTTTATCTTTTTTGAGATTGTTGGAATTTAATGGTTACATGCATCACATACATAAGCGGAATTTTAAAATTTTTTAACCATAAGATCTGATCTTGCCATGAATACACAATATAACTATATGAGAATAAGAAAAATCACCTTTGATTTTTGTTGAACAGTTGATTTTACTTCGCACCGGGTTGTCGCAAATCACAGTGTCCAAAATCGAACACCTCCAATGAGTAATCCACACTAGAGAGGGGTAAATTGAACCAACAAATTGGTGTTCAACTAGGGCTGGCCGAAATCCAAGAGGCTAGCAATGGAAGTGGCACAAAAAGGGAGAGAGAATTAAGAGAAAAAGACTTTTCTTTTGTTTTAATCACTTAACCCTAATTCCCATTAGTTGGCCTTTTATAGTTAGGTTAAAATTCCAACTCCTTAATGAGATTGGGCTCTTTAAAATTGCTGGAGAATTATTAATTGGACTTCTGGAATTAATTATAATCATTTGGGCTTAATTAAATCCAAATTAAATCTTTTCATAAAAGACCATGCACAAAATCCACAAACTAGGCCCATTGTGCATCTAATTGGATTTAAATATCCAAATGGATTCCAAATCCAACCAAATTAAATATGTGAGTTCCATAACACTTATGTAACATATATAAATTAATTTGGTCCAAGAAAAATCCCTCTAAGCCCTTCTGTATGGAGTTGGCGTGTAGCCCTCTTCTGGAGGGCTTCCTCCAACTTCTTCATTCCTTTGGCCCTTTATAATTTCTCCAATGGTCCTATTAATTATTATATCAGTCCTATAACACTTATATTAGTCTTATAACACTTATAAGACAATAATAATTAATCATGAAATACATTATTTCATTTAGGTCCAATTTACAGAACATTTCTCAAAAGTTCCGCGGACAATTTTATTTGATCATAATTAATTAAACTCTTTAATTAATTATTATCATATTCTCCTCTCTACCTTTATAATAATATCAAATATTATTATCCTTGTCATTTTACCTTTTTACCCTTTTCTCTATATGTGTGTGACCTATTGGGTTCCTGTCCATGTTGGCAGTATAATATGTAATTGTGAGTTCTATTTAAAACTCACATGATTTAAACTCCTTTAAATCATTTTATCAATCTCTATTGATATTTTGATACATCATTATACAAGTCATGATTGGCCTCTAGCTAGGCATCATGACTACCCAAATGTCAGGAAAGTCATGTGGTTTGACTGTACCCTTCCATAGAAACAGTTACCGTGCAATTACTCCTTTCACCACTCTTATCTCAATTAGATTCTGAGTATGGATTTCTATCAACTCATATAAATCTAATTATGTATGTTCTATTAATTTAACCATTGTTCCTAAAATGCCCTTTATGGATCTCCATCCATCTCGGCATATTACTCTGGCCAGAGATTCACTGAACAAGGTAATTATAGAATCATGTGAGATAACTTCCCTTGTTAAATCTGGGATGGTGAATCCTTTGTCAATCACTCAACTATCTTCATGTAGGTCATGATATACCCAATCTCCTAACTATGTTCACTCCCAGTTGGAAGTAATCAGTTATGGAGTCAAAGTATACCACTTGCTACTTAAGATAACTTTGGTGATCTCAAGTCCAAGGATACTTGCACAACTGCTATGAAGAGATTCCTCACTGACATAGATTTAATATCCATATGAGGATTCTCTTTGCAGGTCTCCAATGAACTTGTTCCTCTAACAAGCATCCACATGTTAGCTTTGATTATCATCCATAATCACAATTATGAGAACCATTGCTTGAACCATTAAAGAAGCATAACATGTGCTAGTCTGTCCGAATTAACAATGTCCTATCTTGTTAATTCTATGACTAGGGATATTTAGATATTAACATATTTGCATACAATAGACATCTCACATCATGAACACCTTCATGATTGCCTTTGCACTGTGTTTATAATATCTAGGACTTCATTTATTAATTTAAGATTTACAAACTCATGTATTCAAACACAGCATTAATAAATGAATGATGCCTTTTATTAAGAATATAAATTTCATACATATGAAAAACATCCCTATTACATGGGCTCTAGGGCATACTCTCTTACAATCTCCCACTTGCACTAGAGCCAATCACTCATATGTCTCAGACCCATGCTATTTATATGGTGATCATGCTTTATCTGGGAAAGTGCTTTAGTGAGGGGATCCGCCACATTGTCATCTGTGGGAACCCTTTCTATTTTCACATCATTTCTAGCTACTATTTCCCTTATGAGATGGTAGCGTCTGAGAACATGCTTGGATAGCTGATGAGACCGTGGTTCCTTTGCTTGCGCAATGGCTCCATTATTGTCACAATATAAAGGAATCGGATCAACAATGCTAGGCACCACTCCTAGTTCGGTTATGAACTTTTTGATCCAGACTGCTTCTTTAGCTGCTTCTGAACCAGCAATGTACTCAGCTTCCGTCGTGGAATCAGCAGTTGTTTCTTGTTTGGAACTTTTCCAACTAACTGCTCCTCCTCCCATTATGAACACATAACCAGATTGTGATTTACAATCATCTTTGTCAGATTGGAAGCTGGCATCTGTATACCCATTTACTTCCAAACTGCCCTCTCCATATACCAAGAATATATCCTTAGTCCTTCTCAAGTACTTAAGAATATTCTTGACAGCTGCCCAATGTTCCTCTCCAAAATTAGATTGGAATCTGCTTGTGACACTCAAAGCAAATGCTACATCTGGACGTGTACATAACATAGCATACATGATAGAACCAATTGCAGATGCATATGGTATTCTATTTAGGCTCTCTCTATCCTCCAGTGTCTGTGGATACATAGACTTAGAAAGGTGTTTCCCATGCACCACAGGTATAAACCCTTTCTTAGAGAGATCCATATTGAACCTCTTCAATACTTTATCTATATATGTACTCTGAGAAAGACCTAGCAACCTATTGGATCTATCTCTATAGATCCTTATTCCCATAATATAGGATGCTTCTCCAAGGTCTTTCATGGAGAATTGCTTGGATAACCATATTTTAACAGATTGGAGAAGAGAAATGTCATTTCCCATGATCAATATGTCATCTACATATAGAACTAGGAAGACAATTGCACTCCCACTGACCCTTTTATACACACAAGGTTCATCTTCATTCTGTGAGAAACCAAACTCTTTTATTGTCTCATTGAATCGTATGTTCCAGCTCCTAGAGGCTTGCTTCAAATGGATCTTTGAAGCTTGCATACCTTTTCGCCATTTCCTGATGTGAATCCTTCTGGTTGTGTCATATACACATCCTCGGTAAGGTTTCCATTAAGGAAAGCTGTCTTCACATCCATCTGCCAAATCTCATAATCATAATGAGCTGCAATGGCTAAAAGTATTCTTATAGACTTAAGCATCGCTACAGGAGAAAAAGTTTCGTCATAGTCAATACCTTCTTTTTGACGATAACCTTTTGCTACTAAGCGAGCTTTATAGGTAACTATATTACCTTCCATGTCAGTCTTCTTTTTGAAGACCCATTTGCACCCTATGGGCTTTATCCCTTCAGGTGGTTGAGTTAAAGTCCATACTTTATTCTCATACATGGAGTCCATTTCGGACTGCATAGCCTTAAGCCATAAATCACGTTCTGAACTGTTCAAAACTTCTTGATAGCTTGTAGGCTCATTGTCCTCTACTACAGTTATGCCTCTATCCGAATCAACGTGAAATCCATATCTCACAGGGATATAACGCATCCTAGTAGATCTTCTAGGATTTTGTGTATAATCAGGTTCAACTGTAATCTCATCATTATGAAATTCAGTTTCGGGTTCAATCGGTTGATCTACTTCTATTTGTGGGTCCTGAACTTCACCAAGCTCAATTTTACTCCCACTGTCCTCTCGTAGGAGAAATTCTCTTTCCAAGAAGACAGCATGCCTTGAAACAAACACCTTTTGTTCTAAGGGATGATAGAAATAATATCCAAACGTTTCTTTTAGATATCCCATAAATAAACATTTGTCAGACTTAACATCCAGTTTGTCTAACATTGTCCTCTTCACATAAGTAGGACAACCCCATACTTTCATATGAGAAAGCGTGGGTTTCTTGTTATTCCACATCTCATATGGAGTAACATCAACCGATTTACTAGGAACTCTATTTAACACATAAACAGCAATTTCTAGTGCATATCCCCAAAAGGACTTAGGCAAGTCCGCTCGGCTCATCATTGATCGAACCATATCTAATAGTGTTCGATTCCTCCTTTCGGATACACCATTGTGTTGTGGTGTATATGGAGGAGTCCATTGAGATAAAATCCCATTATCTCTAAGATAATCCTGAAACTCTTGACTTAAGTATTCTCCACCTCGATCTGATCTAAGTGTTTTAATACTTTTGCCAAGTTGTTTCTCTACTTCATTTCTGAATTCTTTGAACTTTTCAAATGCTTCAGACCTATATTTCATTAGATAGATGTATCCAAACCTGGAATAATCATCTATGAAAGTAATGAAGTAGGAGTAACCTCCTCTAGCATGTGTAGTCATTGGACCACATACATCTGAATGTACTAAGTCCAAAACCATTTTAGCTCGTTCTCCTTTACCAACAAAGGGAGCTTTTGTCATTTTTCCCAATAAACAAGATTCGCATGTATCAAATGATTCATAATCAAATGATCCCAAATCACCTGACTTGTGCAATTTGGTCATGCATTTTTCATTTATGTGGCCTAAACGACAATGCCATAAGTATGAGGTATTTAGATTATCATGTTTCATTCTCTTGGTATCCACATTATGTACTTCTTTAATTAAATCAAGAACAAATATACCATTCTCAATGATAGCTTTTGCATAAAATATATTGTTCTTAAAAATGTAACAACATTTGTCCTTTAAAGAAATATCATAATCGTTCATCAAACAACTGAAAGAAATAATACTCTTGGACAAAGCTGGAACATAATAACAATTATTTAATTCCAGTACTAATCCACTAGGAAGAGGCAAATAGTAAGTCCCCACAACTGTTGTAGAGATGTTTTGTCCAGTAGCTGACTGTAAACATATCTCTGCCTTTCCAACTCTTCTAAAGCTTCTAAGCCCCTGTAGATCATTACATAAATGAGATCCACATCCGGTATCTAATACCCAAGATTGTTTTGAAGCAATAGAATAAGTATTAATTTCAATCATATGAATACCTGAAGTAGAAGCATCAGCTTGCTTCTTCTCCTTGAGAGAATCTAGATAGGCCTTGCAGTTACGCTTCCAATGACCATCCTTTCCACAATGGAAGCAAGTTCCTTTGGGATTCTCTTTCTTGGCAACCTTCTTCTTAGAGATCCCACCATTCTTTGGCTACGCCTTGGTTATCTTCTTCTTCTTCTGCTTCTTGCCTTTTGCAGAAGTGACAACCATGACACTTTTTGGATCCTTCTTAAATGATCCATCAGCTGTCTTGAGCATATTGATTAACTCAGGAATGGATACTTGGATCTTGTTCATGTTGAAGTTAAGCACGAAAGGTGCATAACTTGGAGCCAACGAGTACAAGATTAAATCTATGTATAGATCATTATCCATAACATAGCCAAGTCTACTTAAATGCTCAATATACCCATACATCTTCAATGCATGAGTAGCAGCTGAAGTGCCTTCCACCATTTTGCAGCTAAATAGAGCTCGAGCAATCTCATATTGCTCAGTTCTAGCCTGAGAAGAATAAAGCTCCTCTAGATGCAAAACGATGGTTCTAGCATCCATCATTTCATGTTGCTTCTGAAGCTCCGAGGACATAGCACCCAGCATCAGACATGCTGCTGTTTCACTATCCTCCATGTATTTTCGATAAATGTCTTTGATCTCATCAATGGCATCATCTGATGGACGTGGTGGTGGATCTTTATCCAAGACATAGTGGATCTTTTCAGCTTTGAGAACAATTCTCACTTGCCTGATCCAGTCAGAATAGTTGTTGCCAACCAGCTTGTTATCCAAGATTGATCGTATGTTAATGTTTAATGTGCTCATGATGATGACCTAGATGTGAAAAAGAAAAGATATGAGAGTATGTTCATATATATATATGCATTAATAAGGTCTTTAATTAATCCATTTACTCCCACTATTTTATTGCGAATTAATAGCCCTCACTATATAATCCGAGAAAACCCGATGGTTTTCTTAGTGGGCCAACATTCAATCCTTGATATGTAATTTGACCTTGACTGTGGTCAACAAGCCAAATTCCATACCCTTGAAAGGTAGGTATCTTTATACCAATTGTGTCTCTACACAACTATTGGATCATTAGGTTATCAACTCTTGATGCATGCATATCATATATGCATTCCCTAATCTTGCCTCTAGAACCATTAACCTTGACTGTGGTCAACAAACTAATGGGCTAGCTAAGATGACCCATTTAATTAGATTTGAACATATTCGATATAATGTGAGCTTGACTGTGGTCAACAACCCACACTATAAAGAACTCTGGTTCTCCTCAAATTAATGGAAGGCTTATATACCTTAGTATTTGTTTGAGGGTTTTAGTTAATTAAGTCTCATCATACATGGTTGGCATACATTGGTATGCATCCTATATCTATCACATAAATATAAGCATACAAATATGGTATAGTTATGGACTTCACTACATTGATTTCCCCGAGCCAAGAGGGAAATCAAAAGGTCACACCTAGGTAGTATGCATGATTCAAACAAGAAAATAATTACATTATCTTCAAGCTTGTTGGATCTCCATCCGGCCCATCTTGCTCTTTGATATTGGTCTCCATCTCTATTTCTAATTCTAATCTAAGTAATCTAATTACATATTACAATTTGAAATGAAATACAAACCAAAAACAAGTGGCCGGGACATGAAAGTCCTCATTGGGCCAAAACATGCATTATGCTCAATCACATTGGGCTTTGTCCATAACTAACCATCATGCCAATCATTCACCCTTATATGCCTTTCTAATGCATAAAGAAATGGATTACTAACTTTGTTTCAACCTTTGAAACTATATTTTGAGTTATTTTAATGATGTGATCAAATTAGGAAACTTTTTCCATTTTGGAAACTTTCATTTTAGGAAACCTTTTTGCATGCATGTGTTCTTGTCTTAATAATCAATCAAATTGATTATTAATTAATTATAAATTGATTATTTAATTAATTAATCATATTAAATAATTAAAAGAATCAATTTTGGGCTTAAAACAAGTGTAGGCCGAAACCCACAGAAGAAAAACCCTAAGTGTGTTCACACACAAACTAGTTTTGTGTCATTTGGACCATTTGGGCCTTTTGGAATGAGCCAAGCCCACTCCAGCCCTTAAAACCCATTAATAAACTTAATTAATGTTTATAATAGTTAATTTAAATCAGCTCCTTGGGCCCACCAAGTTATTCACTAATTTAAACCAAGTCCGTAAACATAATTAAGCCCATTAAGTGGTTTTAATGAATTAAAATTAATCAAATTAATTTAAGGCCCATTTTAATTAATCCAATTAATTAAAAACACTTTAATATATCATATATATCAGATTTTGAAGATCAAAAGTCGTTCTAACCAAGAACACATCAAGAACACACGAAGAACACCAATTTATCGAACTTTTCGACAAAACTAGTTTTCATGCAAAACTTGTTCGATTTTAATTCTGTTCGATCCTACGGCTTAATATCACATATTAAACACATAAAATATCATCTAAATGATTTTTAAATGGATCCATAAGAAATTAAATTAGAACAGCCCCTACATTACCTAGGGTTTCACGCCAAACCCTAATGAGTTTCACGCCAAACCCTTATGTTAATCATTCAAAAATTTCGTTTTTGTTTCCACCATATTTATTTGATCACACATACAACCAGAAATCAATATTTCTCATTCATGAACAATCAAATCTAATATTTTAAAGTTCATGAAATAAATAACTCAAAACAAAACAAAACTTATTCCGCAGAAAAATATAGAATTGTATATCCATGGCAAAACCTGGCTCTGATACCATGTTGGAATTTAATGGTTACATGCATCACATACATGAGCGGAATTTTAAAATTTTTTAACCATAAGATCTGATCTTGCCATGAATACACAATATAACTATATGAGAATAAGAAAAATCACCTTTGATTTTTGTTGAACAGTTGATTTTACTTCGCACCGGGTTGTCGCAAACCACAGTGTCCAAAATCGAACACCTCCAATGAGTAATCCACACTAGAGAGGGGTAAATTGAACCAACAAATTGGTGTTCAACTAGGGTTGGCCGAAATCCAAGAGGCTAGCAATGGAAGTGGCGCAAAAAGGGAGAGAGAATTAAGAGAAAAAGACTTTTCTTTTGTTTTAATCACTTAACCCTAATTCCCATTAGTTGGCCTTTTATAGTTAGGTTAAAATTCCAACTCCTTAATGAGATTGGGCTCTTTAAAATTGCTGGAGAATTATTAATTGGGCTTCTGGAATTAATTATAATCATTTGGGCTTAATTAAATCCAAATTAAATCTTTTCATAAAAGACCATGCACAAAATCTACAAACTAGGCCCTTTGTGCATCTAATTGGATTTAAATATCCAAATGGATTCCAAATCCAACCAAATTAAATATGTGAGTTCCATAACACTTATGTAACATATTTAAATTAATTTGGTCCAAGAAAAAGCCCTCTAAGCCCTTCTGTATGGAGTTGGCGTGTAGCCCTCTTCTGGAGGGCTTCCTCCAACTTCTTCATTCCTTTGGCCCTTTATAATTTCTCCAATGGTCCTATTAATTATTATATCAGTCCTATAACACTTATAGTAGTCTTATAACACTTATAAGACAATAATAATTAATCATGAAATACATTATTTCATTTAGGTCCAATTTACAGAACATTTCTCAAAAGTTCCGCGGACAATTTTATTTGATCATAATTAATTAAACTCTTTAATTAATTATTATCATATTCTCCTCTCTACCTTTATAATAATATCAAATATTATTATCCTTGTCATTTTACCTTTTTACCCTTTTCTCTATATGTGTGTGACCTATTGGGTTCCTGTCCATGTTGGCAGTATAATATGTAATTGTGGGTTCTATTTAAAACTCACATGATTTAAACTCCTTTAAATCATTTTATCAATCTCTATTGATATTTTGATACATCATTATACAAGTCATGATTGGCCTCTAGCTAGGCATCATGACTACCCAAATGTCAGGAAAGTCATGTGGTTTGACTGTACCCTTCCATGGAAACAGTTACCGTGCAATTACTCCTTTCACCACTCTTATCTCAATTAGATTCTGAGTATGGATTTCTGTCAACTCATATAAATCTAATTACGTATGTTTTATTAATTTAACCATTGTTCCTAAAATGCCCTTCATGGATCTCTATCCATCTCGGCATATTACTCTGGCCAGAGATTCACTGAACAAGGTAATTATAGAATCATGTGAGATAACTTCCCTTGTTAAATCTGGGATGGTGAATCCTTTGTCAATCACTCAACTATCTTCAAGTAGGTCATGATATACCCAATCTCCTAACTATGTTCACTCCCAGTTGGAAGTAATCAGTTATGGAGTCAAAGTATACCACTTGCTACTTAAGATAACTTTGGTGATCTCAAGTCCAAGGATACTTGCACAACTGCTATGAAGAGATTCCTCACTGACATAGATTTAATATCCATATGAGGATTCTCTTTGCAGGTCTCCAATGAACTTGTTCCTCTAACAAGCATCCACATGTTAGCTTTGATTATCATCCATAATCACAATTATGAGAACCATTGCTTGAACCATTAAAGAAGCATAACATGTGCTAGTCTGTCCGAATTAACAATGTCCTATCTTGTTAATTCTATGACTAGGGATATTTAGATATTAACATATTTGCATGCAATAGACATCTCACATCATGAACACCTTCATGATTGCCTTTGCACTGTGTTTATAATATCTAGGACTTCATTTATTAATTTAAGATTTACAAACTCATGTATTCAAACACAGCATTAATAAATGAATGATGCCTTTTATTAAGAATATAAATTTCATACATATGAAAAACATCCCTATTACATGGGCTCTAGGGCATACTCTCTAACAGAGATCTATCCTGATGCCTTCGGATGACACAATGTGTCCAAGAAAAGAAACTTTTTAAGACAACAATCAAATTTCTTCGCTTAACATAAAATTATTTCTCCCATAGAGTTTGTAATATAATTCTCAAATATTATGCATGTTCTACTTCATTGCAAAAGTAGACCAATATATCATCAATAAACACTATTATAAACTAGTCTAAATAGGACTTAAATACCCTAATTAAATCAATGAAAACTTTTGAAGCATTTCAAGACTCCACAAAACTGGAGTGCTTGGGTCATTCGAATTAGAGTCTTATGATACATGCGAGCCATGTTTGCATGGAAAAATGACAAAGAGTCCTTTTAACAAGAAAGGTGAAAGGTCTAATGGCTTATTGGAACTAATACATACTGATGTATGTGGACCATTAAGTACACAAGCTAGAGGTGGTTTTAGCTACTTCGTGACGTTCACAGATGACTTCAATAGATATGGCTATGTCTATCTAATGAAGTACAAATTTGAAACTTTTGAGAAATTCAAAGAGTTTAAGAACGAAGTAGAAAAACAACTTGGCAAAAGTATAAAAGCCATTCGATCAGATTGAGGTGGTGAATACTTAAGCCAAGAGTTTGACAGTCATCTAAGAGAGTGTGGTATTATTTCACAGCTCACTCCTCCTAGAACACCACAATGGAATGGTGTGTTCGAAAGGAGAAATCGAACTCTGTTTGGACATGGTTCGATCTATGATGAGTCAAGCAAATCTTCCTGTCTCTTTTTGGTGTTATGCATTAGAAACTGCTGTGTTTCTACTAAATTGGATTCCAACTAAAGCAGTTGAGAAGACACCATACGAGGTATGGACTGGGAAAGAACCCAATATGTCATTTCTCAGGATTTGGGGCTGTGAAGCACATGTTAAGAAATTAACATCTGACAAACTAGAGTCCAAATCCACTGTCTGCTTGTTTGTGGGTTATCCCAAAGAAACAAAGGGATACTACTTTTTCTCACAGGCCAAGAACAAAGTATTTGTTGTTCGCAAAGCTGTTTTCTTGGAAAAGGAGTTCCTTCTCAAGAAAGACAGTGGGAGTAAAGTAGAACTTGGAGAAATTCAAGTGCCACAAACTCTTATAGAGGATGAGTTAGAAATGGGATCAAGTTCACAGCCAGTTATGGAACAAGAACCCATTACACAAGAACCTAGAAGGTCTGGTAGGGTACGTCAGGAGATTGAGAGATATGGATTTCTAATCACTGACAGTGACACTATTGAGTTAGAAGATCGTGAGGATCCTACTACCTACTGAGAAGCTATTGAGAGCCAAAACTCAAAAAATTGGCTTGAAGCCATGAAATTCGAGATGCAATCAATGTACGATAACCAGGTTTGGACCTTGGTTGATCCATCGGAAGGTGCTAAGGTAATTGAATGCAATTAGCTATTTAAACTCAAAGCTGATAAGACCTATAAAGGTAGACTAGTAGCAAAAGATTTTCGACAAATTCATGGTGTAGACTATGATGAGACCTTTTCGCCTGTAGTCATGCTCAAGTCCATTAGGATCTTGCTTGCCATTGCTGCATATCATGATTATGAGATATGGCAAATTGATGTCAAAACTGCTTTCCTTAATGGAAATTTACTTGAGGATGTGTATATGACATACCCTAAGAGTTTTGTCAATCCCAAGCATCCTAAAAAGGCTTGCAAGCTTCAAAAATCCATTTATGGATTAAAGCAAACATCCCGAAGTTGGAATCTTCGTTTTGATGAGGTAGTCAAAGAATTTGACTTCATCAAGAACGAAGATGAGCCTTGTGTGTACAAGAAGGTTAGTGGGAGCATAGTAGTATTTCTAGTCCTATATGTGGACAACATCCTTCTCATTGGGAATGACATTCCAACATTGCAAAAGGTTAAGCAATGGTTGGGAAAATGTTTCTCAATGAAAGACTTAGGTGAAGCAGAGACAATACTTGGTATTCGAATCTATAGAGATAGATCGAATCGGCTTTTGGGACTAAGTCAAGAAAAGTACATAGACAAAATACTAAAGCATTTTAGTATGGGAGACTCAAAGAAAGGGTGCATACCTTTTGCTTTGGGAGTTCCTTTGACTAAAGAATAGTGCCCTAAAACCAAAGAGGAAAGGGACAACATGAGTAAAATCCCATATGCATTTGCTATTGGATCTAACATGTACGCTATGTTGTTTACTAGGTTTCAGCATGTACGCTCATGCACGCTCATGCACTGAGTATAACCAGTAAGTTTCAGCAAGACCCTGGTAAGAAGCACTGGTCTGCTGTAAAAGGGATTCTAAAGTACCTGCGAAGGACTAAGAATCACTTCTTGGTGTATCGTGGTTAAGAAGAGCTCGTCATATAAGGTTATGCCGATGCTGCTTTTCAGACCAGCACTCAGGATTCTAGATCACAATCTGGGTTTGTTTTTGTTTTGAACAGTGGTGCTGTCAGCTGGAGAAGCTCGAAGCAAGAGACCGTTGCCGAATCAACTACAGAATCTTAGTATATTGCAGCGAGTGAGGCTGCATAAGAGGCTGTTTGGATTAAAAAATTCATTTTTGGATTAGGAGTGGTCCCAAGCATCCTAGACCTATTAGAAATTTTCTGTGACAACAACGGGGCCATCGCACAGGCCAAGGAGCCCCGGTCACACCAGAAATCCAAACACGTACTCAGGAGGTACCACCTGATCAGAGAAATCATTGATCGTGGGGACGTCAAGGTTTGCAAGATTGAAAGTGAAGACAATGTAGCAGATCCTTTGACGAAACAGTTGCGTCTAAATCTGTACGAAGCTCATTTGAGAGCATTCGGTCTTAGGGCTATTCCTAATTGGGAATAGTGCTAGTGGGAGATTGTTAGTGTAAGCCCTAGCCCCAATACATTGTAATAAAACACTTTAGTTAATAAATGAGGCATTTGTTTTATCTATTGTATTCCTGTGCATATCAATTGATAGAACTATCCAAGAATGTTGTTTTAGTTTAAGTTATCATATGTGAGGCATATGGTTGTAAGACCTTGAAATAAATGAGACTTCATTCTAAATATCCCTAGTCAATCATTGTTATGTGAATAACAAATGAATTAAGACTAGTATGCTCTCTTTGATAAGTTGAGTTCTGTCTTACGGATCATAAGGACAAGAGTGTCAATCAGAGATCATAGATACATGTTTAGAACATGGTATCTGGATTTGATCCACTCATGAGAACACTACGTGGTACAAGTCATAAGTGTTTCTCATATGCAAGTTTTGTATCAGAGTTCTTAGACCTAAAATCTCTGTGAAACTCTTTATGAATTACTGTGTGCTTTGACATACACCTAACGTGCTCGTAATAGAGTGACAAGTACAGGTATACTTGGATGTGCATTGATTCATGTTAGAGAGCATGAGAGAAGTGAAGGGATTACCCCTATCTATAAGATAGAAAATATCATCGGCCACTTGATTAGTGAATTGAGAAGTGTATGGCCATACTGAGATGAAATAATGAGTAATCATTTTTATCTGAGAGTTTAGTGTCACTGGAATATCAAGAAAGGAATTAATATATATAAGGATGACTAGTTCCATGCCTTATATTAATTCTGATATTTATGGGTAAGGGACTATGCAAAATTGCATTAGGTCACTAAATGCCATTTGCATTTTCATTTAATTTGGAATGCTATAATATCTTGCTAGAGAATATATATAGCCTTTGAATTAATTTATTAATTCACTGCCAATATTAAATGGACCTATAGGATCGCACACAAAGCATTAGGCTTAAAATATTTAAATAGTGTATTGGAAATTAATTTGGGCTTTTATTTAAAGTCAAATTAATGCATAAAATGGGAAAACATATTTTTGTCTAAAATAGCAAAACTGTCAAGCTTTCATTTTGCCTAAAACTGCAAATCTGTTCAGCCACGATTTTGCCTAAAACAGCTAGATATGTTGAACTATCATTTTGCTGTTTTAGGCAAATCTGTTAATAGTTGGTCACGAGAGAAATTTGTTGGCATGTGCTAGGTTTAATTTCAATTGATTAATTATCTATGTATAATTAAGTTAATTGAGTATTAAATCCTAATTTGTATTTAATCAAAATATAATACTTGAGAGGGAATTAAAGTAGCCATAATTCAAACTAAAAAGACTAGTTGAATTCGGCAACTTATCACCTTAAATAAGCAAGTTTGTTTTGATTAAATGACTAATGCCATTTGAATTTAAATTCTAATAGAATTTAAATTAAGATATATCTCTTAATTAGGAAGTGATGGAGGCTGAAATTAATACCTAATTTTCGGCACTCACACTTGACCTAAAATAAGTGATATATATTAATGAATTAAATGAATAAAAAGGTATGCCGTTTTGCTCTTTTTCTCTCTTGGCCGAAATACTCAAAGGGAAAGAACTCTTTCTTGTTCTCTTGTGTTCTTGGGCTGAAATAGTAACCTAAAGGAAGAACAAGATCAGATCTTGTGGCTTCAAATCATTCCCATTGCCGAATACATAGTCATAGAGCTAGCATTTTTGATTTTAAGCTATCTTTGCAAGTGTGTGTGTGAAAATGGAGAGGAGTGGCGTAAAGGCTATTCCTTGGAATTGGTGGTGAAGATCTAAGGTGGACATATCCTTCTTGGTTGCTGGTCATCATCAAAATCAAGTTTTAAAGGCATCTAAAGTTGCAAGTTTTAAAACCCTAAAATTGCATGTTTCGATTCTTGTCATGGAGTTGTATGGCATGTATGATCAAATTTTTATTGTTTTCACTGCATGATCTTTATGTGCATACCATGTCATATTCCATCAGTGGTATCAGAGCCTAATCATACTTATTTTAGTGCTTTAGATGCATGAAGTAATTAATCAAAAATCGTTATTTTAAATACATGCAATGCTAAAATTTTCTATTTTGAGTTTTTTGCATTGTTTTGGTGTAAAAACGATTTTAAATGATTAGATAGGTATTATAATTAATATGACATGTTAATATACTGTTCTAAGATGTTCTAGGAGCTGTTAATGGTCGGATTTAATTGATAATACCTGATGGTACATGTTAATATTAAAACTAGCTGCTATTTGGCATGTTAATTGCTAACAACTAGTTTTAAATATTAAATGTAAAAACGATTTTGGCATGTTTGTAAGTAATTTTTAAAGATTAAATATCAGGTCTAGACATATTTAAAATTTTGGTTTTAATTCTAGTCCATCACAATTTAATTGATTAATTTTAAAATCACTTAAAACTATGACTAGTTTGTGTTTATTACATGTTTAATCAACATTGTTTATTTTGTTTTGATTAAAATGGTAAAAACACATTTAGATCATATTGGTATAGAATATTAAATCAATATTTATGTACTTATTTAAATTATTAAATGACTCATAAAATTGATTTAAGTATTTGTGCATTTTGTGGCATCACATAAGCATTAAACAACTAGTTTTGTTGTTTGTTTGTTTTTATATGCATGCCGTGTATCATATATATGTTCTTCATGATTTTGTGTTTTAATTCATGTTGGTACATATTATATGTATTTTTAATGTTTATGGGCTGTATGACATAAAATTAAAAAAAAATGGCAAAATTGGAAATTATACTAGAGTTGATTTATAGCACAAATCTAACTAGTTTGAGTTTTGGGATTTTAAGAGAACTTATTCAATAAGAGGATTTAGTCCATTGGGCTTCGGCCTAGGCCCATCACAGGGTCATCTCTTAAAGGTTTAAGTACACAATTTCCATTAATGGGCTTGGCTAAATTAATTAAAATTGGACTTTGTTTGATCTATGAATGTTATGTATATTTATTTGCTTGTTTGGTGTGATGAATGGATATGCATGGTGCATTCATGGGCCCTGGGTTTTTGTAATTAAATATGGCCTGCGAGCCATTATGTATTATTGTAAAAGTTTCATTTATTTCTTAGAATATAATTTACTTGAAGACTTTGTAAATCAAGATGAAGCCCACCGGAGTGGAGAAGCCCAACTCGAAGATTCTTATGTAATAGTATAGAATCTTAGTTGTAGGTTTTTGGGCCCATGTTTGTTATGCTTTACTTTATGCAATTATTTATATATGCATGCTGTGAATGGATGACAAAGCGTATGCCATGTAAGCCATAATAAAATGAATCCCTAAAAATAGTAAGTCACAAAGTTGCCTTCCTAATTCGAAACATGTCAAGGCATCGATCATCAGTCACGTAGACTAGGAGTCCTAGATGCGCCCGATTATCTTTGTGAGGCATGGGTTGTGAATGTAGGTTGGACTTAACATGGAAAGGGATGCCCGAACCTAGGCAACTAATAAATGGGTTTGTGCTATAACATCTTAAGATGTTAGCCCATTTGATCTAAGAGTCATATACGAGACATGATTGGAGTTTTTCCTACCTAAGTAACTTAACTTGTTAGGTGTACAAGCTCAGCTTGACTAATAAGTTGTTGTGAAGAGTTGATCTTGGCCCGCATTAAATCACTAACACGAATTATTTAAAGGGATATTAATTCGGTTTGTGGGATTATAAATAAGACCTCATTTAATCTTGCTAAATTTTTATTGTTGATTGAAAATGGCATCTTCAAACAACAATTTCTCATTGTGATTGGTCCTTGAAAAGGACAAATTGAATGGGACAAATTTCATAGACTGGTCTCGAAACTTAAGAATAGTTCTTAAGCAAGAGAAAAAGTTGTATTTTTTGGATGCACCCTTGCCTGAAGAACCTGCTAGGAAAGCCTATGCGATTCAAAAGGAAACTTTTGAGACCAAGAAGAGCGACTCCAATGATGTGACCTATCTAATGCTGGCTACTATGGTGCCTGACTTGCCAAAGCAATTTATGGACCAAGAGGCTTATGCGATCATGGTGCACCTCAAGGAGATGTTCCAAGAGCAAGCTTGTCACGAGAGGTTCGTGACAACAAAGGCCTTAATTTCTTGTAATATGGCTGCGGGTACTCCTGTTAGTACCCATGTACTCAAGATGAAAGGGTATCTTGATACTCTTGAGAAGCTTGAGGTACAAATGCCAAAGGAATTGGCCACTAACTTGATCTTAGGATCGTTGACTGATGATTATGATCCATTTGTGATGAATTATAACATGCATGCAATGAACAAGTCAGTCACTAAGCTCCATGGGATGCTTAAGAATGCTGAAGATAACATTCGAAAGACCAATCCCGTATTGATGGTTCAAGGGGGGCATTAAAAAGGGACCCGCTAAGGGAAAGGGAAAGGGAAAGGCAAAACCCAAGAATGACCTGGCTCGGTTCAAGTCAAGTGGGAGTGCACCTCAGGCCCAATCCAAGCCCAAGGCGCAGAAGCTCAAAGAGACTGAGAGCACTTACTTCCATTGCAACAAGATAGGGCATTGGAGGAAGAATTGTGCTCTCTTCAAGGAAGAACAAAAGAAGAATGGAGCCAAGGCGTCCAGTTCTGGTATTTTTGTTGTTGAGATTAACCTTTCTATTTCTACCACTTGGGTATTGGATACCAGTTGTGGTTCTCACATTTGTTCAAATGTGCATGGGCTAAGAAATAAGAGGTTACTTGGGAAGAATGAAGTGGACCTTCGTGTGGGGAATGGAGCACGAGTTGCTGCCATAGAGATAGGCGACTATCAACTCACTTTACCTTCCGGACTTTATTTAATTTTGAAAAATTGTTATTATGTGCCTGTTATGAGCAGAAACATTATTTCAGTTTCATGTTTAGATTTGGATGAATTTGATTTTGTTATTAAAAATGGCAATGCTCATATTCGTCGCCAAGGCATTTCTTATGGAAATGCCATGTTGCAAAGTGGCCTTTATATCCTTGATCTACAAAACAAAGAGTCCATATACAACATTAATACAAAGAGGGTTAAATCAAACGAATTGAACCCTACTTACTTCTGGCATTGTCGTTTAGGGCATGCAAACGATAAACGCATTTCAAGACTCCATAAAATTGGAGTGCTTGGGTCATTCGACTTAGAGTCTTATGATACATGCGAGCCATGTTTGCATGGAAAAATGACAAAGAGTCCTTTTAACAAGAAAGGTGAAATGACTAATGGCTTATTGGAACTAATACATACCGATGTATGTGGACCATTAAGTACACAAGCTAGAGGTGGTTTTAGCTACTTCGTGACGTTCACAGATGACTTTAGTAGATATGGCTATGTCTATCTAATGAAGTACAAATCTGAAACTTTTGAGAAATTCAAAGAGTTTAAGAACGAAGTAGAAAAACAACTTGGCAAAAGTATAAAAGCCATTCGATCAAATCGAGGTGGCGAATACTTAAGCCAAGAGTTTGACAGTTATCTAAGAGAGTGTGGTATTATTTCATAGCTCACTCCTCCTGGAACACCATAATGGAATGGTGTGTCCGAAAGGAGAAATCGAACTCTGTTGGACATCGTTCGATCTATGATGAGTCAAGCAAATCTTCCTGTCTCTTTTTGGGGTTATGCATTAGAAACTGCTGCATTTCTACTAAATCGGACTCCAACTAAAGCAGTTGAGAAGACACCATATGAGGTATGGACTGGGAAAGAACCCAATATGTCATTTCTCAGGATTTGGGGCCGTGAAGCACATGTTAAGAAATTAACATCTGACAAACTAGAGTCCAAATCCAGTGTCTGCTTGTTTATGGGTTGTCCCAAAGAAACAAAGGGATACTACTTTTTCTCACAAGCCGAGAAGAAAGTATTTGTTGCTCGCAAAGCTATTTTCTTAGAAAAGGAGTTCCTTCTCAAGAAAGACAGAGGGAGTAAAGTAGAACTTGGAGAAATTCAAGCGCCACAAACTCCTATAGAGGATGAGTTGGAAATGGGATCAAGTTCACAACCAGTTGTGGAACAAGAACCCATTACACAAGAACCTAGAAGGTCCGGTAGGGTACGTCAGGAGATTGAGAGATATGGATTTCTAATCACTAACAGTGACACTATTGAGTTAGTAGATCGTGAGGATCCTACTACCTACCAAGAAGCTATTGAGAACCAAGACTTGAAAAATTGGCTTGAAGCCATGAAATTCGAGATGCAATCAATGTATGATAACCAGGTTTGGACCTTGGTTGATCCACCGGAAGGTGCTAAGGTAATTAAATGCAAGTGGCTATTTAAACTCAACGTTGATAAGACCTACAAAGGTAGACTAGTAGTAAAAAGTTTTCGACAAACTCATGGTGTCTATGACGAGACCTTTTCGCCTATAGTCATGCTCAAGTCCATTAGGATCTTGCTTGCCATTGCCGCATATCATGATTATGAGATATGGCAAATGGATGTCAAAACTGCTTTCCTCAACGAAAATTTACTTGAGGATGTGTATATGACACAGCCTGAGGGTTTTGTCAATACCAAACATCCTAAGAAGGTTTGCAACCTTCAAAAATTGATTTATGGATTAAAGCAAGCATCCCGAAGTTGGAATCTTCATTTTGATGAGGCAGTCAAAGAATTTGACTTCATCAAGAACGAAGATGAGCCTTGTGTGTACAAGAAGGTTAGTGGGAGCATAGTAGTATTTCTGGTCCTATATGTGGACGACATCCTTCTCATTGGGAATGACATTCCAACATTGGAAAAGGTTAAGCAATGGTTGGGAAAATGTTTCTCAATGAAAGACTTAGGTGAAGCCGAGACAATACTTGGTATTCGAATCTATAAAGATAGATCGAATCGGCTTTTGGGACTAAGTCAAGAAAAGTACATAGATAAAGTACTAAAGCATTTTAGTATAGGAGACTCAAAGAAAAGGTACATACCTTTGGCTTTGCGAGTTCCTTTGACTAAAGAACAGTGCCCTAAAACTAAAGAAGAAAGGGACAACATGAGTAAAATCCCATATGCATCTGCTATTGGATCTATCATGTACGCTATGTTGTGTACTAGGTTGGATGTTGCTCATACACTGAGTATAACTAGGAGGTTTCAGCAAGACCTTGGTGAGAAGCACTGGTCTACAATAAAAGGGATTCTAAAGTACCTGCGAAGGACTAAGAATCACTTCTTGGTGTATAGTGGTCAAGAAGAGCTCGTCATATAAGGTTATGCCGATGCTGCTTTTCAGACCAGCACTCAGGATTCTAGATTCGCAATCTGGGTTTGTTTCTGTTTTGAACGGTGGTGCTGTCAGCTGGAGAAGCTCGAAGCAAGAGGCCGTTGCCGACTCAACTACAAAATCTTAGTATATTGCAGCGAGTGAGCCTGCAAAAGAGGCTGTTTGGATTAAAAAATTCATTTCTGGATTAGGAGTGGTCCCAAGTATCCTAGATCCATTAGAAATTTTTTGTGACAACAACGAGGCCATCGCACAGGCCAAGGAGCCCCGGTCACACCAGAAATCCAAACACATACTCAGGAGGTACCACCTGATCAGAGAAATCATTGATCGTGGGGACATCAAGGTTAGCAAGATTGCAAGTGAAGACAATGTAGAAGATCCATTGACGAAACAGTTGCGTCCAAATCTGTACGAAGCTCAATTGAGAGCATTTGGTCTTAGGGCTATGCCCAATTGGGACTAATGCTAGTGGGGGATTGTTAGTGTAAGCCGTAGCCCCAATACATTGTAATAAAACACTTTAGTTAATAAATGAGGCATTTGTTTTATCTATTGTATTCCTGTGCATATCAATTGATAGAACTATCCAAGAATGTTGTTTCAGTTTAAGTTATCATGTATGAGGCACATGGTTGTAAAACCTTGAAACAAATGAGACTTCATTCTAAATATCCCTAGTAAGTCATTGTTATAGGAATAACAAATGAATTAAGACTAGTATGCTCTCTCTGATAAGTTGAGTTCTGTCTTACGGATCATAAGGACAAGAGTGTCAATCAGAGATCATAGATACATGTTTAGAACATGGTATCTGGATTCGATCCACTCATGAGAACACTACATGGTACAAGTTATAAGTGTTTCTCATATGCAGGTTTTGTATCGGAGTTCTTAGACCTAAAATCTCTATGAAACTCTTTATGAATTACCGTGTGCTTTGACATACACCTAACGTGCTCGTAACAGAGTGACAAGTATAGGTATGCTTGGGTGTGCATTGATTCATGTTATAGAGCATGGGAGAAGTGAAGGGATTACCCCTCTCTATAAGAGAGAAAATATCATCGGCCACTTGATCAGTGAACTGAGAAGTGTATGGCCATACCGAGATGAAATAATGAGTAATCATTATTTATCTGAGAGTTCAGTGTCACTGGAATATCAAAAAAGGAATTAATATATATAAGGATGACTAGTTCCATGCCTTATATTAATTCTGATATTTATGGGTAAGGGACTATGCAAAATTGCATTAGGTCACTAAATGTCATTTGCATTTTCATTTAATTTGGAATGCTATAATATCTCGCTAGAGAATATATATAGCCTTTGAATTAATTTATTAATTCATTGCCAATATTAAATGAACCTATAGGATCGCACACAAAGCATTGGTTTTAAAATATTTAAATAGTGTATTGGAAATTAATTTGGGCTTTTATTTAAAGTCAAATTAATGCATAAAATGGAAAAACATATTTTTGCCTAAAATAGCTAGCTGTTTTAGGCAAAACTATCAAGCTTTCATTTTGCCTAAAACAGTAAATCTGTTCAGCCACGATTTTGCCTAAAACAGCTTGCTGTTTTACGCAAATCTGTTAACAGGTCACGAGAGAAATTTGTTGGCATGTGCTAGGTTTAATTTCAATTGATTAATTATCTATGTATAATTAAGTTAATTGAGTATTAAATCCTAATTTGTATTTAATCAAAATATAATACTTGAGAGGGAATTAAAGTAGCCATAATTCAAACTAAAAATACTAGTTGAATTCGGCAACTTATCACCTTAAATAAGTTTGTTTTGATTAAATGACTAATTCCATTTGAATTTAAATTCTAATAGAATTTAAATTAAGATATATGTCTTAATTAGGAAGTGATGGAGGCTGAAATTAATACTTAATTTTTGGTACTCACACTTAACCTAAATTAAGTGATATATATTAATGAATTAAATGAATAAAAGGGTATGTCATTTTGCTCTTTGTCTCCCTTGGCCGAAATACTCAAGGGGAAAGAACTCTTTCTTGTTCTCTTGTGTTCTTGGGCTGAAATAGTAACCTAAAGGAAGAACAAGATCAGATCTTGTGGCTTCAAATCATTCCCATTGCCGAATACCTCATAGAGCTACTTTTGATTTTAAGCTATCTTTGCAAGTGTGTGTGAGAATAGAGAGGAGTGGCGTAAAGACTGTTCCTTGGCATTGGTGGTGAAGATCTAAGGTGGACATATCCTTCTTGGTTGCTGGTCATCATCAAAATCAAGTTTTAAAGGCATCTAAAATTGTAAGTTTTAAAACCCTAAAATTGCATGTTTCGATTCTTGTCATGGAATTGTATGGCATGTATGATCAAATTTTTATTGTTTTCGCTGCGTGATCTTTATATGCATGTGGTCCCGTAGGATCCACATCTTTTATCCGATCTGAGAGTTTCTGTTGGGTATGTACTATGGGCATAATGATAAGAATATGTTTAAACTGTAAAAAGAAAGCTAAAAGTGAAGTTAAAAGTGAAAAATGACCTAAATGAATAAAAATAAAAAGTTTAGGGCTAAAATGGTAATTTTTGCAAATAATAGGTTTAATAAGTAAAAGTGATTAAAAAATGATTAATAAGGGTAAAATGGTAATTTAGTCAACAGATAGTCTAAAAATGAACTTTTGCAAAGTTAAAGGATTAAAATGTAATTTTGCATGAAAAAGCAAAAACAAGGTTTAATTGGTAATTTATTAGCCAATTAATGGATTAGAAGGTGAAAATAAGAAAAGAAATGGTAATTTTGTAATTAATATGTAAAAAGGGTATTTTTGCAATAAATTAAAAGATTAAGGACTGAATTGAAAAGTTATGCAAAGATTTGGTATTGAATTGAAAAATTTGTTAAAATTATTGTGAAATGTTTTTTGTTAAGAAAATTTGATAATTTTTGCTTAATTTGAGTAATTATGCATGTTAAGGAAATACCACGATTGTTAGTCATCACTGGGCATGTTTAATGCTCAGTATATAGGATTTACTGCATGCAAGCATTAATATTTCTGGAGCAAAAAGTACACAAGGAATGAAGGATGCTGAAGGAATATGAAAATTTTTGTTGGCATGTATATAATTATTTTATAGTTACAATGAGAAAACTAGTCTGTAATAGTAGCCACGTTGATTATGAAAGTATGTGAATGGCTACTAGCAGTGGATGAATTTTATATATTTGATGTTTGATAGAAAATATGGATGCGATATATGAATTTTTTATAAACCGTTATGCCTTGGAGAGGCTGTGGTTATTATCTGCTTTTTAGGGGGCTAGTTAAGAATATAACTGTTATATTATCGGATTGTTGAAAAATGAATAGTAAAATTGGAAAGTTATAGGTCTACGACAACTAGGAATTATGAATTGAAATGTTGGATTAGCAACCTTAAGTAAAGAAGTATGGTAGTTATGAAAAGGATATAAAAAAAAATTTTTGGCCAATTGCGTAAGTCTGCAAGACTATTTCAGTAAGGGTGTTACAACGTTCTTCTTTGGATGATTTGATTTTGTAATAGTTTTAAGTAGTTAATTTATTTTATTTATTGCTTTTGTTTGATTGGGATATTTATTTAATTTATTGCTTTGCATCGTGTGAGAGAGGAGAATGGATTAAGACCTAAAACTCAATTATAAAACTATACCTAATCAAGATGCCTAATAAGAGTGATGTCCCGAATGCCAATCTCTATTTGGGCATCAAAAGGTCAAGAATCATTACCCAACATTCTATTGGATGGCGACTCCATGAATTATACCTTTTTGGGTCCATTAGTAGATGCCTTCATGTGTTGACTACCAAAAATAATTTGGGTTTGATCCTTTTTATTGCGAAGTAGCTAATTTATGAGTAGAGTCATGCCTTTTTCAATCTCAAACCCTAAAAGTAGGTCTCCCAGAGGCAACCTAGAAGTGAGCAATGGCTCCGGTACACGTCATAGTGGTGAGTCTATTGGGGACTAAAGAGAACTTACTTCTAAAAGCATCTTAGTTAAGTTTTTTTTTTATAATTAGGTTTATTTTATTAATCCTATCTCTTTTCTAAATTGCATTTCTTGCATGCATCTTAAATCCTTAAAATTAAGTTAGGCATCCCTTTTAGCTCCGATGCTATCCAAAGCATGCCCTACATTCACGCAATGTAAGAAGGAGTCAAAGAGATCTACCACCCTAAGTCTTATACTAAATGGTATATAAAATGGTGACCTATCGGTCGTTATGCTTGTGATGAGCTTAACCTATTAGCAGGGACCATGCTTGGGTAGCTTTAAAATTTCATCACCCTAGACTTAAGCCCATGTAGTGACCACAACAACTTCCCCTAGATTGTATAACTATAATAATATTTGCTTGTTATATGGACCTTTATGTATTGGCCAAACTTAAACAAATTAGGAGGGTACTTGTCAAAGGCTACCATGCCCCAGTTGGCCTAACCTGATATGTGTACGTTAGTTAAAATATATAATGGTCAAAATCCATATTCCTACGCTTTTAATTAGAGAGGTTATGTTGCCAATTTTCCACCGTGCACCTTGTGCTTCCATTAGGTACCTATTGACCCATGGGCTAAATCAACCTAGGAAAGAGACTGCATAACCTCCTATATGGGAGTAATAAGGTTGGAAGGTTATTGTTTATGCTTGTGTGTGATTGTGATTGATGCCTAATGAAAGTGTACATTGCATTCATGCATTATGTATTTACCATGAGCTCATGCATCATTCAACATGTATCACTCCTAACATTTGATCCAGAGGGTCAAACAATCACCTAGTTCAAAGATCTATATCCAGGCTATTAAGATCAAGTTCGAGTTTAGAGTTTAGTTTAGAGGTTAATTCTAAGTTAAGTTCAAGTTAGTTGTCAAAATACAGTCAAAAAATAAGATAAAAAATGGTAGATGATTAGTTGAATGAGACAAAACGGGTGAACAAGACTAAGAGAGTGACTGATGACACGACAGCAAGATTTTCATTTCTGAAGGAAAAGATGCATGTTTCTCCTGTAAGGACTTCAATAGTGTGGGATGATTTAGAACGGAGATTGCATAAGAGGTTTCAAGATTTTAAAGAGAGGCTTATGGTCATGATTGGTGGATGGTGGCTTCTATAGCACTAAATGTTGGAACTTGACCTGCAGCACCCACTCGTGAAGCAACCAAGCCAATGGATATTGGGGACATTATCACGGCTGAGGCTACCATGCTTAGAGACCCACCTAAGAGAGAAATGAGGCATGATCCTGAAGATGATTTCAAAGAAGAAAAAGATGAAGAATACATCCCTCCAATGATAAACATGAGAATTAGGGGTCCTAGTTCTAAGGATCCAACTTTCATGAAGATTGAGGAGAAAATTGAAACTATATCTAGGTTTCTATCAGTTAGTAGGGGAATAAACCCTAAAGATAGGGATTTAGATAAAGATAAGACATTGCCTTAGAGGTTTAAGATGCCTAATTTGCTAAGGTTCAATGGTACTTCAAACCCTTTGGCCTATGTAAAGTAGTATACACTAATCATGAAAGGGATAACCCTGACCAAGAAGTAAAAATTAAAGTATTTTTGTTTGAGTTTGGTAGGGCCTGCAATTGACTAATACCATAGGTTGGATAGGTACACTGAAGTGGATTAGGATCTATTCACTGAGGAGTTCCTTAAGTAATATGACTGCAGCATTGGAATGGAAGTCACCTTGAAAGACCTTAAACTACTTCGGTAGAAGCATGATGAATCCTCCTATGAATATATTGCTAGGTGGAGTAATAAGTTAATGGAGATAAAGAGGAAGCTTGACACAGTCGATCAGATCAGGTTGTTTATCAAAAATACAAGCCCATATCTGAGGGATGGTTTGAAAATGAAAGGTCTAAAGGATTGGAAATCATTGAAGGATATAGCCATGAAAGCTAAGGGAGAGTACCTAGATAGAAAGGCAAGCAGTAAAGGTGTCAGGAGGAACTTCAGTAGTAACAAGGTAGTTGGGAATAGTAGTGGTCAAACATAATTGGAAATACTGCAAAAGTATCCACTATAGAAGCTAGTCAAAGGCATTATTCCAACTTGGGTAAGTCATTATCCTGGGTCCTAGATCGTTTGAGCAAGGAAGGTAGGTTCAACCACTGCTCTCAAAGACTACAAAGAGTCAGAGGCTACCTAAGATCAGTATTGTACATACCATCATCATACCAAGCACCTAACTAACTATCATCATAACTTGAGGAATAAAATTTAGGATCTGATACATAGCGAATAGATTTTAGATCCTAATTAGATAGATAAGAATAAAAAGGGAGGTTACAATGTTGTGCCACCACCAGTGTTTATGATCGGGTCTAGTCTACCTGAATGGTACGTCATGACAGACCTATATGGGAATGAGTACATAGCCGTTACTTGCTCGACCCCTAAAGTAATAGAGCCAGGTGAAGAAAATTGACCAATTTTGATGATTGATTATTGGGATAGCCCTCTAGGGAGTGAGGATAAAGGGACTTTGGTGCCTATTGACATTTCAAGTTTAGCTAGCAAAAAGTTAAAAAGAGGTGAGAGAAGAGAAGAAGGTGAAGGCAGGCACTACGAGTGGAAGGATGGCCCTAAAGTTTGAAAAGTAACCAACTCCTATTGCAGTGCCTACAAAAAAGGAAGTTAGAAAGATCAGATAATTAAGCAGTTGAAAAAAACAAATTCATAGATTTCTATCTGGACTGAAACAGTCTCCTTCGCATAGAAAAAAGTTAGTAAAAGTCCTAAGTGAATCTACTATTGCCACCACTATCTCACCATCTGAACTGTTGGATTTCATTAAGGGAGCGATATGAGAGAAGTTGTATACTCTGATGCAAACTTGCCTACTGAAGGAAGAAACCACAGTTGCCCCTCATACATCAAATCCAAGGTGAATGGCAAGCACACAGCTTGTGTGATGGTAGATGATGATTCTTTCATTAATGTTTGTCCTTTAGTGGCAATTCCAGCTTTTGTGTTGAATGAAAATATGTTGAATAAGTTTGATTTGACAATCTTTGATTATGACAATTCCAAAAGACAAGTTGTTGGGACCTTTAAAGCTTTCATAAAGATAGGGCCTATTGAAATAGAGGTTGATTTTGTGGTGCTATCTATTTTAGCCAATTTCTCTATGCTGTTAGAAAGACCATGGTTCCACAAGTTGGGCGAGGTGCCTTCTACATAGCATTAGATGATTAAGATCCCTCACAATGGTCAGGTGGTCACTATTAAAGCTACTAGAGAGAACCAAGTGTCTACACTCGAGATAGCCAAATAGCCATTCAGTGGAATTCATGTATCAGTTATTGGTGATGAAAAAGTTAAGAGTAGCTTTGCTATTAGTCCTTAGGTGATCAATATGCTAAAGAAGATGAATTTCCTGTTGGATGCTAGGTTAGCCAAAAACTCCCTAAGGCCTCAAACCACCATAGCTGCTAAGGGTCAAAAGGATAAAAGGAGGTTAGGCTTTACTGGCTCTAGTTAGAAGGGAAAGGAAAAGAAAGCAACGAAAGGGATTCCTCAAATATCCTAGAGCTTCATGCTAGCTTCATGTACTTATCTTTATTGTGGAAAGAATGAACCTCAATTGATTAGGGATGAAATAGTGCCAGGATTTGAGTTGTTCAATGATGTCTTTAACTGAGAGTAAGGAATTATCAAACCAATTAAGGGTTTCTAGGATGAAGAGATTCTTCTACACCATTCAACTTAGGATAAGGAAATGCATGAAGAGGTTATGACATATAAGCTATTAGATATTAAGTTGAAAGGCAAAGAGAAGGTCGAGGCTAAAGATCCATCTGAGGCTAAGGCTGAAGGTCTATTCGATGCTGCTAAGACTGAAATAGATGCGTTTATTGATATTGTGTATGTTTCTGAACTTTTTGATGAGAACATTGATTACTCTTCTGATTATATTAATAAGATGAACAATTTTGCTTACTTGTGTGATGTTTCTTCTAATTTCAATATGCATAATAATGATTATAAATCATTCATATTTGATATTAAATCAACAAACACATGTTTATTTAATCTCCTAAAAAAGATAATCCAAAAGAAATTTTATTAGCATTAGATATTGATGGAATATGACATGGTATGATAATCATGATAGCACAGCGGAAAAATAAAAATTTTATCATACATACCATACATATCCAAAGATAGAATCGAAACATGCAATTTTAGGGTTATCGAACTTACAACTTTTGATGCCTTTTAAAACTTTTATTTCGATGATGACCAGCAACTAAGATGGCTTTGTCCGCCTTAGATCTCGATCACCAATGCCAAGGAATAGCCTTTTGCGCCACTCCCTCTATTCTCACACACACAATTACACCGTCGGCTTAAAAACGAGATTGCTAGATCTCTTTTTCGGTATTGTGTAAGGGTTATAGTTTGAAGCTACAAAACTTGATTTTGTACTTCTTTAGATTGCTATTACTGCTCAATAACACAAGAGAATGAGGAACAATCCTTTCTCCTTGTGAAAAATTGAACAAAAGAATTAAGAGAGAGAGTGTCACTATTCACGAGTTACTATTCACGAGTTACTATTCATGCCACAAAAAAATTAGGTTTAGGATTTTATTTCTTTTAATATATATGCTTATCCTTTGGCAAGTCTTTGATCTGAATTCAACCATCCTAAGATGATTAATTCAAACTCTATCACTTCCTAAAGATAAGTAATATATTTTGAATTAAACTCCTTTGAATTTAAATTCAAATTTGAAATAAAACATAAGACATTTAATTAAATAAAATCACTTAATATAACTTAATTGCATGTGCCGAAATTCCTTGAATTCCATCTTGGAATTTCGGCCACTTCATTATATATATTTAAGTGATTTGATTTAATTTAAATTCCTTTAGGCTTTAATACTCAATTAACTTAATTAATGTAACATAATTAATTAATTGAAATTAAACCTTGTGGGCTGAATTTCTCTCTCATGGATCAAAGCCCAATAGCAATATTATAACCCATTACATACATTAATTTGACTTTAATTAAAAGCCCAAATTAATGCTCAATACTTAATTTAAACATTTTAAGCCCAATGCTTTGTGTGCGATCCTATAGGTCCATTTAATGTTGGCAATGAATTAATAAATTAATTCAAAGGCTATATATATTCTCTAGCAAGATATTATAGCATTCCAAATTAAATGAAAATGCATATGGCATTTAGTGACCTAATGCAATTTTGCATAGTCCCTTACCCTTAAATATCAGAATTAATATAAGGCATGGAACTAGTCATCCTTATATATATTAATTCCTTTCTTGATATTCCAGTGACATTGAACTCTCAGATAAATAATGATTACTCATTATTTCATCTAAGTATGGCCATACACTTCTCAGTTCACTGATCAAGTGGCCGGTGATATTTTTCTCTCTTATCGAGAGGGGTAATCCCTTCACTTCTCTCATGCTCTCTAACATGAATCAGTGCATACCCAATCATACCCGTACTTGTCACTCTGTTACGAGCACGTTAGGTGTATGTCAAAGTACACAGTAATTCATAAAGAGTTTCATACAGATTTCAGGTCTAAGAACTCCGATACAAAACTTGCATATGAGAAACACTTATGACTTGTACCATGTAGTATTCTCATGAGCGGATCGAATCCAGATACCATGTTCTTTAACATGTATCTATGATCTCTGATTGACACTCTTGTCCTAATGATCCGTAAGACAGAACTCATAAGATCAGAGAGAGCATACTAGTCTTAATTCATTTGTTATTCCCATAACAATGACTGACTAGGGATATTTAGAATGATGTCTCATTTGTTTCAAGGTCTTACAATCCATGTGCCTCACACATGATAACTTAAACCGAAACAACACTCTTGGATAGTTTTATCAATTGATATGCACAGGAATACAAAGGATAAAACAAATGCCTCATTTTATTAATTCAAAGTGTTTTATTACAATGTATTGGGGCTAGGGCTTACACTAACAGATATAACTCTTAAGGAAAGAGAAAAATTCGAGAGAATATTGAAAAAATACAAAAAAGTATTTGCCTGGACCAATTAAGACATGCCTTGAATAGGTTGGAAAATCCCTAAACATGCCATTCCAAGATATCTAGGGTATAAACTGATCAAGAAAAACCTTAGGAGACTTAGACCAAAGTGGGCTAAAGAGGTTTAAGAATAAGTTAGGAAATAGATAGAGGCTAAGTTCCTAGTGGAAGTCCAATACCCCACATGGCTGGCAAACGTAGTTCCCATGGCCAACAAGGATGAAAGAGTTAAGCTTGTGTGGATTATAGGGACTTGAACAAAGCTTGTCCTCACATTAATGTTCTAGTTAATAGCACGACCTCTTATGCCATGTACATTTTTATGGATAAGTATGCAGGGTATAACCAGATTTTAAATAAGATAGTAAACCAAATTAAGATAACCTTTATAATAGAATGGAGTATATATGCCTACCGGGTTATAACTTTTGTACTTAAGAAAGTAGGCACTACCTACCAAAGGATGGCAACTAGGATATTAGATGACTTAATTCACAAGGAAGTGGATGTATATTTAAATGACATGATGATCAAATTAGTTACCCTTGAAGGTCACTTTGAGGCATTAGAAAAATTCTTCTAGAGGATCGATAAGTATAATCTTCCCCTTAACCCAAGGAAATGCATCTTTGGGGTCAACTCAGGTAAGCTTTTAGGGTATGTAGTGAGCCAAAAAGGTATAGAGGTAAATCCTGATAAAGTGAAGGCCATCATAAAGATGCTAGTATCCCAAAAGAAAAAGGAGTTCAAAGGGTTCTTGGGGAGAATTCAATACATAAGAAGCTTTATAGCCAAGTTCACTTAGATCTATAAGCCCATGTTCAAACTTCTTAAGAAGGATTAGCCAGTGGTCTGGAATAAAGATTGCCAAAAAGCATTTGATACCATCAGGGAATACCTTCTCCATCAACCAATGTTGAGTCCACTTCAGGCAAGTAAGCTTCTAATCTTGTATTTGGCCATAGAGGATAACTTAGTCGGACAAATAATGGCTCAAGAAGATGACTTCGAGATTGAGTAAGCAATGTACTACCTTAGCAAAAAATTTCTCACTTATAAGGCAAATTATATAGAATTTGAGAATATTTATCTAGCGATCATATGGGCATCGATAAAATTGAGACATTACTTCTATTCCTATAGGATACAAGCAATGGCCAAAAAAACTAAGATACTAAGATACAAGGCCACAAATAATGAAACTAAATGTGAGCCTATATTTTTGAATTAAAAGCCTTGTTAACTATAGGGGGGAAATCCACAAAAGTATTTAGAGACTCATCTCTGGTAGTTTACCAAGTGAGGGGTGAATGGTCAATTAAAGAAGAGCAATTTTTACCCTTACCTCAAGTGCCTGAAAGCTCTGAGTAACCAATTCAAAGTTTATACCTTTGGATATGTGTCTAGAGAAGAAAATCAACTAGCAAATGCTTTGGCCACCTTAGGATCGATGTGTAATAATCCAAAAGGGGTAAGTATAAAGCCTGTGTTGATTTTGAGTTCCAATAAATCATGCTTTAAACTTAAGCTGATATTAGATATCAAGATGGATGATGGGAAGCCTTGGTATTATAACATTTAGAACTACTTAGAAAATTCAGTATTTCCTAAGGAAGCTACCAAAAAGGACTAGAGAATGGTTCATAAGCTATTAACCTAATTCATTACTGTAGAAGTGCTCTATAAGAGATAGCCTGATGTAATCCAGTTAAGGTGTTTGGATGAAAATGAGGCAAGAAAGGTCATGGAAGAAGTGCATACAGGAGTGTGTGGAGCCCATATGAATGGTTTAGCCTTAGCCAAGAAAATTATATGCCAAGGATTCTTTTAGCTCATAATGGACAATGATTATTCCAAGTATGTTAGAGAGTTCCAACTATGCCAACAGCATGACAATCTGAGGCATTTACCTATTTTTGAGTTATGCAATCTTACATCACCATGGCCATTCACTGTTTGAGGCATAGACATCATGGGTATGATCCATCCACCTGCTTCAAATGGACATAGATTTATCATAGGAGCCATTAATTACTTTACCAAATGGGTAGAAGCTGAATCCTTCAAAAAGATAGATATAAGGGACATGGATAAATTCATTAAAATGAACTTGATATATAGATACAATTTGCCTTATCATATAGTGTTTGATAATAGGTTACAGTTCTCTAATGAGACCAGACAGATGCTCATTTTGTATAGGGTTTCAACATCATAAGTCTTCTCCTTATAGACCTCAGGCAAATAAAGTGGTCGAGGCCACCAATAAGAATGTCAAAAAAATTCTAGGCAAGATAGTTCAAACTTATAAAGATTAGGCTGATAAGTTACCTTTTGCATTATGGGGTTATAGGACCGCAACTATAACTTAACAGAAGCTACTCCATTTTCTTTGGACTATAGGATAGAAGCAGTATTGCTAGTAAAAATTAAGCATAAATCTTTAAAGGTAGCTTTAGAAGCTGAGATCCCAAAAGTAGAATAGGCTAGATAAAGGTTATTATGGCTCAACCTACTTGATGGGGATAGAATGAGGGTATATTATCATAATTAGGTTTATCAGAAGAGACTAGCCCATTCATTTGAGAAGAAAGTTAGGAAGCAACCTTTAAAAGTGGGAGACCTGGTGTTCAAACAAATGAGGCTAATAATTCCAGACATCCAAGGTAAATTTAGGCCCATATAGGAAGGAATTTTTTGTGCTTAAAAAGTAATTATCCAAGGGAGTTACCATTTTATTAGGTAGCGATGGTAATAAGTTCAGAGAACCAGTGAACATAAATAGATTAAAAATGTTCTATGGCTAATAATAAAAAGAGAAAATGAAGAGAATAATTGCCCCGTGGGTTAAGAATCGAAAAATGGCAGCCTTGCTAAAATTGGGCACCTCATTAGGGTGAAAATCGACAAAAGGCATCCTAGGCAAAAATTATAGGCTGAGAGAGAATAATCAATCAAAAAAACTTAAGAGGGCTAATTATTGATAGGAGTTATGATGCTTGTAAAGTTTCAATCGAGATTAAATAATATGTGTCATCGGGATAATATCAAATGTTGATCATATGCATTGAAATCAAAAAGAAATGTCCTGCATGTATTCATAGCTTCATCAATGTATTTGAAAGAAGCATACTCTTTTCACATGTTTAAATTTTAAAAGTTTAATAAAAGCAAAGTTATAATCTATAACAATATCTAATCTAGTCTTTTTGTATCATGTCTCTCTCTCCATCCAGGTGCCTAAGATAGGATAGCATATAACTCCTGGACTGGTGATCCACTGCTTATAAGAGATAAAAGTAGTGAAGTTGCAAGTATTGATCTCAAGAATAGATCTCCTCATAGGAAGCCTGGCCCAAATCCTCTGATAGTACTTTAACAAAAAAGCATGGATATGTCAACCACCTCAGAAGCCCAATAGGCAGCTAATAATGTAACACCCTAATCTCTTAACCATGGATAAACATCAATCATCATTGTACCTAATAGAGATCAAGCATAAATACTCTAATAATAATAATAACACAGGCCATGATTACATGCCACAACAAATAAATCAACTTATAAAGAATAAGGCCTAACGCAGTTGGCCAACAATACATAATGACATCCTCAACACAACTGGAACCTACCCGATCTTTTCTTTGATGGTGATCAAGTTGTTGTAGCTAATAACCAAGGTAGAGCTTATCCAAAAACCTACACGGATAAACAAACCCGTGCTAAGCTATAAAGCTTAGTAAGGAACAAAACTCTATGGACAAGATCTTACCAAAATATATCATCAATACATTACAACCTATATAGCTTCAATAATATATGTCTACGGTATTAATCATTTCATAATTACCTTTCGGAGGAGTTTTAACCTCAACAATACTAGTATACTTACAGTGGTGTAGAGCATGGCGTGAACTTCGCTAGTTCCCCAAAGACTTTTAATTTACCTTAATAACTAAATATCTTACTTAGTAAACTAGCATAAATTATAGGCATCTTAATCCTTTCATTCATGAACTCCTACATCGTTATTATTGATGGTACAACCTCCAATCGTATGCATTTAATTCCATTAGTTACATGAAGTATGCATTTAATGTGCATTTACAATATAAGAAGTGCATGTGTCAAGTAGCTTCTATAAAAGATATTGCTAGGAATGATTACTTCGTATATATATCATACAATCATAATTATGAAATACAATTATAACTCACAACTTCTGTTCACCACCATGTATTCCTTAGTACTATCTTATTATGGCAACTAAATGTCAACAAACATCATATTATGTCATACACCGTCCTTTGGCTTATATCACAGTTATTGGAGTGCACAAACAGATGTAAACACATATAGGTATTCACTAATTAGCTTTGCATGCATTCACAGAGAATAGCCTTACATGTCATGATTACCGCGAAGGTTCAATTATTACATACATACGTTTATAAATCCCAAAGCATGAGAAATTTATTGTATATGCTATAACCCAAATAGTTCTTATTATAATATTGAGCGCATTCTTCATGGCATGGCAATTTAAATCTCATAGATATACATTCTGATAACTTCATTTCATCGAAACAATTTATAGCCAAAAGAAATCATGATAAGCAATATAATAGGCCATTCATCATGCTCACACTATGTAAGTGAAGAATTAATGCATGTTTTACTTTATCTTGTGTACATTTATCATCTTAAATAGCCTACCTAAGCACTAGTTCAAAGGGCGGATAACGGGAGAAATAGATACCCGAAGGTATCAAACTATGGATATCCGAAGGTATCAAACTATGGATATCAAACTATGGTATCAAACAATAGACCCGAACGGGGTCAAACAATGGTTCCAGTAAGGAACAAACTATGGACCCAAAAGGGCTGAACGATGGTTCCATTAAGGAACAAGACCCAAACGCGGTCAACTATGGCAGCTGCAACAATATCCCTTTAGGCATGCCTATCTAATCCACAACTAAACTAAGACCTGCAAGCTTAACCCCTTTAAAAACATCTTTGATTTAACATATTATTCTTTATTTAGTACATCATTTGGCTCAAAGCCTCATTTCATAAAAGAATGCATATCATTCTAATCATATTTACATATTGAGCTATAGGCTCTAGTATATATGGATGTTATCATATGATCACATAGTTGCATCAAGTTTCGTTCATTCATATCATAATAGTTGCATGATTATGCAAACATAATAAAATATAACATTTCATTGACCAATCTCGTCAGAAACAATGTTATGTATGGTTTCCCTAAGGCAATATGTAAATATGGATCTTGCTACTAAAAGTCTTCATAGAATCATATGCATGTCCCCACACACATATATTCATACACATAAATGCATCTTGAATCATGGCAATTCATTCTTTTATTTTTCATATGTGTTCACATATATAAATCAAGCTACTCATCATAGTATGTTCACGTCAATTGCACAATGAAACTTACAAGACTCATGGATGGGTCTCAATGACATACCTGGTTGTTGTTTGCCGTAAGCAGCTTCCATACAATATCATAAAATTCATATCGATACTTAATTACTTGAATAACATTTAAACATCTCAGGATCAATATAATAAGATGAACAGTTATTTCCTTTCTAAGGTCAATACTTGTTCTTAATTAACTATTTAGTTTACTTTTATAGTCTATTAGATCACGAACGACATGTTATCTCTCCTAACTAGTTCATACTTGTTTCATTCATCTTACTAATACTCTTTCATCATATAACATATTATTCCCTAGTAAGCTATGTATGATTATTTCATCTTGTGTTTACCTCCCATAGGGTATAGGACAACTAGGTAAGTATATTTCTTTATGTCAAGGCTAATCATTAATCCCCGGTATGACTTGAAGTATAATCAAACTTCTATTATTTTATAATCAAGTGTTACATAGTAGTCCCTATTTCTTAGCTTAGACGCATTTACTACCATCCTTTTACGGTTATTAGTGTCATACCTAATACAATCTTCCATTCAAAACATCTATCATGCCTTAAGCCACCATACCTCACACGAATCATTCATCAACATATCTTTATAGTAATTTCATGAAATTATAACATTACTATTATTACGGTCACATATTGAAGTAAGTTGTAATTAACACCACTTGATAAACTTACCATGATCATTTTACCTTAATCATTATTGCTTGAAAATAAAAGCATAACATAAAACAATCACATATTACCTCTAATGAACATACTCACTAAATATGCCTATTAGGTTGCATTAAAAGGGTTGATTATCATTATAAAAAGTGTTGGCTTAGTCGATAATAATGTGGAAGTGATTTTTGAGATAATTGGAACAAATATGCAAAACAGAGAAATGAAGGGCAGTGGACTAGTACGTAGCCATGTGCCTCATAACCTTTAAAGCTTGCATGACCACGTGCTTCACAAGATTTAAGGCTTGTGTGGCTGTGTGCCTCACAAGCTTATAAGCTTAGATGACCACGTGCTTCACAAGCTTTAAGGCTTACATGGTCGTGCGCCTTACAAGCTTTAAAGCTTGCATGACCACGTGCTGCAAGACTTCAAGCTTAAGTGGCCACACATTGCTAGGGTTCAAGGATCTGTATCGCTTCAATAAGAACATAATGACTTCATAGGCCAAAACATCTTACCAAAAACTCATCTTAACCAAATATCTTTCATTAACTATCTTTAACTTCCTCTAGAGAACCAAAAAATTCAGATAATAAGCCCCTAGTTTCTATAGAACATCTATAGACAATAATGAAAACCAAGATGCTCCCATACCTCATTGAAGATTCAACTTTTTCTTTGATCCTCTTGATCCATCTCCTTTGCTCATAAGTTCTTCCTTCTTCTTCACTTGATTTATCCACTTCTCTCTTCTTCTTATACATGGTGATAACAATAAGATCTTGTGATCCTTCACCAAACATCACAATTAAATGAAAAGAAAGAAGAAATCATCAAGGGAAACATTACCTTTGATTTTAGCTCACAAACCCTATCTCCCTTTCTCCAAACCATAACCATAAAAAGGGAGAGAAAGAGAGAGAGAGATCCCTCAAAATGCCCATTCCATCTCTCCCAAAAACCCTAATTTATAGTGGGATAAATATCTCACCAAGGGAAATCCCCACTATACCCTTATACACAATTGACCCCCATTATTTCAATTTCTTTCTAATACTTTCTAATTCACTTCAATTATATGCTTTTCTTTAATTATAATTTAACTTAACTCATATACTTACATGCTGAAATTACCAAAATACCCCTCTTGGGACTTAACCTCAATAATTGCAAAATAATCTAATTTTGCCTTAATGAACAATGGTCCTCATTAATTAACAATAATCCTATTAGGGTAATGATTGGGTCCTTACAAATAATGCCCTAGTAATCTTTAAATGTTGGGCACAATGAGCAGTAACATAAAAGGTAAAATAATACAATCTACACAAAGGGACACATTTAGATGATCCATCTCGAACCATGAAAGTGATGGGTAGCTAGGTACACCTGAACATAATGTTATCATTTATCAAATAGCTTAGCTAGTCAACCCCATCCTAGACCATCAAAAACTAATGCTACAAATGCATGAGTATGACATATCTCATAGGATAAATTCTTGTAGCCCTGACTTAAGAAGGAGGATCCAACATCAGCTTCAACTTCTCATGAAGCCATACCTGAAAAAAAAGGAAAAAAAGAGCCACTAGGGTAAGTTGGATTTATCTCAGGTAAAAATAAGGTAAGAAAATACATGAAAATTCAAAAGAATATATTTTTTAATAAGAAAAGCTAGCATGAAAACCCATAAGAGGTGTGCTACCTTCAAAATCAAAGACATACTTGAAGCAATATAAGATTGCCAGTGAATTGAGAATGAGAATTATGATAAAAAAAACATCCAAATCGATGATAGTCTCTACCAGAATTAGGGGACATGGAATATATCCCCAAAACACATCGTCCATAATGTTGAATAACTTATAATCCCTACTCATAGGATCATCAATGCACATCAACAAATAGCGAGTGAAACAATAGAGCAATACCACACTAAAATGGAAAGTGGGCACATCATCAAAATTGGGTAGTACATTAATCAATGGCTCTAGTGAAAATTTCATTCCATAAGGTACCAAACCCTAGCTTCCGAAGGAAAAATGCCTAAGGCATGACTTGCATCTCTAGGGTATCTAAAAATAAAAAAAGACAGACATAACTAGGTATCGGGCTTGAACCTAGCCTCAACTATCGTAGCAAATTCCTCTAGTAAAGGGCATAGTTCCTAGTGAGTGAACCTAAACACATGTAATCTCAGGTCCTAATACCAAGCAATAATGAGTAATATGTTCCTATCTAGAGACACTCTCCTCAAAAATCTTAGGTTAGAGTATGGAGCTAAAAAAGGATCTTTTCAAGTTTTCAGGTCATCCAATAGTCGGTGTAATTTTATAAGTTCAGAAGTTATGGTAATAGTAGTTTTTAGGTAATCTAAGTGAAAAAATGATAGAGCAAAACAATTAACTGATAAGGAAAATAAGAGAAAAGAAAAGAAAATGAAAGGAAGAGAAAATACCTATTGTGATGCATGTCGAACCCTATTGACATCTGGCTTGCTCTTGAAACCCACTTTTAGGACTTGAGACCAGATCAAGGTTCATTTAACTTCTGAAGACTGATCACTTCACAATGGATAGGGATTTAACATAATTCCCAATGCCTCAAGCCTCAAAAAGGCATGAGACAGTGGCTCGGGGTATTCCTATTCATTGCTGGTGAACAACCTACAAGGACGTCTGCTGGGCACCTCAAGGTAGGTATCATGGAGTTATCATATAATAAAATATTAAAAAAGGAGTTCTAATCTTATGAAACCAAAACCATAGAGAGTTCAGACTTCACTCCTATTTATACCTTTGGATAATGTTATATTAAGGAGTTTTAGTGATTTTTTATCTTTTTTCTCACATAAGTTATTATGCATAAGAATAAAAACTCAATCAAGACGTAAGAAAGCGGTAAAGCATATATAGAGAGCTATAAAAGCATGATGTAAAAAAAATTAAAGAATAAAAGAACAAAGTAAAGATAAAATCATACATATACATAACTCATGCAATTGATTGAATTTCATTTTGGTAAAGACGTTGGTCTTCGCATGCATATTTACCAAAAAGTAGCATTTTAGGTGTATTTTAGAAAAAAATGGGATAATTGATCCCTCGTGGCTTTGAAAAGAATCGTGTTAGTGAATTTTAAATAGAAAATCTTTTGTATTTATGGACAAAAATTCTTAATTTAAATATTATTTTATGGGTAAAAATCGGGACATTGATCCTTTTGTTATGGAAAAAATCCCACTCAAACTTGTGTAAAATATTTAGTGAGTTTTTATCTTATCGTTCAAATGAAAACATTTATTTACAATAAGTAAAGACATGAAAAATAATAATACAAGTAAAACATGCATAAATAGTGCTATTGATTGATTTTGGAACGTTGATTGCCTCATGCATATTTATAAAATTTCTTTATGTGATTTTTGAAATAAAATAGAACTTTGGTCCATTTTATGAAAAATCCAATTAATTAGATAAAAGAAATGTTTTAAGTGAGGTTTTAGTTAAAGCGCACAAAAAAACTAATTTTTTACTATAGCTATTACATATTTGAATAAAATAAAAGGAAAATTAAATATAGGCCTAAAAATTAAATAGGAAAATAAATTCTAAACTAAGACGCTTCAGCTTAATCTCCTATCAACTCGAGGTGGTAACACACATACTAAAATATAGCATCAAAAATAATAAAAGTCAATAATGAATTAAACTATGCGATAAACAAATTAAGCAATAATTAAGCATAAACTCAAGTAATGTAAAAAAATTGTAATATTAGAATAAATTTTACAATAATAAGACTAATATTAATAAAATAATCCATAATAACAATATTAGTAATAATGATAATTAAATAAGAAATTAAATAATAAAATGATAATTAAACAAGAAATCAAATAATAACATTATAATAATATATTAAAAGCATATGAGTAATGCTAACAATAATAATAATAATAATAATAAAAGTAATAATAACAATAGTAATGCTAATGATAATATTTGTAATGACAATTATAAATATTATTATTAAAAAATAAAAATAATATTGACAATAACAAAAATGTAATTGAATTGAATAAATCAAATATTGCACAAATATAAAAACCATTTGATAATTAAATTATAAATATTAATCAATTGGACTAATTAAATAAGCTTAAATAAAATGACATAAATAAACAATAATCAATAATTAAACATCTTATAAATTAGGAAAAAATTAAATTTTTGACTGTCGCCATAAACTCTAGTCGCTAAAGATCTAGTGCCAGCAAAAGGGAAAACTTAATGGGAAGCTTTTTCTTGACAGGAAAAGTTTGTTGTCGCTAAAGGGACTGACACAGGAAATAAAATAAAATGCTAATTTAACACCTAAAATCATACAAAAATACTTAAAAATAACTAACCAAAATTCATATATAAACATAATCTTATTTAAAATAGATAAGAAATTAAATAAAACACAAAATTAACAAATTAAACAAACTAATAAATTAAACTAACAAATACTTAATAAATTACATAATAGAACAAATAATTAGTAAATAATGAAATTAGATATTAATTAACAACTCAAATAATTAACAACAAATTTATATACTAACACAATTAATTTATTGAGGTAAAATAATAAATTAATCCACAAAATTAGTTAACAAATGTACATATTTTACAATTAATTAACAAATATATGAAATTGACAATATATTAAAGTAGATCTACAAAATTAACAAGAAAATAAATTAAAAAATATCATTTGCACAATTAATTAAAATTATTTATTTAAATTTGTGAATTTTAGGCTCGAGAATATTACCTTCAATTTGGCTCCATCACAGGATGAGGATTTGGTGCTCTATTTCTTTTTTCTGATTTTATATGATTTTTTTAAGTTAAAATTTTGCATTTGTCATAGGAGAAGAAAAGAGAGAAAAGCCAAAAAGAAGAGGAAGAAGAAGATTAGGGAGGAGATGAAGTTAATAAAGAGAGAGAAAGTCCTCATTAGGTGGTTAAGAAACCCACCAATATCCCAAACGGGATAAGCTTCTAAGGGGATTTTTTCACAAGAGTTTTCCCCTAAATTGGAGTGCATTTTGCAGTTTTTGGGTGAGTTATGTACTTGATCCGTGAATCACTCCCAGATCGCTGACTTTGACGTTGCCCCTTTTTCTTAGCCTACTAACCTCTAATTCTAAATATTTTTTTTTCATGTTTGGGCTTGAAAATTCCATTTATTCAATAAAGTGTCTTTTAGACATTTGTTTCATTGTATCTTAAATTTCTAATGAATTAAAACTAACTTAATTTTGATTTATGGCCAAAATACGGATGACTACTCCTAAGAAATTTTCAAGGATAAAATTGATATTTTGATTTTGGAAAATTACTGAGAATAATGGGTTATAAATTAGGTCATAATCTCTTTATAAAAGGTAATCCAAAATCAGTCTATTTTCTACCAAAATTGGATTCACCTGAATAGGATCTCTACCAAGGGCATTATGCCTAAAATACTACAAACTGATTAGGTGTAGTGATAGATTCGGGTTATCTATGTTCGAGCCTAATTTTGAGAATCTTAAAGGCTGAAATGGGTTGAGGTGTCTTATCAAAGTTGTAGATATATGTCTTAAGATTAAAATAGATTTAAAATCACCCAATTATAAGGTTTGAAGGATTTATATCAGACTGCTCTAAGTTTTAAAAATCAATTTTCTCATTTTGCAATGTTAATAGAGGAAAAAGAAAAAGGAAAAGAACCCAAAAAGGATTTTTAAATATTTAAAACTCATAAAAGAGATCAAAAAGTATTTTGGAAACATAAAGCTCAAGGATAAAACCTGGCATCTCTGCTTTTTATCCACTTATAAGGAATACTTTTCTCATTGGGTAACTTTAATCAGGAGCCATTTTAAGATTTAGTGTCTATAACTACCCCTAATTTTGGGAAACATAGTGCACTATTGCCTAAGTGAGCTAAAATTCAGAGTAAAGAGTTAGGACACACACCTGAGGTGGTTGTCTCCTTGACTACGAAGGTTTGGTGATGAGGTGATTCATGTAGTATTATTGATAAAAAAATGTACTACACAATTCTCACTTCAAGACCATAATCTGGTTATCTATAAAAAATGCACCCCGATGAGGAATTTTGATCTTTTGCTCTGAAGATACTTTGAAAAACTTTTGAATAAGATTTGGAATTTGTTGGTGAATTTCATTATTTGCAACAGTATCTGATCTTGGGCTTTAAAATTCTAATGCCTCTAAAAGAGGACTTCGGATTCTAGTTGAGTTTTCTCTGAAGAAACTTGAAAATACCTCAAAAGATGGTCTCGATAATGCTTATAAGAGATTAAAAATGCCTCAAAAGAGGTCTTGATAATGCTCATAAAGAGACTTAGAAATGCCTTGAAAAAAAAGATTTTAATAATGCTTATGAAAAGACTTGGAAATACCTCAAAAAAAGGTCTTGATAATGCTTTTGAAAAGACTTAAAAATACCTCAAATAAAGGTCTTGATAATGCTCCTTAAGAGATTTGGAAATGCCTTAAAAAATTCTTGATAAAGCTCATGAAGAGACTTGAAAATGCATTGAAAGAAGGTCTTATGTATGCTCATGAAAAGACTTGGAAATGCATTGAAAAGGATTTCATGCTCGTCAAGAGACTGGGAATGCCTTGAAAAAGACTTTATGCTCATCAAGAGATTTGGAATGCCAAAAAAAAATTCTTCATGCTCATTAAGAGACTAGGAATGCCTTTGAAAAGGACTTTATGCTCATCAAGAGATTGGAAATGCCTTGGAAAAATGACTTCAGGGTATGTGATTAAGGCTTGTGGCCTGTACAAAAAGCACTTTAGTTAGCTTGTTATTTCATCATTCGTATAGGGATATTACCTGGCTATTCTTGATGAGGACAGGTGAAATATCATCTCACATTTTGAGGCAAGCAAAAATTATTCTTACTTTTAGGAGCATTCTGCGGGGAAGGCTTACTGGTGTGATCTTGAGGAGTCTTTCAGCACGGCATGCAAAAATGACCTCATTTTTCCATATGGGCTCTGTCCTAATCTGATTAACTATTGCCTGAAGTTATCTCTAATCCATATGTGTTCTCTTTAAAAGAAATTACTCACGTGAGTATATGCACAAAATCATACATGCAGGAGATGTGTAAAATTCATATGTGTACACGCATAATTATGTATGTGACAAGTATTGCGAGCGATGTATATAGTGGGTTATTTGTTAAAAAGTGTCCAAAGTTTAAAATAATTGCAACTTGTCAAATGCTTTGAACTTGAATTTTATTCATCCTTAAATAGTTGAATGTACCACATTCTCAACTACTTTAATCTCAACAGGAGAAATTAATAGAGTCTTTCTCAATTAAGGATAGGAGAATAGGTGTGCTGATACCAAAGCTTATTGAACCTACACATAAGCATAATACATACCAAGCAATTTCTGTGTATGTGTGTTGAAGGCCAAAACAAAATTTTATTTTTGAAAAACAAATTCTGGATGCGAAATCAAGGAAGAGGTTTAACTTGAATACATAAATACATTCATGGCTTCCCACTTAAAGCTTAAGAAACACCATATACCTCTTCTTACATACCAAACCTCATTAGAAGGTCATCTCCACTAGGTTGGATAAGATCAAATCCAAAATCAAAAGGTTATACATTGGTTGTAATGTTAGGCTTAGGTCAGTGGTTAACAAAGAAGGGACAAGTTACTAGAGGAATACAACCACCATATTTCCTCATTTGTTGAGAGAACTATTCTCTACCTATTTTCCCACTATCATGGCATTTTTTGAATTTAGGCTCTGGTGATTAACACACTAAGGATTGTTTATTAGAGATAATAACTCAAGGTCTCCCTTTCCTTTTTATTTTTCTTTTATTCTCGTTGATTTTAAGGGTTTCCAATTTCCCTCTTCTTTGTTTCCTTTATTTCTTTTTCTTTCTTTTTTCCTTTTTTCTTTCCCCCATTTTTTTTTTGCGAGGGTTTTTTATTTTCCCTTTTCCCGGTTTGTTTCATCTAACAAACTCGATTTCTTATGAATGGAATTCATATAAAAATTTGGTAAAGATTAATTCCCTCCGTTCTTGAAATGTATAGTTAGCTTTTCCATGGTGGTCATTTTTCTAAGGGGAAGCTAAAACCATTTTGGGTTCAAAGGTTATTTCAATGTGTGTAACAATAAAATAAGCATGCATGTAGCATGCTTAAATAAAAGCTCAAAGGGTTAACAAATGATTATAAAATTAGGATAGGAAAAAGTCATTTAAAATGCTATATAAATAAGGGCTGCCTGAATTATTTTTCAAGTTTTTTCCTATCTAAAGATTGCTTCAACAGGTAATCAGAAAGGTTTTAGTGCTCTTAATAAGTTTTACCCAATCCCCTCATTTGCAAATAGATTTTTTTTTCATTTTTAAAATTAGCCCGAGGTGCTTAAAATTTAGAAATTGCAAGGTATAACAAAGGCTTTTATATAATTCAACACATAGAGATAAAGTATGCCTACCTCCTATTCAACTTATATGAACGTATGAAACATATATTTTTAAAGTTGAGGTCAAATCCATTCACAATTGAGAATCACTAGGATGAGGTAAAATTTTAAATTAAAAGTAAATTGATAAAAAAGCAATCATGTCAAAATTTTAGACATAGCTTGACATGATAAGTTAAACTTAATGCATAAATTACTAAAATAATAATATTTCCTATGTTTCTAAAAAGGAACAGCACCATGGTAGTCGTAATTATTTTGAATGCATTAGAAAGATAACGATCCTCAGATCTGCATTCACAGAAGAGAGTCGATCTTCGAATCTAAAATTGATAAAAAAATGATTATGTCAAAATCTTGGTATATGACCTGATAATATAAATTAGGCTTGAAGCCCAAGATATTTAATAAGGGTACTCCTTAAGATTAATGAACGAATGGCGCTCAACAATCATCCTAAATACATTAGGGAGGCAGCTTAAATCGTTCTTAAAAAAGGATAGTGCCATGGCTATTTTTAAATGTATCAGGGGAGGTGATGATTCCTCGAACCTATAAATTAAAAGAAAGCTAAGTCATAACTCTGGCCAAAACTTGGAAAAATAAATAAAGTTAGAAATACTCCTTAAAATTAGGAAAAGGATGATGCCACGATCATCATGAATGCACCAGAGAGGTGATGATCCTCATACCTAAAAAAGAAATTTATGTCAGAATCATAGCAAGATAAACTAAGTTAGGAATACTCCCTAAAGTTGGCAAAAGGAAAGCGTTACAGCGGTCATTGCATTGGCTTGAGAAATCCTCAAATTTCTAGGATGTCATACATGAAGGCCTTGGTAAATCATTGAGGCAGGATGGGGGAGCCGACTTCCACTTTACCTATAAGGTTATGTACATGGCAACATATACAAAAGATTTGCATGTGTAAGAAGATATGCATAAAGCTATATATAAGGCATTCATATGTGTGTTTAAACACATGTATAAAACTATACACATCAACACTCGTGTTAAAAAAATGCAAAAAATGCAAGAACACATGCAAATATGCAAGTTTGCACAGAAATGCAGGAACGCAAGAATGTATGCTTGAGGTACATATCTTACACCATAGGTGGTTAGGGGACTCTATCTCTGATGCAAGCTGGCAGGTGACTCTCACGTATCCTCCTTAATGTTCTTAATCTTTAGGCAAGCTTTCTCTGATTATCTTCTTTTAGTTTTTTTGCCTTGTCTTTTTTCAAAGTTCTCTTATTATCTTCAGGGATATAATTCATCTTACCCTGGCCAAGGATAATCTTTACTTTTTATAGACTGTGTATAGCATCTGATGCCTTTAAGCACTTGAAAATGGTGAAAAAAGTCTTTGTCATGTGAAGGGTTGCCATCACTACCATGGAATTAAGCTTACCTCATCATGTATCTTTATATATGATATAGGTTTCTCCAAATGGATTAACCTTATGCATATACCCAACTTATGTATGCATTCCTATTTACATGCATCATATGGTAATAATAGTTAAATCGTGACCAGATATGTAATGCAACAACATAGACCTTGATTCAATCTCAGAAAGTGACATTTTATGTGCATTCTACTCTTGTTGTAAGTCAACCCTTATAGGTTTTCTTGGAATTTCGGATAAGTAGTTTAAGAAAGTTAGGTTCGACATTTAGTTTCACTTTTTAGGTGAATAGGGCTTTCTATTTAAGCTTACTGCTTAAAAAGATGGGAATAGGATGTTACAATGTTCTTGTCGTCTAGTGGAGTGCCTTTGCAGGTTTAGGTGAAGATTTAATTGCTTATATTTTATCTCCATAAAACTCACCTCAGGAGGTAAAAAATGCACTCAAAATGTCTTTGTGCTCGAGATTAAATAAAGATTCGTATTTATTAAATTAATGTTTTAGAGTTTGGCCATAATTATTATTGTGCACGATAAAATAAAATAAGACATTGTATACAAAAGAAAAGCTTATATAATTAACAAACTGAAGAAACATATACATTGTTTAGAGACACATTTACATTATCAAAAAGATAGCTCATATTACATCTTTTCCATATTGTAAGTATATACAGTAAAAAGTTCTTCAACATCTTAGGTCCTTATTCCTCTAAATGATGGCCTAAAGGTTGATGATGATGCGAAGCTTATAAAGAAAGCTTTAATTCTTTCCTTTCAAGATCAATGCTTGTTGGGTGTCAACCAAGCTCTGAACATGATCTCTGAGAGGATGGTAGTAATCCATTTTGTGCCTTGTGTGCTGGTGGTAAACACAATACCAATTAGTTTTATATCTAGGTTTCCCTTGGCTTATAGCTAGCTTTACTGGTAATGGTCGTAGCTTCCCTTGCCTGTTGAGATAAGTGAGGTACCAAGATAGTGGCTTACCCATAATGGTATAATGATTCCCTTTTGTTTTCATGGTTGAAACTCTTGCAATCCCATCATTGCTTTCATCTGAGTCTTCATTCTCCTGCTCATTTCCAAAATTACCTCTTTTTGTACTCGCAGCATGAGCCTTTTCTTCCAAATTTTCTCTCTTAACTTCAATAGCAATATCCTTGAGAGATTCCCAATCTTTAAACCCCTTTATTTTGAGTCTATCTCTTAGATAGAGACTGGCATTTTGAATAAATAACCTGATCTAATCTACTTTTTTTGATCTTTCCTTCATCTCCATCACCCTGCTCCTCTATCAGGTAAGGTACTTGTGGAATGCTTCCTCTGATTTCTAATGTAGCAACTCTAGATCATTCAGAGTCACTTCCAGTCTTTTGCTACAATTATACTGATTCAAGAATTCCTTTGTTAATAGATACTAATCCTTTTTGGTTTTGTGATCTAATCCATGGTACTAATCAATGGCAGGGTCTGCCAGACTGAGGCACAAATACTCAATCTTCTATTTTTTATTTAAAGCTATCCCCTTCATGACTAGTGTATATTATTTAATATGTGTTAAAAGGTCAGAAAAACCATCAAATCTGGGGAAGTCTGGCATCTTGAACCTTTAGGGGAGCATGTCTATGCTGTCTAAATCCCTATCTTCTAGGCTAATTACTTTTCTAGTTGATAAGATCCAAGCTAATGCCTCTATCTTTGCTTCCACCTTTTTAAGATTGGGTTTTCTACTCTTGGTGCCTTTCTTTTTGGAACCTAAGTCACTGCGGGCTACTTTTCCTGTTCAGAGATAAAATCCTCTTCAAATGCAACACCCTTATCCTTTTTCTGCTCAATAGACACATTTGTAGATGCGGGACCCCTAAACTTAATGGCCAAGGAGGGTGTCACAATGCCAGCCATAGTAAAGGTACCCCCAACATTGGTTAGTTCTTCATGTGTAAAGGGGAGTGCTAAAGGCTGTTATCCAATAGGTTGTACTAAAGTAGACATCATCTCAGTCATCATGGTCCTCATCCTTTTCTCAAATTCATCCAATCTCCTATCTAGTTCTTAACTATTAAGAGCTTTCATCTGTGCTGGATCTACCATGGCTATAGCTTCTAAAGCCAACTTAAGGAAATCAAGCAAACTCAAATCTATCTTAGATTTTGATTTTGATTATCCTAAATGAAGCTCTCTAACAAGATGATTGTTGGGACCCCTAAACCACCCAGGTATGTGATCTAAAATGGTTGAAAAAGGTCAAAAGGTTAGAGTGATGTATGATAAACAAACATGCTAAACATATGATACATGGCATACATGTGATGTATGAATATGAATGCATTATAATGCACGACATGCAAACAAGATATACATATTTTCATGGCAAATAAGATTAGCACGTGTGTTTTACATTATTATAGTAATTGTCATTATTTGTTTGCAAGTAAAATGTAATGCATGCAGGCACAATCATGCAGACAAGATTCACATGTTTTAGTTTATGTTTACATTTTAGGTCGTAATTCATGCAAATAGGAATTATACACAAAGTGAGATGCATATACATTGAGGGAAAAAATTTTTGCACATAAAAAATACACATATTGTGGATTATTATTATTAATTTACAATTGATTGGAAATGTATGTGTGTGTGTGTGTGTATGCAACATGGATAACCACATGTAGAAGAAGAAAATAAATGCTTCCAACCTTATTGTTGTCATGCGGTTTCTTTTTTAGGAGGGATTAGCTTATGGGTTAACAGAAAACCTAAAGAACACGTATGGTACATGGTTAAAATCAACAGCATAACCTCTCTTTATTTAAAGTGCATACAAATGGATTTAGCGATTGTGTATATAAACATTCAAAATAAACTGAAATGCACCCACCGGGGTATGAAAGCCTTTGATGAGTAGAAATCTAAGTTTATTGGGATTTATTCAATATATAACGGCCCATATTACAAATAAGTTATTATGGCATATGCCCCCTAGTGGAAGTGTCTATACCATTACATTGGCTTATGTCCAATGATACAGCTTTGGGGCTACCCAAACGTGGTCCCTACTAATGGGTTTAGCTCATTATAAGCATAACGATTGAATGGATCACCATTTAATATACCCAAAGAGTATGAGACTTGGCTGGTTGTCCTCCCTAACACTTTCCTACATTGATTGAACGTAGGATCATGCTTTGGAAATGCATTGGGGCTAAAAGAGGGATATCTAACTTAATTTTAAGGTTCTAGTATGAATGCAATGCAATTTTTTGAAAAGAGATAACATATTTTAGTCGTTAAACACATTTATATTAAATCAACCAAAAGTACTTTTAGAGCAAAATCTCATGGTCTCTAATGGAGTTGCCACTATGATGCACGTCAAACCTTATATGTATCTGACTTGTTCTTGAAAGCCTATTTTTAGGACTCGAGATCGGATCAAGATTTATTTAACTCGTGAAGGTCGATCGCTTTGTAATGGCCAAGTATTCAATCCAATTCGCAATGCCTTGGATCTCAAATAGGTATGAGATAGCAGCTTGGGGCATCCCTATTTATTGCTGGTGATCAACCTATGAAAGCATATGCTAGCCACCACAAGGCATATATCATGGATTTTCCTTCAAATAAAATATTGAAAAAGGAGTTCTAAGCTTATGAAGCTGAAACTAGAAAGAGTTCAGATTTCACTTCTATTTCTACCTTTGGTTAAAGTTATATAAAGGAGTTTTAATGATTTTTTTTATCTCTTTTCTCACACGAGTTATTATACATAAGAATAAAAGTGCAATCAAGCACGCAAGAAAGCGGTAAAGCACGTATAGAAAGATGTAAAAGCATAATGTAAACAAGAATTAAAGAATAAAAGATAAAATTAAAGATAAAATCATACATAAATCTTAAAATTGATTGAATTTCAATTTGGTGAGGAAGTTGGTCCTCGCATGCATATTTACAAAAAAGTAGCATTTTGGATGTATTTTAGATAAAAATGGGATAATTTGGTCCCTCATGGTTTTGAAAAAAAATCATGTTAGTCAATTTTAAATAGAAAATATTTTGTATTTATGGATAAAAATCTTTAATTTAAATGTTATTTGATGGATAAAAATCGGGACATTAGTCCCTTTATTATGAAAAAATCCCACTCAAACTTGTATAAAATATTTAGTGAGTTTTTAACTTATCGTTCGAATGAAGACATTTATTTACAACATGTAAAGACATGAAAAATAATAATACAAGTAAAATATGCATAAATCATGCTATTGATTAATTTGGAAATATTGGTTCCCTCATAAATATACTTAAATAAAATTAACTAAATAAACAATAATTAGTAATTAAACATCTTATAAATTAGGAAAAAAATAAATTAATATGATTGATTTATCACAAATATGAATTAATTAAGTTAATTAATAAATATAAATATGAAATACAATATTAATATTAAAAGAATATTAAAAATTTAATATTAGTAAATTAAACAATACAAGAAAAATATTAAACAAAAACAATAAAAAATGATAATATATATTAATAAACTAATATATATATATAGTGAAGGAAGAAATTAAGAGGCCAAAGAAAACGACAAACAAAGGAGGAAAAAGACAGAAAACCAAAAGGGATGTGAATAGAGTGAGATGTGACTGGATGGTGAAGGAAGAAATTAAAAGGCCAAAGAAAACGAAAAACAAAGGAGGAAAAAGACAAAAAACCAAAAGGGGGCGTGAATAGAATGAGATGTGATTGGGGCTTTTAGCGATGGGAAATTTTAACTGTCACCATATGTAAGGACCCAAAATAAATATTAGTAGAATTTAAGAGCAATTACATGTTATTAGAGTCTAATTAAGCATTATTAGATGAATTATTAAGAGTTAAGATATTAATTAGGGCAAAAATATTATTAATTTATCATTAATTATGTGATAAATGTGTAAATTATATGATATGAATTTTATAAGGTCATAATTAATTTATTTATATTGGTTTAATAATGTTCAAAGATATAATTGAAGTATAAAGTATTAGTTTAGGGGTCAATTTGTAATAAAGTATTAGTTTAGGGGTCAATTTGTAAATACGACATCTTAAGGGTCAAATATGGATAAAAAAAGGATTTGAGAGGTTTAATTAAGAGAAGGAATAAAAGAAGTGGAGGGGTCAATGTAAAACATGCAAAAGATAGAAAGAAATTAGTGGACCATACAACTTTCTGAGGGACCAAAAAGGGAATTTTCGCTAGCTATTATAAATAGCCATTTACTAGTGGAATGAAAGAGAAATGTAAGAAGAAAGAAGGTAGGGGACGGCATTTTCTTGAGGGAGTTATAGAATTTCCTTTCTTCTCAATCTTTCATTATTTGATGAATCTCTCTAAGAAATCTTTGAAGAAATTCTTGCATGTGGATTTTTAAAAAACAAGTTAGTGTATAACTATAAGGTAATTAACTTAATTTGACAATTCTTCTTCTTCATCATCTTCTTGTTTTGGTTAATTATGGATTGATTTAAATTCTGGAAGCTGTGTTAATGGTTGAAATTGTTGTGAAAGGAAAAGAAAGAGAAAGTTAAGATCTTGAAAGAAGAAGATAGTGAGAGAAAAAGGAGAATTTTGAAGAAGATTTGAGTGGCATGTTCAGGTTTGGGAACTTATTCTTCATGCATTTGTGTGGATATAAATGTTTATGCTTGTATTACTTAATTTTAATTGTAATTTATTAGTTTTGTTTAGGGTTAATTAGAGATTTAAATAGGAAAAATCGTGTTTTTGAATGTTGAGGAAAAATTGGGTGTGGTTTTTGTGAACCAGGCTGCTTGTTTTGTCCATATTTGGAGTTGTAGACCTCGGATTAAGGTGATTCAAAAATTTGGGTAAATTAAATTCAATTATCTACAATTTATTAGAAGGAGTCATGGCTTGATTATATTGTTAAGGAACTCAGAAAATTCGTACAAATGAACTATTTGAGTGTATAGGCAGTTTTGAATAGTTACCAATGTTTTAACCATAAATCCTTGTATTTAAGTCATAATTGAGTGAGATTTGATTCTATGTAAAATTTATAGAATGATAAAAAAATTTTTAGAAGAAACCTAGCCATCAATCTGCCTTTAAATAATTTATATGATTTATTGAAATTGTAGTGAGCTGTTATTCTCGATTCTAGAGCAGATTGTGGAAAAAATGATATATCTCTTCGTATAGTGAATGAAATGCTATTAGGTTTGATTATGTGAAAACTAGACTTCTAATCCTATACTTTTTATGAAGAAATAAAAGCCTAATTATATCCTTAAGCTTGTCTAATTTTAGCTTAATTTTGGACCTATACACAACACTGTCAATAGGAACAGTATTTATTAAAGTGTAAATACCTCGAGTTCTGGAAGTGCTATTGAAATTATATTTGATGTTCTAAAAACGGGAAGCATAGGGGGTCATGTTTGTAGAAGGACAAGTTTGCTAAAAATGACATTTTCTAGGTCAAAAATGGCATACAAGTTGTATTTGAAATTCTGCCACTGTGCAGAATTCTAAATGTAGAATTTTCAATATTTAGTGTTAAATGTTGTTATGTTAAATCTATGTATACATGAAAATACACTGATTTACAAGTAACATGAAAACTATTTGATTGAAATGTTATGTATATACACGTATGGTCAGAAACATGTACATGGATGGTTATGTGAAATTATGCTTATATATATATTTAATCAAATGATAGTGTATATTGTTATACAATTATTCAACTATGAAATTGATAATGAAATGTTAAAGTATTATAAATGAAATTTGATGCCATAAAATGTATATAGAGTTCAACAATTGAAGAAGAAAATATGAATATATATAAATACATATACATGAATGCTGGAAGTTGTATATATGAACATACATAATTGTTCATATGGATGCATATAATTTATATTACCTCAAACTAAATGTGCATGTATATGCATGTTTAAAACATTAAAAATATAAATGCTGATACCATCACGAATGAACATAATTAAGATGTTGAAATTAAATAGTGTATATATATATATATATATATATATATATATATATATATATATATATATATATATATATATATATATATATATATATATATATGCATATATATTATATGCTTAGGAATATAGCTAATTAATATCGATTTATGTGATTTACTAATGCACTATAGTATTAGACATCAACCTCGAAATGTAAATATGGATGATTAATTTTACTTGAAATAATTATGCTGATTGATTGTGCTTGTCATGTAAAATATGTTTAAGAATAATGATATAAAGCATGCTTTTATAGTGAATTGTATAAATACACAATTATATAATGTTAACATACATGTGTACATTTATCTCCATATAACTATGATTTCTATGAATGTGATATACGAGTATGATAGAAAAATGTGTAAAAAGATATGCATTCTCAATATATGATTCTAAACTTTACTGTATATTTTGAAGTAATGGAAAATATTGGTATATATGTATATAATAAATGAATATTGGAATTTAAGATAGCATGATGATAGGTACCGTGATCACATACATGGGAATGAACTACATGCATTTGAATTGATCAAAAGTACAACTTATTTTTACTGGTACATGTTTGTAAAGTATATACACGAACATGTATATGAAATTTCGCATATAGTTATACATATATACATAAACATATGTATGTGATTAGAAAGATAAATCAAAGGGATTTTACTGCCTGCATTGAGTCTAGGAAGTGGATAGATAGGCATGCCTATAAGGGTACCTTATAGCTGTTTCTGAACAGTTTTGACAATTTTAGGTCCACTTGAAATTAATAGTTAGAGTAACCCTGTTTGGGTTTAAAAGTTAGAGTTGATTTTAACAACCTCGTTTGGGTTGTAGCCGACCCCGCTTGGGTCCGCTTGATCGGTCTATGTTATTTGATTGACCCCGCTCGGGTCCATATTATTTGATTGACCCTGTTTAGGTCCATGTTATTTGTTTGACCCCGTTTGGGTCCACTGATTTATCATATAATTTTATCCCTATAAGGGATCACCGTTTAATACCTCCAGGTATCTTATTTGTACCTTCGGGTGCCACCGTTATAATCAACAATTTTGTACCTTTGGATACTACCGTATAACTCGAAATCCACCTCCTTAGAATAGTGCAGGCTTTATTGTCAAAGGTTAAGAAAAGTTTAATAAGGCATGCAAATTCTTAATTGACTTCATACTATTCTACATATGAAATTCCTTTTGTTGAACATATAACCCACATCTAAAAGAATGCCCAATAATATATGTATCTATACTGCTAGTATCATAAATATTTTTCCTATGATTATATATGTGTTTTCCTATGATTATATATGTGTTCATATTGTTGCATGTACACATTCTTAATATGTATTTGTTATTTATGGTAATGATATACAAGTGTTATGTTTAGTTGATAGGCTTATTTTATGATACATCTAATATGTTATAACATGAATAACTTATGGAATATAAAGTAAGTATGTGGTAATATTATAATCTCATGGTAATTGGAAGTGTTGATTTGTCATATAATTCTAATGTGTGTATATCCTAGACATACAAGAATAGAAGTAAGATAATTTCAACACTTGTGAAGATTGTTTATGAAATTAATAATAGATAACTATACTTTTATGATTAAGCATTGATTAATAAAATAATCATATTATAAATAGTTCAATTTATGTCCAAAGGAAGTTTGAACTTGTATGATCATATATTATGACTGAAACGTCAATACAAATTCTTACTGTTGAACTTTATGATTTCTATAGGTGAATGTAAATGTTCAATTTCTTGAAATAAATCATTGTTATATTTGAGGCATGTTATGTACTTATTGACGATCACTGTGAGTGGTCGTTTATCATGATTTAGTTCCCCACTGTGCTTTATAGCTTAGCACGGGTGTTTCATCCATGTAGGTTACAAGGCTAGGATTTTCTCGCAGGACTGATATCTATAGCAGGTTGGCCAACACAAGTCTTTGAAGATTATAAAGTATATAGTCTTATTTTTTGTTCCTTTTTGTATTTCGAGGGTTTTATGTTGTGTTGGAAATCTTGTAAAAGTACAGCTATTTTGTAAGATGTTAATCAATTGTTATATTTTGTAAAGAGACTCTAACGTATATTGTAAAGTCTTAATAGTTTAGCAATCTTATGGATTAAGTATGAATATCAGTTCTCTATATAGTTGGTATATGTTTTTGTTGCACAGTAAAACATGTGTAATGAGATGGATAAAGTGATATGTATAGATTATAGGATAAGGGTGCTACACTATAAACTCCTGTCACTAAAGGTCCAATGCTAGCAAAATTGAAAACTTAGAGTGAAGCTTTTTAGTGACAGAAAAGTTTGCTTTCGCTAAAGGGACTGACGTAGGAAACAAAATAAAATGCTAATTTAACACCTAAAATCACACAAAAATGCTTAAAAAACAACTAACCAAAGTTGATAAAAAACATATATAAATATAATCTTATTTAAAATAGACAAGAAATTAAATAAAACACCAAATTAACAAATATTAAACAATTAACAAATTAAACATACTAATATATTAAACTAACAAATACTTAACAAATTACATAATAAAACAAATAATTAGTAAATAATGAAATTAAATATTAATTAACAACTCAAATATTTAACAATAAATTTATATAATGATACAATTAATTTATTGAGCTAAAATAACAAATTAATCCACAAAATTAGTTAACAAATTTACATATTTTACAATTAATTAACAAATATGTAAAATTGACAATATATTAAGGTAGATCTACAAAATTAACAAGAAAATAAACTAAAAAATATTATTTACATAATTAATTAAAATTAGTTATTTAAATTTGCAGGTTTTAGGGCTCAAGAATATTGTATTCAATTTGGTTCCATAATGGGATGAGGATTTGGTGCTCTATTGCTTTTTTACAATTTTATATGATTTTTTGGAATTTTTTTAAGTTTAAATTTTGTACTTTTCATGGGAGAAGAAAAGAAAGAAAAGCCAAAAAGAAAAGGAAGAGAAGATTAGGGTGGGGATGAAGTTAATTAAGAGAGCAAAAGTCCTCATTAGGTGGTTAAGAAACCCACCTAAGTATCCTAAACGGGATAAGCTTCTAAAGGAATTTTTTTCCCAGGATTTTTCCCCTAAATCCAAGTGTATTTTGCAATTTTAGAGTAACTCACATACCTGGTCCATAGTCACTCCCAGATTGTTAACTTTGACTTTGCCCTTTTTTCTTAACCAACTGATAACAATTCAAAATATTTTGCCATTTTTGGACCTGAAAATGCTAGTTTTTCAAAACATATCTTCTATACATTTGTTTTGCTATGTCTTACCTTTCTAATGAATTATAAATTATTTAATTTGGATTTATAGATTGGCACTTATGGACAAAATACTGACGACTACTCCTAGAAAAATTTCAAGGACATAATTGGTATTCATATTTTGGAAACTTACTGGGAATAATGGGTTCAAAATTAGGTTATAGTCTCTTCATGAAAGTTGATCCAAAATGAGTTTAGTTTCTACCAAAATTATATTAACCTTAATAGAATCTCTACAGTGAGAGTTATGCCCAAAATACTATAAACTGATCTAGGTGCCAAGATATATTCGGGTCATCTATACTCAAGCCTAATTTTGAGAATTTTAAGGGCTGAACTAGGTTTAGGTGTCTGCATCAAAGTTATAGATATATGCCTTAAGATTTAAATGGCTTTTGAATCACCTAATTATAAGGTTTGTAGTCTAAGATAAATCTGTAACACCCTACACTACTCCTAGTTTTAAAATTCGATTTTCTCATTTTGCACTATTAATAAAGATGAAAAAAACCCAAAAAGGATTTTTAAACATTTAAAACCCATAAGAGAGATCAAAAAGCATTTTAAAAACATAAAACTCAAGGATAAAGCCTGAAACCTCTATTCTTTATCCATTTATGAGAAACATTTTCCTCATTAAGTAACTCTAATCAAGAGCCATCTCAGGATCCAGTGTATACACCTGGTAGAAGCTTCCTTGAAAAAGGAAAAGGTCAAAGGCACAAAGAAAAGATAAATTTAGGCAATATTCATATAAAGTGATGAAAAATGCCTATATCTTGAAGAACAAACCACAGGTAACCCATTTATCACCCCTAAAAGATCAAAATGCATTCTTTTCTGCATGTCCCATTTATTACACGTACATGTATTTGCATTCTCTCTTGTTTTCACTTTTTTTTTATTTTTGTAGGAATTTCAAAGGCTCCATAACTAAATAAATAATTTTGGAAGATGTTAGATGTAAAAAGTTAGAAAATTCAAGAGATATGATGAATTTCAGGGAGTACTTTAAGTTTTCAGTAAATATGTAAAACTAAAAAAATAATGCATGTAAATAATCTATATAATGTAGGTAAATAATGTAAAATAGGATAGTAAATATGTAAATAATACTAAATGAAGTATTTTTGTGAAAATAATGTAAATAAGAATTAAAAAATAAAGAAATAAGGAAATAAAGATCAAAAAGAAAAGAAAAAGGGAAAAATGGTAAAAAAATGAGGGATGAGACGTTCCATATGCCCGTCCGTCAGCCAATCCCTTGCTCAAAAATTTGAAATATAAGCCTTTCATCTTCCTTTCTTCTTCATTTTCCAGTAACTGCTATTAAAGCCGATCAAAAGCTTTTTTTCTCTCAATTTTCTTGGGTTATTCCCTCATTTTTGGTCTATTTTGCAAGTCGTTTGCACTTAAAACCTCCTGGAAGCGATGCACACTTTAGGAAGCTATCCATTTCTGCCTTCTTTTGCTTTATCTTTCATTTTTGTTTGTACCACAAATAAGTATTACTTAAGTTTTTTTTTACAATTTACTCATTTATTTTATTAGTTTAATTTTGTTTTAGGCTTTATTATTATAAACCTTTAGTATTAGGCATGATTGATGCGAGCACACTTCCTTGTAAATTAAAATTAAATATCTCCTTTGAGATTGTAGTTTAAATGTATAAAAAACCTTTTGCATGGCACTGTAGCTAGGGAAAAGCCTTGCCTATGAGCATGTAATCTGTATGTTTCTTTTAGCAACTAATATAGATAGTCTTTATTTTATGTATGTTGTACTTAGGACTAGAGTTACACCAAAATAATTATGTACAAACTTAAGTTTCCTATGTTAAATAACATACACTACGTTGTTTAATGGCCAACAATGGCCTATGTGTTACTTTAACTTATTTTTTATGCAAGAGGCAGTCACTTTCCTAGCCATAATGATGATGAAATTTTGTCAAAATTCTTATAAAACATAGAATGTGTATTATACCTCATGTGACATGCATGTTTGCTAGAATAATTGATAATGAGCTTAGGATATTATCTATCATATTGTGGCACGTAGCGTGCATTTCCATACAGGTTGGTCATTGCCATTTAAGTTGGCATGCTATTGAAATTTTGAAAAATTTTAATATATAGATTACTTGTGGCCTAAGTCAGTCATGGAAATTAACTTATAATTCTTTTTGCAAAATGCCTTGCGAAATTGCATGTACAAACAAACCTCAGCCTGTACCAGCTTACATGACATCCGAACAGGCTATTGAATATCAAGCCTTGCTGTGAGTGTAGTTTAGGTCGAGCCAATTCATGTCCAGATAGTTCCTATATGATGCAGGCTGAAGGGGGAGGTAAATCGACTCCAATCCAGAGCAGGAAGGAAATATTATTTTGCTCTTGCTTTTTGGATCTACCCTAATGTCACTAGAGAGGTCCTGACCATGCTACAATACAGTGGTTTCTAGAGATCAGACATAGAGGAGGGGGTGGTCTAGTTCTAGGCATTGGGCATCCATTACAGTGTCACCAGTAGGAGGGTCACTCAGCCTATGGGTCTCTTAGTTGGGATAGATATGGTCACGCATAGAAGGCTGATGGATCAAACTAGATGGAAGGTAGTGAAAATACCAAGGGCCAAATATCAATCAGATATAGTGAAGAGCATGATCTTGGCCACCTAAATTTTCAAGCACATCCAAATAGTGTTGTCCACCTCTTATTTAAAATGCACAGGGAATTCGAGATCAATGAATTGTATCGACATCACTAGCCTTTAAGGGATATAAATGGGCTGGCATGTGGATATCACTTATAAGATTATCGCCTCGTTACTCAGAGTATCCACTCAATCCACCACACAGATTGTGTGGGAGGTATCATCACCCTTTTACTGCTATCGCTGGGGGTAGATAAGTGCATGTTTGGTAACCTTGTTCCATAGGTCATATATGCAGACAGAACTCACATTAAAATGGTGGAGCCCATAGAAAGGTAAGAGGGGTAGTATAGGCTATTGATTATCCTCGAGACCAGATAGAGATTTGATCTAAACCCTATTAAGCCAGATACATCCACAAAGGGGGATGATTAGGGCCAGCCAACTTAGGAGGCACCAGCAGACCCATAGACACCTTTATCACACATCTCAGTAGGAGGATCAAGGGGATAAACCGTTTAAACCACAAGAGAGCTAGGGGCAAAAGCTAATTTAGATTATGAGTTTGACATGTAGATAGAACTACAAGACCTCTTAAATGGTTCACCATAGCCGTTAATACATCTTCGATCACCCATCAAGCACCAGTAGTCACCAGTTAGGAGGATAGGTAGGTTTTCTCTTTACAGGCACCTCGGGCCCTCTACATCGACTGCTCCACAAGTATGTCCAGAAGCATCTCTATTGACACAATATGCACATCCATCTCAAGTTCCTTTATCTGATGACATCTTTAGGAGATTGGCAACGCTGAAGAAGGCTAATAAATATCAGGATTAGATATTAAAAATGATACTCACAATAGTACAATCCCTATAGATATTATCAGTAATGGTGCAATCTCTATAGGCAGAGGTGAAGGACATCAGAGCTGAGTTGGTGACCACGGGATAGAGGTTCGAGGTGACCCTTTAAATAGTCAATGAGTCTTTCACTTAAATGAGAAAGTAGTGTGAACGCATCAAGATCAAAGTCTCTAGACATAGATAGGCTATGGTACAGATAGATGAGAAGCTAAAGAGATGCATCAAATGCTTGAGGAATGATCTTATGAGATTTCTTAAGTAGCACTCTAGAGCTATCACTTAGGTTGGCCAAGGTTTAGAGCGACTTGTAAAAGTGATAGCACAGGTTCTGCAGCCTTTAACAACGACATTACACAGGTTCTATTATAGATTTAAGCTAGATGACGAGTAGCCTTCAGCAACACCACATGCCATAGCACCAGCCAAACCTCCCAGACCTTCAGCATTCAGACCCTCATCTAGGCTAGCTTATCGTAGAGGACAGAGGCCTTCACAGTAGACTTGTTATTTTGTATTCAGGGAGTTTAGAACTTAATTTGGATAGTTTTGATGAATATAAAAATAAAAATTATATTTAATTTATATGCTTATTTAATATTATATTTTTCCTTATTCATACTTGACATACTTGTAAAGAAAAAATGAAAAAAGAAATGCCTTGAAATTAATAAAAAGACCTATAATTTATATATAAAAAAATAAGGAGAAAGAAAAGAGAGAGAGAGAGTAATGACAAGAATAGACATAAAGAGGAAAGAAAACTAATATTCAAATTCAATTAGCAAGAGCACTAACATCAAATCCTTTTCACAAGTCCTTGAAACCCCTATCAAAGGGGATATACCTACCACTACAACTAAAGAACAGGCTAAGACACCCATCCTTGTCACAAAAAGTTATCTGAATAGGTTGAAATAAAAAAGATACACAATAAAGAGAAGTGCGGATATTTTTGGATTTTGAAAGGATCTTACATTCGCCTTTTTGCATAAGTACATTTATTGTAAACTGGATATGTCTTTGCCGAAAGTTCTAAGTTATAGAAGGCCATCCCTTAGACCTTTTGCCACTTACTACCTTGAAAAACATGGGATATTATAAGGACAAAATGGAATATTGCAAAAGCCAGAGCTATATAATGGTTAGAATTCCATTGTAGCAGTTAATGCTCATTTGGGCAATGAGCCATACTGTTTATAGCATGGGATACTCTTTTTTCAATACATAAAAAGTTATAAGACTGATGTTGACAATAAGGAACTATTGGATAAGAGGCAAGAGCTTGATGACAATGCAAATTCAAAGGAGACACACGGTAAGACTAAATGTGTCGATAGCCTTGATGATGATGGTTTTTCCTACATTAGTACCAATCCATAGAGTGGTGATATAGTCATTAGAAAGTGTATAAAATCTAACCAATATCACAGTGTTAAGCTAAAACATCTATAAGATGGATATATACTTGCAAACATAACCTTTAAGCATGTAAGTGACTCTTTAAAGATGCATATTTTCCAAAAATTTCTCAGATGGAATATTGTTTTAGGGGGAAAGTGTACCCACATATCAATAACTCCTCATAAATGCATATATGTAAGAAATTCCTTAAATGGAACATTATGTCAAGAGGGCAAATGCACTAGCAAAAAGGCCCCAACCATCACAGTTGGAAGGTTAGGTAAATCTACAGTTGATACCAATCCATACCATTCAAACAGCTTGATTTTGTATGCCCTAGATGCTAATTAGATTTAATCAACCTGACCTGATTTTTCATGCCCTAGGCGCTAATCAGATCTTATTAAGTTGTCTTTATTCTTCATGCCCCAGGTGCTAATCAAACGTATTCAAACAATCTAACTTAATTCTGCATGCCCCAAGTGCTAATTAAATTTAATCAACATGACCTGATTTTGCATACCCCAAGAGGTAATTAGATCTAATCAGGTCATCTTGATTCTGTATGCATCAAGTACTAATCAAATGCATTCAAATAGCCTAACTTGATTTTGTATACCTCAGGTGCTAATAAGATCCAATCAAGTCATCTCGATTATGTATGCTCCAGATGCTAATCAGACATATTCAAATAACTTGATTCTGTATACCCTAGGTGCTAATCAGTTTTAATCAACTCTTTTCTATTCTGCATACCCTAGGCGCTAATCGGACAGTCAATCCAAGGTTGACACATTAACAAGAAAATGATAACTACCAACCAAGAGACTCACTACCTCTAAAGGTATCTATTTTAATCATCCGAGAGATTTGTTGCCTTAAGTACGCATCTTTTTACTTTTACTCTGAATTTTAGATGACTTTTGCACCAATGCACCAGCTTCCCGAAATTGGGGGCAACTATAGAATCTGTGACCTGAGACAACCTAGATCAGGGTTATTCGATGATGAGGAAATATTATATTACTGATAATAGGTGTGGACCTGGAAGCTTCAATTGTGAATTTCTCTTTTTCTCAAAAGTTTTATGATTTTTTCAAGTATTTTCGAGTGTTTTAGAAAAAGAGCATGGAAAATCCTAATTTTACCTCTAAAGGTGACAAACGATTATCTGTCACATGAGGGACAGTCATCCCTAGCCTTCTCTCTCCTATCCATATCAGATCAAGGATATTTTGGTAATTTTAGAACTTTTTACTTGAATGGTGGATGCTCGTCTATGGGTTTTTTTTTTCTAAATTTCCCACATTTCTATAAATTTAAAATAGAAAGATAAGTGTGGAGTATTTTAAATCCAAATCTTAGGGGGTTATTATCTCTGGTTTGGGTAAGTAAGAGTTGGAATCCAAATCTAACTCTAACCTAGGTATAAAAGATAAATTTTCTAGGGTTTTCAGGGAGGAGGAATCACTTTTGATAGAGCCAAAAACTAAAGGGGAAGAAAATACAATTTATCTCTCTCTCTCTCTCTCTCTTTAGGAAAAATCTTTACTTTAATAATCCTCTGATAAACACACACACACACAAAATAGTCATTTGATTTTGGAAAAATAAAAACACAAAATTGAAGTGAAAAATCTAGACTACAAGGATTTTAGAGTCAGGATATCTTCTGAGGGTAATATTCTAGGCTCTCTCTCTTTATTTTTTTCTCTCTCTAGAAATTACCATGCATAATCATATGAATTTTTATTGGAATAATTGTGTTTACGTGTTATGTTTCTTTCATTTGCATGTTTATAATTGAGTGACACATTAAACTGGATCTATATGTATGATAATAATATGATTCAATGTGATTTTCCTCCATTGTTGTACAGTTTCAAGCTTTATTTATGTCCTATAAATCTATAATTTAATGTGTTTTAAGGTGTTTAATGCATGATTCAGGGTTGTAGGCTTGTTTATGCATGTTCTAAGCATTAATACTTGACTGTTAGAGTTGGCCATTAATTTTGAGTGATTTTCTTGTATCTTTTCGGTAAAATGTTCTGTTCAGCGAGTGACAGAAAGGAAAAAGGCTCAATAGATGCACATCTATCAGAGTGACAAAAGGGAAGTCACGAGAACTTCCTTGCATCTAGGCCCTCATTAAGCTATGGGTGTCTACCACCCTTTCAAAGGGTATCCATGGCTAATTTTTAGGCATTTTTGCCATGTATTTTATGATGTTTGAATGATTTGCTTGATTTCTATGATATTTTGTTCATTATTATGTACGATTGTTCAATTTTGTACATAATTTTCCTTCATATTGTACTGTCTAAATAAATGATTTCCTTTATGGTATTTTTATCATTTATTTCTAATGTGCTAGTTTATTTTTTTTATTTTTGAGAGTATGTGAATTATAACAAAATCTTATACGTAACTTGGCAAGATAAATTAAGCTTAAGGCACAAACTATTTTAATAAGAATACTCCCTGAAAATGGTAAAAAGATAAAGCTACAACGATTATTGTATTGACATGAGAAATCCTTAAATCTCTTGGCTTTGTAATTAGTGTGTCGCTCATGATGCCCCAAGAGAACTATTAAGGTAAGGATACCAAAACCTACTCCTTTCTTACCTATAAATTATATACAATGAAATATATAAAAGATTGTGTACATAAGGAATTGAGTGTAAAGAAATATGCACAAAATTATACAAGAGATACATGTAAGAAATTATACACATACGATAAGTTATATGCAGACTATATGCAGAGAATCATGTGTACAAAATGATTATGTGTGCTAACACATGTAGAAAATTGTATATGAAACATTAAAAAATGTGTGTAAATACATGTATGAAGTGCATGGCCTACACCATAGGTGGTTAGGTGATTTTGTCTTAGATGTGAGCTATCAAATGATCCATGTGTGTCTTCTTTAGAATTCCTAGTCTTCAGGCAAGTTTTCTCTAATTATCTCCCTTAGGTTTTTCTACTTTTCTTTCTTTCTAAGTTCCCCTATTATTTGCATGGTAAATAATCTATCTTGTATGGCATTTAACATTGATCTTGAAGAACCTAACCGGTGGTTGTAGTCTACTTGTCACAATCAAAAGCATTCAAAATAGGGTAATCATATTTCCTTTTCATGTGTGACACGATCTCAGCAAGTGCACTGAATCGGTAAGTAATACAGGGAAATACAGTTAAGACCCTAGAATATTGAACCCAAGGGATAAAGGGCTACTAAGTGAGATATCTAAAGTTGAGCGAGATTAATCTAAGATAAATTCCCAAGTTTTCAATTGAAAGCATCCTAAATATAATCAACAAAATAAACAAATAGTAAAGCTAATTAAATTAAATATTAAAATATTGATTAAAAATATTGCCAAGGTACTCTAATCCTCCTCATACCCAATGCATTGAATTAAACCACAAAAAAATCTATGACTTAAATGTGGATAACCCATCTAAATCCTAAGTTTCCCATTCCAAACCAACTACTCTAACTACCTGATTTTTCATTTCGGAGCGAATTCGATAACTAGCATAAACATATTAGCTTCCCATTTTGGAACCAACCAATCCATTACCCATCTATTCTTTAACTATTTTTGAATCAAATGCAATCTACAAAAAGAGTTTAAGACCTCCATTATGGAATCATCGAGGACTTTAGATATAGAAAGCATAAGAACAGAACATGGCAATACCTATTCCATAAAAACATAATAACCATTCATTCAAATGAAATAAAATGATCAAATGTTCAATAAAATAGATAAATAAATAATCACAATAAAGAACAGAACATTCAAGCATATATAAATCAAAGATAGGTTCAATCCATTACATATATATGGGGATTTATAGATCCCTTAGCAATAAAACTACTAACTAAACATAAATTAAGTACAGGAAGAGAGGAAATAAGAAACCCAAAAGCCCATTATATTGATGAAACTCCAATCTAAATTCAAGCCTTCTTCACTAACTCTCTAGCAAAATAAAAGCTAAACTACAACTAAAGTAAAGAAATCTAAATCTAATCTAAGAACTTGAACAAAAATAAACTGAATCTAAGAAATTATAAAGGAAAAGAAAAGAAAAAACCCTAAACTATGAAAGAAGAAAAACCTTAAAATTAAAACATGTTAGGCTACCATCTCCTCTTGAGAGAGCTAGACTTAGGGAGTGTGATTTTGCTATCTTATTAGGCATAATGTGTAAATGACTAGCCCTTACAGTTGATCAGAGCAACTTGGTTAGAGTGCTCAAGGTTTCATCTATCTTTAAATTTTATCTTGAAAGTGTTTAATCCTCATCAAGAGCTGAAGTTCAACTTTTATTGACAATCTCACTCCCGTTTCATACACCATGAAGGATTTAAGTTAAAGTACTAGTGCTTGCTCTATAACCCCGGAATGCATATAGTGATCTCTCAGCCCAAACCTCAAAGGTCTGCACCTTTCCAAAGGGCCTCTTTTTGTGCTTTGCTTACTATTTTTGTTAGAGGAAAGCTCATGGCATCGAGTATCTTCCTTTTTTTCCTTTTCTTTCTACTTCTTCTTTTGTTGGCCTAGAATTGGGCATAATAAGAAAATCCATGTTTGAACACCCAATTGTGGTTCAATAAACCTAGCCATTTTTAGGGCCTAATTGCTTGAATGATTTGGCTTTACACATCCTGGGACATTAGCATAAAATTATGGACCTTCTAACACTATTAGGCATACATACCTATGCTCTTTAAATGAGAAAAGTCTATGTTTATAGGAATCTAAAAGAACCTTCTGATGCATAAAGTGCCAAGTTGTTCATATAAGTTGTATAGATATCATCACGAGTTTCTTCTGTAACCTTTATGGCTTCTTTCTCATCTGTGTATCCCAAATGTATGACATTAGGCTGCTCCTACACAAAACCCTATCCATGCTGATAAAATGGGCAAAGAGCTTATGAATCATTCCTAGTTTTTAAAAAAAACTTCTTCTGATGAGATTGGTTTCTTCGAAACAAGTTTGAATGTTGTGGCATGGTGGCTTCTCATCAATAGCTTGAATGTACATCACTTGCACAACTTTGAAACACAATATTTCCGAACCCATTATCAATTTTGGCTTCAAGATTATCCCTATTGGAATGTTCAACATAAAAATCAAGCTGTCAAAGCCAATGCCGACCACTTCTCATCCTCGAGCATAATATTTAGAAGAAAATTTTGTTGCTCAATCTTTTCAAACACCTCTCTTAGGATAGCAGGTGCTTCTCTCTAATGGAGCATTCATCATAAACATGGTAACTATCATCAATGGGCCTTTGGACATTACTACTATGTTTGCCCCAAGGGCTAAGAGTACTTCTAATCCATATATACCGACTTCATGTATAACCCTACTGTTGATGGCTTTGGTAATTTTCATCATCAATTAAGATAGGGATTACCCTCAGCTTTACCAAAGTAGGCAGAGTGTTGCTCTTACTGCCTCAACATTTAACCTACCCTTAGAGAGAGTATTCATCACATGGAATACTACTCTCCTTCTGAGAATTTCCTCTTCAAAAATCTATTTTCAAGTGGGATTTAGGCAAGTTTACTTTAAGTGCTTCCTTTTTAGTTTTTCTATCTTGTTATCTTTTTTAACTTTCTCATTGCTCCAAGGGCAGACCATCTATCTTTGTCGTGCTTCCATCAAAGACAACCTCTTTCTCAATAGACTCCATATTCCATTTGATTCCTCAAAGCACTTAGAAAAGTGTCATTTTGGTGAAAATGTCACGACAAGAATAATAACAGAAGAAATGCTTATCACATAAAGTGTTACTATTACTGCTTTAGAATAGGCCTACTTTTGTATGTGTCTCTATACATGCAATAGGTTCTTTTTAATAGGTTAATTATATGCTCATATTTAGCTCACACATTCGTGCCTATTTACATGCATCATATAGTGACAACCACAATTAAAATTTAGACATTTAATGCAAAAACACAAGCTCTATTAAATTTAAAAAGAGCAACACTGGGTCTATTCAATTTCAACTGCTATTTAATCCTCATGGTTTTTCATGGCTAAGCATATCCTTTTATTCCTAACCTTTGCCTGGGGTACTTTTTTTCTAGTTTAGTCTTTTTTTTTCAAGTTTCGAATTGATCAATTTAATGTTTGGTCAAGTATGGGCTTTTATTTGGATAAGTTAGGCTTGGTATTTAGGTAAACTAAGCTTTAGGCAAATAAAGGGTGAAAGCTTCCCATTGGTCTCTTTAGCTTGATGAGTTTGTTAACAAGTGGGAGTATCTTTGTCACTTCACACTTATTTTTCCCAAAATCTCATGTCACAAGTCCTAATGGATACACTCAAAATGCCTTTTTTCTAAAATTAAAGAGAGTAATGTTTGTTGAACTAGTTATTTTCAATAGAAAAATTAAAATAAAAAACAACAAAAAAATAAACACCTACTAGGATCCATGCAATCCAATTGATTCAATAAAAATGGTGTAATGATTACCAACCTCTCAAAGCTCAAATAAATTGAATTTGTAGGTGTGGCCTCACGGGAAATGACACCCAGTATCGGTATCCACATGCGAATTTGATGAATAGAATCGTTCGGGGTGCTAGCTCCCTTCTCCGGTGTCTAGGGTTTGATTTTCTGTTCTTTCCCAAAGTTATAGAAAAAATGAAATTTTTCTCCCTTCTCTAAGGTGATGAATGCCACCCTTAATATATGTCTTATTAGGGTTTTAAACTACACATACCATGATATATATATATATATATATATATACCTAACCTTAATTTAGAGAGAGAAAATTTTGGGCCCATATTTATTATTAAAATAAAAAATACTTTATTTCTTATTTAAAATAAGAATTATAATATTAATCTTAATTAATTTAATTTTTATATATTTATTTCGAATTTTAATTTGTCACAAAATAAAATTTGAAACGTCTAAATTAACCCTTAGTCTATTCATTATATTCTATGTGTATGATCCAATAGATTCATATTATGTTAGTAGTGGGCTTCAACCCCATCATGGGCCTACAAGTCATAAGCAGCCTCTAGAAAGACATTATGACTACTCAAATAATATGAATATCGATAATTCAATTTTAACCTAATAGAACATGTTATAATCCCTTTGTTACATGATATCTTAGTTGAGCATAAGTCATGGTCCATGTCAAACTTATATAGTCCAAACATATAATTTCTTGATCACTAAGTTGACTGATAATATCAAATGATATTGATTGTTCCATCAATTCAATTGAACACAACCATACATTTCTCAGTCTTACTTATCGAGGGGGCCAATAGATCTCTCTCATAAGAGAGGGACAAATTCCGTCATGATTATTCACTATCCTGTGCATGATTCTCATCAAATCCAATTATAACCTTTATTATTATCTGATTAAAGATAATGTTTGATTATGTCAAAGCATAATGTTACTCATGTAGGATGTTGTGATAATCTCAAGTCTAAGGAGCGATAACATAACTATAATGAGATCACTAATGATATTAACCTATGTAGTATCTCATAGCAGGCCTATCCAGTACCCTGTTCTCTAACAAGTATGTACAAGTTTGATTTATATCATTATATATAATCATCCCATGATTATCAATCAAACTCATATTAGTCTTTATTTATCATTATTCCTTTAATGATAAATGATTAGGGATAGTCAAAATAACATTAAATTGTTATTTACACACATTATTATAATGTAACATGCCAACAATATAATAACATGAAGAAAATACAATTTTATAAAATGAAATATGATATTACATAAAGAACCAAATGTTTGGCCTAGGGAATAACCACTAACACTAATGTCTTATATCATAATTATTGCTACGCATGATATAGATAAATAGGATCATATAAGATAAGTTCATATAACTAACATACTAAGAGAACATATGTATTATCGTCAGACAACACAAAAAAAAAACAACTTGTAGCCATCAAAGTACTCTCTAGACCCCATGACTTTGCTTTGAATATTGAGTTGTGGGCCAACTACCAAAGGGGAGGTTACTCGAACCTTGCCTTCACCATCAACCCTTTACCCCAAAAACATCATAAAAACATTTCTACTTCATCTGGTTTAAGTGGTCATACTTTATCCCTACTGATATGTACTGGAATCCATTTGCATTATTCATCAAAAATAAACTTCTGGAAACTAAGAGGCAATTTTCCTCTATAGTGTATAACTATTAACATAATGCCTCGGTGGGGATGATGAAAACAATAGAAGAAATATTTGTCAAATAAGGTGTTGCCTTTTAACCTAAGAACTTAGCCCCGATACATGCCTTTATTTATGTAGTAAGTTTCTTTTTGTATGTTAATTATATGTTCATGCCTAGCTTCTATATGCACTCTTATTTACATGTATCATAACCAATGATAGCAATCATACCCAGACATGTAATACAAAAACACATGTTCCATTCAATCTCAAAAAGGCAACACCTTGCACGCATCCGACTCCTGTTATCAATTGACCCTCATGGATTTTCTTGATTGAGTATTTTTTCTCGACCACTAATTTTTGCCTAATACTTCTTTTTTTATTTTTGCCCTAGTGGGGTGCCTAATTTTAGCAAGATTACCTTTTTTCAGTTTTCAACCTATATGGCTATTTTTTCTCTTCTTCTTCTCTTTCTTCTTCTTTTCATTTTTTTTATCTTTGCCATGGAACCCTCTTTAGTCTATCAACATTGCTCAATTTTGTGAGGCCCTAATCATGACCCTAATTGGATTATTATTGATTAATGAGGATTATCGTTAATTAAGGTAAAATTGGATTATTTTACAATTATTGAGGCTAAATCCCAAGAGGGGTATTTTGATAATTTCAACATGTAGGTATATGAGTAGAGTTAATTAAAGATTAAAGGAAATGATATAATTGAACTAAATTAAAAGTCTTGGGGTTAAATTGTAAGAAATGGAAATCTAGGAGATTAAAATATATAAAGGTATTTTGGGAATTTCTCTTGTTGAGATATTTATCCCACTCAATTATTTATTGTTTCCTAGAGATGTGGGGATTGGCTATGATAAGGTGGAGATCCCTCTCTCTTTCTCTCTCTCCTTTCTCGGTTATAGGTTGAAGAAGAGGAACCTAGGGTTTTGGTGTTTTAACCTCATGAAGGTAACGTTTCTCCTCTTATGGATCTCTTTTCTGTGTTTGATTTCTAGTATTAAGGATGTAGAGAAATGATAAATCATGCTCCATATATAAGGAGAAGAAAGGAATCATGAGTATAGGAGATGGATTTTAAGGATTGAAGGAGTTAAAGCTTTAATATCAAGTACGGGAACTAAGTATACTGCACTGTTCATATGATTAATTTCAGGAATCTTCCCTTTCTTCTTGTTTGTGTGTCATCCTTGATAAGGTTAAGGGCTCAACCTAGTAATTTATATGAGTTTTTAATGATTTAAAGCTTTAATGATCATCACTATAAGTGGTAAGGTAAGATCTGGAATTTAAGCTCTTGTATTGCATAATTGGGGTTTTCGCTTAATCTGGGTTTTTGGGTTTCCATGTTTGCTGAAATACCTTGCACAACCACTCATGGCCTTCCTTCTTGCTTTGAATGGCCACTCATGGCCTTTCTCTTTGCTTTGCACGGACACTTGGCCATTTACATCATGGAATACATAGCCAATCACCCCCTTTTTTTCCTTGAATGCACAGCCATTTATGCATTTTGTTCTTTGTGATGCACAACCACTTATGGCTTGCTCCCCTTAAAGTGTATGGCCACTCATGTATTTTCTCCCTTGAGTGCACGACCATTTAGCCTTTTTCCTCATGAAGTGCACGGCCATTCAATGTTCTGCCTTTTGCTTTTGTTGGGAATAAATCGGTTACATACATCACATGTATAACCGCAAATTAAAATTTTTAACCAATATATCTGATCTTGTCATAAATTTACAATATAAATATTAATGAGAATACGAAAAATCACCTTTTATTTTTGTTGAACAATTATTTTTCCTTCTCACCGGGTTGTCGCAAACTACAATGTCCAAAATAGAACACTTCCAATAGTAATCAACACTAGAAAAGGATCAAATGAACCAAAAAATGATGGAATCACAAGGTTGGCCAATTTCTCCTTGATGCTAGCAAGGAGAGTGGTGGCTAGGGTTAGATAATAGTTAGAGAATTTCTTTTCTTATGAAACTCACTTAACCCTAAATCCCATCATCTTGGATATTTATAGTTAGGTTAAAAATCCAACTTCATAATGGGATTTGGCTCTTTAAAATTATTGGAGAAATATTAATTGGGCTTCTAGAAATATTATTAATTTATTTAGGCTCAATTAAATCCAATTTAAGTCCTTTCTCAAAAGACTATGCACATAACCCATAAATTAGGCCCTTTTATGCATTCATTTGGATTTAATCATCCAAATTAATTCTAAATCCATCCAAATTAAATATATAGGTTTCATAACACTTATAAAATATATTTATTTTATTTTAGTCCAAGAATTAGGCCTCTAAGGCCTTCTATTTTGAGTTGGCGTGGAACCCATCCTCTGGTGGGTTTCTACGCCAAAACCAATTCTCTGGGCCTCATATATTTCTCCAATGTATCTATTAATTATTATATCAGCCCTATAACACTTATATTCCAATAATAATTAATTATGAAATACAATATTTCAATTAGATTCATTTTGCAGAAAATTTCTAAAAAGTTCTATGAACATTTTAATTTGATCTTCATTAATTAAACTCTTTAATTAATTATTCTCTTATTCATTTCTCTTCTCCCATAATAGTATCAAATATTATTATCCTTAGCTTAAGTATTCTCCACCTCGATCTAATCTAAGTGTCTTAATACTTTTGTCAAGTTGCTTCTCTACTTCATTTTTGAATTATTTAAACTTTTCAAATGCTTCTGATTTATATTTCATTAGATAGATATATCCAAACCTGGAGTAATCATCTATGAAAGTAATAAAGTAGGAGTAACCTCCTCTGGCATGTGTAGTCATTGGACAACATACATCTGAATGTATTAAGTCCAAAACCATTATAAATCATTCTCCTTTACCAATAAAGGGAGCTTTTGTCATTTTCCTAATAAACAAGATTCACATGTATCAAATGATTCATAATCAAATGATCCCAAATCACCTGACTTGTGTAATTTGATCATGCATTTCTTATTTATATGGCCTAAATGACAATGCCATAAATATAAGGTATTTAGGTTATTTTATTTTGTTCTCTTGGTATCCATATTATACACTTCTTTAATTAAATCAAGAACAAATATACCATTCTCAATGATAGCTTTAGCACAAAATATATTGTTTTTAAAAATGTAACAACATTTATCCTTTAAAAAATGTCATAATCGTTGAATAAACAACTGAAAGAAATAATACTTTTAGATAACGCTGAAACATAATAAAAATTATTTAACTCCAGTATTAATCTATTTAGAAGAGGCAAATGATAAGCTCCCATAACTATTACAGAGATATTTTGTCCAGTAGCTGACTGTAGATATATTTCTACCTTTCCAACTCTTCTACTACTTTTAAGCCCCTGTAGATCATTACACAAATGAGATCCACATTCGGTATTTAATACCCAATATTCATTTGAAGCAATAGAATAAGTATTTATCTCCATCATATGAATACCTGAAGTAGAAGCATCAGCTTGCTTCTTCTCTTTGAGAGAATCTAGATAGGCCTTACAATTACGCTTCCAATGACCATCTTTCCCATGATTGAAGCAAATTCCTTTAGGATTCTCTTTCTTGGCAACCTTCTTCTTGGAAACCCCACCATGCTTTGGTTGTGCCTTGGTCATCTTATTCTTCTGCTACTTCTTGCCTTTAGCAGAAGTGACAACCATAACACTTTTTGAATCCTTCTTGAAGGATCCATCAGTTGTTTTGAGCATATTGATTAACTTAAGATCTTGTTCATGTTGAAGTTAAGCACGAAAGGTGCAAAACTTGGAGCCAACGAGTACAAGATTAAATCTATGTATAGATCATTATCCATTACATAGCCAAGTGTACTCAAATGCTCAATATACCCATACATCTTTAATACATGAGCAGTAGCCGAAGTGCCTTCCACCATTTTGCAGCTAATCAAAGCTCGAGCAATATCATATTACTCAGTTTTGGCTTGAGAAGAATAAAGCTCCTCTAGATGAAAAATGATGGTTCTAGCATCCATCATCTCATGTTACTTCTGAAGCTTTGAGGATATAGCTCCCAACATCAAACATGCTGCTGCTTCACTATCCTCCATGTATTTTTGATAAATGCCCTTGATCTCATCAATGGCATCATCTGATGAAAATGGTGATGGATCTTTATCCAAGACATAATGGATCTTTTTAGCTTTGACAACAATTCTCACTTGCCTGATCCAGTCAGAATAATTCTTGCCAACTAGCTTGTTATCTAAGATTGTTCGTATATTTATGTTTGATGTGCTCATGAAGATGACGTAGATGTGAAAAAGAAAAATATATGAGAGTATGTTTATATATATGTATGCATTAATTAGGTCTTTAATTAATCCATTTATTCCCATTATTATTGCGAATCAATAGCCCTCACTATATAATTCGAGAAAACCTGCTGGTTTTCTTAATGGGCCTATATCCAATCCTTGATATGAAATTTGACCTTGACTATGGTCAATAAGTCAAACTCCATACCCTTGAAAGGTAGGTATCTCTATACCAATTGTGTCTTTACACAACTATTAGATCATTAGATTATCAACTCTTGATGCATGCATATCATATATGCATCTCATAATCTTGCCTTTAGAACCATTAGACTTGATTGTGGTCAACAAGCTAATGGGCTAGCTAACATGACACATTTAATTAAATTTGAACATATTCGATATAATGTGAGCCTGATTGTGGTCAACAACCCATACTATAAAGAACTTTGGTTCTCCTCCAATTAATGGAAAGCTTATATGCCTTGGTATTAGTTTGAGGGATTTTAGTTAATTAAGTGTCATCATACATGGTTGGAATACATTGGTATGCATCCTATATCTATCGCATAAATATAAGCATGCAAATATGGTATAGTTATGGACTTTACTATATTGACTTCCCCAAGCCAAAAAGGAAATCAAAAGGTTAAACCTAGGTAATATGCATGATTCAAACAAGTAAAAAATAATTACATTATCTTCAATCTTGTTGGATCTCCATCCGGCCCATCTTGCTCCTTAATAATCGTTTTCATATCTATCTCTAATTTCAATCTAAGTAATCTAATTACATATTACAATTTGAAAAGAAAATACAAACCAAAAATAAGTGGTCGGGACATGAAAGTCCTCATTGGGCCAAAACGTGCATTATGCCCAATTACATTGAGCCTTTGTCCATAACTATCCATCATGCCAATCATACATCCTTATATGAACTTCTAATGCATAAAGTAAAATCATATAAAATAATACAAACTATGTTTCAACTCTTGAAACTTACTTTTGATTTATTTTAATAACGTGATCAAATTAGGAAACTTTTTCCATTTTGGAAAACGTTCCATTTTAGGCAACCTTTTTGCATGCATGTGTTCTTGCCTTAATTATCAATCCAATTGATTATTAATTGATTATTTAATTAATTAATCACATTAAATAATTAAAGAATTAATTTTGGGCTTAAAATAATGGGTAGGCCGAAACCTACAATTTAAACCCTAAAGTGTGTTCACACACAAACTAGTTTTGCGTCTTTTAGACCAATTGGGCCTTTTGGAATGAGCCAAGCCCACTCCAAACCTTAAAACCCATTAATAAACTTAATTAAAGTCTATAATATTTAATTTAAATCAGCTCTTTGGGCCCACCAAGTCATTCACTAATTTAAATCAAACCCATAACCATAATTAAGCCCATTAAGTGGCTTTAATGAATTAAAATTAATCCAATTAATTCAAGGCCCATTTTAATTAATATAATTAATTAAAAACACATTAATATATCAGATTTAAAAGATTTAAAATTGTTCTAAACATGAACTTACCAAGAACACACTAAGAACAAACGAAGAACACCAATTCATCGAACTTTTCGATTAAACTAGTTTTCATGCAAAACTTGATCGATTTTAATTTTGTTTGATCCTATGGCTTAATATCACATACTAAACACATAAATTATCATCAAAATAATTTTAGAGTGGATCAATAAAAATTTAATTTAAAATAACCTTTAAACTTTTATTGAAAAATAAAATTCTTAACGCCTAAAGAACAATCATTTGCATAAAAGTATCGTTTTATTTTTCATTTTATATATTTGATCACATACATCTAGAAATCAATATTTTGCATTCATGAACAATCAAATATGATATTTTAAAGTTCATGAAATAAATAACTCAAAAATAAAAAGGAAAACTATTTCGTGAATAATATAAAATTGTAGATTAATGGCAAAAACTTGGCTCTGATACCATGTTAGGAATTATAGGCAGGGCTCTTTGAATCTGATAAGATCTGTAACACAAGCAAGGTATGATTGTCCAATAAATAACACTTTTCTTGGTCTAACTGGGGACTATCCTCTTATGCTCTATACCATAGACACATATCAGAATCATAGAATCCTGAAAACTGTTAGCAGGATCCTTGTATGGTAAAGTAAGAAATCAAAATGGCAAGAGAGAGAATATTTAAAAACACATCTTTTATTTAGAGAGAGAATTCAAACTTAGAATGAAGCTTGAAGTTCTCAACAAACTTACAACAACATATAGAGGTAGTTAAAGTGAAAGCTATCCTCATTGCTTACGATTACAAACACTAACAACAGATAAGGTGTTAAGAAGGAATCTTCTTTACAACTTAAAAGCATAAAAGTAAGAAGGGGAGATAAGGAATCTCCTTTTACAAAAGTAATAAAACAAACAACTTTATGTTACATCACTCTTTATATCACACCATACTTTAATAATTAAACAAAGATAGGAGGGCACACAACATCTTCAATCTTTATTACGGATTGGTTTATGTGATGGTAACATGTTCATGTCTTTTGGATCTATGTTATTGGGTGAAGGACACCAGTCATCAAAAGACTTTTTTTTCAATGTCATCAGCTATCTCTTTTTCAAAAGTAGAGAGATAATATTGTGTAGAAGGAACATCAGGTTCTATAAAATCATTGTCAAGTAAGCTTAAGGACAAGTATGGATCTTGACTATCTTAGAACAGAGAATCCAAGTAATTAGGTCGAGATGAGGATTCAGTAGTGTTAAGGACTAGAGGATGAAGGACATTAGGGGAAATATTGTTAAGTTCACATGGTGTTATGAAGCGCTTCTTTGATAGAAAGAGTTACTAAGGGATCAGAGGAGGTAAAAGTTTGCCAATGGAAAGCTTGAGGCTAGGACCATAAAGACTATTGGGAAGGATTAAAGATATATGGTCGATGGAAAAAATAGATGACAGAATACTAGTAAGCTTCTTAGGCAGGCTTTTTCCATAAATTGAGATCTTGAATTCTTTTGAGAAATTTATGTCTCCACCAAAAAAATGGAGCATACCATTGAAGAAATTGCCATTGAAAAGAATCATGATTACTGGGAGTAATCAGAACTTCATAAATCTCAACTAATGGAAATAGGATAGCATAAGTGTAGAGAACAAAAAGACACCAAAGAAACCATAATTCTTCAGGGACTACTATAGAGATTTGATTGAGCCAAAATAATAGAAACCATGGTTGATCAAGAAGGAAATATAAAGAGGTGGATGGAAGAGACCTTTTTATAAAAAACACATGGAGATAATGAAACAAGTTACGGGTAGCAAATAACTTAATGGAAGTAGGATCATTTAAAGGACAATTGGATGGTGAAGACTTTTTGTTGGTTGCAGGCTGGTAATGAATAGGACTATAATTATGACGAGAACTTGGATGAGGTTTGAGGTGAGACAAGGGTTCTATAACAAAAACTTGAGGTAACACAGGAATAGGTTTGGAGGAAGGCACTTTACAAGGTCGAGAAAGATAATCAAGAAGGAAGTTCTACTTGCCTTTTATATGCTGAACATCAAAGTCATAACGACCGAACCATTCAGCCCATCTCAAAAGCTGCTGATGTGGCACTGACTTCCCTTTGAAGGAAAGCATCTTTGGGAAGGATGAGTAATCCATAACAACATAAACCTATGTTTAATCAGATGGAACTCAAAATGTTTGATTCCATATTTGATAGCTAGCATTTCTTTGAAAGTAGAATGATAATGACATTCAGATTCTTTGAACTGTCCACTAGCATATCAACATATATGTCGGACAACATTGATTTCTTCGAGGAGAAGAGCACCCCAATGTTCATCACTAGCATCTGTCCGGAGAAAACGATGACCTGTGGATGGGATGTGTAAAGGTGGCAATGTTTGAACCACATCTTTCATCTTTTTGACTGCCTGAGTGTGAATAGAAGACCAAGCTGGTGAATTCATAGTCAACAAACGATAAAAAGGCTTTGCAATTATGCTGAAGTGGGGTATGAATTGTCTGACATAATTTGTAATGCCAAAAAACTATTAAGTCTGCTTAAGTGTGAGGTGGTTGTTAGGAAACTTAAGAAGTTCCTATGCAATGTGAGGCTGTGGTTGATAAGTTCCATTAAGGAAATGGATGCCAAAAAAATCTATCTCAGGTTGAGCAAGATGGAACTTTGTAGGAGATAACATGATTCCATGGGAAATGGTGAGGTCAATAAATTGTTAGAGGTGTTTGTGGTGAGAAGGTATATTAGGTAAAAAAATAAGAATGTCATCGATGTAAATGAGGGAATGATGAAGTAAGGGTTCATGATGCGGATCATGGCTTGTTGAAAAATAAAAGGGGCGGTTTTGAAACCAAAGGGCATAACGGTCCATTGATAATGGAAATTGGGTATGCAAAAGGCTATTTTGGGTAATCAGGGATAATGCCAAATTGCCAAAAACCTGCTTTCAAATCAAACTTGGAAAAGAAATGGGCATCATAGAGAAATGGGAAAAGAGAGGTTATCTTAGGTAAGGGAAATTTATTGTCTTTGAGAAAAGGGTTGAGTGGGGTATAGTCAATCACAAGATGTTTTTTACCTCGCACTTGTTTAGAATGTTTGTTGACATAAAAGGCTTGGCAAGCCCAATATGAGGTTGTGGGCTCAATAAGGTGTTGGGCCAAAAGTTGAGCACATTCTTCTTGGGCCAAAAGCAAATCATCAGGTGACATACCAGGATGGGTGACTTTGGTTGGGTTAGCATCTTCAGACTTTTTGAAGGCAAGTGATATGAAAAATTTTGGTCGAGTCCAAAGAGGTGAACTGTGTTTAGTAAGGAAATCTATATGAGAAGATGCACAAGAGTGAGTCAGAAGGTTGGCTTTATGGTGATCAAATGAATCATATGGTTTAATAGAAAAAAAAGGGTGTGATGAGTGGTATAAGGGAGGAATTGGTGTTTGAATTTAAGACTAGTGGGATGGATGCGAAGTTTAGTTAACTAAAACAAAGCATCGAAACCAAGAACTAAATCTTTTCTAGGAAGTGTCGAACCAAAAGCATGGATCCAAATATAACAGTCAGAAAAGATTTGAATCTTGATAAGATGTTTAGTTTTCTAGTGGATAGTGAGAATCCCTTGATTGGTTGCTTGGAAATGTTGGGTAAGAGGTTTCCAATACTTAGATGGCAAAACAACTGGATTAAAGATAGTGTTATGTGTATAAGTATCAACAAATGCAATAACATGAATAAGAAGAGAGTAAGGTTCTGGATAAATGGTAACAGGGACTAATGGTATGGGATGAGTAAGAGAAATGGAAGGTTTGGGAATTATGGGTGAGGGAGTTGTCTGTATAGCATAGATTGAGGAAATATCATTATCGGAGGAATCATTATTAGTGTGGTTATCATGCCAAGTATCATCATCATCAGACCATTAAAGAGCAAATAGAGTGTAGGGGTCTAGTTCATCATCCATAGGGAGAATGGATTCAATATCATCATCTTCAAAAGAAAGATGAGAGGTTTGATGAAGTTGTTGAAGAAGGTGTTGAGAACGCTTCTTATTAAGGCAAGACTTTGCAAAATGACCTTTTTGACCATAAAGATAACAGCGATCTCCTTTGGGTTGAAACTTCTTTTCTTGGAAATATCGAACTTTAGAACCTTTTTTAAAGCGAGGACCTTTTCAAAAATGAGAAGAAAACCTGGGAAATAAAGATTTCTTTGAAGGTCGATAAGAACATTTCTTCTGTGTAGGAGAACATTTAATCTCAAGATCAAGATGGCAACAAGCTGCCTTGAGCTGTGGATCTTTTCCTTTTTTGAAAGTTTTCTTGATCAATTTTTGAGAAGTATAAAGCTTGTCTAAAGCAGCAAGAATTTTCTGATAGATTTGACCAAGAGAGAGAATTGAGCTGAACACCATGTTCTCTGAGTAAAAGCATAGTGTTGGAATAAAGCTATTCTGGAATGGAGGATAAAAATCCTTGCTTGAGATTAGGATCATTAGCACCATTCAGCATGTAGAAAAGTTTAGACATTTTCTCGTAATACCGATCCAAATCTTTACGAAGAAGAGAACAACATTTCATTCTTCAAAATCTCAAATATTGCTAATGAATTCAAGATGTATCTTTTGTATAACAAAAGCAAGAGAATCACTGCAAAGAAACTGCATCTTGGAATAGTCATCTTAGTTACAGACAAACCAATCATGAAAAAGGCCTGTAAATCTAGAAGTAAATTCAACCAAAATCTGCTCAAGAGGAGGTGGATTCAAATGGAGAGTTTGTAATTCAAGCCAAGCAAAGAATTCCATAAGTCTATCATACCATTTGGGTCAAGGAATGTCTTCAAACTGAAACCATGGACTAGTGGTAATTTTGGAAGGAGGTGGAATTGGACTTGTATTATCATCATCCAAATCATTATCTTCAGGGCATTTGTATAATATGGTTTAGTAGGAGGCTGATGGGTAGTTGTACTTTTAGCAGGATCAGCCATATAAGCAGGAAAGTATTTAGGATCTGAGAGATCATCAAATAGATCAGAGTCTGAATCAGAAAAAGATATGAGGGATGTAGGTGAAAGTTGAACAGGAGAAATTGTGGGAATAGTTTGGAGAGCTTTTTGTTGAAGGCTTTGGACAAGAGTATTAGGAGGTTGAATCATATGAGAAAGAGGTTGAGAAATTTGAATTCCTTTCTATTTTCAATCAGTTCCTGGTGGTGGAGGTTCAATGATAGCTGGGGGAAGAACTTTAGAACGTTTAGGTGGTTTATGAAAATATTGTTGCATGAAAAGATCATGAGTATGTCCAAAATTGTGAAGTTCTGCTGGAGTGGGTTCAATAGGAGGTGGAACCTGGTATAGTGGTTGGTGAGAATAAGGAATAAAGGTAGATCCGAAAAGAGGAAAATGTAAAGAAAGTGGTGAAAGAGTTTTGGACATATCAGCTTTTATGTGAGCAATCTCAGCTTTAAGTTTAGTAACTTCATATGCCTTTTATTGGAAGTGAGCATCATAAGTGTGCTGAGTGATAGAAGCCATAAGTTGCTTATCAAGGTCAGCAACTTTATCTTGCAATATATGAAGCAATTATAGAGTAACAGAATATTTATCTGTAAATTTAGAATCTAAAGAATCAACTCATGAAGAGACATGATCAACTTTAGTTTCTATTTGATGAAGAACTTTTCGTTGTGCTAGAGAAGATTCAGTATGCCAATTAAGGATTGCTTCAACTGGAGTAACTGATCTAGGTGTACCTTCAGTAAAAATACCAAGGGATTTGATAAATGGGGTAGTTTGGATTTTTGTGGTTGGGTTGATGGAATCTTAAAGAGATGGAAATTCATCTTCATAGGACGATGTAGTGGAACACATGGCTATTTGAGGAAGTAATGAAGGAGGATTTGGTGGCAAGGATGGCCAAGGTTTACACGTGTAGGTGGTATGGAAGGTAAAAAAGGTTTTTCAAAGTGAAGAGGAGGTGAGTATCTCACGGCATAATCATATTTTCCTAAAGGTTGACCAAGAGTTCCTATAGAATGATCATCATCATCTTCTAAAAAATCTTGGAAATAAGTCTCAAAAGAACATGGCTTTTTGTTTTGGTGATGGCAACGACTGCAACTATCATCTTCATATTCTGCATCAAAAGCATCATCAATACAATTATCACAAGAACATTCTCCCCAATAATAGTCACCATCTCCATCTCGTTGAAAGGCATAGATTGGATGACCAGCAAGATCAAAGGCTTCAATTGGAATTTTATCTTCTTGTTGAAAAGAAGAAGATGGCTTATCATAAAGTGAGTGGAGAACAGAAAGGCTATAGAAGATTTTGAGGAATCCGCAGAAGGAGAGTGAAATCTGGTTTCAACTAAACCATCTTTTTTCTTGATGAATAAAGGCTTTGTTGATTGTACAGGCTGATTTTGTTGATGAAGTTTCTGATAGCTAGTAAGCCATGATTGAGAAAAGTGTTCAAGCAATTATTCCTTGGTGAGTTGCTTTGGGATTTGAAAACAAGTAGGTACCTGTGTAGAATCAGCAATGATCATAAGAGCATCAGAAGAACATGGTAAAGACATATCCATAGCAAGGTTTTGTATTCTATAGATCATCTGATAATGGAGTATAGCAACATCAGTGGTTTGAACTTGGTCAGCTCCAGAGATTTAGATCTAAACTTAAAGAGAATTCAAAAGATGAGGATCTATAAGAAGCATATTAAAGTTGGGATAAAAAGTAAACATGACAGTTCCAGCATTCAGAGAAGTCTATACAGTGCCTATAACTACTTGTTGGTACTCAAAATACCGAGTATCCAAAAGAGCTATATGAGTTAAGACAGAAAGACCTTTGCATCCATGATAAGTAATTGCCAATCTGATAGCACCGAAATGGAGATGAAAATATCCTTGATGAATCCAAACAGGAGGAAACTCTAAAGGGATTTCAAGGTTAATGAACTGCTCCTGACCAGTAGCTTTAACTGGACAATGATGAGAGGAAGAAGACAGTACATATTCTTTAACAGAAGAGGGAAGCTTTCAGATAAGAGCTTTAAGATTAGAAAATACATTTGTCCGATGACGAGCAAATGCATCATATGGATTAAGGAAAGGAAGATGAGTATCTGGGATTTTAGTATCATCAGGTAGACAAGAGAATTCATAAAGATAATCTATTTTCTTTGTAGTAGCTGGTTTAACTGCAAGAGATAAAGGAAAAACAAGATTTTAAGTAATAGACATGATTATAGGGTTCTTAAAATTATAAGATCTTAACAATACCTATCCATGGCTCTAACACTAATAAGCAGGGCTCTATGAATCTGACAATATCTGTAACACAAGCAAGCTATGACTGTCCAATAAATGACACTTCTCTTGGCCTGACTAAGGACTATCCTCTTATGCTATATACCACAGACTCACAAACCACAGTGTCCAAAATAGAATACCTCTAATTGTAATCCACATTAAAGAAGGATCAAATGAACCAAAAAATGATGAAATCACAAGGCTAGCCGAATTCTCCTTGATGCTAGCAACGAGAGAGTGGCAGCTAAGGTTAGAGAATAATTAGAGAATTTCTTTTCTTATGAAACTCACTTAACCCTAAATCCCATCATCTTGGATTTTTATAGTTAGGTTAAAAATTCAACTTCATAATGGGATTGGGCTCTTTAAAATTTCTGGAGAAATACTAATTGGGCTTCTGGAAATATTAATTTATTTGGGCTCAATTAAATCCAATTTAAGTCCTTTCTCAAAAGATTATGCATATAACCCATAAACTAGGCCCTTTATGCATTCACTTGGATTTAATCATCCAAATTAATTCTAAATCCATCCAACTTAAATATATAGGCTCCATAACACTTATGAAATATATTTAATTTATTTTAGTCCAAGAATTAGGCCTCTAAAACCTTTTATTTGGAGTTGGCGTGGAACCCATACTCCTGTGGGTTTTTACACCAAAACCAATTCTCTAAGCCTCATATATTTCTCCAATGGATCTAGTAATTATTATATCAGCCGTATAACACTTATAGTTAAATAATAATTAATTATGAAATATAATATTTTAATTAGGTCCATTTTGTAGGACATTTCTAAAAAGTTCTATGAACATTTCTACATGATCATAATTAATTAAACTCTTTAATTAATTATTTTTTTATTTATTTCTCTTCTCCCATAATAATATCAAGTATTATTATCCTTGTCATTTTACCATTTTATCCATTACTCTATATGTGTGTGACCTATTGGGTTCCTGTCCATATTGGCAGTATAATATGTAATTATGAGTTTTATCCAAAACTCATGTGATTTAAAATTCTTTAAATCATTTTATCAATCCCTTATTGATATTTATGATGCACTATTATACAAGTAATGAGCAGCCTCTAGCTAGGCATCATGACTACCCAAATGTTAGGAAAGTCAAGTGATTTTGACTATACCCTTCCATAGAAATAATTACCGTACAATTGCTCCTTTCACCACTCTTATCTCAATTAGATTCTAAGTATGGATTTATGTCAGCTCATATAAATCTAATTATGTATGTTTTATTAATTTAACCATCATTCCCAAAATGCCCTTCACGGATTTCTATCTATCTTGGCATATTACTTTGGCCAGAGATTCTCTAAACAAGGCAATTATAGAATCACGCGAGATAACTTCCATTAATAAATTTGGGATGGTGAATCCTTTATCAATCACTCAACTATCTTCAAGTAAGTCATAATATACCCAACCTCCTAACTATGTTCACCCCCAGTTGGAAGTAATCAGTTATAGAGTCAATATCCAATCCTTGATATGAAATTTGACCTTGACTATGGTCAACAAGTCAAACTCCATACCCTTGAAAGGTAGGTATCTTTATACCAATTGTGTCTTTACACAACTATTGGATCATTAGGTTATCAACTTTTGATGCATGCATATCATATATGCATTTCCTAATCTTGCCTCTGGAACCATTAGCCTTGACTGTGGTCAACAAGCTAATGGTGTAGCTAAAATGACCCATTTAATTAGATTTGAACATATTTGATATAATGTGAGCTTGATTGTGGTCAAAAATCCATACTATAAAGAGCTATGGTTCTCCTTCAATTAATGGAAGGCTTACATACCTTAGTATTAGTTTGAGGGATTTTAGTTAATTAAGTCTCATCATACATGGTTGGCATACATTGGTATGCATCCTATATCTATCGTATAAATATAAGCATACAAATATGGTATAGTTATGGACTTTACTATATTGACCTCCCTGAGCCAAAAGGGAAATCAAAAGTTTAAACCTAGGTAATATGCATGATTCAAACAAGTAAAAAATAATTACATTATCTTCAATCTTGTTAGATCTCCATCCGGCCCATCTTGCTCCTTGATAGCGGTCTCCATATCTATCTCTAATTGTAATCTAATTACATATTATAATTTGAAAAGAAAATACAAACCAAAAATAAGTGGTCGGGATATGAAAGTCCTCATTGGGCCAAAACATGCATTATGCTTAATCACATTGAGCCTTTGTCCATAACTATCCATTATGCCAATCATACACCCTTATATGCACTTCTAATACATAAAGTAAAATCATATAAAAGAATAAAAACTATGTTTCAACTCTTGAAACTTACTTTTGACTTATTTTAATAATGTGATCAAATTAGGAAACTTTTTCCATTTTGGAAAACTTTCCATTTTAGGCAACATTTTTGCATGCATGTGTTCTTGCCTTAATTATCGATCCAATTGATTATTAATTATTTATTAATTGATTATTTAACTAATTAATCACATTAAATAATTGAAGAATCAATTTTGTTCTTAAAACAATGGATAGGCCGAAACCTACAATTTAAACCCTAAAGTGTGTTAACACACAAACTAGTTGTGTTTTTTGGACCATTTGGGACTTTTGGAATGAGCCAAGCCCACTTCAGCCCTTAAAACCCATCAATAAACTTAATTAATGTCTATAATATTTAATTTGAATCAGCTCTTTGGGCCCACCAAGTATTCACTAACTTAAATCAAACCCATAACCATAATTATGCCCATTAAATGGCTTTAATGAATTAAAATTAATCCAATTAATTCAAGGCCCATTTTAATTAATCTAATTAATTAAAAATACATTAATATATCAGATATATCAAATTTAGAAGATTTAAAATTGTTCTAAACATGAACTTACCAAGAACACGCTATATCTGATCTTTCCATGAATTAACAATATAAATATTAATGAGAATAAGAAAAATCACCTTCGATTTTTGTTGAACAGTTAGTTTTCCTCTCACCGAGTTGTCACAAACCACAGTGTCCAAATAGAATACCTCCAATTGTAATCCACACTAGAGAAGGATCAAATGAACCAAAAAATGATGGAATCACAAGGCTGGCCGAATTCTCCTTGATCCTAGCTAAGAGAGAGTGGCGGCTAGGGTTAGAGAATAATTAGAGAATTTCTTTTCTTATGAAACTCACTTAACCCTAAATTCCATCATCTTGGATTTTTATAGTTAGGTTAAAAATTCAACTTCATAATGGGATTGGGCTCTTTAAAATTTCTGGAGAAATATTAATTGGGCTTCTGGAAATATTAATTTATTTGGGCTCAATTAATTCCAATTTAAGTCCTTTCTCAAAAGATTATGCACATAACCCATAAACTAGACCCTTTATGCATTCACTTGGATTTAATCATCCAAATTAATTCTAAATCCATCCAACTTAAATATATAGGCTCCATAACACTTATGAAATATATTTAATTTATTTTAGTCTAAGAATTAGGCCTCTAAAACCTTTTATTTGGAGTTGGCGTGGAACCCATACTCCTATGGGTTTTTACACCAAAACCAATTCTCTAAGCCTCATATATTTCTCCAATGGATCTACTAATTATTATATCAGCCGTATAACACTTATAGTCCAATAATAATTAATTATGAAATATAATATTTCAATTAGGTCCATTTTGTAGAACATTTCTAAAAAGTTCTATGAACATTTCTACATGATCATAATTAATTAAACTCTTTAATTAATTATTTTTTTTATTTATTTCTCTTCTCCCATAATAATATCAAGTATTATTATCCTTGTCATTTTACCATTTTATCCATTACTCTATATGTGTGTGACCTATTGGGTTCCTGTCCATATTGGCAGTATAATATGTAATTATGAGTTTTATCCAAAACTCATATGATTTAAAATTCTTTAAATCATTTTATCAATCCCTTATTGATATTTATGATGTACTATTATACAAGTAATGAGCAGCCTCTAGCTAGGCATCATGACTATCCAAATGTTAGGAAAGTCAAGTGATTTTGACTATACCCTTCCATAGAAACAGTTACCGTACAATTGCTCTTTTCACCACTCTTATCTCAATTAGATTCTAAGTATGGATTTATGTCAGCTCATATAAATCTATTTATGTATGTTTTATTAATTTAACCATTATTCCCAAAATGCCCTTCACGGATTTCTATCTATCTTGGCATATTACTTTGGCCAGAGATTCTCTAAACAAGGCAATTATAGAATCATGCGAGATAACTTCCATTAATAAATTTGGGATGGTGAATCCTTTATCAATCACTCAACTATCTTCAAGTAGGTCATAATATACCCAACCTCCTAACTATGTTCACCCCCAGTTGGAAGTAATCAGTTATAGAGTCAATATCCAATCCTTGATATGAAATTTGACCTTGACTATGGTCAACAAGTCAAACTCCATACCCTTGAAAGGTAGGTATCTTTATACCAATTGTCTCTTTACACAACTATTGGATCATTAGGTTATCAACTTTTGATGCATGCATATCATATATGCATTTCCTAATCTTGCCTCTGGAACCATTAGCCTTGACTGTGGTCAACAAGCTAATGGCATAGCTAAAATGACCCATTTAATTAGTTTTGAACATATTTGATATAATGTGAGCTTGATTGTGGTCAAAAATCCATACTATAAAGAGCTATGGTTCTCCTCCAATTAATGGAAGGCTTACATACCTTAGTATTAGTTTGAGGGATTTTAGTTAATTAAGTCTCATCATACATGGTTGGCATACATTGGTATGCATCCTATATCTATCGTATAAATATAAGCATACAAATATGGTATAGTTATGGACTTTACTATATTGACCTCCCTGAGCCAAAAGGGAAATCAAAAGTTTAAACCTAGGTAATATGCATGATTCAAACAAGTAAAAAATAATTACATTATCTTCAATCTTGTTAGATCTCCATCCGGCCCATCTTGCTCCTTGATAGCGGTCTATATATCTATCTCTAATTGTAATCTAATTACATATTACAATTTGAAAAGAAAATACAAACCAAAAATAAGTGGTCGGGATATGAAAGTCCTCATTGGGCCAAAACATGCATTATGCTTAATCACATTGAGCCTTTGTCCATAACTATCCATTATGCCAATCATACACCCTTATATGCACTTCTAATACATAAAGTAAAATCATATAAAAGAATAAAAACTATGTTTCAACTCTTGAAACTTACTTTTGACTTATTTTAATAATGTGATCAAATTAGGAAACTTTTTCCATTTTGGAAAACTTTCCATTTTAGGCAACATTTTTGCATGCATGTGTTCTTGCCTTAATTATCGATCCAATTGATTATTAATTATTTATTAATTGATTATTTAACTAATTAATCACATTAAATAATTGAAGAATCAATTTTGTTCTTAAAACAATGGATAGGCCGAAACCTACAATTTAAACCTTAAAGTGTGTTAACACACAAACTAGTTGTGTTTTTTGGACCATTTGGGACTTTTGGAATGAGCCAAGCCCACTTCAGCCCTTAAAACCCATCAATAAACTTAACTAATGTCTATAATATTTAATTTGAATCAGCTCTTTGGGCCCACCAAGTATTCACTAACTTAAATCAAACCCATAACCATAATTATGCCCATTAAATGGCTTTAATGAATTAAAATTAATCCAATTAATTCAAGGCCCATTTTAATTAATCTAATTAATTAAAAATACATTAATATATCAGATATATCAAATTTAGAAGATTTAAAATTGTTCTAAACATGAACTTACCAAGAACACGCTATATCTGATCTTTCCATGAATTAACAATATAAATATTAATGAGAATAAGAAAAATCACCTTCGATTTTTGTTGAACAGTTAGTTTTCCTCTCACCGAGTTGTCACAAACCACAGTGTCCAAATAGAACACCTCCAATTGTAATCCACACTAGAGAAGGATCAAATGAACCAAAAAATGATGGAATCACAAGGCTGGCCGAATTCTCCTTGATCCTAGCTAAGAGAGAGTGGCGGCTAGGGTTAGAGAATAATTAGAGAATTTCTTTTCTTATGAAACTCACTTAACCCTAAATCCCATCATCTTGGATTTTTATAGTTAGGTTAAAAATTCAACTTCATAATGGGATTGGGCTCTTTAAAATTTCTGGAGAAATATTAATTGGGCTTCTGGAAATATTAATTTATTTGGGCTCAATTAATTCCAATTTAAGTCCTTTCTCAAAAGATTATGCACATAACCCATAAACTAGACCCTTTATGCATTCACTTGGATTTAATCATCCAAATTAATTCTAAATCCATCCAACTTAAATATATAGGCTCCATAACACTTATGAAATATATTTAATTTATTTTAGTCTAAGAATTAGGCCTCTAAAACCTTTTATTTGGAGTTGGCGTGGAACCCATACTCCTATGGGTTTTTACACCAAAACCAATTCTCTAAGCCTCATATATTTCTCCAATGGATCTACTAATTATTATATCAGCCGTATAACACTTATAGTCCAATAATAATTAATTATGAAATATAATATTTCAATTAGGTCCATTTTGTAGAACATTTCTAAAAAGTTCTATGAACATTTCTACATGATCATAATTAATTAAACACTTTAATTAATTATTTTTTTATTTATTTCTCTTCTCCCATAATAATATCAAGTATTATTATCCTTGTCATTTTACCATTTTATCCATTACTCTATATGTGTGTGACCTATTGGGTTCCTGTCCATATTGGCAGTATAATATGTAATTATGAGTTTTATCCAAAACTCATATGATTTAAAATTCTTTAAATCATTTTATCAATCCCTTATTGATATTTATGATGCACTATTATACAAGTAATGAGCAGCCTCTAGCTAGGCATCATGACTACCCAAATGTTAGGAAAGTCAAGTGATTTTGACTATACCCTTCCATAGAAACAGTTACCGTACAATTGCTCCTTTCACCACTCTTATCTCAATTAGATTCTAAGTATGGATTTATGTCAGCTCATATAAATCTATTTATGTATGTTTTATTAATTTAACCATTATTCCCAAAATGCCCTTCACGGATTTCTATCTATCTTGGCATATTACTTTGGCCAGAGATTCTCTAAACAAGGCAATTATAGAATCATGCGAGATAACTTCCATTAATAAATTTGGGATGGTGAATCCTTTATCAATCACTCAACTATCTTCAAGTAGGTCATAATATACCCAACCTCCTAACTATGTTCACCCCCAGTTGGAAGTAATCAATTATAGAGTCAATATCCAACCCTTGATATGAAATTTGACCTTGACTATGGTCAACAAGTCAAACTCCATACCCTTGAAAGGTAGGTATCTTTATACCAATTGTGTCTTTACACAACTATTGGATCATTAGGTTATCAACTTTTGATGCATGCATATCATATATGCATTTCCTAATCTTGCCTCTGGAACCATTAGCCTTGACTGTGGTCAACAAGCTAATGGCGTAGCTAAAATGACCCATTTAATTAGTTTTGAACATATTTGATATAATTTGAGCTTGATTGTGGTCAAAAACCCATACTATAAAGAGCTATGGTTCTCCTCCAATTAATGGAAGGCTTACATGCCTTAGTATTAGTTTGAGGGATTTTAGTTAATTAAGTCTCATCATACATGGTTGGCATACATTGGTATGCATCCTATATCTATCGTATAAATATAAGCATACAAATATGGTATAGTTATGGACTTTACTATATTGACCTCCCTGAGCCAAAAGGGAAATCAAAAGTTTAAACCTAGGTAATATGCATGATTCAAACAAGTAAAAAATAATTACATTATCTTCAATCTTGTTAGATCTCCATCCGGCCCATCTTGCTCCTTGATAGCGGTCTATATATCTATCTCTAATTGTAATCTAATTACATATTACAATTTGAAAAGAAAATACAAACCAAAAATAAGTGGTCGGGATATGAAAGTCCTCATTGGGCCAAAACATGCATTATGCTTAATCACATTGAGCCTTTGTCCATAACTATCCATTATGCCAATCACAGCTAGCTGTTTTAGGCAAAAATCTGTTTACCCATTTTATGCATTAATTTGACTTTAAATAAAAGTCCAAATTAATTCCCAATACACAATTTAAATATTTTAAGCCCAATGCTTTGTGTGCGATCCTATAGGTCCATTTAATGTTGGCAATGAATTAATAAATTAATTCAAAAGCTATATATATTCTCTAGCAAGATATTATAGCATTCCAAATTAAATGAAAATGCATATGGCATTTAGGGACCTAATGCAATTTTGCATAGTCCCTTACCCATAAATATCAGAATTAATATAAGGCATGAAACTAGTCATCCTTATATATATTAATTCCTTTCTTGATATTCCAGTGACACTGAACTCTCAGATAAATAATGATTACTCATTATTTCATCTCGGTATGGCCATACACTTCTCAGTTCACTGGTCAAGTGGCCGATGATATTTTCTCTCTTAATGAGAGGCGTAATCCCTTCACTTCTCTCATGCTCTCTAACATGAATCAATGCATACCCAATCATACCCGTACTTGTCACTCTGTTACGAGTACATTAGGTGTATGTCAAAGTACACATTAATTCATAAAGAGTTTCATAGAGATTTCAGGTCTAAGAACTCCGATACAAAACTTGCATATGAGAAACATTTATGACTTGTACCATGTAGTGTTCTCATGAGTGGATCTAATCCAGATACCGTGTTCTAAACATGTATCTATGATCTCTGATTGACACTCTTGTCCTTATGATCCGTAAGACAGAACTCAACTTATCAGAGAGAGCATACTAGTCTTAATTCATTTGTTATTCCCATAACAATGACTGACTAGGGATATTTAGAATGAAGTCTCATTTGTTTCAAGGTCTTACAACCATGTGCCTCACACATGATAACTTAAACTGAAACAACATTCTTGGATAGTTCTATCAATTGATATGCATAGGAATACAATAGATAAAACAAATGCCTCATTTATTAAATTAAATGCTTTATAACAATGTATTGGGGCTAGGGCTTACACTAACAATCTCCCACTAGCACTAGTCCCAATTGGGCATAGCCCTAAGACCGAACGCTCTCAAATGAGCTTCGTGCAGATTTGGACGCAATTGTTTCGTCAAAGGATCTGCTACATTGTCTTCACTTGTTATCTTGCTAACCTTAACGTCCCCACAATCAATGATTTCTCTGATCAGGTGGTACCTCCTGAGTATGTGTTTGGATTTCTGGTGTGACCGGGGCTCCTTGGCCTGTGCTATGGCCCCGTTGTTGTCACAGAAAATTTCTAATGGATCTAGGATGCTTGGGACCACTCCTAATCCAGAAATCAAATTTTTAATCCAAACAGCCTCTTTTGCAGCCTCACTTGCTGCAATATACTCAGATTCAGTAGTTGAGTCGGCAACGGTTTCTTGCTTTGAGCTTCTCCAGCTGACAGCACCACCGTTCAAAATAAAAACAAACCCAGATTGCGATCTAGAATCCTGAGTGCTGGTCTGAAAAGCAGCATCGGCATAACCTTGTATGACGAGCTCTTCTTGACCACCATACACTAAGAAGTGATCCTTAGTCCTTCGCAGGTACTTCAGAATCCCTTTTATAGCAGACCAATGCTTCTCACCAGGGTCTTGCTGAAACCTATTGGTTATACTCAGTGCATGAGCAACATCCAATCTAGTACATAACATAGCGTACATGATAGATCCAATAGCAGATGCATATGGGATTCTACTCATGTTGTCCCTTTCCTCTTTGGTTTTAGGGCACCGTTCTTTAGTCAAAGGAACTCCCAGAGCCAAAGGTATGTACCCTTTCTTTGAGTCTCCCATACTAAAATGCTTTAGTACTTTGTCTATGTACTTTTCTTGACTTAGTCCCAAAAGCCAATTTGATCTATCTCTATAGATTCGAATACCAAGTATTGTCTCGGCTTCACCTAAGTCTTTCATTGAGAAACATTTTCCCAACCATTGCTTAACCTTTTGCAATGTTGGAATGTCATTCCCAATGAGAAGGATGCCGTCCACATATAGGACCAGAAATACTACTATGCTCCCACTAACCTTCTTGTACACACAAGGCTCATCTTCGTTCTTGATGAAGTCAAATTCTTTGATTGCCTCATCAAAACGAAGATTCCAACTTCGGGATGCTTGCTTTAATCCATAAATGGATTTTTGAAGCTTGCAAACCTTCTTAGGATGCTTGGGATTGACAAAACCTTCAGGCTGTGTCATATACACATCCTCAAGTAAATTTCCGTTGAGGAAAGCAGTTTTGACATCCATTTGCCATATCTCATAATCATGATATGCAGCTATGGCAAGCAAGATCCTAATGGATTTGAGCATGACTACAGGTGAAAAGGTCTCGTCATAGTCTACACCATGAGTTTGTCGAAAACCTTTTGCTACTAGTCTACCTTTGTAGGTCTTATCAGCTTTGAGTTTGAATAGCCACTTGCATTCAATTACCTTAGCACCTTCCGGTGGATCAACCAAGGTCCAAACCTGGTTATCGTACATTGATTGCATCTCGGATTTCATGGCTTCAAGCCAATTTTTTGAGTTTGGGCTCTCAATAGCTTCTCGGTAGGTAGTAGGATCCTCACGATCTACTAACTCAATAGTGTCACTGTCAGTGATTAGAAATCCATATCTCTCAATCTCCTGACGTACCCTATCGGACCTTCTAGGTTCTTGTGTAATGGGTTCTTGTTCCACAATTGGTTGTGAACTTGATCCCATTTCCAAACCATCCTCTATAGGAGTTTGTGGTGCTTGAATTTCTCCAAGTTCTACTTTACTCCCACTGTCTTTCTTGAGAAGGAACTCCTTTTCCAAGAAAACAGCCTTACGAGCAACAAATACTTTGTTCTCGGCTTGTGAGTAAAAGTAGTATCCCTTTGTTTCTTTAGGATACCCCACAAACAAGCAAACACTGGATTTGGACTCTAGTTTGTCAGATGTTAATTTCTTAACATGTGCTTCACAGTCCCAAATCCTGAGAAAAGACATATTGGGTTCTTTCCCAGTCCATACCTCGTATGGTGTCTTCTCAACTACTTTAGTTGGAGTACGGTTCAATAGAAACGCAGCAGTTTCTAATGCATAACCCCAAAAAGAGATAGGAAGATTAGCTTGACTCATCATAGATCGAACCATGTCCAACAGAGTTCGATTTCTCCTTTTGGACACACCATTCCATTGAGGTGTTCCTGGAGGAGTGAGCTGTGAAATAATACCACACTCCTTTAGATGACTGTCAAACTCTTGGCTTAAGTATTCGCCACCTCGATCTGATCGAATGGCTTTTATACTTTTGCCAAGTTGGTTTTCTACTTCATTCTTAAACTCTTTGAATTTCTCAAAAGTTTCAGACTTGTACTTCATTAGATAGACATAGCCATATCTACTGAAGTCATCTGTGAATGTCACGAAGTAGCTAAAACCACCTCTAGCCTGTGTACTTAAAGGTCCACATATATCGGTATGTATTAGTTCCAATAAGCCATTAGTCCTCTCGCCCTCTTTATTAAAAGGACTCTTTGTCATTTTTCCATGCAAACATGGCTCGCATGTGTCATAAGACTCTAAGTCAAATGACCCAAGCACTCCAGTTTTGTGGAGTCTTGAAATACGTTTTTCGTTTGCATGTCCTAAACGACAATGCCAGAAGGAAGTAAGGTTCAATTCATTTGATTTAACCCTCTTTGTATTAATGTTGTATATTGACTCTTTGTTTTGTAAATCAAGGATATAAAGCCATTTTACAACATGGCATTGCCATAAGAAATGCCTTGGCGACGAATATGAGCATTGCCATTTTTAATAACAAAATCAAATTCATCATTATCCAAACATGAAACTGAAATAATGTTTCTGCTAATAGCAGGCACATAATAACAATTATTCAAAACAATACAAAGTCCGGAAGGTAAAGTGAGGTGATAGTCGCCTATCTCCATGGCAGCAACTCGTGCTCCATTCCCCACACGGAGGTCCACTTCATTCTTCCCAAGTAACCGCCTATTTCTTAGCCCCTGCACATTTGAACAAATGTGAGAACCACAACCGGTATCCAATACCCAAGTGGTAGAAATAGAAAGGTTAATTTCAACAACAAAAATACCAGAACTGGACGCCTTGGCTCCATTCTTCTTTTGTTCTTCCTTGAAGAGAGCGCAATTCTTCCTCCAATGCCCTATCTTGTTGCAATGGAAGCAAGTGCTCTCACTCTCTTTGAGTTTTGGCGCCTTGGGCTTGGATTGGGCCTGAGGTGCACTCCCAACTGACTTGGGTTTTCCCTTTCCCTTTCCCTTTCCCTTAGCAGGTCCCTTCTTAATTCCCTTTTGAACCATTAGTACTGGATTGGTCTTTCGAATGTTCTCTTCAGCATTCTTAAGCATCCCATGAAGCTCAGTGACTGACTTGTTCATTGCATGCATGTTATAATTCATCACAAATGGATCATAAGCAGCAGGCAATGATCCTAAGATCAAGTCAGTGGCCAATTCCTTTGGCACTAGTACCTCAAACTTCTCAAGAGTATCAAGATACCCTTTCATCTTGAGTACATGGGTACTAACAGGAGTACCCTCAGCCATCTTGCAAGAAATTAAGGCCTTTGTTGTCACGAACCTCTCGTGACGAGCTTGCTCTTGAAACATCTCCTTGAGGTGCACCATGATCGCATAGGCCTCTTGGTCCATAAATTGCTTTTGCAAGTCAGGCACCATAGTGGCTAGCATCAAACAGGTCACATCATTAGAGTCACTTTTCTTGGTCTCAAAAGTTTCCTTTTGAACCACAGAAGCGTTCCTAGCAGGTTCCTCAGGTAAGGGTGCATCCAAAACATACGACTTCTTCTCTTGCTTAAGAACTATTCTTAAGTTTCGAGACTAGTCTATGAAATTGGTGCCATTCAATTTGTCCTTTTCAAGGACCGATCGCAATGAGAAATTGTTGTTTGAAGATGCCATTTTCAATCTACAATAAAATTTAGCAAGATTAAATGAGGTCTTATTATAATCCCACAAACTGAATTAATATCCCTTTAAATAATTCGCGTTAGTGATTTGATGTGGGCCAAGATCCACTTTTCACAACAACTTATTAGTCAAGCTGAGCCTGTACACCTAATAAGTTAAGTTACTTAGGTAGGAAAACTCCAATCATGTCTCGTACATGACTCTTGGATCAAATGGGCTAACATCTTAAGATGTTATAGCACAACCCATTTATTAGTTGCCTAGGTCCGGGCATCCCTTTCCATGATAAGTCCAACCTACATTCACAACCCATGCCTCACAAAGATAATCGGGCGCATCTAGGACTCCTAGTCTACGTGACCGATGATCGATGCCTTGACATGTTTCGAATTAGGAAGGCAACTTTGTGACTTACTATTTTAGGGATTAATTTTATTACGGCTTACATGGCATACGCTTTGTCATCCATACATAGCATGCATATATAAATAATTGCATAAAGTAAAGCGTGACAAACATGGGCCCAAAAACCTACAACTAAGATTCTATACTATTACATAAGAATCTTCGAGTTGGGCTTCTCCACTCCGGTGGGCTTCATCTTGATTTACAAAGTCTTCAAGTATATTCTATTCTAAGAAATAAATGAAAAACTTTTACAACAAAATATAATGGCTCGCAAGCCATATTTAATTACAAAACCCAGGGCCCATGAATGCACCATGTATATCCATTCATCACACCAAATTAGCAAATAAATATACATAGCATTCATGGATAAAATAAAGTCCAATTTTAATTAATTTAGCCAAGCCCATTAATGGAAATTGTGTACTTGAACCTTTAAGAGATGACCCCGTGATGGGCCTGGGCCGAAGCCCAATGGACTAAATCCTCTTATTGAATAAGTTCTCTTAAAAGCCCAAAACACAAACTAGTTAGATTTGTGCCATAAATCAACTCTAGTATAATTTCCAATTTTGCCATTTTTAATTTTATGTCATACAGCCCATAAACATTAAAAATACATATAATATGTGCTAACATGAATTAAAAATATAAAATCATGAAGAACACATATATAGTACACGACATTCATGCAAAAACAAATAAACAACAAAAACTAGTTGCTTAATGCTTATGTAATGCCATAAAATGCACAAATATTTAAATCAATTTTATGAGTCATTTAATAATCTAAATAAGTCCATAAATATTGATTTAATATTCTGTACCAATCTGATCTAAATGTGTTTTTACCATTTTAATCAAAACAAAATAAACAATGTTGATTAAACATGTAACAAACACAAACTAGTCATAGTTTTAAGTGATTTTAAAATTAATCAATTAAATTGTCATGGACCAGAATTAAAACCAAATTTAAAATATGTCCAGACCTGATATTTAATCTTTAAAAATCACTTACAAACATGCCAAAATCGTTTTTACATTTAATATTGAAAACTAGTTAAACTAACAATTAACATGTCAAATAGCACCTAGTTTTAATATTAACATGTACCATCAGGTATTATTAATTAAATTCGACCATTAACAGCTCCTAAAACATCTTAGGACAATATATAAACATGTCATATTAATTATAATACCTATCTAATCAATTAAAATCGTTTTTTCATCAAAACAATGCAAAAAACTCAAAGCAGAAAATTTCAGATTTGCATGTTTTCATAATGACGATTTTTAATTAATTTTTTTCATGCATCTAAAGCACTAAAATAAGCATGTCTAGGCTCTGATACCACTGATGGAATATGACATGGTATGAATGTGATGATGGCGCAGCGGAAAAATAAAAGTTTTTATCATACATGCCATACAATTCCATGACAAGAATCGAAACATGCAATTTTAGGGTTTTAAACTTACAACTTTAGATGTCTTTAAAACTTGATTTTGATGATGACCAACAACCAAGAAGGATATGTCCACCTTAGATCTTCACCACCAATGCCAAGGAACAGCCTTTACGCCACTCCCTCTATTCTCACACACACACTTGCAAAGATGGCTTAAAATCAAGAGTGCTAGCTCTATGATTGTGTATTCGGCAATGGGAATGATTTGAAGCCACAAGATCTGATCTTGTTCTTCCTTTAGGTTACTGTTTCAGCCCAAGAACACAAGAGAACAAGAAAGATTTCTTTCCCCTTGAGTATTTCGGCCAAGAGAGAAAAATAGCAAAACGGCATACCCTTTTTTCATTTAATTCATTAATATATATCACTTTATTTAGGTCAAGTGTGAGTGCCAAAAATTAAGTGTTAATTTCAGCCTCCATCACTTCCTAATTAAGAGATATATCTTAATTTAAATTCTATTAGAATTTAAATTCAAATGGCATTTGTCATTTAATCAAAACAAACTTACTTATTTAGGGTGACAGTTGCCGAATTCTACTAGTATTTTCGTTTGAATTTTGGCTACTTTAATTCCCTCTCAAGTATTATATTTTGATTAAATACAAATTAGGATTTAATACTCAATTAACTTAATTATACATAGATAATTAATCAATTAAAATTAAACCTAGCACACGCCAACAAATTTCTCTCGTGACCAACTGTTAATAGATTTGCCTAAAACAGCAAGCTGTTTTAGGCAAAAAGACAGTTCAACATATTTGCCTAAAACAGCTAGCTGTTTTAGGTAAAAAACTTGTTTCACAGATTTGCCTAAAACAGCTAGCTGTTTTAGGCAAAATCGTGGCTTAACAGATTTGCCTAAAACGGCTAGCTGTTTTAGGCAAAATCGCACCTTGACAGTTTTGCTGTTTTAGGCAAAAAAACTGTTTTTACAGATTTTCCTAGCTGTTTTAGGCAAAAATCTGTTTACCCATTTTATGCATTAATTTGACTTTAAATAAAAGTCCAAATTAATTCCCAATACACAATTTAAATATTTTAAGCCCAATGCTTTGTGTGCGATCCTATAGGTCCATTTAATGTTGGCAATGAATTAATAAATTAATTCAAAGGCTATATATATTCTCTAGCAAGATATTATAGCATTCCAAATTAAATGAAAATGCATATGGCATTTAGTGACCTAATGCAATTTTGCATAGTCCCTTACCCATAAATATTAGAATTAATATAAGGCATGGAACTAGTCAACCTTATATATATTAATTCCTTTCTTGATATTCCAGTGACACTGAACTCTCAGATAAATATGTCCATTGTTTAATGATCAATATAATAGACTCATATGTTATTCTTTGTTATTGTAAAAGTTGTGTATATATATATGATAAGATGACTTAGGGTGAAGAGGTTATCTATAGAGTTTTTTTCCCCACTAAGCTTTATAGCTTAGCATGGGTTTGTTTATCCATGTAGATTTCAAGATAAGCTCCAATAAATCGATAGCTCTAATAGCTCGGCTACCATTGAAGATAGGATTTGACAGATTATAGTTGTCTTTAAGGATGTCAAGTGATTGAAGGCCATTTATGTTATACTCCCTTATTATAAGTTTGATTTAATTTATTGTGGCATGTAATTACGACCTATATTATTAATTATTATTATTCTACCTTATCTCTGCTAGGTTTATGATTATGATTGATGTTTATCTATGGTTAATGGATTAGGGTGTTACAGTTAGTGGTATCAAAGCACCTAGGTTTAGTCTTTTCTAGCCAATGAAAAATTAAAAAATTGTTCTTAGAGGTTCTAATGAATTGGTCTAGACCAAATAGCCATATTCAGTGTTATTATTATCGAAATAGAGATTTTGATGATTGCGAGAGATGATTGACGTATGATCAATGGATGTTGGAGTACTAGTAGGATTTTAATTTAGAGATTGTGACATGATATCTAAGGAATCATCAGTATCTCTCACTTCCTGATATTGGAGCCTTGATGTTTTATGATTAAAGTATAGCATAAGTTTGATTATAAGTATGTCTAGATTGTTTATTGAGATGTTTGAGGAAAAGTTTATATGATAAGAGAAGAATTGATTTTTGGAATTGATAAGCATGATCTTAAGGTTTTTAAGATGCTCTATATATTTCTCAAAATTTCCATAATTAGTTTGGGTAATTGAACATTTTCATGGTATTGAGAAAGGATAAGGCATGAGCAGTATATATGAATATGTATGGGTATTCATTGCATACATGAAAACATTGATGCATTGTACAGTGTCCCATATCATTTCATAACATATGAATAGCATCGCATCATATTCAAACCCAGCTGAAAGGAAAAACTGATAGAAGATATAACGAGCATAAGAGTATATGGGTATCTGGAATTGGAGACAAATACAAATGATTTTATTATGGATATAGAGAATGCTTATGGTTATAGTTGCTTATAGCTAAAGCACAATTAAGAATTTCTAGCAATAAAGATAAAGATTACCAGTTTTGAATTTAGAGGATGAAATTCTTATAAGGGGGAGAGAACTGTGGGGCCCCAATCATGACCCTAATCAGATTATTATTGATTAATGAGGATTATCGTTAATTAAGGTAAAATTGGATTATTTTGCAATTATTGAGGTTAAATCCCAATATGGGTATTTTGGTAATTTCAACATATAAGTATATGAGTAGAGTTAATTAATGATTAAAGGAAATGATACAATTGAAGTAAATTAGAAGTCTTAGGGTTAAATTGTAAGAAATAAAAATCTAGGAGATTAAAATGTATAAGGGTATTTTGGGAATTTCTCTTGGTGAGATATTTATCCCATTCAATTATTTATTGTTTCCTAAAGATGTGGGGATCGGATATGATAAGGTGGAGATCCCTCTCTCTTTCTCTCTCTCTTCTCTCTCTGGTTATGGGTTGAAGAAGAGGAACCTAGGGTTTTGGTGTTTTAACCTCATGAAGGTAATGTTTTTTCTCTCATGGATCTCTTCTCTATGTTTGATTTCTGGTATTAAGGATGTAGAGAGATGATAAATCATGCTTGTTGTCTCCATGTATAAAAAGAAGAAAGAAATAATGAGTATAAGAGGTGGATCTTGAGGATTAAAGGAGTTGAAGCTTTAATATCAGGTACAGGAACTAAGTATATTGCACTATTCATGTGATTGATTTTGGGAATCTTCCCTTTCTTCTTGTTTGTGTGTCATCCTTGATAAGGTTAAAGGCTAAACCTAGTAATTTAGATGATTTTTTAATGATTTAAAGCTTTAATGAACATCATTGTAAGTAGTGAGGTAAGATCTGGGATTTAAGTTCTTATATTGCATAATCGGGGTTTTCGCATAATCTGGGTTTCTAGGTTTCCATCTTTGTTGAAATCCCTTGCACGGCCACCATGGCTTTCTCTTTGCTTTGCACGATAACTTATGGCCTTTCTCTTTGCTTTGCACAACCACTTGGCCATTTACTTCATGGAATGCACTGCTACTCACCCCTTTTTTCCTTGAATGAATGGTCACTTATGCATTTTGCTCTTTGTGATGCACGGCCACTTATGGCTTGCTCCCCTTGAAGTGCACGGCCACTCATGTGTTTTCTCCTTTGAATGCATGGCCACTTTGCCTTTTTCATCATGAAGTGCATGGCCACTCAATGTTTTGCTCCTTGCTTTGCACGGCCACTCATAGTTTTGTTCCATGCAATGCATGGCCACTTGGGCATTGACCGAATGCTAGTAAGTGTATTAGATCGGCTAGTAATATAAGGAAATAAGATTATGACCCAAAATATCAAACCCAGGGGAAACTTGTGCTTGTATGTGCTATTTCAATTTCAAAACCAATTTTTGTGTGTAAAAGAAAGAAGAGAAATCCCAAAGTTGTGATGATTGAAGAATTAAAACTAAAGCAGTATTTTAAACCAAAATAAAATAATTGAAAGAGTTAAAGTAAAGAAAAGATCTAATGAAAGCAAGTAAATTGAATGAGGTAAAAATCAATATTAAAGACAACTTTCACTAAAGGACTATCCACCTTAACCAGTACTGCTATGACTTAATCAAAAGAAAACATACAAGTGATTATGGAGAATTCAGTTTAATAAACCCAGATAACTTTATTCAAGATTACCATTCAAAGCATCAAAATTTTCTTGTTTAGATAAACTTAACACTTAGCATAGAGAACTGAATTGACTATCCTAGATGTCTATTAAAGCCTCTCTCAAGAGATTTAACTTCCACCTATTCTTAGTTATACTTTTCTCAATCTTAACTTAATCAAATCAACACACAATTATAGCTTATTCAAATTACAATCATGCATTAATCCAAATAAATTAACCTAAGAACATGCAAGTCATTAATCAACTCAAATCAATTAATTAACCAATGCTTAATCAAGTTAACAATCAACTTAAATTTGAGTAAAGACAAGACTATGTTTAAGAACTAAGAAATAATCAACTTGTATTGAATTGAAGAACAAACTCAAGTCATAACAATACAAGTTAAGGATTCAAGTATCCTTTAGCAAAAGTTAAAGAAAACTACTCACAAAACATTCTTATAATTAAAACAAAGCTTGAAGAAAAATAGTGAAAACTAAGTAACGTAAAAATAAACTAAAGAAAGTAATGCTTAATTCTAAGGTTTATCCCCCTTCTCTAATGTTTTAGACTGCTATTTATAGGGAAAAATCATAGCAGATTCATTCTTAAACTCCAGACATAAAATAGGAAGTGAACTCTGCTAAAACGGGAAGCTCAAAAATCCTTCACAAAGTGGGAGTCTTCATCATGTGGCCACGTTCTTCCCTTTGTAATTGAACATGTGGTCACGTGTTCCATAAGCCTTCCTTCACACGTGGTCACATGTGGATTAACCCTTCCTCATACGTGGTCACGTGTTTGCATGGTTTTCTTCAGTTTCCCTTTCACGTGGCCATGGGTCTTCATACTTCATTCCTTCACGTGGCCATGCATTCCATATTTCACTCCTTCACATGGCCACGGTTAGATTGCTTCAGTGATTTCACGTGGTCACGTGTAAAGGTTCTGGACTGAACGTTCAATTTTCTCGCATCAATTCTTCATATTTGCAGTTTTGGCCCCAATCTTTGCCTTTTTTGCAATTTAAGCCCTTTACTAACAATTTAAACCTAAAAACCAAACAAAATATTGGATTAACCTTAAAAACATATAAATTAACAATTTAACTCTATTTTAACCTAAATAAAACCAAAATAACTAAATAACAAAGCTTAAAACATATCAAAAACTATATATAACTCACACTTATCAAATACCCCACACTTAAATCTTGCTTGCCCTCAAGCAATTTAGAACAAACCCACCTTCAAGACCATCAAACTTGTACAAAGATATGCAATTTCAAAACCAAACTTAGCATTTTAACAAAAGCACTTAATATAATCTCTAAATAGATCAACTTCAAGCAAGAGAATATAAGTTAATTTCCTTGAGTGTGTGCAAGACCAAATCATTTTAAGCAATTTTGAAAATCAAAACATCAACACAACTAGATAATGAAGTATAGAATAAATGAATGCATAAGCATACAACAGGTTTCGCGCTTGAAACTCTAAAAACACAATAGGCCTCTCCTTTAGCACCGGAACCCGAAGGTCATCTCCGCTAAATAACTCAAAACAAACTTAAAATCACATAGGTCTTTCAAAGGTTGTAATGGGATAAGGTATTGGTTAACAAAGAATGGATAAAAGATCAACAACAAGAATAGCCACTCTAAGACAAAATAGATTACTAAATCCCAACAACTTAAGCAACATATATTTTGCTCATTCTTGCCTCACTTTCAAACTTCCTTTTAAGAGATGTTATGTCCATTTAACAAGAACTCATCATAACTTTGTTTCTCCTTGTATTACCCCACACTTATATTTTGTCATATTTGCTAGCTCTCTTTTTCTTTCTTTTACCTTTTCTCAAACTTCAAACGTTTTTTTTTAAATAAAATAGCATTCACAAGCTAATTTGAATAATCTCAAGGTATACAAGGTAGTTTTCTCACTTGATAAGACTTTCTTGCTAAACCCAATAGAACTTTTAATCTCCTCATATATCCATTTAATCCTAAAGTGGCCAATTCCATAGGGTGAGATAAAGGCTTTTTAGGTTATGTGGTTAAAACATTAGGTGTAACAAGAAAATATTAATGGTACGCCTTAAGCATACCTCATTAGGCTCAAAATGGCTTAACAAAGGATAATTTCATCAAGGTAGGACAAAAATTCTTTAAGAAAGTTTATCAAGAAAATTGTTGCCTAGATCATTTTCTAAGTTGTTTGAGTTGTTCATATGCTTTGAAGGGTGATGAGGAAGGTTCTAGTGCTCTAAATTTCCTTACTTCACTACTTCATTATATTGATTTTTTCTAGGTTAAAAAATGGTCTAAGTGCTTTCAAGAATTTGGAAACTAACAAATATTTATCAAGCTAAAGATTGAACTATCTAAAAATTTATTAAAGAAAATAAATGTTCTCTTGCTAAGCAAAGGTTCAAAACATGAATATTCTATATCCAAGTTTAAATTGTTCAAAGTTTTGAAGTCAACCGAGGCAAACTAAGTTCTCATACAAACTAAGTGAAAAGGTGAGCTACATAATTCTTCAATACGTTTTACAAACTTAAGAAAACAAACAAAACAAACTAACAGAAAACAAAACACAAAACACAAAATAACAAAACCCGATTCATGAAAAAGAAAAAAAAAGTTGAAGACAATCTCCCTGAAAGGAGGCTACCCCCTCCTCAAAATTTTGCTGTCCACAGCAAATGAAGATCTATTCCGATGGAGGCAGAGGTGGAAGAAACTGCTGCCAAAAGTGGTGGATAAAATGCTCAACAGTCCTATTTCCCAATTGCATACCAAGCATCTATAACATGCATGTAATACTCATAATCATCCAAAGAGGTAAAAGGATATATGAAAGCAAAATGTTAATTGCAAAGTAACCTCAAAACTAAACATTTTATAAGAAATAATGGTACAAAACAACGTAATGGATGATATGAAAATGATAAATATGAAGCAAGGAGAGTAGATACTTACTTGAAGGTGAAAACCGAACCAAGATGTAGCACCAAATTGAAGTGGTGTGTGTGAATATTGAAAAAACCCTAGTTTAATGGAGAAAATGTGGAAAAGGAAGAGATGATAGGTAAGAGAGAGAAAAATGACAAGGAGAGAGAAAATGGTGGTCGGAGATGGTGATGATTGGTGGTGAGTAAAAATCCATGGTCGTGGGTCAATTTGGTGTTGGTGAGGTGTGGGAACGGGTGACAGTCAACTAAAACGAAGAAGAAGCATACAAAGGACGTGGAAATGTTTTAAAAGGTCTAGGAGCAAATTGCGTGGCCATGGGTCTCCAAGGGAGGAACCACATGTGGTCACATGTGCTTTTGTTGTGAAGCATGCGTGGCCACGTGATGTTCTTCTCTTAGAATCATGTGGTCACGTGATATTTAAAGGACTGGGCAGAATTTCAAGCCGTGGCCACGTGATGGCAAAGGGAAAGCCACACGTGGTCATGTGTATATGCATATTTAGGCTTTACTTGCATATTTTGAAACACATACGCATATCTATGCTTCCTTAAATGCAATTTTTCCATTTTAAGCTTTGAAAACACAACTCCTTTCCAGTAAAATCATGTCTTCTTTTAAAAACCTTGTTTACTCATTCTTTTCATGAATCAAAACACACAAACACATAAAATATGAAAACACAAAAACTTAACTGTAAAAACAAAAGAGAGAAAGATTAGAAGTTCTGAGTTTTTAAAGTCTCCAGGTAGACTTTTCAAACCATTTCTTAGATATCATGAAAAACCATGGTTGCTTCAGCAACCTCTTGTTGTCCGAGTTGGTAAGGTTTGAGCCGATGACCATTGATTGTAAATTCACGTCCATCTTTTAAGCTTTTGATCGTCACTATACCAAAGTTATGCTTGACACCACTTGGTATGGTCCGAGCCACTTTGATTTCAGTTTTCCTGGAAACAAATGAAGACGACTATTATAAAGGAGCACTAGCATTCCTAGAACAAAATCTTTTACCCTTAAATGCTTGTCGTGCCATCGTTTGGTCTTTTCTTTATAAAGCGCAGCATTGTCATATAACCATTGTTGAATTTCATCGAGTTCATTGATCCTTCATTGAGGTTGCATTACCGGCTTAAAATTTTCCTCCATGGGTATACAATGTGTGCAATAGCTGGGCCTCATTCCTTTTAAGTCAGATGTTGCCCAATCAATTGGTCTTTTATGCTTCTTGAGGACTTTAATAAGCTTTTGCTCTTCCAAACCTGTCAATAAAGATGAAATAATTACTGGCTCAGCATTACTATTTAAAAATACATATTTCAAATGAGATGGAAGTGTTTTAAGTTCAGAATCTCCCTTAGGAGGGGATGGTTCATCCTCCGTTCCTTTGTCTGTGCTCTTTTTCCAGATTTTGCACCAACTTCTTCTCCTTTGCTTCCAACTCTTCCATTTTCTTGGGATGCATTAAGCAACTTTGAAGTTCATCATTGAGAATGATTTCCTCTTGTTTTGTGTTGACACATTCTTGAATTTCATCGACAAAATAAATGGACTCTTCAAAATCATACGAGGGGTGTTTTAAAATTTTATCGACATTGAAACTCATTTTCTCCTCGTTGAATCTCAAAGTGACTATTTGTCCATGAACATTGATTAGTGCTCTTGCTGTGTTCAAGAATGGCCTCCCCACAATTAATGGCACCTTCCTATCTTCTTCTATGTCCATGACCACAAAATCAATCGGAACAATAAAATTTCTGACTTTCACCAATAAGTCCTCAATGATTCCTTTTGGCTTCTTTATTGATCTATCCGCCAATTAAAGTGTCATTCGGGTTTCCTTTAGATCACCTAGGTTCAATTTCCTACAAATTGAATAAGGCATCAGTTAATACTAGCACCCAAATCACATAAAGCATGCCCAACAAAATTACCTCCTAGTTGACAAGGCAATGTAAAACTATCAGGATCTTCTAATTTTTCAGGAATTTTATTGGTTAATATGGCACTACAATTACCGGATAATTGAACTGTTCCTATGCCTTCTAGCTTTTTCTTATTAGTGTACAATTCCTTCATAAATTTAGCATATTTAGGCATGTGTAATAAAGCTTTAGAAAATGGTAAATTTATATGTAGCTTCTTAAACATGTCTAAAAATCTACTTAATTGTTCATTTTGTTTCTCTTTTCTATCTAGAATAGGAAATGGTAGTCGAGATTCATCAAGAACAGTGGAAACAAGTTTTTCTTTACCTTTACCCTTCTCAACCGTAGGAGGCACTTTTTCATTATTTTCAAAGTTAGAATTACTTACCTCCATTGTCAGTTCCACCCTTGGGGAAGAATTCTTACCAATTTCAGTCTTTTCTAACTCTTTCCCACTCCTTAAGGTGATTGCTTTGGCTTCCTCTTTTGGATTTCGGTCTACATTGGATGGAAATGTCCCTTAGACTCGGTTTGATAAAGAACTAGCAAGTTGCCCCCTGTGGTTTTCTAGATTCCTAATGGATGCCTCTTGGTTCCTCATCCAAATATCTTGCGACTTCCATCTAGCATCTTGGCTAGCTAAAATTGAGTTTTGAGAGGCCATGAAATTTGCAATCATTTCTTCAATGTTGGATTTCTTTTCTTGAGGAGGGGGAGGTTGAGGTTTTTTAAAACCGGGTGGTTGGTGGTATGATTGTGATGGGTATTGGTTTGGCTAATGTGGTGGAGCTTGGTTTTGGTATGGAAGTTGATTATTGGGAGGTTGGTTATGGTTAAATTGAGGTCTAGGATTGGTGTTAGAAGAAGAACCTTGATTACCTTGCCTCCATGAAAAATTTGGATGGCTTCTCCATGCTGGATTATAAGTGTTGCTATATGGATTCAAGGCATTTACTTCTTCTACCATTCCTTCATTATTCTTCATTCCCAAAGGTCTTGGAATTCCTGCATAAGAATCAACTTTATTAGATAGCATAGAAACATTTTTAGCTTTAAGCTCATTTTATTTCTTTTAAATGCCTTTCTCCATTAATTCTAATTGAGCTTTTAACATAGCTACATCATCAATATTATGAACTCTCTGTTTCTTTTGAGTTGCTCTAGAGGTTGCCCATTGAGCATCATTGGTAGCCATCTCATCAAGAAGCAGAAATGCATCTTCGGGAATTTGGTTCATGAAACTACCATTTGAGGCTGCATCTAGCAAAGATCTTGTTGATGGATGGGCACCTGCATAGAAAATCTGCATTAATTGAAAAACAGGAATTTCATGATGAGGACAACTTTTTAAAAGTCTCCTAAATCTTTCCCATACTTCATGGAATGGCTCCTCATAAAATTGCTGGAAATCACTAATTTGTTTTCTAATGAGGGCAGTCTTAATAGGTGGAAAGAATTTGCAAAGAAATTTTTCTTGCATTTGTTGCCAAGAATGGATGGATTGATTTGATAACATTTATAGCCAAGCCTTAGCTTTTCCTATGAGGATGAATGGGAAGAGTTTCAACCTAATTGCATCATTCGATACATTATGAATTTTCATAGTGTCACTAACTTCTAAGAACATATCTAAATGTTGTGCAGGATCCTCTATGTCCGAACCAGAAAATTGGTTTCTTTGTACCATAGTGATGGTAGCGAGTTTAATCTCAAAGGGTTGGTGGTGAGGAATCCTAATAGTTCTATGTTCTTCATTCCACCTAGGAATAGCATAATCCCTAATGGTTCTAGGTCTATACCCATTCTCGGGAGCTTGGTGGGGTATGTGTTGCTCTTCAATCCTAGGTGGTGGATCATTCATAGGTTGTTCTATTTCTGGGTCATTCATGTTGCCTTTTAGCCTTCTAATCCTATGAAATGTCCTTTCAATTTCAGGGTCTAATGGTAGGATGGGGTTGTTTCTCACCATAAACCACTAGTCACCCAAAAAGAAAATAAGAAAATAGATGAAGAAGAGAAGAAAAACACACAAAAATAACTTTTAAAATCAAAATAAATAAACAAACGCCAATGTTTCCCCGAAAATGGCACCAAAAACTTAATCGGATGCTAGCAAGTGTACTAGATCAGCTAGTAATATAGGGAAATAAGATTATGACCCAAAATATCGAACCCAAGGGAAACTTGTGCTTGTATGTGCTATTTCAATTTCAAAACCAATTTTTATGTGTAAAAGAAAGAAGAGATATCCCAAAGTTGTGATGATTGAAGAATTAAAACTAAAGCAGTATTTTAAACCAAAATAAAATAATTGAAAAAGTTAAAGTAAAGAAAAGATCTAATGAAAGCAAGTAAATTGAATGAGGTAAAAATCAATATTAAAGACAACTTTCACTAAAGGACTATCCACCTTAACCAATATTGCTATGACTTAATCAAAAGAAAACATATAAGTGATTATGGAGAATTTAGTTTAATAAACCCAGATAACTTTATTCAAGATTACCATTCAAAGCATCAAAATTTTCTTATTCAGATAAACTTAACACTTAGCATAGAGAACTGAATTAACTCTCCTAGATGTCTATTAAAAGCCTTTCTCAAGAGATTTAACTTCCACTTATTCTTAGTTACACTTTTCTCAATCTTAACTTAATCAAATCAACACACAATTATAGCTTATTCAGATTATAATCATGCATTAATCCAAATAAATTAACCTGAGAACATGCAAGTCACTAATCAACTCAAATCAATTAATTAACCAATGCTTAATCAAGTTAACAATCAACTTAAATTTAAGTAAAGACAATACTATGTTTAAGAACTAAGAAATAATCAACTTGTATTGAATTGAAGAACAAACTCAAGTCATAACAATACAAGTTAAGGATTCAGGTATGCTTTAGCAAAAGTTAAAGAAAACTACTCACAAAACATTATTATAATTAAAACAAAGCTTGAAGAAAATCAATGAAAACTAAGTAACGTAAAAATAAACTAAAGAAAGTAATGCTTAATTCCAAGGTTGATCCCCCTTCTCTGATGTTTTAGACTGCTATTTATAGGGCAAAATCGTAGTAGATTCCTTCTTAAACTCCAGACATAAAATAGGAAGTGAACTCTGCTAAAACAGGAAGCTCGAAAATCCTTCGCGAAGTGGGAGTCTTCATCATGTAGCCACGTTCTTCCCTTTGTAATTGAACACATGGTCATGTGTTCCATAAGCCTTCCTTCACATGTGGTCACGTGTTTGCATGGTTTTCTTCAGTTTCCCTTTCACATGGCCAAGGGTCTTCATACTTCATTCCTTCATGTGGCCATGCATTCCATATTTCACTCCTTCACGTGGCCACAGGTAGATTGCTTCAGTGATTTCATGTGGTCACGTGTAAAGGTTCTGGACTGAACATTCAATTTTCTCGCATCAATTCTTCATATTTGCAGATTTGGCCCTAATCTTTGCCTTTTTTGGAATTTAAGCCCTTTACTAACAATTTAAACCTGAAAACCAAACAAAACATTGGATTAACCTTAAAAACATATAAATTAACAATTTAACTCTATTTTAACCTAAATAAAAACCAAAATAACTAAATAACAAAGCTTAAAACATATCAAAAACTGTATATGACTCACACTTATTAGCCAGTTTCTTCATGAAATGCACGGCCACTTGTACACTCTATTTTCATTGGTTATTCTCCATCCCAAACTATAGCTCATTCAATTGTATAGCCGATGTTTATAAAGACACTGATATTATAAGGGTGAATTAAGTTAGTAATGAGAACTGCTGTTGATGGTTGGGTATACAAGTGATGGGTAGTATGTTAATTGATTACAAATGAATTATTATGGTTCTAAAAATCTTTCCAGTGCTAAGATTTAAAATAAAGATATAGTTTAGCAAGGGTGTGGCTACAATAAGAGTTACTATCTAAATTTTAATGACATAAACATTTGTATGCGAGGGAATAGAGAGACAATATGATAACCTAAAGATTATGCTTTATTTAATGTACCAAATAAAGTTGTATTAGATATTTGACCTATCAAGTAAATTGTCCTGCTCAAATATTATGCATTGATGTGTCTTTTCCTGACATGAAAATATTATGATGTGGCCTAGTGACAATAAGATGATAGTTGCAAGGTTATAAGTTTAAGTTGAAAGAGTTGGGACATTGCCTTTTTAGGCTTAATCATGAGACCATTGAAGTTAAGTTATGCTTTAAGTCATATTGGAAGGTAGTAATTAGCCTTGATATAAAGAAACATGCTTGTCTATTTGCTTATGCAATGCAATTTGCTATGTAAAACTCATACCCACAAGTAGTGTGCTAGCATATAAGATGGGATAATATTGCATGAATGTACCTAAGGGTAAGATACTATAAGATAAAATGTACAAGTATGATTATTTGGTACATATATGATCATGTGAGGGTATATAACATGTTGTTCATGATCTAATTGACTATAAAAGTGAACTAAGGACTTAACTAAGAATAAGTGTTGACCTTAGGATGTAATGAACATATTCATCTTCTTATATCAATCATAGCTGCTTAAATATTGTTTAAATAATTATGTGTTGATATGAATGACTATGATATGGTATAGAAGCTACTCCCGACAAACAGCAATAAGGTATGCCATTGAGAACTGTCGATGAAGTAGATAAATGCAATATCTATTGTGATGTATTTATGCTATGATAAGTGGTCTGACTCGATATGTGAATAAGTATAAATAGCAAAAGCATGTATTGCCATGATTCAAGTTGCACTTATATGTATATGGATATGCATTTAACATTATGAATACTTTTAGCAGCAAGACCCATACTTTCATATTGCCTTATGGAAATCATGCATAATGGTGACTGTGATGAGATAGGTCAAGGAAAGGTTATATTTTATTATGTTTGCATAATCATGCAACTATTATGATATAAATGAATGAAAATTTGATGCAACTATATGATCATATGATAGCATCCATGTGTACTGGAGCCTAGAGCTCAATATTGCTGTATGATAAGAATAATGTGCTTTCTTATATAAATGATGGCATTAAGTAAAGACACTATACTAAGTAAAGAATAATATGTTGAATCAAAATATGTTTAGGAACGGTAAAGCCTGTAGGTCTTAGTTCAGTTGTGGATTAGATAGGCATGCTTAGAGGGATACAGTATCAGCTGCCATAGTTTACCCCATTTGGGCTTGTTTCTTAATGGAACCATTGCTCGACCTCATTTGGTTCTATAGTTTGTTCCTTGCTGGAACCATTGTTCGGCCCCATTTAGGTCTATTGCTTGATATCTTCAGATATCCATTGTTTGATTCCTTTAGGTATCCATTGCTCCTATTATCCACCTTTTCGAACTAGTACTTAAGCAGGCTATTAAAGATGATAATCAAGATAAAGTAAAACATGCATTAATCGCTTCACTTACATAATGTAAGCATGATGAAGGGCCTATTATATTGCTAATCATGATTTCTTATGGCTATAACTATTTCGATGAAATGAAATTATTGGAATGTATACCTATGAGATTTAAATTGCCATGTTATGATACAATGCATACAATGTTATAATAAGAACTGTTTGGGCTATAGCATACACAATGAGTTTCATATGCTTTGGGATTTATGAACGTATGTATGTGATAATTGGACCTTCACGGGTAATCACGATACGTAAGGTTGTTCTCTATGATTGTATGCAAAGCTGATTAGTCAATACCTATAAATGTTTACACTTGTATGTGCACTCCAATAACTCCGACAGAAGCCAAAGGACAGTGTATGAAATAATATGATGTTGGTTGATATTTAGTAGCCATAATAAGATAGCATTAAGGATTACATGGTTGTGAACAGAAGTTGTGAGTTATAATTATATTTCATAATTATGATTGTATGATATATATGAAGAAATCATGCCTAGCAATAACTCTATAGTTGTTTCATGACATAAGGACTCCCATGCGCATGGATTTATTATTGAATGCATAACATATGCAACAATGTGATGATGGTATAAAGTTAAAGTTTTATAATATCAATAATCCTGATGTCTGAACTCTGAAGTAGTAAGGATTAGGAAGGGTATGAATCAAGCTAGTTTAAAGAAAGAAAAGAAGTAAGATGATGATAGTAATTTGACAACTTTTCGAAACATGATAATTTACAAAATGCTCTAGACGTTAGTAAGTATGATTTTATTATTAAGATTGAGGACTCCCTCAATATGTCCATTGTTTAATGATAAATATAATAGACTCATATGTTATTCTGTGTTATTGTAAAAGTTATGTATATATATATATGATAAGATGACTTAGGCTAAAGAGATTATCTATAGAGTTTTGTTCCCTTCTAAGCTTTATAGCTTAGCACGGGTTCATTTATCCATGTAGGTTTCAAGATAACCTCCAGTGGATCGATAGCTCTACTAGCTCGACTACCATTGAAGATTGGATTTGGCATATTACAGTTGTCCTTAAGGATGTCAAGTGATTGAAGGGCATTTATGTTATGCTCTCTTATTATAAGTTTGATTTAATTTATTATGGCATATAATTATGGCCTGTATTATTATTAATAATTATTATTCTGCCTGATCTCTGCTAGGTTTATGATGATGATTGATGTTTATTCGTGGTTTATGGCTTAGGGTGTTACAGATTAATTGAATCCTTTTTAATCATTGTTGTTGAGAAATGGTTGCCCTTTCTAACTGTAGCTTCCTTAGCATAAAGGGCTTAACTTTAGTTCATGTAACCTAAAGCACTTGATTCGAGTTATTTTTACCAAAAAATGGCCTTTGACCCGCTTTTTCGAGGATTAATCGGACCTTTTTCTTCTTGGTGAACTTGACTAGGATGGTGAGTTCTCCTTTAAATTGTAGAAGGCCTTGGTTTGCTAGCTCTAACTCTGACAGTTGAGATCTTGAAGTAAATTTAGTAGTTGAAGCTCAATCTTGATTAGTCGTCCAAACTTCTATACAAGTTTTTTTTCTCTCTTTGTCTCAATTAATTCCTAGTAGTCTAATTATTACACCATGCTCCACTTAAGATAATGAGCTGAGGTGATAGCTTGTAGGTCATTCTACGGTTCTTTTTTAAGGTATTTTTAAGAAATTTTGACACCTCCAAGTAGTGAAGCTTTAGTTTCTTATCGGTTTCCTTGATGTTTGACATTTGGAATTTTCATCTTATCTAGCCTTCTACTCTGAGTCTTTGAATTTGCTGCTTAAATGATCTATGGTTCAGATAAGCTTGGGTAACCTATCTCACAATGTCTCTATCAAATCTTAACATATTACTTTAGGTCCAGGCAAATAATTTTTTTCTTTCTTCATTTTGTCTTTCTTTTTCATTCTCTCAAGCTATTCTCACTTTAGGAGTCATATTGGGTGCAATTGAGACATTATTTTTCCTTGAGATTAAATGAAGCAATGCTTACTAAATTAATATCTTGTATAAATGCCATGATTATTGCCATGCATGATGCAATAAGATAAGACATTGCATACATGAGAAAGGCTTATATTATTAACATGATTAAAGAAATATAAACATATATTACATCATTACAAAGGTGGCTTATATTACATATTTCTTTTTACAAAAAGTTCTCCAACATCTCAAGCTTCTATTCTCTAGAAGGCACCCCTAAGATTTGTGATGATAATATTTACATCCCGCAATTCTCTAATCTGTTTGTCATTATAACCGTACGAGTGATAGCTAGATATTTACATACCATATATATCTCGAGGCATATACCATTTCGATAAGTTTGAGTCGACCACAAAAATTGATGGCAGCATAACACAACTCATCCCTTTCTCTTTTTCTCTGGTCTCACTTGTTCAAGATTAATAATGTCCTGGATATGCCTTTTCAGAGCATGACAATAATTCATTCTATACCAAATTTGTTGGTGATAAACACAGTCTCCTCTATATCCTGGTTTCCCTATAACACGCATATACCACTATACCAAATGTACAATGATCGAATGTCATAGCAGAAAGACGATCATGAAAAAGATAATGCTAAACAATCTGCTAAATTTTTTTCACAAGTACAATCACATTAAATAACAAACTTATCAGGCAAAAAATACTAAAAATAAAATATAACATAAATACGGATTACATCCGATATCTTCCATATACCCATATATATATGCCATGTCAAAGCATCCTTAAATTCATCTCTGAACTTGATCCACATTATAGCAATGATTACCATCTTTTTATCTTTCTTACATGTATGCAGTCAACAAACTAAGTGCTGAGCATCAAAATGCCCAGCGGTGGATACATATCCCAAACTTTCCACAAGAACTATCATTCACACATACACATATATGCATGCATATACATATACATACATATGTGCATGCTTCCATGAGCATTCTTTAACATTAACTGTTCATTTTATCATTTTGATGTGTATCATGCAATCATGCACACATGCGGTCAAACATGTAAAATTGTTGTGATTATATAGTAGGTTACGTCGGTTATTTTTGTTTTCCTTTAAGCTTATCTTTCAATAATTTCTCATATTAACTTTCAATTATAATTAATCATTTTGATATTAATAACTAAACTTATTTATACAATTTATTTGTTGTTCATTATGCAATTTACAAATTTTGGTTATTAATATACTGTTGTCTTATCATTATACATTTTAATATCACTTCTCTTCACTTTTTACAGATATGTTTGTTTACTCTCCATTTTCATTTAGAAATTTATCTTCATTCTTTTATTCCTTACATAATCATTTGATCATTCAAAAACACACTCATTTTTCCTAGACAATTAAGCACTTATTCAATTGCTTATTTCAAAAATGATATTTTTATTTCAATCATATATGTTTTTTAGGTTAATTAATTTTTTATTCCTATCTTACTATATGATAGGGCTCAATTACGATTTCATTTCTCAATTAACATTCTATTGGCTAAATTACAATTTAGTCCCTAAAGTTTCATTTAAATTACAGTGGTGCTTTCTTTTATCATTTATTTACACTAATTTGCTTTTTTGACCTACAACTTATCATATTATTATCATTGCACCACTTATGGCAAATTGCATACAAATTTTTCAATTATTTTCATAACTATCATTTTACATTCTATTTACGATTTGCTATCAGTTTACTTGTTTTCATTTTAAATTAATTATCTCGCATGCACATTATTGATCAGTTCTTGTTTTAACATTTTCATGTCAAATTATCGATTTAGTCCTCCAAGACTACAAAGGATTACTTTTAAGGCTTTCATTCATTATCTTGTCATTCTCATACATATTTTTATTATTTTATTTCTTTACCCATCAAATTCATTATTTGGGTAAATTATCATTCCGATCTTAAGTATTTATTTTCTTTTATATCAATCCTTTTCCACTTTCATTTCCATTCATATTTCACATTTTGTACTTTCATGTAATTATTACAATGATGCCCCTAGTGCATTTCCGACAGAAATCCTTAGACTGGATATACGGGACGTGGATTCCATTGGCCCACAACAGTACAGTAAAGTAGGGGATGATCCCGAAGATTCAATCCTCCTTAAATTAGATTAGAACATAGCATAACAGTCACAACAGATGTTATAGGTGGTCATTATGATCCCACCATAAAAAAGCAAGCTGTCATGACTTGCACCACAATATAAGTGTCCCTATGGCTAGCTAATTATATCCTAAGCTAGATTAAGCCACCAGACCACTACTAAGGGCAATATTCATACTCATTTCAGAATTATTTTCATATTTCTGACATTTTAATTTGCTTTTCATTTCATTTTGGTATATTGTTCATTCATATCTTTCTTTTCATTTCAGAATACTATTCAGTCAATTCTTTCTTTTCATTCCAGTAGACTAATTATACAATGCTTTCCAGTCATTTCAATATACTATTCATGCAGTTTTTTCTTTTCAATCTAATTTTTAATCGCTTTTACACATCTGGCTTTTCACTTACTTTTGGATTTTAGTACATTATTCATTTGACATGTTTATCATTCTCACCCATTTCATGAATGATTTACTTTTCTTAAATTCAATTTTATCTCTTTAATACTTTCATATACTTTTACTTTTTCATTTACTTATCAATAGAATTTTTTGTCACTTTCATGAATTATCTCATTATAATTCATTATTTTCACTCATTTATGAATTATTTCACCATAATTCAACAATTTCATTTTCAAAAATGTTTATACATATTCCATATCAATTAATACCACTACTTTGTTATACTTTTCAATTTAGTCCTTCATTTTTCATTTAATTGCAAAATCATCCTTTTTGCACACTAATTACAAAATTGCCACTAATTTATTTATTTTCGCTTCACTTTCATTTATTGGCATACAAAACTTCCATTTGATCCCTATTTTAACTTTTCATGCAAAATTTCATTATAGTCATTTTACTTTACAAAAGTTTATTTTTGGACTGTTATTCATTAAATTACCATTTTACCCTTTCTTATTATTTCTTTATCACTTTTGCTCATTAAATTCAATATTTGAAAAATTTACTATTTTATCCCTAAATTTTTTATTTCTTTTCAATTGGGTCCTTTTTCATTTTAAACTTCACTTTTAGCTTTCTTTTTGGACTTTTGACTTATTCTTATCACTATTTCTTTATTTTTTACACTTGAACTATTATACAAGGGAAAATTTCAATTTGATCCCAAAACTTTGTCCTTGGATTTATATCTTATATTTTTAATTCAATATACTTTTATAGAATTACAATTTAATTTTTAGAATAGTTAAATTACTATTTTGTCCTTTTTCTTCAATACTCTGCAAAATTCCAAATTTCTTTACACTTTCAGTTTCTTTCATTTAAGTCCTTTATCATTTTAATTTTCATGTTACTTTTCAAATTTTTTTACCAGTTTCAATTACTTATTTATTTCAGTAATTTCGTAAGTCAACTTTTCAATATTTTTACACAGTTTGTGAATTGTTTTACTATAATTCACAATTTTTCACTTATTTAATTAATTATTTCTCAATAATTCAACAAATTCACTAATTACATAATCCAATTTTCTTCTAAAAATACTCAAATAATTTTCATAAATTCTACTAAAATTCATGTACATGTTCTTTCATTTCTATGATCAATCTTGATACGACCATAGAAGGTAGGTCATAATGATTTTATTAATCAATATCAAAAGTTTAAAGCACTTAGCTTTTGGAAGCAAGTGAAAGAATTGGGTCAATTTAAGCCATCGAGGGCTTAATAATTTTGGACTTTAATTGTACAAGTCATGCGCCTCATTTAAAAGTCACATTATTCATTTAAGTTATAATTTACTAGGCTAGGTATGTGCTTTCTTTTAAAGGGTTTATTTTGTTATTTGGGATATTAGTTAGTCTTTCATTTTTGGGCTTTTATTTAAGGGAGACATATGACTTCATTAAAAGTCATGTGACTCAAGTAGCTTAATTAAAGCTTGTTTTATTAAGTAAGACACTTGAGCTTATCTAAAACAAGCCCAAATTCGTCATTTTACTTTAGTTGGATTTGAAGTAGTTGTTTTAGACTATTTTAGGTAAGATTTGGTTGTTTAAACCTATTGAAGTTATGTATACCCATTCCCTTAGGGTTTGGAGGCTATAAATAGGTTATCATATATTGTAAACTTTAGATTGGTTAATGAAAATGAGTTTAGAGATTTCTCTTCAAGAAAGCTTTGTTCTTTCTTCTTAATTGCATTAATAATTAGATTAACTTATCAAATAATTGTTTGTGGCATTTTTCTATTCTTATTATCCTAATTATTTGCGTTTCCATCCATATATTGTTCAAGAGGGTTTTATCTCTATTTTAGTTTTTCTATCAAAGTATATGTTCAAGAGGTTTTGGGTTTTTTAGCCTTGGGGTTCTACATCATTTTGTATCAGAGCCAAATTTAAGGTAAATTCCTATTTATCTTAGTATTAGGTTTGTGTTTTCTTTCTTTGATTTCTTTATATGCATGCCAAATTTGATAGTAACAAGAATTCTGATTTTTGTACTTTTTGTGTGTTAACTTTAGCATTTTCTTTCATTACGTTTTGTTTTGATTCTTAGAAAAAAAAAAGAAAGCCTTAGAAAATCAAAACTTGAACCTTGAATCTTTGGCATGAAAATTGAATCCTAATAGAAGTAGACTTAGATTAATTGTTGATTAAAAAAAATTATGGTACTGTTCATGGTCATGGTACTGCTCAAAAAAAGAAGAAAAAAGGAACAGAAAAAATAAGAAAAATATAAAAAGAAAAGAATTAAGGAGCAATTCGACAAGGGTAGTTTATATAGCCAAAGAGAATCCAAATCCTTTAATAGGTGGGAGAAAGTTAATCCAAATTGTTTAGTGATTAGGAATCTTTTAAGGGGGTGGAAAAATTAATTCATATTGCTTGGGAATTAGGAATCCTTTAAGGGATAGGAAAACCAATCATTTTTGCTTTGGGTTTAGGCTTTCAAAATCCTAATCCATACTTGAATTGGAATTACAATCCTAATCCAACTTAGGTAATGATTTACTTTGCAATCATTATGCTACCATTTGTACTATCCTTTTTGCTATTAATCAATACCACCATTTTATATCATTTATTATCCATTTGTGATATCATTTGTTGTCCATTTGTGTTACCATTTTCGGTATCATTTGCCATCATTTGTACTACCATTTTGGTATCATTTTGCCATCATTTTTCCAATCATTTTGCCACCATTTTATACACAACTTGACACACTAATCAAGCTTGTTATACCATTTGGCCTAGTGATATTTTTGGCTCTAAATTGATTTGTGTTGCATGCAATCTACTCTATTTAGCTTAATTAGGTCTCTTTGTTGATTTCTTACTTTGTTTTGGTATATTAAATAGGTTTTATATTTGGTTCACTTTGTAGTGGATCAAATTCATACATTTTATCTATATTGTTATTTTTCTTGATTCTAGTTGCTTATTTCTTTATTTTAAGCTTACTTTTGTTCTTTTTACATTGTTAGAGTATCTTTGTTTGTCTAATACTCTAATTCACCTATCATCAAGTGGCACACCATTCTTGATTGTGTATCACCTCAATTGTGTCTAATGTCTTCTTTTCTAGTTTTGAGCTATCTTTTATTGTTAGTGCTTGTCTTCTTTGTTTTCTTAAATGTGCTCAAGAATATTGGTTTATAGATCGAATTCTGAACTATAATTTTAAAATTGCAAGCTTTAGTAGAAAAAAGCAAAAGAGTGTGAGGACATTAAGAGGGTAAAAGCCTTAATTGTGTGAAACACGAGAGGAGTGACATTCTTTGAGTGAAAAATGAGTGAATGAGAGGATGTCCTATTACAAGTCAAAGCGACATTCAAATCAAGAAGAATAGAAGGAGTTAAAGGAAGATAAGAAGTTATTAAGGCAAGACCTTAATAATATAGAATTATTTGGTAGATAATTTTTCGAACAACTCATTAGAGTGGAAGAAAGCAAAGATAAGAGAAAACATGAGGAAATTATCTTAGAAGAAATTATTTGTGAAGCTGAAAGGGATGCTATAGACTTATTCGATGATAAATTTGTGCACGATGAACTGCAAATAATTTAAAGTGAAGAAATTGTTGATTGTTTGAGTGCACGTGAAGAAGTTTTCTTAGTTGAGATGGAAGATTCACAAGTTATAATTGAATCGCTATTGATTAAGGAGAACGAGTTGCACATGGGAAGTGAAAAAAGTAAAAATCATATCATTGTATTAAATACTAACCATGATTTGCATAGTCCTTTTGTTTATAACTTGCAGGATTATGATGAGTTCCTTAATGAAGAAGCATTCATACTATTTCCACCAATGTTGAAGATCATTTATGAAGATGAATGTATTCCTCAAGTGTCAATTCCCAACTATTGCAATATGAAGATTTGAGGATGAATTTTTTCTAAAGAGGGAGGGAATTATACGACCATAGACAGACAAGTCATGATGATTTCATCAATCAACATCATAAGTTTTAAGTACTTAGCTTTTGGAAGCAACTGAAGGAATTGGGCCAATTTAGGCAATCAAGGGCTTATCAACTTTGGGCTTTAATTATATAAGTCATGTGCCTTATTTAAAAGTCACATGATTCATTTAAGTTGTAATTTATTGGGCTAGGTGTGGGCTTTCTTTTAAAGGGTTTATTTAGTTATTTGGGGTATTAGTTAGTCTTTTATTTTTTTAGCTTTTATTTAAGTGAGACATGTGACTTTATTAAAAGTCATGTGACTCAAGTAGCTTAATTATGGCTTATTTTCTTAAGTAAGACACTTGGGCCTATCTAAAACAAGCCCAAATTCGTCACTTTACTTTAGTTGGGTTTCAAGTAGTTGTTTTAGCCTATTTTAGGTAGGATTTGATCTTTTAAACTTATTAGACTTATGTATACCCATTCCCTTAGGGTTTGGAGACTATAAATAGGTTATCATATGTTGTAAGCTTCAAATTGGTTAATGAAAATGAGTTGAGAGATTTCTCTTTAAGAAAGCTTTGTTCTTTCTTCTTAATTGCATTAAGAATTAGATTAACTTATCAAACAATTGTTTGTGGCATTTTTCTATTCTTATTATTCCAATTATTTGTGTTTCCATCCATATATTATTAAAAGGTTTTATCGCTATTTTAGTTTTACTATCAAAGTGTATGTTCAAGGGGTTTTGGGTTCCTTATCCTTGGGGTTCTAGATGAAATCTATGGCTTAATTTCATCAAAATGCAAAAAAAAAATAAACATTGATTCTCTTTAAAGAAAAATTCAGCCATAATGAAATTCTCACTTGATTTTTATTTTCTTTTTACTTAAATCATTCAAAACATCATTTTTCATTCTTTTAAACATTTATATAACAATTAATTCAATTTTTCATGCATTAATCACATACATGCATATTAAACATAACCATAAATCACCCCCAAATCAATAGAAATTATGAGATATTTGCATCCACTTACCTCAAAAGCTTATTTCTACTCCTTAAACCTTTTTTTCTTTGCCTTAGATTTTTAGGATATCATCTTTTTCCTTAGAATCCTAAGGTGGCCGGATTCATTATCAAAGAAAATCACCATTATTTTGCTTCCTTAATCCAATATAGCTTCATAAATATAACCTAAATACCTTAAACTATAAGGACCCAATGATGGCCCTAATCGGACTATAGTAAAGTGATGAAAATTATAGTTAATTAAGGCAAATATTGAATTATTTTGCATTATTAAGGTTAAGTCCCATTAGGGGTATTTTGGTAATTTCAGCATGTATGTAAATTGAGTATGGTTAAAAATTAAGATAAAGAGGGATATAGTTGAAACAAATAAGAAGTTTGAGTGTTAGAGGTTAAGAAAAATAAGTTGATGGGGTTAAGTGTAATAAGGGTAAATTTGGAAATTCACATAATGAGATACTTCAATAGCTTCTCAGAGAAGGAAAGCAAGGGTTTTGAGAGGGGGGGATCGACATTTTGAGGGATAGCTCTCTCTCTCTCTATTGGTTATGGGTTGGAGAAGGGGAGCTAGGGTTTGTGAGTTAAGAATTAGGGTAATGTCTTCCCTTGAAAATCTCCTCTTCCTTTTCTTTTCTTCATTTATGATTTTTGGTCATGAGGGATTGCAAGATCATGTTGTTGTTCCTTTTTATAAGGAGAAAGGAAAGAAGCAGATAGATCAAGAATAGGAGAAGGAAGAAAAAGATGAAGCTGGTATATAGGTACAGGAACTTTATATAGATAGTTACTTGATGATTTTCCTATGTTCTTATATGTGTTTCCTTAGTATAAGTTAAGGGTTAAATTGTAGAGATTTAGATGAATTTACAATGAATTAAAACTAAGTGCTTAAGATGAGATCTGGGATTTGAGTTTTAAGCTGAAAAATCTTGGTTTTTAAAGATGGCTGCTGAAGTCCCTTATGCAGCCACGTGACTTGTTCCTCCTCTCCTTGCGTGGCCATGCATACCCCTGCTTCCTTGCACAGCCGCGTTATGTCCTTGCTTCTTCAGTGCGTGGTCGTGCCTCTTCCTTGTTTTATCTCTGCATGGTCGTGCATTTTCATTGTGGTTTCCTTGCATGGCTTTATGATGTCTTATTTCTCTCCCTGCGTGGCCACGCATTGCATGGCCTTTCTCCTTACTTGGCCACGTGAATGTCTTATTTCTTCTTCTGCGTAGCCATATGTTTGGCCTTTGGTTTCCTTGTATGGCCACATAAATGGCTGCCTTTCTCCTTACGTGGCCACGTGAATGGCTTAATTCTCTCTCTGCTTGGCCACATGTTTGGCCTTTGTTCTCCTTACGTGGCTATGTATGCCTTCTCTTCTTTCTTTGGCACGGCCACTTGCATGTTTTCTTTTAATGGTTCTACTTCACACTCTAAACTACAAATTCTTCATGAATCATGAATCCCGTATTATAGAATATAATTGGAGAGAATTAAATGGACCATAAGTAATGTACATGATGACTATGTTAATTAAAGAGGTGGTTAATAAGCCATATGATTTCTAAATGAAATAATTGAATTGTGAAGTCTTTCTAAAACATTATAAATGACATAGGTAGACATTAATCTCGGATGTGAGTACTTTCACTACTTGTGAAACAACGAATGTATGTATATAATATATTGGATGAACTAAATGTACGAAGATTAAATTAAGTATAATGAAGCAAAGGAAATGGTTTTGAAGAACCACTCAGGTACATTCTTCTCTAGTGAATATGTTTTTACATGTGGAGTCATGTGGTCATGGTTTATATGACTATATGTATTGTTTCATTCTTAGGAACTATCATCGAGTATTACCAGAGTCAACCTTGAAATTCAAATCATGTTGTTACTTCATGATCTTATGTCTAATAATGTGTATTGCATTAAGTTCTTAAAACATTATTTTGAGCTAGTATTGCATCATACTCAGTTACCATTATGCTAAAGCATTCTAGTGCAAGATATAAGCTATCCTGTAGCTATGCAAGTATAAGCAAGTGATATGTATTTTTTAATATTGAGGCTTTAAGCCAGTATTGCTATGTAAATGAGTAATATGTGTTCAATTGTGGGAAACGGCTTTAAGTAAATGTTATATTAAATAAGAAAGAATATGATGAATGAAAGATGTTCGTAAAGTGATAAAGCCTGTGGGTCTTAGTTCGGTTGTGGATTAGATAGGCATGCCTAGAGGGATTCAGCAGCTACCATAGTTGACCCCGTTTGGGTCTTGTTCCTTTATGGAACCTTCGTTCGGCCCTTTTGGGTCTATTGTTTGTTCCTTGCTGGAACCATTGATGACCCTGTTTGGGTCTAGTATTTTGTTCCTTTGTGGAGTTTGGCCCTTTAGGTTCATCATTTGATACCTTCGGTATCCATTGTTCCCATTATCCACCCTTTGAACTAGTACTTGGCAGGCTATTAAAAGTTTAAAAGACTCAGAAATTTACTCGAAATGAAGAAATATATGTATATATATATATATATATATATATATATATATATATATTTGCTTCACCTATATAATGTGAAAATGATAATGGCCTACTATATTGCTTGGTTTAAATTTCTTTTTGGCTAGAATGATTTCAATGAAATGTAGTTCTCTGCTCTGTATTATATAACTAAGATTGCATGACATATGTGAAGTATTAACGCCTAAAATAATTTGTATAGATGATGCATGATATATATACTCCCTTATGCTTTGATTGAACATTGAAGGCATATCATACATAATAAATGTGATTAAATGCTTACGATGAAAGCTGTACTATCAATTACTATAAGGTCTAGATTATCGCCAGAATAATATTCATGTTTAGGATTGCAAATTCATTTGGAATGGCAAAGGTGAGATCGTTTAATATTGTAGACTTATATGTTCACATAAATTTAAAGGGTGTAATGATTTTATGATATTTTATTAGAGTTTATCCTTGGAGTTGGCTTCCCCACTAAGCTTTATAGCTTAGCATGGGTTTGTTATCTATGTAGGTACTGGTTAAGATCTAGTGGATCGATAGCTGGTGGCTAGTTAGCCTTTGAAGAGAAGATCTGACTGAGTGCAGTTGCTTGAGAATTTCATTATGTATTTTCTTTGGCATTATATTAGGCCTTTTAATTATAAGTTTGTTTTAAGTTATTATGGCATGTAATTATTATGGCATGTGCTATTTATTATTATCCATGCCTTATCTTTACTAGGTTATGATGGTGATTGATGTTTATGCATGGTTAGTGGATTAGGGTGTTACATAAACTATCTATTGGGATCCTTGAATTAATATAAAAACATCAAATACATATACCTTAATTTTGTATCCTAACTTTAATCACTTGATTATTTCCACTTTAACCACCTCAAATTAAGATTAAAGGCTATCAGGATGTTGTAAAGGAGCTAAATATTACCTAAGAGGCTTCATTTTTGGTGGAGATATAAGAGAAAGAAGAATAAAATGAAATAAATGGTAAAGATGGAAGCTACAGTTGAGAGAAGGGGAAGATAGAGCATATTTTTAGAGTTATCTCTAGAATTTTGATATTTTGGGGTTTTTATACCCTAAAATTCGGGCTAGGCTAGTCCAACAAAAATGGTTGGGCCTAAATGAAGCCCAAATTGAATTTTAGGCCCATTTATGCACTCTAAATTATTTCTCTCCCTTTCCAACTCCAAATTCACTCAAATCAATTACATAATTCTTAAAATAATAAATTAAGCTTTTATAAAAAAATTTTGACTCAATCGGAGTCCATTTTTTATCCGATTCACTCTAATCAGTTCGATTAGCCAATTTTTGGTGTTACCGTAAAATAATAAATTAAGCTTTCATAAATATGAAATCATATTTTTTCAATTCCTCTTTTTCCCCTGTTTTTATGCTCAAAAATGTTAAAATAGTTTCCAGAAGGTGAGTCAAAGCCTTAACTCACTGAGTCAAGGAAGTGACTTATGAACAAGTCACGGCTTTTGACTTTAACTTGACCGTTGACCTTTTTTTACCCTTAAAATCCACTTTGACCTTATTAGCAAAGGAAAAAAGAGGAAAAAAACACCCAAAAGGGATTTTTAAACATTTAAACTAGCAGGAGAGCTCAAAAAGCATTTTGAAAATATAAAATCCGATAGAAAACCTGCCACTTCTGTTCCTTATGTATTTATAAGAAATCGCTTTCTCATTAGGTAACTTTGATTAAGAGGCGTCTCAGGATCCCATGTCTATAATAAGATAAATTAACTTACCTTGTTCTCTTTTATTCCATTAAATCTTGATTTTCTTTTCTAATCCTTCTTAAAGTTCAATTTACGTAAATTTATATGCATTAAGGAGGAAAGAAAGCTATTGAAACACCCTACCCTTATCCATAATTTCCATATATTTTACAGAATTAATATTCAACAATTCACATATCATTCGAATACACATATACTAGTATTCATAACATTATTTATTTATACAATAATAACTATAATTTTTAAATATCATACACTAACTACAAATCGAACTGCTTCAGTTTATGCAATCCCAACCGTTTTTATGTATATGCCCTTCGATCTTTCTTCTTCACGTCCCTAATTTTATGTTCCTATGCGCAGTCTACAAACCGTACGCTACGCTAAGCAACATTATTACCTAATGATGGATACAACTACACAAGATTTCATTCAAATAAATTTTTATTTTATTATTTTGTTGTATTTATTACATTATTTAACTCATTATATAAATAGCTATTTTATTGGAAATACCTCTTTATTCACAGTACTTATATACCCACATACATATTTAGTTTTCTTCTTTTCGTTACTATCATTACTTGATCTTTAATATTGATATTGTTTCTCATTCCATATCTTTTTACACACATATTTCTAAATTTTTCACTAACAATCATATCCTTAACCCGACTATTTTATTGATCTCTTCTTATCACAATTTATTTTATTAACATAAATTTATCTTAGTGCATATTTTTAATTATTTAATTTAACTTCAATGTCTGTATAAAGTACCTTTATTCATTGATTACATAATACTTTATTATACTATCTTCCTTTCGTTTTTTATGTAGTCTTTAAATTCAGTTTGTTTTTCCCCTTATGTCACTTAGACTTTGTATGTTGCTAAGTTATTAGCTAAATTCTTACTCTGATTACACAGATCTTTTTGTTATATTTTGTCTTATTTTTACAAATCATTCAAGCTTTTCCTTTTTAATATTTCTTACTATGAAATGCCTTTCATTTCAATTCTTAAATTTCCTTGACTTGTGAATCCATTACAATTTATCTTATTTATACTAAATTTACTCAAATTCTTCTTTTGCCCCTTTTTGTCCAATTCTAAATTTTGATTCCTATTAACTGATTCTCCATTAATTACTTTACTTTATTTAATTCTTTACTTCACAATCAAATTTTTTTTGCCATTATTCTTTTATACAAAATAATTTACAAAGTTATCTTCTCGTTCGATTTTATTTTTAGAATTTCACCATTTGGCCCCAAATTTGTAGTTCCTCACATTCACTGTTATTTACAATTTAGAGTTCTTTTTTTTAATCAATTCTCATATTTAATATTTCCTTACCAACTTTTATATATTTCATATTTTAATGGCACAATACAATTAAATCCTTAAATTTTTTTCTCATCACATTTAAGTTTATTTATCTCACATTTTCTCATCATTCTTTAATACCAAATAATTTACGAATTTATTTTCTCGTTTAAATTTTATTTTCTCAATTTTACTATTTGATCCCCCGAACTAGTAATTTAATTCAAATCACTGTTATTTATTCTTCACATTTTTACTAAATTTCTTTTATACTTATTTTCGTATTTAATTCCACTTATTTTTCCACTTGATGGAAATATACAATTTGATCCTTATTTTTTCTTTTTTTCTTTTTTCACACTAATTAATTTCAGTTTTGACCAAATAAGTTTCTCTTTCCTTCTCACTTCAAATTATTAACAAAATTTTATGAAAAATTGCAATTAAGCCCCTAAAGTTTACTTTTCTTAATTTTTAATCAAATTAACTTCAATTTTGACCCAGTTGACTTCCTTTGACTTACAATTTAATCTATATATACAATTCTATTTTAGTCCTGCAATATTTGACTTTTATCTTATTTTGATAAAATTGATCTCAACTTTAATCAATTTAACTTTCTTTGACTTTTAATTAAATTTAAGTGCAAAAATTATATTTTGATCCCTTAAAATTTTACTTGGGATGGCAAATTATAGTTTGATTCCTGTATTTATATTTATTTATGATCTTACCCTTTTTTACCTATTCACTTAATTTAATTTTTTTATCCACTATAGCAGAGGCAAAATTTCAATTTTGCTCCTGTTATATCACCTAATCATTTTTTATCCTTTTTAAGTCTCTTAACTATATTTCCACTTTAACACTCTTTTAAATTTTTGTGTAACATTTTCTTTTTGCACAATTTACATTTTGCTCCTTATTTCTTTACATAATTACGATTTTACCTTTTTTGGTTAAATTGACTATTTTACCCTCAGTTAATGGCGTAATTACATTTTTCCCCTTTTTGTTCATTTAAATCTTATTTTTCATCTTATTTTATTTCTATTCACCTTTATACTACTATAATTACCCTTTTTTACTTAATTCACATAAATTTTATGATTTTGCCCTTAGTTGACAACAGTGGGAAACCATGAATTGGATAAGCAAAATAGTAAATCTAGTACACTAGAGGGACCTTAAAACTGGGGTACGATACTGTTCTCCTGTGCAGCCATATAATAAGCCGACTAAATAATATTTTCAGTACAATAATAGTTAGAATATAGTAATACCACGGGGTAAATGCCCATATGGCTAGCCATACTATCCTAGAGCTGGATCACCTACTAAACACTAAGGGCATTATTAATTATCATACATTATTATATTTTTCTACAACTATTTATTTTTATCATACCATATAATTATATTATGCCTCATTTGCATTCATATAGGCTTGTAAATCACATATTCATCTCATATACACTATTCGGCCAACATAATAAATCACAACTACAAAATTTTTCTTTCTTCAATTTCATACCTTATGTATTTTCATATTCACTTTAAGCCATAATATATTAAAATACATCCATTCAACAATTAAATTATTAAGTTCCAATCACTTTCCACATTATATAACTATCTCAAAAATTAGTACATTTATCATTTTTCATTCTAGTGAATACTATTACACTTCTCATACCTTAAGTTGATTAAATATCATCAAATACCCAATTAACTATCAATTTTCACTAAGGTACCTTAAGGAACCCTATTCGGCCACCATGACTTGATTTCTTTTTTATTTTAATTCCTCCATTCATTTAAGCTTCTAATAAGTTATTTTGACATTATATCATGTTAGATTAATTTCTTTCATTATTCCATGTAACATAGTTTAATTCCATAATGTAATATTTAATAGAAATTTGGAATTAAATATAAATTTTGTCATAACATGTTTAATTACTCTTTTAACACTAGAATTTCTTTTAATACTTTGTTAATTATCAAAATATCATATTAATTCCTTAAAATACCATTCGGCTACTAAAGAACATATCTCTTTTTATTTGTTTTCTTCACACTTTTAAGTTTCTCATGGCCTAATTCACACTCATATCATGTTGTAATAATTTATTTCACTAGTTTACTCAATTATGTATAGTTACATAACTTAAATTTCATACCAAAATTCATATTTAAAATGAAATAAGGTGTAATTTGTATCCACTTACCTCTAATTAGCTTGAATCACTTCCATTCTTACTTTCTCTTTGCTTTTTCCTCCTTTAGCATCATTTTTCGTTATTTTCTTCTAGAAGGGATATCACATGCGGAAAAATTAAAATTTTGATCATACATGCCATGCAATATACAATATAGAATCGAAACATGCAATTTTAGGGTTTTAAACAAACTTACATGCTTGACTGCACTTTAAAACTTGATTTTCCAATGACCAATATATAAGATGGACTTATATATATCTGATCTCGATCCCCAATGCCAAAGATGATGCCTTTACGCCATACCTCTCTATGCTCACATACACACTTGCAAAGAAGGCTTAAAATGAGAGTGCTAGCTCTAATATTTTTGTATTTGGCAATGGATACTAAAATAAAGACACAAGATCGGATCTTGTTCTTTTTAGGGTTCATAAATGGCTGCCAAAAATCCAAGAGAAGAAGGAAGAATCCTTTCCTCTTGAGAGTGGCGGCAATAAAAGAGAAAAACCTTACTAGGTCAATGTAATGGTCTCAACACCGGGTTAGCCGTGAATAGTACTTTCCGGCAGTGAATAGGGTTTTTCGGGCCCGAAAGGACACCCGAAATCCGAAAATATTTTATTTGACCATTGGAAAGTATTGGTCACGGTGACCTCGGGGTTGAAATTTGAAGTGAAATTAAGGTTATTTGGGCCTCGAAAAGTTAAAAATACGAAAAAGGTACCGGGTCGGTTTTGGTTTGACCGAACTTTGACCTAATTTTAAAAATAGTAAATGGACTTCAAAAATTGTTAAATTTTACAGTTATTCATGAAATTTCATGAAGAATATTTTGGTAAAAATAAATAAGTGTTTTGGTGATTTTGACAGTTTTTGAATCGGACCGATCGGTTTGAATCGGACCGAACACGGACTCTGATTGAGCCAAAAATTTATGTACAAGCTATTTTTGATGAAAGAAAGCTAATGGTACTATTTTCGGAGTGATATGATGTTTGGAAGGGAGAAAACCGATTTGGGCCATTTGCCTATATATATATAGGATTTGGGGTAAAAGTGTAATAAGGGAAAGAAAGAAAGAAAAAAAAAAAAAAGGGAGAGGCAGAATCGGGAGCGGGAGGAGCGGAAGGAGAAAGAGGAAGGTGGAGGCGCCGCCGCCGGCCAGCGGCCTTGCGCCGGCGACCGGTGCGGCTGCCACCCCCTCCCCGTTCTCTTCTTTCCCTCCGGCGACCGATGAAACGGCGTGAAAGAGGCGGTTTTCTTTCCGTCGGCCGGGACGCTTTTCTCCTTTTTCCGGCGACTACAGGCGGCTGACGGCGACACGGTGACCACCGGGCGACTCCTCTCGGCGAGACGCAGCGACCGGTGGCAACCGATCGTCCCCAATCGCCGGCGTTGAGCAGATCGGAAACGGTGGTTTCCGGCGGTTCCCGTGGCTTTTCCGGCCAAACGAAGCTGCATTGGGGCGCGTGAAGGCCACCAATGAACTTCTCGTGATGCCGGCTACAAGTGAGGAGTGTCGGTGCAGTCTCCGGTGAGGCTCCGGCGAGGCTCCGGCCACGCGCCGGCGAGGCTCCGGCGAGACTCCGGTGACCAGAAAAATGGAATTTTCGACACCGACGGGTATGTGACTATAAAATCCTTCAATTTCCCTTAATTTTACTGAATTTTGTCTTTAATTGTAATTAGAGAAAAATATTGAATTTAATATGAATTATTTGAGTTAATGTGTAATTGTTTAATTATATGTTAATTAAGCTTAATTTTATATGTAATCTAAGTTGAGAAAATTATTGGTATTATTTGAATATTTGTGAAATATGTATTGTATGTTAATAATTAATAAAATTAAGGAATTTTATTAATTATGCCTTAAATTGATAATAAGTATATAAATTGAAATTGTCCATAATTTTGAAGTAAAATTATGGAAACTAATGGAAAAATTATAAGTCAAACATTGAACTATATGTTATAAGAAATTAATAAATTATTGTTAAATAATTCATAAGACATACATGATTAATTAATATAATTAATTAATGTAATAAGTGAAAAAGGCTAATAAAAGTAAAATAAATAATATGTTAAATTCATGAGATTTAAATGAATAATAAGAAGAATAATTCTGAAATAATTATTGAATTATTGACAAATAATTCAATAAATAAGCCAAAATAGTAGAGTAAGATAAATTAATTTATGTTCCTTACAATAAAATGAAGGAAGATAAAAGGTCAAATGACGGACTAAGAAAGTAAAAAGTATAGTACATGATTAAATGTTATTAAAATGTTCTTAAATTCAAATAAATGAGTGAATTATTACTAAATAATTCACAACCCGTATAAATATTACAAATTTCGAATAAAAGTTAAAAAGTTATAAATTAAAGGTTTGACTAATTTATCACATAAATTAGTCATAAAAAGGTTAATTACCGAATTATTGTAAATAATGTATAATAGACAACACAATAAGAAATTATGCACTGTAATGCTATAATTTATAAAACGTATGAAAAGATTGAAAAGTTAAAGTACAAATGCGACTAATTTATCAAAATAAAATAGTCAATATAAAAGTACTCAAAGACTAGATTATTGGAAAATGTATCAGTATTAATGGCGTATCCGAATGACCCATATGTCGGATAAAAGTAAAATGAATGCAATTACATAAAAAGAATGAAAGAAATGTGAATTATAAATGTTTATAATTCATAAGTGTATAAAAAGGCTAAAAAGTGACTTAAAAAGCATAATATGAAAAGGAAGTGAAGCAATAAAAGAGAATATCTTTAATTGATCAAAAGCACTGAAAAGAGTGTAATTGACCCAAAAATGTAAGAATTTATAAGAAAGAAAATAAAACGTTCTGAAAGGTTAAAAAGTACTAAAAAGATGTGAATGTTTGTAATGTGCCGCAAAAGTGCACACATTACTTTAAAAGAATTTAAATGATGTTGTATAGAAATTAAAAGTGTAAAAAGAAAACGTTTAACAGCTTAATGTAATGTTTTATGCCCTTAGCAAATGTCTGGCAGGAAAACTTAGTTCAGGATATAATTGGCTAGCCATAGGGATTACTGTACCGCGGTGCAAGTCATGGCGACTTGCTTTACTATGGACGGATCGTTGATCTCCATAGTATATATGTATATCATACGTACTGTCATATGTTCATATGTTGTGAGAGATGACTTTTAGAGGTTATTTCTCATTTTATTGTGGCCCTGTGGGGTCCACGTCCCGCATATCCGGTCTAAAGGTTTTTTGCTGGGTCTGTACTGTACTGGGGGCGTACTGGAAATGAATAAATCAATATTGTTTAATTGAAAGGAATATGAAAAGTCATAAACGCAAAAGACTTCTTTTAAAAGGAAAGAACTGTTTTAAAGGAAAAAGAAAATGTTTTATAAGAATTAAACCATAAATGATCATTAATTGCATAATTATAAAGAAAGTGATTTAATATGCATCTTTACAGGGAAACAAAGTTAAAAGAATGAATAGGAAGTTATAAGTCAAGATTAATGTGAAACAGGACCTAAGAGAAAAGAATTAGAAGTTTAGGGGTAAAATTGTAATTTTACCAAAATTAAGATAAAAAGAGCAATTTGAATAAGGAAACGTATAACAAGAGTAAAATAGTAATTTAGTAACTTAAAGATTCTGAAAATGACCTTTTTAGACAAAAGGACCAAAAGCGTAATTTTACGCTAAAAGGTCAAAACAAGGTAAAATGAATAGGTTACAAGTATGTTGAACATGAGTAAGTGTAAAAAGAATAATATGAAGATTTATATATAAAATATACATTTTAAAAGTAGTTGAATACGATTAATGTAAAAAGAATGAAATAAGATCCATAAGTAAAGACATTAGTACCAATATAACTTGTTAAATGAAAAGACAATGAAATCAACGTGAAAGTAAAAGTAAAGCAAAAAGATACCGTAAAAGTAAACGTTAAAGTAAGGAGAAACAGTAAGAGTAAAAGCTAAAGTAATTAAGAAACTGTAAAAGTACAAGTTAAGCCAGATAAGAATCATAAGAATTAAAGTTAAAGTTAGAGTTAAAGTAAAGAAAATTGTATAAACAAATGATAATATCAAGTTAATGAACTTAAAGAACTAATGTTAAGTCAAGTTAAATGAAATAAGAAAAGTATTGTCTTAAAAGACGAAATTATGCTTAATTGGGAAATTCTTGGATTTATAGTCACCACTGAGCATATCTAGTGCTCAGCACGTAGTGTTTACTGCGTGCAGGTTACAAGGTGTTCTGGGAGCATAGTACAGTGAAGCTTATTACATGAAGAATCAGAGCAAGAAGATGAAGTTATTGTATCTTTGTTGTTGTAAGTGTGGCATGTATATACTTAGTTAGTGATAGTATAGAAATGATATGTAATTGAGATAAGTTTTTATTATGTTAGAGACTGTTCATATGAGAATTGTCAGATGTGAATTGTAAATGATGAGTATGGATTGAATGGATTGTTCTATTGTTATATGATTATTGTTTATATGAATTGTGTTGCCTCTGAGAGGCTGTACTTGTTTGGATTTTTCAGGAGGCTAGAAAGTACTAGCCGTTATGCTGCCGAAATTTCGAAAAAAATAATAATGGTATGAAATTGGATTCAGTATTAGGTTATGATTAATAAGTTAAGCATAAAAAAAAATTTTCACTGTTACGGTTAAGTCAACATCGGAAAAGACTGTTCATAGAAGGGTGTGACATTTTGTGGTATCAGAGCAATGGTTTAAGCGGTTCTAAGATCGGAGTGGGATAAGGTTAAGTGATAGGTTTGTCTGTATATACATGCCAATTATAAGTGGATAGGTGTCAATGAGTTTGAAGTGTACTTGCTCCCTTATAGGTTTAAAAGTGAAAAGTTGACATTTGACTGAGATTGTCAAGTGTGAAAGGATTGATTCTGCACAAGTAAAGATGGTAATAAGAGAATGAAAGAATTGCTGCTTGACATCTTTTGGAGATCAAAGCAGGGAAATGGAAGGTTGATTGAAACTGAGTTTATATGTGAGTATCTAAGCATCTATGTGGATGAGAAATAGTCCAAGGAAAGACAAAGTAAAGAATGTGTCAGAAGTTAACATGGAATTGTATATTGAGATTTGATAAAATGTCCAGGATACAGAGATATGTTAATTGGATTGTTATAATATAAGGATGTTAATGAGCAAGATGATATAAGTCAAGGTTGTCTAAGATGTTCTATATATACCTGTCAGTGATTTCTTTACAGATGTGGGGATTTGATTACACATTTCATAGTACTGGGATGGGTTCTGATGTCTGCATTATATGGGAATACGTGACAGTATTCCGTTTGCATACATGAAATCATACATTCATTGCATAGCATTTCATATTGTCTGATAGCATCTGAATTGCATTATATCATATGTTTAGGCCCCACTTGATAGGAAAAACTGACAGGGGATATGATGAGCATAGGGACGACCTAAGAATGAGATGAGAAATAGTGTATTTAAGATTGTTTTCTGCATTTGATGCGGCCATTATGGGTTATTGGTCGTGATGCACAGAGGGGTCAATGTATGGCTCGCCTTTGTGAAAAGATAGAAAAAGATTTTCCACCTTTTCTTAGATTAATGTTAGAGGATTTATGTAATAACCCTCTGATATGTTCTGAGATGATCAAAATAATATGGTCAATGTTTGAACGTGTTCTGTGGAAATCAAAAGAAAAGTGATTATCTGTTCAGTCTAATGAATGTGATATCTGGTTAAAAGTGAAATTCTTGAAATTTATCCGGATATGAAAGAAAAGTTAATGAAGTGATCGAAACCTACTGAAATAGTAATGCTTTGTATTCTGAAAGTCACTAGATGTACCAGGGTTAAAAGTTTAGTTCTGAGAATCAGATTGAAAATGCGATGTGACGGATAATATGAGTAAATGTTTAAATGTGTTAATGCATGAAAGAGGATCATTAGATTCTTAAGGAATTGTTTCAACTTATAAGGATAATTGAAAATGGAACAATGTAATTAGAGAATCTGCTATTGGACTGTTTAAATGTCAAAGAGAAAAGAGGAAAAACGAGAGATTGGCAATAATCTCAATACTGATATAGTGATTCACCCTTGGGCTAATGATTAGTCCGAGTGAATAGCTCAGAGTTTGAAAGATCAGATATGGTAAAATGTATCGGATTGTGATAATGACTGTAAAGAGAATGTGTTTATAATAGAATCTGACTCTTGCTAAGGCATTGTCAGAAAGAAATATTGAATCCTTTATAGTGGATTAAATGAAAATGTAACGAAGTTAGCAAATCTTGATTTGATTCAAGATATGAAAGGACTTGGCACCAGGATGTTGTGACCAAGGAAAAGAGATACTGATAAAAGTTATTGATATTGAGAATTAGTCAGCTTAAAAGTAAACGGATTCCAATGACAAAGATGTTTTGGAATCATTAAATGTGAAAGAAATAATAAGATCACTGTTTTGTATCCTCTACTTTTAAATGTAAGTAAATTTCGAGGACGAAATTTCTATTAGTAGGGGAGAATTGTAATGGCCTCAACACCGGGTTAGCCGTGAATAGTACTTTCCGGCAGTGAATAGGGTTTTCCGGGCCCGAAAGGACACCCGAAATCCGAAAATATTTTATTTGACCATTGGAAAGTATTGGTCACGGTGACCTCGGGGTTGAAATTTGAAGTGAAATTAAGGTTATTTGGGCCTCGAAAAGTTAAAAATACGAAAAAGGTACCGGGTCGGTTTTGGTTTGACCGAACTTTGACCTAATTTTAAAAATAGTAAATGGACTTCAAAAATTGTTAAATTTTACAGTTATTCATGAAATTTCATGAAGAATATTTTGGTAAAAATAAATAAGTGTTTCGGTGATTTTGACAGTTTTTGAATCGGACCGATAGGTTTGAATCGGACCGGACACGGACTCTGATTGAGCCAAAAATTTATGTACAAGCTATTTTTGATGAAAGAAAGCTAATGGTACTATTTTCGGAGTGATATGATGTTTGGAAGGGAGAAAACCGGTTTGGGCCATTTGCCTATATATATATAGGATTTGGGGTAAAAGTGTAATAAGGGAAAGAAAGAAAGAAAAAAAAAAAAAAAAAGGGAGAGGCAGAATCGGGAGCGGGAGGAGCGGAAGGAGAAAGAGGAAGGTGGAGGCGCCGCCGCCGGCCAGCGACCTTGCGCCGGCGACCGGTGCGGCTGCCACCCCCTCCCCGTTCTCTTCTTTCCCTCCGGCGACCGATGAAACGGCGTGAAAGAGGCGGTTTTCTTTCCGTCGGCCGGGACGCTTTTCTCCTTTTTCCGGCGACTACAGGCGGCTGACGGCGACACGGTGACCACCGGGCGACTCCTCTCGGCGAGACGCAGCGACCGGTGGCAACCGATCGTCCCCAATCGCCGGCGTTGAGCAGATCGGAAACGGTGGTTTCCGGCGGTTCCCGTGGCTTTTCCGGCCAAACGAAGCTGCATTGGGGCGCGTGAAGGCCACCAATGAACTTCTCGTGATGCCGGCTACAAGTGAGGAGTGTCGGTGCAGTCTCCGTTGAGGCTCCGGCGAGGCTCCGGCCACGCGCCGGCGAGGCTCCGGCGAGACTCCGGTGACCAGAAAAATGGAATTTTCGACACCGACGGGTATGTGACTATAAAATCCTTCAATTTCCCTTAATTTTACTGAATTTTGTCTTTAATTGTAATTAGAGAAAAATATTGAATTTAATATGAATTATTTGAGTTAATGTGTAATTGTTTAATTATATGTTAATTAAGCTTAATTTTATATGTAATCTAAGTTGAGAAAATTATTGGTATTATTTGAATATTTGTGAAATATGTATTGTATGTTAATAATTAATAAAATTAAGGAATTTTATTAATTATGCCTTAAATTGATAATAAGTATATAAATTGAAATTGTCCATAATTTTGAAGTAAAATTATGGAAACTAATGGAAAAATTATAAGTCAAACATTGAACTATATGTTATAAGAAATTAATAAATTATTGTTAAATAATTCATAAGACATACATGATTAATTAATATAATTAATTAATGTAATAAGTGAAAAAGGCTAATAAAAGTAAAATAAATAATATGTTAAATTCATGAGATTTAAATGAATAATAAGAAGAATAATTCTGAAATAATTATTGAATTATTGACAAATAATTCAATAAATAAGCCAAAATAGTAGAGTAAGATAAATTAATTTATGTTCCTTACAATAAAATGAAGGAAGATAAAAGGTCAAATGACGGACTAAGAAAGTAAAAAGTATAGTACATGATTAAATGTTATTAAAATGTTCTTAAATTCAAATAAATGAGTGAATTATTACTAAATAATTCACAACCCGTATAAATATTACAAATTCCGAATAAAAGTTAAAAAGTTATAAATTAAAGGTTTGACTAATTTATCACATAAATTAGTCATAAAAAGGTTAATTACCGAATTATTGTAAATAATGTATAATAGACAACACAATAAGAAATTATGCACTGTAATGCTATAATTTATAAAACGTATGAAAAGATTGAAAAGTTAAAGTACAAATGCGACTAATTTATCAAAATAAAATAGTCAATATAAAAGTACTCAAAGACTAGATTATTGGAAAATGTATCAGTATTAATGGCGTATCCGAATGACCCATATGTCGGATAAAAGTAAAATGAATGCAATTACATAAAAAGAATGAAAGAAATGTGAATTATAAATGTTTATAATTCATAAGTGTATAAAAAGGCTAAAAAGTGACTTAAAAAGCATAATATGAAAAGGAAGTGAAGCAATAAAAGAGAATATCTTTAATTGATCAAAAGCACTGAAAAGAGTGTAATTGACCCAAAAATGTAAGAATTTATAAGAAAGAAAATAAAACGTTCTGAAAGGTTAAAAAGTACTAAAAAGATGTGAATGTTTGTAATGTGCCGCAAAAGTGCACACATTACTTTAAAAGAATTTAAATGATGTTGTATAGAAATTAAAAGTGTAAAAAGAAAACGTTTAACAGCTTAATGTAATGTTTTATGCCCTTAGCAAATGTCTGGCAGGAAAACTTAGTTCAGGATATAATTGGCTAGCCATAGGGATTACTGTACCGCGGTGCAAGTCATGGCGACTTGCTTTACTATGGACGGATCGTTGATCTCCATAGTATATATGTATATCATACGTACTGTCATATGTTCATATGTTGTGAGAGATGACTTTTAGAGGTTATTTCTCATTTTATTGTGGCCCTGTGGGGTCCACGTCCCGCATATCCGGTCTAAAGGTTTTTTGCTGGGTCTGTACTGTACTGGGGGCGTACTGGAAATGAATAAATCAATATTGTTTAATTGAAAGGAATATGAAAAGTCATAAACGCAAAAGACTTCTTTTAAAAGGAAAGAACTGTTTTAAAGGAAAAAGAAAATGTTTTATAAGAATTAAACCATAAATGATCATTAATTGCATAATTATAAAGAAAGTGATTTAATATGCATCTTTACAGGGAAACAAAGTTAAAAGAATGAATAGGAAGTTATAAGTCAAGATTAATGTGAAACAGGACCTAAGAGAAAAGAATTAGAAGTTTAGGGGTAAAATTGTAATTTTACCAAAATTAAGATAAAAAGAGCAATTTGAATAAGGAAACGTATAACAAGAGTAAAATAGTAATTTAGTAACTTAAAGATTCTGAAAATGACCTTTTTAGACAAAAGGACCAAAAGCGTAATTTTACGCTAAAAGGTCAAAACAAGGTAAAATGAATAGGTTACAAGTATGTTGAACATGAGTAAGTGTAAAAAGAATAATATGAAGATTTATATATAAAATATACATTTTAAAAGTAGTTGAATACGATTAATGTAAAAAGAATGAAATAAGATCCATAAGTAAAGACATTAGTACCAATATAACTTGTTAAATGAAAAGACAATGAAATCAACGTGAAAGTAAAAGTAAAGCAAAAAGATACCGTAAAAGTAAACGTTAAAGTAAGGAGAAACAGTAAGAGTAAAAGCTAAAGTAATTAAGAAACTGTAAAAGTACAAGTTAAGCCAGATAAGAATCATAAGAATTAAAGTTAAAGTTAGAGTTAAAGTAAAGAAAATTGTATAAACAAATGATAATATCAAGTTAATGAACTTAAAGAACTAATGTTAAGTCAAGTTAAATGAAATAAGAAAAGTATTGTCTTAAAAGACGAAATTATGCTTAATTGGAAAATTCTTGGATTTATAGTCACCACTGAGCATATCTAGTGCTCAGCACGTAGTGTTTACTGCGTGCAGGTTACAAGGTGTTCTGGGAGCATAGTACAGTGAAGCTTATTACATGAAGAATCAGAGCAAGAAGATGAAGTTATTGTATCTTTGTTGTTGTAAGTGTGGCATGTATATACTTAGTTAGTGATAGTATAGAAATGATATGTAATTGAGATAAGTTTTTATTATGTTAAAGACTGTTCATATGAGAATTGTCAGATGTGAATTGTAAATGATGAGTATGGATTGAATGGATTGTTCTATTGTTATATGATTATTGTTTATATGAATTGTGTTGCCTCTGAGAGGCTGTACTTGTTTGGATTTTTCAGGAGGCTAGAAAGTACTAGCCGTTATGCTGCCGAAATTTCGAAAAAAATAATAATGGTATGAAATTGGATTCAGTATTAGGTTGTGATTAATAAGTTAAGCATAAAAAAAAAATTTTCACTGTTACGGTTAAGTCAACATCGGAAAAGACTGTTCATAGAAGGGTGTGACAGTCAAAATAAAATTAATCAATTTATATCACTTGTTTTGGAATTCTTGTGGTGGCCGAAATCCCCCTAGTTTTAGGTATTATTTTCAGCCTCCATCACTTCCTAATTAAGTGATTTAAATTAATTCAAATTCCTTTACTATTTTAAATTCAAATTAATTTAAAATGGCATAAGACATTTAATCAAAGTCCACCACTTATTTAGAGATTTTGCACATGCCGAAATTCACTAGGATTTTACCCTTTGAATTTCGGCTACACTCTTTCCTAATTAAGTGTTTCATCTTGATTCAAATGCTATTAGGATTTAATACTCAATTACCTTAATTATACCAAGATAATTAATTAATTGACATTAAACCTAGTAATGCCGATTTTCCTTCTCTCATGGACCAAGGTCCATTTAGCAATTTAATACCCATTATCCACATTAATTTGACTTTAGATAAAAGCCCAAATTAATGCCCAATACTTTATCTTAAATATTTTAAGCCCAATGCTTTGTGCGCAATCCTATGGTCCATTTAATATTGGCAATGAATTAATAAATAATCCAAAGGCTATATATATATTCTCTAGTAAAATATTATAACATTCCAAATTAAATGAAAATGCAATTGGCATTTAGTGACCTAATGCGATTTTGCATAGTCCTTTACCCATAAATATCAGAATTAATATAAGGCATGAAACTAGTCATCCTTATATACTAATTCCTTTCTTGATATATCAGTGACACTGAACTCTCAGATAAATAATGATTACTCATTATTTCATCTCGGTATGGCCATACACTTCTCTGTTCACTGATCAAGTGGCCGATGATATTTTCTCTTTTATCAAGAAGGGTAATCCCTTTACTTCTCTCATGCTCTCTAACATGAATTAGTGCATGCCCAATCATACCCATACTTGTCACCCTGTTATGAGTATGTTAGGTGTATGTCAAAATACACAGTAATTCATAAAGAGTTTTATAGAGATTTTAGGTTTAAGAACTCCGATGCAAAACTTGCACATAAGAAACACTTATGACTTGTACCATGTAGTGTTCTCATGAAGGGATCGAATCCAAATATCATGTTCTGAACATATATCTATGATCTTTGATTGACACTTTAGTCCTTATGATCCATAAGATAGAACTCAACTTATCAGAGAGAGCATACTAGTCTTAATTCATTTGTTATTCCCATAACAATGACTGACTAGGGATATCTAGAATAAAGTCTCAATTGTTTCAAGGTCCTATAACCATATGACTCACACATGATAACTTAAACTAAAACAAAATTCTTGGATAGTTCTATCATTTGATATGCACAGGAATATAATAGATAAAACAAATGCCTTATTTAGTAACCTAAATATTTTATAACAATGTATTGGGGCTAGGGCTTACACTAACGCTCTCAAATGAGCTTCGTGTAGATTTGGACACAATTGTTTCATCAAAGGATCTGCTACATTGTTTTCACTTGCTATCTTGCTAATCTTGACATCCCCATGATCAATGATTTCTCTGATCAGGTGGTACCTTCTGAGTATGTGTTTAGATTTCTGGTGTGACTGGGGCTCTAAGCCTGTTCGATGGCTCTGTTATTATCACAAAAAATTTCTAATGGATCTAGGATGCTTGGGACCACTCTTAATCTAGAAATGAAATTTCTAATCCAAACAGCCTCACTCGTTGCAATATACTCGGATTCTGTAGTTAAATCGGCAACGGTCTCTTACTTTGACCTTCTCCAACTGACAGCACCACCATTCAAAAAATAACCAGATTGAGATCTTGAATTCTAAGTGCTGGTTTGAAAAGTAGCATCGGCATAACCTTGTATGATGAGCTCTTCTTGGCCACCATACACTAAGAAGTGATCCTTAGTCCTTCGCAAGTACTTTAGAATCCTTTTTATAGCAGACCAGTGCTTTTCACCAGGGTCTTGCTGAAACCTACTGGTTATACTCAGTGCATGAGTAACTCCAATCTAGTACATAACATAGCGTATATGATAGATCCAATGGCAGATACATATGGGATTCTACTCATGTTGTCCCTTTCCTCTTTGGTTTTAGGACACTGTTCTTTAGTCAGAGGAACTCCCAAAGCCAAAGGTATGTACCCTTTCTTTGAGTCTCTCATTCTAAAATGCTTTAGTACTTTGTCTATGTATTTTTCTTGACTTAGTCCTAAAATCCGATGCATTCTATCTCTATAGATCTGAATACCAAGTATTGTCTCGGCTTCACCTAAGTCTTTCATCAAGAAACACTTCCCTAACCATTGCTTAACCTTTTGCAATGTTGGAATGCCATTCCCAATGAGAAGGATGTCATCCACATATAGGACCAGAAACACTATTATGTTCCCACTAACCTTCTTGTACACACAAGGCTCGTCTTTATTTTTGATGAAGTCAAATTCTTTGACTGCTTCATCAAAATGGAGATTCCAACTTCAGGATGCTTGCGTTAATCCATAAATGGATTTTTGAAGCTTGCAAACCTTCTTAAGATGCTTGGGATTGACAAAAACCTTAGGCTATGTCATATACACATCCTCAAGTAGATTTTCATTGAGGAAAGCAGTTTTGACATCCATTTGTTATATCTCATAGTCATGATATGCAGCTATGGCAAGCAAGTTCCTAATGGACTTGAGCATGACTACAGGCAAAAAGGTTTCATCATAGTCTACACCATGAGTTTGTTGAAAACCTTTTTCTACTAGTCTACCTTTGTAGGTCTTCTCAGCTTTTAGTTTAAATAGCCACTTGCATTCAATTACTTTAGCACCTTCCGGTGGATCAACCAAGTTCCAAACCTGGTTATCGTACATTGATTGCATCTCGAATTTCATGGCTTCAAGCCAATCTTTCGAGTCAGGGTTCTCAATAACTTCTCAATAGGTAGTTGGATCCTCACGATCCACTAACTCAATAGTGTCACTATCGATGATTAGAAATCCGTACCTCTCAATCTCCCGATGTACCTTATCTGACCTTCTAGGTTCTTGTGCAAGGGGTTCCTATTCCACAACTGGTTGTGAACTTGATCCCATTTCCAACTCAACCTCTACAGGAGTTTGTGGCACTTGAATTTCTCCAAGTTCTACTTTACTCCCACTATCTTTCTTGAGAAGGAATTCATTTTCCAAGAAAACAACCTTGCGAGTAACCACCTATTTCTTAGCCCCTGCACATTTGAACAAATGTAAGAACCACAATCGGTATCTAATACCTAAGTGGTAGAAATAGAAAGGTTAATTTCAACAACAAAAATACCAGAACTGGACGCCTTGGCTTCATTCTTCTTTTGTTCTTCCTTAAAGAGAGCACATTTCTTCCTCCAATGCCCTAACTTGTTACAATGGAAGCATGTGCTCTCGCTCTCTTTGAGCTTTTATGCCTTAGGCTTGGGTTGGGCCTGAGGTGCACTCCCACTAGACTTAGGTCGTTCCTGGTCATTCTTGGGTTTTTCCTTTCATTTCCCCTTTCCCTTATTAGGTCCCTTCTTAGTGCCTCTTTGAACCATAAGTACGGGATTGGTCTTTTGAATGTTCTCTTCAACATTCTTAAGCATCCCATGAAGCTTGATGACTATCTTGTTCATTGCATACATGTTATAATTCATAACAAATGGATCATAATCATCATTTAATGAACCTAAGATCAAGTCAGTGGCCAATTCCTTTGGGACTTGTACCTCAAGCTTCTTAAGAGAATCAAGATACCCTATCATCTTAGTACATGGGTACTAACAGGAGTACCCACAGCCATCTTACAAGAAATCAAGGCCTTTGTTGTCACGAACCTCTCGTGACGAGCTTGTTCTTGGAACATCTCCTTGAGGTGCACCATGATTGCATAGGCCTCTTGGTCCATGAATTGCTTTTGCAAATCGGGCACATAATGGCTAGCACCAGACAGGTCATATCATTGGAGTCGCTCTTCTTAGTCTCAAAAGTTTTCTTTTAAACTACAAAAGCGTTCCTAGCAGGTTCTTCATGCAAGGGTGCATCCAAAACATACAACTTTTTCTCTTACTTAAGAACAATTCTCAAGTTTCGAGACCGATCTATGAAATTGGTGCCATTCAATTGGTCTTTTTCTAGGACCAATTGTAATGAAAAGTTGTTGTTGGAATAAGCCATTTTTTAATCTACAATAATATAAATTTAGCAAGATTAAATGAGGTCTTAATAAAATCCCACAAATCGAATTAATATCCCTTTAAATAATTTGCGTTAGTGATTTAATGTGAGCCAAGATCCACTTTCACAATAACTCATTAGTCAAGCTAAGCTTGTACACCTAAAGAGTTAAGTTACTTAGGTAGGAAAACTCCAATCATGTCTCGTACATGACTCTTGGATCAAATGGGCCAACATCTTAAGATGTTATAGCACAAACCCATTTATTAGTTGCCTAGGTCCAGGCATCCCTTTTCATGTTAAGTCCAACCTACATTCAGAACCCATGCCTCACAAAGATAATCGGGCGCATCTAGGACTCATAGTCTACGTGACCGATGATCGATGCCTTGACATGTTTCGAATTAGGGAGGCAACTTTGTGACTTACTATTTTAGGGGTTTATTTTATTACGGCTTACATGGCATACACTAAATCATCCATTAATAGCATGCATATATATAATTGCGTAAAGTAAAAAGTGACAAACATGGGCCCAAAAACCTATAACTAAGATTCTACACTATTACATATGAATCTTCAAGTTGGGTTTCTCCACTTCGATGGGATTCGTCTTGATTTACAAAGTCTTCAAATAAATTATATACTAAGAAATAAATGAAACTTTTACAATAATCCATAATGGCGCATAGGCCATATTTAATTACATAACCTAGGGCCCATGAATGCACCATGCATATTCATTCATCACACAAAACAAGCAAACAAATATATATAACATTCATGGATAAAACAAAGTCCTGTTTTTAATTAATTAAGCCAAGCCCATTAATGGAAATTGTGTACTTGAACTTTTAAGAGAAGACCCCGGATGGGCCTGGGCTGAAGCCCAATGGACTAAATCCTCTTATTGAAAAGTTCTCTTAAAATCCCAAAACACATACTAGTGAGATTTGTGCTATAAATCAACTATAGTATAATTTTCAATTTTGCCATTTTTAATATTATGTCATACAGCCCATAAACATTACAAATACAAATAATATGAACCAACATGAATTAAAACATAAAAATTCATGAAGAACATATGCTACACACGACATTGATAACAAAACAAACAAACAACATGAAACTAGTTGTTTAATGCTCACATAATGCCACAAACGATGTATAAACACTTAAAACGATATTATGAGCCATTTAATAACTTAAATACGGTTATAAAAATTGAGCTAAGGTTCTATTCAGATATGATCTAAATGTATTTTTGCCATTTTAATCAAAACAAAACAAACAATGTTGATTAAACATGCAACAAACACAAACTAGTCCCTGTTTTAAGTGATTTGTAAATTAATCAATTAAATTGTCATGGACCAGAATTAAAACCATTTTTAAAACATTTCCAGACTTGTTATTAATATTTAAAAACCACTTACAATCATGCCAAAAATGTTTTTACATTTAATTTTGAGAAACTAGTTGTTTACAAACACATATCATGCAAACTAGCATCTACACTACAAAAAAACTGCCAATTAGCGACTAAAATTAGCGACAGCACAATTTTTGTCGCAAATTTTGCGATGGATTCGCGATTGTTTTACAATTCCGTCATGGGAAGGATATTTTCTATTTTTTATGACGAAAGAGCGACGAAATGAATAAACAGTTGCTAATTATTGGCAGGAAGTATATGCGCCATATTTTGTGACGGGATTAGCGAATATATTTCCGTCGCTAAAGTTTATAATTTTTTATTCATGAAATTAGTTCCAGAAAACTTAGCTACAAAAATTTTAGTCGCTAATTTTGGAGGGAAAATATAACGCCTTTTTTTGCGACGGTAAATTTTTGTCGCTAATAGTAAATTGTTACAGTAAAACAATTAGCAACAGAAATGTTTAGTCGCTAATCCGTCGCAAATAAATTAAAAAATATTTTTTTTAATTTCACTCATATGATTTATATATAGTTTCAAGTAATTTTAATATAGACCATATGAAATGAATATTTTATTCTGTAACAGAAAATTATAAATTATTTTATAAGTTGATAATAATTTTTTATCAATTATACCAAAATCCAAAGTTATTTATTTAGAAAATTTACATTTTTAATAATAATAATAAACTAATTGTTACAATTATTATATATTTTTGTGTTTAAGATTAATAAAAATAAATATTTATAAAATAATAATATAAAATTTATTATTTTATTTAAAATAATAAAAAAATTGTAATTTAGTTTTATTTTATAAAATTTAAATCATATATTAAATTATTAGGATTCTATTGATTTCTATATAATTATTATATAGTCATATTATGAAAAATAATAAATATAAATATTTATATAATAATAATAATATAAAATTTATTATTTCATTTAAAATGATTATGAAAAATTTATAATTTATTTTTATTTTGTTAAAATTTTGAGCAAATTTTAAATTATTAAAAATTTTAGTTATATATATTTACAAAATTATTTTTGAATACAAGGATAAAATGATGAAAGTTAATAAATTAAAATACATTTTAATTTACAAAATCACAATTAACTTAAATTAAGTATATAATAATAATAATAATAATAATAATAATAATAATAATAATAATAATAATAATAATAATAATAATAATGATGATGATGATGATGATGATGATGATGATAAAAAAAACGTAAAAGCCTAGAAAATTCAGGATCTAGAAAAAGTGGTGGCCATTAATTGATAGTGGCATTTTGAGGCTATAAAAAAAGGGGGAGAACAGATCGTGGGGAAGATCGGTAGAGGCGGAACAGGAAGGGATGCCGACCGCCGTCGCCTCCTCTCAACAGCGCAAACTACGGTGAAAAGAATCGCCCCGTCGCCGACCATCTTCCTCACGTCGTCCTCTTTCTTTCTCCGTTAGAAGATTGATGTTCCTTTTTCCTTGTTCCGACGAGTCGCGACGACAGACGGTGAAGTTACTACCACCGGACAACTCCCTACGGTGAGGCAATTCTCCTGATGTTCTCCGTCCCTCCTCACTCGCCGACAACTGACAGATCGGAGAAAGAAAGTCTCTGACGGTTTTTGTTAGATTCATCCCTATTAGTATTAGATTTCAGTAAAAAAATATATCTTTTATTTGTGAAATGCTAGATTTATACTATATTTTGGTTAAATATATTTTTATTGTCTAGAATAGCATATTTACATAAAAAGTTAAAAGTGTGAAATTGATGTATATTTAAACCATAATCAAATTTTAAAAATATATTTAGTCTAACAAATTTAGAAATATATTTTTAATAGAAAAAAATTTATTAGGGTAATATTATTTCTTAATTCCTTTTTGTTAATATTATAAATTAAAATATTTATTTTTGATTAACGAAAAAGGCAAGGATCGTTCAATAAAGGGAACATAGAGTATGATAAAATCGAACGGCACATCGCATTCGAGAGGAGTCTCAAGACTTGGGCCCACTGGATTGATCAAAATATTGATCCCAATCGCACCTCTCTTTTCTTTAGCACTATGTGTCCTCTACATGATATGTATCATATTTATTGGCTAAAAATTAATATATTTATTTATTAATCAAATTAATAATTTAATTTATTAGTTTCAAAATAAATAATAATTTAATTTATTGAGAAAACTAATAGTAATTGTTACAAACCCCAAAAGGTCAATTTATAAGCCAATCATTATTGGCCTTTCTTTTAAATTAATCAATTTTTGAATCTACATTTTTCTATTTATATGAGTAAATTGTTACATTTCATTTTGTAATTTTTATGATTTATAATTTGTCATATATTAAGAATGGGAGTCACTTTTTTTTTAAATATATCTAGTCTAACCCAAGCCCACAACCCTCATATCTCATTCAGAGTTTTTAGGGTTCATATCACTCCATATTGTGGGTTCAGAGTGTGAGAGAGAGAGAGACGGAACACAAAGAGGAGCAAAAACCCTAATTGCAAGCGAAGACGCTGAAGGTGACAATGAATCCCGATTTAGTTCGAGGAGTCTGCTGCTACGGCTGAGAAGCTGCCAAAGTTGTACCTGATCGACGACGTCAAAAAGCCTCTACCTACCAAGCACAAGCCTAAGCCCACCAAGCTCGAGTCTTTACTCTTTATCTCTTTGTACTTTTAGCCTTTTAGATTAACGGTGTTCCATGGAAAATCTGAATATCAAGATCTGAATATATTTGTTTGTAGTCATCAGAACATGAGAAAGTTGTAATATTGAATGGAGCTCTGCAACTTACAGAGAAGGATGAGTTTGTGTACCAAGAAATGCTCACCCATCTCCCACTTTGCTCCATTCCTAACCCTAATAAGGTCATATCCCTCTCCTTTATTACTGCTTTTCATTACATGTTTTAATTATATATATAAACCTAAGGATTTTATTGTCCAATTGGTGCAATTTAAAATCCCATTCTATTTTTTATTATTCAGGTATTACTAATTGAGAGAAAAAGTGCTGGTATCCTAAAGCTCCTTAATTGCTTGCCTGAAGAATTTTCCCTTGATAATCATGAAATCCATTAAGGTTTGCAATAGGTTGATTTTTATTTTTTTCCTGTCACTTTATGCCATTATCTTTTTAATTGGTTTTAGTACAGAGCTTTTATCTGTTTAAAATGTCTTTTCATTTTATTATACCTTACCCTTTGACATAATTGTTAGATATAAATGTTTATAATATTGATTTGGTTGTTTTGAGATAGCATTTTCTTGAATCACCTATCAGATTCTTTGTTTTCCACCTATATTTTATTGTTCTCTAACTTTTTCTTGTCACATAACTTCCTTTCTGCAGGTTGGTATCCTGGTATCTTGATCCATTAACATTAAAGCATGATATTATGATTGTTGCTTTGTTTGAGGAATGATATATTCATTGTACAATTGGTTTATGCTGACATAAGTACCAATATCTTGCCCTTATAATTGTTGCTTTGATGCATAGAGCCTCTGGTAACATTTGCTTATAATTTTTATAATTCATTTTTGTTTATCTATTCATTTTTCATCCTCTAAATCTTTTATTCTGTTTTTGCTTATTGAATTAAAGAATTAAATTGGCTTTTGATTGTCCACATGCCAGGATATTTCATCAAAAGAACTTGAATAAACTTAATTCCAAAAATAATAAATTAAAGTTTCAAAATATATAATAAAATAACTAACTTTATATATATAGGTTGCAGCCTTGATTCTCAATTCAATTGTAACCATAACTATATAAGATCAACCATCTTTCTTTTTATTGTTATTTTAAGTTTAATCATTTAATATGAGTTTGTGTTGCTATATTAATTCACTACTTATTTTGTACTATTGTTACGTATTGTATGATTATGATGAGTATATGTGCCATGTGTCATTTATTGCAAGTAAATTAAAACCTCTGCTTTTCCATGACTAGTGAACCTAAAACTAGTTCGATGTCACTCTCTTGTAGAACTTATTAGTTGGTGAAATTGATTACTGTTTAATTACTCTATAGCAGAATGTACCAACCCATTAACCTAAATCCAATTATAACAAACACAATTATGTTACAATTATACTTTCACTCTTAATTAATGATTTTGCGTTGTCAAATGAAGAATAATTAATATATTAATACTTTGTTTCATATTTAATGCTTTAGCCTTAATAAGTGATAATAATATATAAAATTAGATACTTTCACTAGAGCAATTACAGTTCTTTTAGCTACTCAATTCTATTAGAAGAGAAAGGTTTCCATTATATTTCATTATTACTTTTACTCGAGCAATTACAATAGTTTGGCTCTTATTATCAAAGTAGACAAGAAGAGAATATAATAGAACTGTTAAATTTAGAAATTAGTAATTTCTTAGAATTTCCTGGTTAGTTTAAATAAAACTTCATAATCTTAGGGAACTAGTTGTTATATATATATATATATATATATATATATATATATATATATATATATATATATATATATATATATATGGAAATTATTTGTGGTTTACCAATAAAAATAGGTAATCAAAGAGTTTTGAGGTAGGCAATTTCAACAGGGAGAAATATTTCATGAGATTCACATGAACCCTATTTAATAATGCTAAATCTATAATATTTTTTTTCCAAGTCATATATATGATTAGTCTCATCTCTTCCATATATATATATATATATATATATATATATATATATATATTCACGGTATGAACATGATTTCTTAATTAAGTGAAAATCATCTACTATTAATTAAAACTTGATTAACACTTCCTCATATATTAAATCCTAAACCAGTAAGATTGAATCAAAATTAATGTAAAAAATACTCCAATTATATATGTTATGCCTTGTTGCTTGCATATTCTTACTGTATATATCTATAAAAATAGGAAAGCATAGGTAAATCACTGGACGTGAAAGTGAATGGACAGAGATAATCAAGTTAGAAAGAGTTATTGGATTAAAAGAAAGATAGTTGGAACTAACAGCCTGTATGTATAATTAGGCATGCCCTTAGCTATCAATATTGTGTAGCATAAAATTGTTTGGAAACATATATTGGATCTTCTGTAATTGCAAGTGCAATAGTACATAATTTAGTTTTTTGTTAGGTTTAATTTTTTAAATATTATGCAATTTAATGTACATGTGTAATATTATATTTTTTTAATTATTGTATTGGAGAATTTTTATTTACAGAAATTAAATTATATAAATTATGATTCTGCATACAATAAATTAATTTGTTGGTTATACTGGCAGTAAATTGGTAAATACAAAATAAAAAATTAAATTATGTTATAATTTTGCGACGGATTCACGACAAACATGTGTCGCTAATATGCAATAAATTAAAAGTTGAAGAAATCCGTATTAGCGACTAACATTTCGCCGCTAATTTTTAAAGTAAATTTATAATTAGCAACAAAATTAGCGACGAATATTGTAGTCACCAAATATTATTATTATAATACCGACAACTAATTAGGAATATAAATAGCGACTGAAAAAAACAAATTAGCGACGAAATATTTCGTCACTAAATTAGTGACTGATTTTGAATTCCATCGCTAATATATTCGCGATTGGCCTTTTAGCGACTATTCATCACGGTGTCACTAATTTAAATTAGTGACGGAATATAGGTATTTAGCGACAAAATTGTCCGTCGCTAATTTGTAGTTTTTTTGTAGTGCTAGTTTCAAGATTAACATGTACAATCAGGTATATATAATTAAAATTGACCATGAACAGCTCTAAGAACATCTTGGGACTGTATATTAACATGTAATAATAATTATAATACCTAACTAATCATTTAAAATCATTTTTAAACTCAACCAATGCAAACAACTCAAAACAAAAAAATTTCAACATTACGTTTTATGTAACGAACTATAACACATCCAAAGCACTAAAACAAGCATGATTAGGCTCTGATACCACTGAAGGGATATCACATGGCATAAATAAAATGATCATACAGCAGAAAAATTAAAATTTTGATCATAAATGCCATGCAATATACAATATAGAATTGAAACATGCAATTTTAGGGTTTTAAACAAACTTACATGCTTGAATGTACTTCAAAACTTGATTTTGCAATGACCAATATATAAGATGGACTTATATATCTCTGATCTCGATCCCCAATGCCAAAGATGTTGCCTTTACACCACACCTCTCTATGCTCACACACACACTTGCAAAGAAAGCTTAAAACGATAGTGCTAGCTCTAATCTTTTTATATTTGGCAATGGGTATTAAAATAAAGACACAAGATCTAATCTTGTTCTTTCTAGGGTTCACAAATGGCTACCAAAAATCCAAGAGAAGAAGGAAGAATCCTTTCCCCTTGAGAGTGGCGGCAATGAGAGGAAAAACCTTACTAGGTCAAAATAAAATTAATCAATTTATATAACTAATTTTGGAATTCTTTTGGTGGCCGAAATCCCATTGGTTGTAGGTATTATTTTCAGCCTCCATCACTTCCTAATTAAGTGATTTAAATTAATTCAAATTCCTTTACTGTTTTAAATTCAAATTAATTTAAAATGGCATAAGACAAAATCAAAGTCCACTTATTTAGAGATTTTACACATGCCAAAATTCACTAGAATTTTACCCTTTGAATTTCGACTATACTCTCTCCTAATTAAGTGTTTCATCTTGATTCAAATGCTATTAGGATTTAATACTCAATTACCTTAATTATACCAAGATAATTAATTAATTGACATTAAACCTAGTAATGGCGATTTTCCCTCTCTCATGGACCAAGGTCCATTTAGCAATTTAATAACCATTATCCACATTAATTTGACTTTAAATAAAAGTCCAAATTAATGCCCAATATTTTATCTTAAATATTTTAAGCTCAATGGTTTGTGTGCGATCTTATAAGTCCATTTAATATTTGCAATGAATTAATAAATAATCCAAAGGCTATATATATTCTCTAGCAAGATATTATAGCATTCCAAATTAAATGAAAATCCAAATGGAATTTAGTGACCTAATGCAATTTTGCATAGTCCCTTATCCATAAATATCAGAATTAATATAAGGCATGGAACTAGTCTTCCTTACATACTAATTCCTTTCTTGATATATCAGTGACAAAGAACTAATCCCTTTACTTCTCTCATGCTCTCTAACATGAATTAGTGCATGCCCAATCATACCCATACTTGTCACCCTATTACGAGTACGTTAGGTGTATGTCAATGTACACAGTAATTCATAAAGAGTTTCATAGAGATTTTAGGTCTAAGAACTCCGATGCAAAACTTGCACATAAGAAACACTTATGACTTATACCATGTAGTGTTCTCATGAACTAATCGAATCCAGATACCATGTTCTAAACATATATATATGATCTCTTATTAACACTTTAGTCCTTATGATCCATAAGATAGAACTCAACTTATCAGAAAGAGCATACTAGTCTTAATTCATTTGTTATTCCCATAACAATGATTGACTAGGGATATTTAGAATGAAGTCTCAATTATTTCAAGGTCCTACAACCATATGCCTCACCAATGATAACTTAAACTGAAACAATATTCTTGGATAGTTCTATCATTTGATATACACAAGAATACAATAGATAAAACAAATGCCTCATTTATTAACCTAAATGTTTTATAACAATGTATTGGGGCTAGGGCTTACACTAACACTTATTTAGGCCAAAAATGGAGGAAAGGAACTCATGAGTTGTCATCATAATTTAAGCCAAATAAAAACTACCATATACTTTCCTAATTATGCTCTTCATGCCCATATAAATTTCTCTCACTAATTTCATCTAAAACTCATAAAATCATAAAATTTTACTTAACCTGTTTTACCTTATTTCTTAAATTCTTGACTTTCTCTTGCTAGAATTCTTTCTCTAGGTTGAAGAGGATTAAATTTTGAGTATATGATCAAAATTTGGGTTGGAGATTTGAAGAAAGAAAGCTTAAGTGAGTAAAAAATGGATGAGAAGGGAGTGAAATGGTGGTTCAGATTTCAATAATAAAAGGGGAGAAGATGCTATAATTTTTGAGAGATTTCTAGACATTTATAGCTATTAATTGGTGGTCTTTTATATGTGAAATGAATGGCTAGGATTCATCCATTTACTATTGAATCCAAAGGCTTTAAATTAAGCCACATGTCACCCATACACCCACTTGTGCATATCCTACTACTTTAAGCTTGCACACACCTAATCATAACTTTATTTTAATGACATTTATATCCTTATATGACCAAAATTATCGAATTTAACCTCCCAATTAACCCAATCTTGACTTTACACCTTGAACATAAGATTTTTGTTTCTAATGTCAGAATGTCCTGAAAAGTTTTCCATACGTGCACTAGCATACTTAGAAATACGTTGTTAAAATTTCAGCCAATTTTGACATTGTTTCGATATACTTCTGGCTTCGAAAGCCTGTGCAGCTTGTCATAAATCCAAAATTTGAAATCCCAAAACTACCAGAACACTTATTTTTCACCTTAAATAGTTTATTTAGATTATTACTAACATATGAATGCCATCGGAATAATTTTTGAAGGTCAGTACACTCATTCAGAGCCCGATCAAACTTTCAATCGATCCTTTTTACGGTACCGAGAAAAAATTTCTCTATTCCGTTTAAGGATCGATCTAAGCTCATTTTTTTTCTCAAACTGTACCATCGGACTCCATTTAACATTTACTTTCATAAACTACTCTTAAACAAAACTGTTCGTCTGGTCACCCATCCTAGGATTTTCCTAGTCCGAGCACGTTTAACCTTTACAATTTTTCAATTTTCCTATCTTATCAACTCTGATTATTTTGAAATTTATTCTAGGATAATTATTCATGCTCGACATTGTGCCGTACATAATAGATGCAAAATTTGCAATGTATGTTTATACACGGACGGAAACACAAATATATGCATAGGTAGCTGATACATAATGCTAGTGGCGGTGTATACTAGCTGGGTTAACAAAATCACCCAAAAACATTATCTCATAAATTATTAAAGTAGCTAATAGTCTAACTCTCATCCTCAATCACTTACTCATTTATTTACGACTAGAAGTTACAACTATCTCTCGAGATATCTAAAGGGATAGGTAGCAGTAAAACTGCCCTTTTGAGTTCACTCATTTCATATGGCATGTACATAAGTTATTTGTAACAATCCTTTATTCCTATACACCCACTCCGATTTTAGGATCGCCTAAACCAAGCTCAGATACCATTAAATGTAACACCCTATCCTCATCCATAATTTTCACATATTTTACAGAATTAATATTCAATCATTCACATATCATTCGAATGCACATATACTAGTATTTATAACATTATTTATACAATAATAACTATAATTCTTAAATACCATACACTCACTACAAATTAAACTGCTTCAGTTTATGCAATCCCAACCGTCTTTATGTACATGCCCTTCGATTTTTCCTCTTCACGTCCCCAATTTTTCGTTCCTACACGCAGTCAACAAACCGCAAGTTAAGCAACATTGTTGCCTAGTGGTGGATACAACTATACAAGATTTCATTCAAATAAATTTTTATTTTATTATTTGATGTATTTATTACCTTATTTAACTCATTATATATATAGCTATTTTATTGGAAATACCACTTTATTCACAGTACTTATATACCCACATACATATTTAGTTTTCTTCTTTTCGTTTCTGTCATTACTTGATCTTTAATATTGATATTGTTTCTCATTCCATATCTTTTTATACACATATTTCTAAATTTTTCACTAATTCTCATATCTTTAACGCAACTATTTTATTGATCTCCTCTTATCACAATTTATTTTATTAACATAAATTCATTTTAGTGCATATTTTTAATTATGTAATTTAACTTTAGTATCCGTATAAAGTACCTTTATTCACTAATTACATAATACTTTATTATATTATCTTCCTTTCGCTTTTTACATAGTCATTAAATTCGGTTTGTTTTTTCCCATATGTCACTTAGGCTTTATATGTTTCTAAGTTATTAGCTAAATTCTTATTCTGATCACACTCGTCTTTTTGTTATATCCTGTCTTATTTTTACAATTTGTTCAAATTTTTCCTTTTTAATATTCCTTACTATGAAAAAGGTTTTTACTATGAAATGCCTTTTTCTTTCATTTCAATTCTTAAATTTCCTCGACTTTTGAATCCATTACAATTTATCTTATTTATACCAAATTTACTCAAATTCTTCTTTTGCCCCTTTTTGTCCAATTCTAAATTTTGATTCCTATTAACTGATTCTCCGTTAATTACTTTACTTTATTTTATTCTTTACTTCACAATCAAAATTTTTCCTCTATTCTTTAATACAAAATAATTTACAAAAGTATCTTCTCGTTCAATTTTATGTTTAGAAATTCACCATTTGGCCCCAAATTTGTAGTTCCTCACAATCACAGTTATTTAAAATTTTAAGTTCTTTTATTTAATCAGTTCTCATATTTAATCTTTTCTTGCCAACTTTTATATATTTCATATTTTAATGGTACAATACAATTAAATCCCTAATTTTTTGTTGCTCATCACATTTAACTTTATTTGTCACAATCACATTTTCTCATCATCCTTTAATACTAAATAATTTACGAATTTATTTTCTCATTTAAATCTCATTTTCTCAATTTTACTATTTGATCTCCGAACTAGTAATTTATTCCAAATCATTGTTATTTATTCTTCACTTTTGACTAAATTTCTTTTATACATATTATCATATTTAATTCCACTTATTTTTCCACTTGATGGAAATGTACACTTTAATCCTTATTATTTCTTTTTTTTCTTTTTTTTCACACTAAGTAATTTTAGTTTTGATCAAATAAGTTTCTTTTTCCTTCTCACTTCAAATTATTAACAAAAATTTATGAAAAATTGCAATTAAGTCCCTAAAGTTTATTTTTCTTAATTTTTAATCAAATTAACTTCAATTTTGACCCAGTTGACTTCCTTTGACTTACACAATTTAATATATATGCACAATTCTATTTTAGTCCTACAATATTTGACTTTTATCTTATTTTGATAAAATTGATCTCAACTTTGTTTAATTTGACTTTTTATTAAATTTAAGTGCATAAATTACATTTTGATCCCTTAAAATTTTTTTGGGATGGCAAATTACAGTTTGATCCCGGTATTTATATTTATTTATGATTTTACCCTTTTTCACCTATTCACTTAATTTAATTTCTTTATCCACTATAGCAGAGGAAAAATTTCAATTTTGCTCCTGCTCTATCACCTAATCATCTTTTATCCTTTTTAAGTCTCTTAACTATATTTCCACTTTAACACTCCTTTAAATTTTTGTGTAACATTTTCTTTTTACATAATTTACTTTTTGCTCCTTATTTCTTTACATAATTACGATTTTACCTTTTTTGGTTAAATTGACTATTTTACCCTCAGTTAATCACGTAATTCTGTTTTTCCCCTTTTTGTTCATTTAAATCTTATTTTATTTCTATTCACCTTTATACTACTATAATTACCCTTTTTTACTCAATTCACATAAAATTTTACAGTTTTGCCCTTAGTTGACAACAGTGGGAAACCATAAACTGGATAAGTGGAATAGTAAATGTAGTACACTTAAAGGACCTTACAACTGGGGTACGATACCATTCTCCTGTGTAGTCATATAATAAGCCGGCTAAACAATATTTTCAGTACAATAACAGTTAGAATATAGTAATATCATAGGGTAAATGCCCTTATGGCTAGCCATATTATCCTAGAGCTAGATCACCCACAAAACACTAAGGGCATTATTAATTATCATATATTATTATATTTTTCCACGATTATTTATTTTTATCATACCACATTAATCATTTTATGCCTCATTTGCATTCATATAGGCTTGTAAATGACATATTCATCTCATATACACTATTTGGCCAACATAATAAATCACAACTACAAAACTTTTTTTTCTTCAATTTCATACCGTATGCATTTTAATATTCACTTTAAGCCATAATATATTAAAATACATCCATTTCGCAATTAAATTATTAAGTTCCAATCACTTTCCACATTATGTAACTGTCTCAAAAATTAGTACATTTATCATTTTTCATTCTATTGAATACTATTACACTTCTCATACCTTAAGTTGATTAAATATCATCAAATGCCCAATTAACTATCAATTTTCACTAAGGTACCTTAAGGAACCCTATTCGGCCACCATGACTTAATTCCTTTTTATTTTAATTCCTCCATTCATTTAAGCTTTTAATAAGTTATTTTGACATTATATCTTGTTAGATTAGTTTATTTCATTATTCCATGTAACATAGTTTAATTCCATAATGTAATATTTAATAGAAATTTGGAATTAAATATAAATTTTGTCATAACATGCTCAATTACTCTTTTAACACTAGAATTTCTTTTAATACTTTGTTAATTATCAAAATATCATATTAATTCCTTAAAATAACATTCGGCTACTAAAGAACATATCTCTTTTTATTTGTTTTCTTCACACTTTTAAGTTTTCCATGGCCTAATTCACCTTTATATCATGTTGTAATAATTTATTTCACTAGTTTACTCAATTATGTATAGTTACATAACGTAAATTTCATACCAAAATTCATATTTTAAATGAAATAAGGTGTAATTTGTATCCACTTACCTCTAAATAGCTTGAATCACTTCCATTCTTCCATTCTCTTTGCTTTTTCCTCCTTTAGCATAATTTTTCCCTTATTTTCTTCTTTAGGGTGAAAATGGAGCAAAGGAACCCGTGAGTTTTCATCATGATTTAAGCCAAATAAAAATTACCATACACTCTCCTAATTATGCCGTTCATGCTCATATAAATTTCTCTCACTAATTCCATCTAAAACTCATAAAATCATAAAATTTCACTTAACCTTTTTTACCTTATTTCTCAAATTCTTGACTTCCCCTTGCTATAATTCTTTCTTTAAGTTAAAGAGGATTAAATTCTAAGTATATGGTCAAAATTTGGGCTGGAGATTTGAAGAAAGAAAGCTTAAGTGAGCAAAAAATGGAGGAGAAGGGAGTGAAATGGTGGTTTGGATTTCACTAAGAAAAGGGGAGAAGATACTATAATTTTTGAGAGATTTTGAAACATTTCTAGCTATTTATTTGTGGTCTTTTTATATGTAAAGAATGGCTAGAATTCATCCATTTACTATTGAATCCAAAAACTTTAAATTAAACCACATGTCAGCCATACACCCACTTGTGTATATCCTACTACTTTAAGCTTGCACACACCTAATCATAACTTCATTTTAATGACATCCATATCCTCATATGATCAAAATTACCAAATTTAACCTCCCAATTAACCCGATATTAATTTTACATCCCGAATATTGAATTTTTGTTTCTAATGTCAGAATGCCCTGAAAATTTTTCTCCACGTGCACTAGCATACTCAGAAATATGTGGTTAAAATTTCGGCTAATTCCGACATCGGTTCAATATATTTTTGGCTTTGAAAGCCTGTGCAGCCAGTCAGAAATCCAAAATTCAAAATTTTGAAACTGCCAGAGCACTTATTTTTCACCTTAAATAGTTTATTTAGATTATTACTAACATATGTATGTCATCACAATAATTTTTGAAGATCAATACACTCATTCAGAGTCTGGTTAAACTTTCGATCAACTCTTTTTATTGTACTGAGGAAAAACTTATCTATTCCGTTTAAGGATTGATCTAAGCTCATTTTCTTCTCAAACTGTACCATCGGACTCCGTTTAACATTTACTATCACAAACTACTCTTAAACAAAATTGCCCGTCTGGTCATCCATCCTAGGATTTTCCTTATCTAAGCACGTTTAACCTTTACAATTTTCCAATTTTCCTATCTTATTCAACTCCGATTATTTTGAAATTTATTCTAGGATAATTATTCATGCTCAACATCGTATTGTACATAATAGATGCAACATTTGGGACATTACAGTACTACCCCACTAATAGAAATTTTCATCCTCGAAATTTATTTGAATGGCAAAATTATAATTACTACTGTCTCATGATTTCTCGAATTTTCAAATTATTTTCTCCACATTATGACGGGTTCAGAGCACTTTAATATAACATATGTCTATTCTTTAACTGACTGCTTCATCAACCCCAGTTATCAATAGTCTTTCATCAATTAACAAATCTTTTATCTAATGGTAGTTGAACTTTTTTTAACCTTTTAATCGAATTTTTATTAACTATACTACACTTTTTAGCTCTAGCTCATCCTTACTTCTATTGCTCAATTCTAATGTTGGACTTCTGCTTGTTGTGGCAAGCAGTATGATGCATCAATTTCTCAATGCACAACTTATTTATAAACTTTATCAAAATATTTCCTTTATCTGACGTATCATTTAGTATATATATTCTCTTTATTAAGAGAAGGTCTACGTTTATTGTCCACTCATGATTGGTTCAATAACTAATAGAAATCAAGCATCTCTTTGATCTTTATGTGGCCTTACTTGACGTAATCTGATGAAATCTATACTGGGTTTCAGCTATAACCCCTCGCTAGTATAACGAAACCGCCACTTCCACACTAAATGTAAGGCATGTAACTGAATGACTGTGTAATGACAAATGCATATATGTACTGTGAAGCATATGACTATACGATTGAACTATATGTATGTATGTCGTATGTCTATGCACGAATGAAAATGCAAATGTACGCATAGGTAGATGATGCATAGTGCTAGTGGCGATGTATACTAGCTGGGTTAACAAAATCACCCGAGATATGTTATCTCATAAATTATTAAAGTAACTAAGAGTTTAACTCTCGTCCTCTATCACTTACTCATTTATTTATGACTAGAAGTTACAACTATCACTTGAGATATCTAAAGGGACATGTAGCAGTAAAATTGCCCTTTTGAGTTCACTCATTCCATATGGCATGTATGTAAATTATTTGTAACAATCCCTTATTGCTATACACCCACTCTAATTTTAGGATCGCCTAAATCGAGCTCAGATACCATTAAATGTAACACCCTATCCTCATCCATAATTTTCACATATTTTACAGAATTAATATTCAATCATTCACATATCATTCGCATACACATATACTAGTATTCATAACATTATTTATTTATACAATAATGACTATAATTCTTAAATACCACACACTAACTACAAATAAAACTGCTTCAGTTTAAGTGATCCCAACCGTCTTTATGTACATGCCCTCTTCGATCTTTTTTCTTCATGTCCCCAATTTTTCGTTCCTGTGCGCAGTCTACAAACCGCAAGCTAAGCAACATTGTTGCCTAGTGATGGATACAACTACACAAGATTTCATTCAAATAAATTTTTATTTTATTATTTGTTGTATTTATTACCTTATTTAACTCATTATATATATAACTATTTTATTGGAAATACCATTTTATTCACATTACTTGTATACCGATATACATATTTAGTTTTCTTCTTTTCGTTTCTGTCATTACTTGATCTTTAATATTGATACTGTTTCTCATTCCATATCTTTTTACACACATATTTCTAAATTTTTACTAATCTCATATCTTTAACCCAACTATTTTGTTGATCTCCACTTATCACAATTTTTTTATTAACATAAATTCATCTTAGTGTATATTTTTAATTATTTAATTTAACTTCAGTGTCCTTATAAAGTACCTTTATTCACTTATTATATAACACTTTATTATATTGTCTTCCTTTTGCTTTTTACGTAGTCATTAAATTCAGTTTGTTTTTCCCCATATGTCACTTAGCCTTTGTATGTTGCTAAGTTATTAACTAAATTCTTATTCTGATCACACTCGTCTTTTTGTTATATCATGTCTTATTTTTACAATTCGTTCAAGCTTTTCCTTTTTAATATTTCTTACTATGAAAAAAGTTCTTACTATGAAATGCCTTTTTCTTTCATTTTAATTCTTAAATTTCCTCAACTTTTGAATCCATTACAATTTATCTTATTTATATTAAATTTACTCAAATTCTTTTTTCCCCTTTTTGTCCAACTCTAAATTTTGATTCATATTAACTAATTCTCCGTTAATTACTTTATTTTATTCTTTACTTCACAATCAATTTTTTTCCATTATTCTTTTAGACAAAATAATTTACAAAGTTATCTTCTTGTTCAATTTTATTTTTAGAATTTCATCATTTGGCCTTTGAATTTATAGTTCCTCATAATCGCTGTTATTTAAAATTTTGGATTCCTCTTCTTTTTTAATCAATTCTCATATTTAATCTTTACTTGCCAACTTTTATATATTTCATATTTTAATGGCACAACACAATCAAATCCCTAAAGTTTTTTTTTTGCTCATCACATTTAACTTTATTTATCTCACAATCACATTTTCTCATCATTCTTTAATACCAAATAATTTACGAATTTATTTTCTCTTCTAAATTTCATTTTCTCAATTTTACTATTTGATCCTCAAACTTGTAATTTATTCCAAATCACTGTTATTTATTCTACACTTTTGACTAAATTTCTTTTATACTTATTTTTCATATTTAATTCCACTTATTTTTTCACTTGATGGAAATATTCAATTTGATCCTTATTATTTATTTTTTTTCTTTTTTTTTCACCCTAATTAATTTCAGTTTTGATTAAATAAGTTTCTCTTTCCTTCTCACTTCAAATTATTTACAAGAGTTTGTGAAAACTATAATTAAGTCCCTAAAGCTAACTTTTCTTAATTTTTAATCAAATTAACTTCAATTTTGATCTAATTGACTTTCTTTGACTTGCAATTTAATCTATATGCACAATTCTATTTTAGTCCCGCAATATTTAACTTTTATCTTATTTTGATCAAATTGATCTTAACTTTGATCAATTTGATTTTCTTTAACTTTTAATTAAATTTAAGTGCATAAATGGTATTTTGATCCCTTAAAATTTTTCTCAGGATGACAAATTATAGTTTAATCCTTGTATTTACATTTATTTATGATTTTACCCTTTTTTACCTATTCACTTAATTTAATTTTTTTATCCACTGTAGCAATGAAAAATTTTCAATTTTGCCCCTACTTTATCAGCTAATCATCTTTTATCCTTTTTAAGTCTCTTAACTCTATTTTCATTTTAACACTCTTTTAAATTTTTGTGTAACACTTTCTTTTTGCACAATTTACTTTTTGCTCCTTATTAACTTTTCTTAATTTTTAATCAAATTAACTTCAATTTTGATCCAGTTGACTTTCTTTGACTTACAATTTAATTTATATGCACAATTCTATTTTAGTCCCGCAATATTTAACTTTTATCTTATTTTGATCAAATTGATCTCAACTTTGATTAATTTGACTTTCGTTGACTTTTAATTAAATTTAAGTGCATAAATTATATTTTGATCCCTTAAAATATTTCTCGGAACGGCAAATTATAGTTTGATCCCTGTATTTACATTTATTTACGATTTTATCCTTTTTAACCTATGTACTTAATTTAATTTTTTTATCCACTATAACAGCAAAAAAATTTTAATTTTGCCCCTGCTTTATCACCTAATCATCTTTTATCCTTTTTAAGTATCTTAACTATATTTCCACTTTAACACTCTTTTAAATTTTTGTGTAACATTTTCTTTTTGCACAATTTACATTTTGCTCCTTATTTCTTTAAATAATTATGGTTTTACCCTTTTTGGTTAAATTGACTATTTTACGCTCAGTTAATCGCATAATTGTGTTTTTCCCCTTTTTGTTCATTTAAATCTTATTTTTCATCTTATTTTATTTCTATTCACCTTTATACTACTATAATTACCCTTTTTACTCAGTTCACATAAAATTTTATGATTTTGCTCCTAGTTAAAAACAGTGAAAAACCATGAACTGGATAAGCGGAACAGTAAATCCAATACACTTGAGGGACCATACAGCTGGGATACGATACCGTTCTCCTGTGTAGTAATATAATAAGCTGGCTAAACAATATTTTTAGTATAATAACAGTCAGAATAAAGTAATACCAAGGGGTAAATACCCTTATGGCTAGCCATACTATCCTAGAGTTAGATCACCCACTAAACACTAAGTGCATTATTAATTATCATATATCATTATATTTTTCCACTACTATTTATTTTTATCATACCACATTAATCATTTTATGCCTCATTTGCATTCATATAGGCTTGTAAATCACATATTCATCTCATATACACTATTCAGCCAACACACTAAATCACACCTATAAAATTTTTCTTTCTTTAATTTCATACCATATGTATTTTAATATTCACTTTAAGCCATAATATATTAAAATACATCCATTCCACAATTAAATTATTAATTTCCAATCACTTTCCACATTATGTAACTATCTTAAAAATGAGTACAATTATCATTTTTCATTCTAGTGAATAATATTACACTTCTCATACCTTAAGTTGATTAAATATCATCAAATACCCAATTAACTATTAATTTTCACTAAGGTACGTTAAGGAACCCTATTCGGCCACCATAACTTGATTCCTTTTTATTTTATTTCCTCAATTTATTTAAGCTTCTAATAAGTTATTTTGATATTATATCATGTTAGATTAATTTATTTCATTATTCCATGTAACATAGCTTAATTTCATAATTTAATATTTCATAGAAATTCCATAAAATGATGGAATTAAATATAAATTTTGTCATAACATGTTTAATTACTCTTTTAACACTAGAATTTCTTTTAATACTTTGTTAATTATCAAAATATTATATTAATTCCTTAACAATACTATTCGGCCACTAAAGAACATATCTTTTTTTTTTTTTGCTTTCTTCACACTTTTAAGTTTCTCATGGCCTAATTCACTCTCATATCATGTTGTTGTAATTTAATTCACTAGTTTGCTTAATTATGTATAGTTACATAGCATAAATTTCATACCAAAATTCATATTTAAAATGAAATAAGGTGTAATTTGCATCAACTTACCTCTAATTAGCTTGAATCACTTCCATTCTTCCTTTCTCTTTGCTTTTTCCTCCTTTAGCATCTTTTTTCCCTTGTTTTCTTCTTTAGGCCGAAAATGGAGAAAAGGAATCCATGAGTTTTAATCATGATTTAAAGTAAATAAAAACTACCACATACTTTCCTAATTATGCTCCTAATACTTATATAAATTTTCCTCACTAATTCCATCTAAAACTCATAAAATCATAAATTTTCACTCAATTTTCTTACCTTATTTTTCAAATTATTGACTTTTTCTTGCTATAATTCTTTCTCTAGGTTGGAAAGGATCAAATTCTGAGTATATGTTCGAAATTTAGGCTAGAGACTTGAGGAAAGAAAGCTTAAGTGAGCAAAAAATGGAAGAAAGGGGAGTGAAATGGTGATTTGGATTTCACTAAGAAAAGTGGAGGAGATGCTGTAATTTTTGAGAGATTTCCAGACATTTCTAGCTATTTATTTCTAGTTATTTATAGGTATTTTTTTATATTTGAAATATATGTCTAAGATTCATCCATTTACTATTGAATCCAAAGGCTTTAAATTAAGCCACATGTCACTTATACACCCACTTGTGCACATCCTACTACTCTAATCTTGCACACACCTGAATATAATTTTATTTTAATGACATCAATATCCTCATATGACCAAAATTACCGAATATAACCTCCTAACTAATTCAATCTCAATTTTTCATCCTGAATATTGAATTTTTGTTTCCAATGTCAGAATTTCTTAAAATTTTTTTCTACATGCACTAGCATACTCAAGAACACGTGGTTAAAGTTTTGGCCAATTTTGACATCATTTTGATATACTTTTGGCTTTGACAACCTGTGCAACCAGTCCGAAACTCGAAATTTTAAAACTGCCAAAACACTTATTTTTCACCTTAAATAGTTTATTTAGATTATTACTAACATATGTATGCCATTGAAATAATTTTCGGAGGTCAATACACTCATTTAGAGTTCAATCAAACTGTCAAACAACCTTTTTTACGGTGCCAAGGAAAAATTTTTCTATCCCCTTTAAGGGTCGATCTAAACTCATTTTCTTCTCAAATTGTACCACCGGACTCCATTTAACATTTACTTTCATAAACTACTCTTAGGAAAAACTGCCCGCCGAATCATCCATCCTAGGATTTTCCTGGCTTAAGCACGTTTAACCTTTACATATTTTTCAATTTTGTTGTCTTATTCAACTTCGATTATTACAAAATTTATTCTAGGATAATTAGTCATGCTTGACATCATGCCATACATAACATATGCAAAATTTGGGACGTTACAGCTATATTTTCGGTTAAGCTCCTATTGGTTCATCTTTTTTAACTTTATTTATTTGCAAATTGGCCTCTAAATTTCACTTAATCATTTAATTGCATCCACTCTTATCTCATTTAACACATTAGTCCATTTTTAAGTTATTTCCATGAACATTTAACACAATTGACAAAAATTATCGAATTACCCTCAACAATAACATAAATACCGAATACTTCCTTACGACACAATTAATGCTTTTATACCTTAAAACTCACATAATCATTTGTTTTTATTCTTTTAGGGTATATTTTGAGTCCTTATAGGGACTCTAAGAATTCTAATTGAACTAGGACTTTAAGAGTTCTAATTTAACTGGGACTCTAAGAGTTATAATTGAACTGGAACTCTAAAAGTTCTAATTGAATTAGGACTTTAAGAATCTTAATCGAACTGTGACTTGTAGAGTCTTAGTCTAACTATGACTCATGATTTAAACTCTTTTAACCTATACTTTTAAATTCTTAATTGATATTCATCATACATCATTGTACAAGTCATGAAAGATTTCTAATCAAGCATCTTGACTACTCAAATAATAGGAATTCACTTTTACCCTTTCATATCAAGTTTCCATATAATCACTCATTTCACCATTTTTCTAATTTCATTCATGAATTGAATATAGACATGTATCAATTCATTCATGAACTTATTGTATTCTTATACTTTTCATTTTTATTCTTAAAATTCCCTTGTGAATCTATTCCACCTTGTATGCCACCTTAGCTAAAGTTTTTTTGAACAAAGATGTATAAAAATATTTAAGATAGAATTCCCCCTATAACTAAAGTGGTGAATCATTTTATTGGTTACTCAACTACCTCTAAATACTATATGTTATACCAATCATCGAGCTATATATACCCTTTATAGAGTAAAAACATAGAAGTCAAAATATAATACTTGCTACCTAAGATACCTTGGCGAACTCAAATTCAAGGATACTTGCACAACTAATATGATAAGATATTTCAATGATATAGTATAAGTATCCATGTGAAGTTTCTTATTATAGATCTTTAATGTACTCGTTCTTCTAACAAGTATCCACATGTTAACTTTGACCATCTCAACAATCACAAATAATGAGAACTATTGCTTGAACAATTCAAGAAGTATAACATGTGATAGTTTATCCATACTAACAATGTCTTGTCTTCTTAATACTATGATTAGAGATAATTTAGGTATTAACTTATTTACATATAATAGGCATTTCATATCATAAACTTTTTATAATTACCTTTGTATTGTGTTTGTATACTAAGGACTACATACACATGCAAATGTTAATACACAAAGCACTAAAGAATGCTTGAATGCCTTATTATTATATAAAATATGTTATACATGGATAAAAACCCTATTACATATGGGTTCTAGGGCTTATCTCTAACACACCATTTGTGTATACATTGATGTATACATTGCATACCCTTTGTGTATATAATGTATACATTGATACAATCTATGTATACACTGTATACCCTTTGTTTATACACTGTATACCCATATAAAAAGCCTAGAAAAAATATTTTTAAATGAAATTTATAAGGTATACGTTCACAATAATGAACATTAGAAATTTTGAATAATGAATTTGTATTATTTTTTAAAAATAATTGTAAATTTACAAATAGCATTAAAATGAAGAATGAAACATTTATGGTAGAATACCATTTTTCCTTCTTTTTTAAGGCAATGATGTAACATTTCTTTTTTGAAATATCTCTGCATGTTTTTCAATTGTAGTCATATTTCCACATTTTTCACACTTTATTTTATTTTTATTTTCCCATGTTGCTTTGATTCTCCAATTCTTTGGTCCTCCAAACTTTGTTCTTCCATTTGGTCATAAGACAACTTCATCTTGAATATTTGTAAGTATGTTCCATGTATTTTAATTAGAAATTGGATTAAAAATACCTTTATACATGGCTAACAATGTGTCTTTGGTGTAGTATGATATGCAATATGCATAACATACTAGTTTCTATCACTTTGTTACCGTTGATGCATGTAGACATGACATTTCATCCATTTGAAACCTATTTCATGTACATGTTCTTCCTTTAATATTCACAATATTTGTTTTTTGAATTTGATAGATTGCAAATTAAATACTATTGGATGGCTTAACCTACATTAAAAAACATATTTAAAATAAAAATATAATATAGAACTATTATAGTTGTATACTAAACTTCAACTTGAGAAAATTTTTTAAAAATTTTAAACCAACAAATATTTATCAAAAAATATGTTACATAAGGTATATCAATAATATAAATTTTAAGTTTAAGGATTATACCTTTATTTTTAGTGAAATACTAGTCTTTTTTCAGCTTATCTTCATGATTTTTAAGTAGTTTTATAAAGGTTGCTAATATTATATCTTTATTTGTGCAATTTTATTCTTGAGTTAAAGTATGTACGTACTCCAATAATGTTGCAATTGGTAAATCTTTATTTCTTTGTTTGCTGCATTCATAAACTCAACTATGTTTGATGTCATGGTTGAAAATTTATTGCTTACATAGTATAATTTGGACCATTTCCATAAAAATATTTTTCTAGATATAGAGTCTAGTACATGGGTCAACCTTGTCTAGCTTAGACATATTATATTCAAAATCTTTTTTTGTGTATGATGCAGTTGCCCTAAATAAGAGTTCTTTAATTTTTTATGGATTTTTTAATTTTATTTTTAAGTTGTTCAACAAATGGTAGACACATATGTAATGACTAACTTCTGAATATATTTTTTTCACATCATTTCTAATGCTTTCATACCTATCTAATATGATACACATACTAGGTCTTACTTCATATGTTTGTCTAAATTTTATGTAAAATCATTTATAAAATGCATCATTTCCTGAATCAATTACAAAGAATGCTAATGGAAAGTTTTTATTGATTGCATTCTATGTTGATGCTGTGATCATCATGGCCCTATATGTTGATTTTTAAAAAAAGTATCATCAACAACTATCAATGATCTATAATATTCCCAATCTTTTATAAAATGCAGATAGAGCTATAGAAACATAAGGCAATGACTTATCTTTTTGAGTTTCCAGCTTCGTAAATAAACCGTGAGTTATAGCTTTTAGCACGTATAAGTATCTGGGCAAAAGTGTATAGGAATTAGATGGGTTATCTCTGATGTTTTCCAAAACCCTTTCCTTTGATCTCCTATCTTTTACATATTTAGTTTGATTTCATAGTTATTTTGCATGTCCTATATTATATTTGCTGGAGTATATATGGTTTTGGCATTCATATATTTTTTTTTGGACAATATCACCAATAAGAGTTGATGTGGCTTGCCTCTTGCTTTTTTATTATTTTTTTTTATGTTTTTTTTCATTCTCATTTTTTCTTTAGACATATACATATTACATTTAGTCTATATACAATATGACTACGTATTTATAATTCTACATCCGTATATGGGTCTTGAGAATCTTAGAGTGCTCGTCGAAGAGGAGGAGTACTGCCTTCGGATGAATTAGTTCTTTCTGCTGAAATGCGATTGATAATAGAATTGACTTTGTCTTCTATAGAGGTTAATGATAATAAATTGACAATTTGATTTTTATCTGTAATGAATCTTGTTGGACAAGTTGAAGATAAAGTTGTTGATGCTGGCTACTCTAAATAATTAATAACTGCTTGTCTATTTGGTTTCGTAACATCAAAACTGTCCCACCATTTTACTCTAAATTCGCAATAAAGAATTGGTAACTAATTAACCTGCTTCGAAATGTGATAGGTCCAAGAAACAATCCATGGAACCTTAAAAATTGCATAATATTTTAAAAGATTATCTGGAGCGCCGGGATTACAGTAAGTAGTAAACTTGACAGAAGCTTCTCTGATCTGGAATGGAGTTGCTTTAATGATCAAACCAAAATAACTAAACCATCTGATGAACCAATTTGGGAGAATACCGCCGAACTAAAGAAAAAATTAAAAGTTTACCATGTTTAAATATACTGCATCCAGAAGCTTTTCTAATAATTGAAATAGATGCTAGTGATATAGGTTAAGGTGGTATTTTAAAACAAAAACGAAAGGAAACAAACAAAGAAGAATTAGTAAGATATTATTCAGAAAGCTGGAGTCAAACTCAAAAGAATTATTCAACTATCAAACAAGAGATTTTAAGCATTGTTTTATGCATCAAAAAGTTTGAAGATGATTTATACATGAAAAGATTTTTGTTATGAATTGATTGTTTATCAGCAAAATATATTTTAAAAAAAGATGTCAAAAATTTAATTTCAAAATAGATTTTTGCAAGATGGCAAGCTTTACTTAATAACTTTGATTTCGAAATCGAATTCATCAAAGGAAAAGATAATAGTTTACCTGATTTTCTTTCTCATAGGGCAAATGAGTTCTAATAAGAAAGTTTTGACAAAAACTATATTATCAACAGGAAATTCATTATCATCAGAAAATTTTCAACAGAATCATCCACTCATACCTCCCCTATTAGGACCATATCTAGACCTTTATTTCCAGTAACACCTTCTTTTCCTCCACTTCAAAGACCTCAAACTTTTTCACCCTCTGCACTTCCTCGACCATACTCATCAGCTTTAGCTTCACCTTCTTCTCCTGTTTCTCCTGTAGTTTATTCACCTTCTACTAAAACTTCTTCTCCTTATCATATGAATCAGAAAATATTATTTATTAAATTTTTAGAAGCAGAAGAACTTCATATATCAGAGAGTCAGAGTTTTTATAGATTAATAGATCATGTTTTCTCCAACAGGTGGCATTTTCATGAGGAAGATCAAAGTAAAACAAGAGAGTATTATGAAGCCATATTAGTAGATACTGAGTCAGTAGAAATAGAACATAATTATGATAAGAAAGATAAGAATAGGATTACTTATAGTAAGGTTAAAATTATTCATTGCATTACTCAATCAGAATAGGGATCACGGCCATATCAGTTGAAGACGTTATCAAGGTGTGTATATACATATTTATGTATGTGTACATATATATATATATATATATATATATATATGATGGAAAAATATGATGGAAATTACTTGTGAAAATTACTGAAAATTACTTGTGTAACACTATCCCCTCCGGGCTTTGATACCACTAAAGGTGCTCTGATACCAATTAACTCAGGATCGGTCACTTTAAATTCAGGGATTAACTTAAATAAACTTAAATCATGTTAAATTTTTGATCTATAAGTTATAACTCTGTCAGTATAATTAACATATAGGTATTAATTTTTTCTTATTTTCTAATTCCATAATTAAATTTTTATTTCTATTGATCATCTTATTATTATTAATCTAAAGGTATTTTACTAAGATTTCTAATGTATCTATTTATTAAATATTGCTTATGCATAATTATGTTATCATAATCATTAATTAATTCATACCATCCTTGAGCAGGGAATGACATTAATTCTTTTATATCAACAATTATATCATTTTTTATACTTTCTATTTTAAGTTTTAATATTTTTATGTCAAAATATAAGGCAACTATTTGATCATAAGCATCTCTATAAATACGTTTTATAAATCCATTTTTTAAATATCTATTAGGCCTTAAAAAATTCTAATAAATAATACTATAGTAATTTGAAAATTTCTGCATCAATTTCATAGAATATTTTATAAATTTGGGAAACGATCTGCAGGAATACTAGGAATAAAATTAATCCAAATATCAATTAAATTCATTTTCTTATGAAAATCTTGACAATTAGAAAATTCATTTGAATGAAAACAATGTAAACTTTCATGCATATCAATTAAATGAGTTTTTAAACTAATTAATTTTCGTTTAAGTAAGAACATATCTTGATTACTATTAAAATCAATTGAATATAAACCATTTAAAAATTTATCAAAGAACTAAGACATAATTAAAATGAAATACCTGATGTATTATAATCTGATGATAATACAGAATCTGATGAAGTATTAGGGTTACAAGTACAAGCTCCTGAGAATACAAGTTGTAAATCTAAGGTTCTATTACAAAGGGAGGTTGATGATACAAGAGATTTTTTATTTTTTTCTCTAATTTTGAACACATAAAACTTTGTGAATGACTTTTCGTCTGAAAGGTTATATCTGAACTCTTGAAAATCTACCTTCTTATACTTGAATAAAGTTAATGTTGAATCCCTTGTGATAATTGCATAAGGATAAAACTGACTACGAATGCTAATAGCTGTCTCTGAAGATAAAATAATTGCACCGTGTTTTGTTCGTGTTGAAACCGTGTTTTAAAAATAAAGGCTTTTGAAAAGATAAAAGATAAAATGAAACATATCTTTTGAAATCATTTGATAAAAGGTAAAGTAATAAAGACTTAAATAGTAAAATTACTATTGAAATAGTAAAATTACTATTTAATTACTATTCACTTCTTTTGAAAATTTGTTACGAGAAAAAGGTTTAAAACAAAGCCTACAATTTTTGACTTTTCTTTTCTTTTTCTTTTTCTTTTTTTTACATTTGCATTAGATTTGTCTTTTGCATTCACATTTACATTTTATATGTATATATACATTACATTTAGTATTTATACTATATGACTACGTATATACTTTATAATTCTACATCTGCATACAGATCTTGAGAATCTTCAAGGGCTCTTTGAGGAGGAGGAGTACTGCCTTATGATGAGTTAGTCCTTTATGCTAAAATAAGATTGAGAATATAATTGAATTCGTCTTCCGTGGATGCTGATGATAATAAATTGACAATCTAATTTTTATCTGTAATAAATCCAGCTGGTGCATTTGATGATGATGCAGTAGAGGCTGGTTGTTCTAAATAATTAATAACTACTTGTCTGTCGGCCTTCTTAACATTAAAACTATCCCACCATTTTACTCGAAATTCACGATAAAGCATCGGTAATTGATTAACTTGTTTAGAAATGTGATAGGTCTATGAAACAATCTATGGAACCTTGAACATTGCACAATATTTTAAAAGATTATCTGGAGTTCCGGGATTACAGTAAGTAGTAAACTCGACAAATGCTTCCCTGATCTGGAATGGAGTTGCTTCAATGATTAAACCAAAATAAATAAACCATCTAATGTACCAATTTGGGAGAACGCCACTAAACTTATGTGAAAAGTAAAAGAACCATGAATGTTGAAAATTCCTTAAGTAGAATGCTTTATACCATGCTTCTTGATAATCATAATAGCTATATACTAACTTGGGAGGATATCCTAATAACGTCTTCAACTGATATGGCCTTGATCCCCATGAATAATCTTAACCTTACTATAAGTAATCCTATTTTTATCTTTCTCATCATAATTATGTTCTATTTTGACTGACTTAGTATCTACTAATATGGCTTCATAATACTCTTTTGTTTTACTTTGATTTTCCTCATGGAAATGCCAACTGTTTGGAAAAACATGATCTATTAATCTATAAAAACTCTGACTTTCTGATATATGAAGTTCTTCGGGTTCTAAAACTTTAATAAATAACCTAGTCTGATTCACATGATAAGGAGAAGAAGTTTTAGTCGAAGGAGAATGTACTATAGGAGAAACAGGCGAAGAGGGTGAAGCTAAAACTGATGAGTATGGTCTTGGAGGTGTAGAGGGTGAAAATGTTTGAGGTCTTTGAAGTGGAGGAAAAAAGGCGTTGTTGGAAATAAAGGCCTGGATAATGTCCTAATGGGTGGAGGTACTAGTGGATTATTCTGTTGAGAATTTCCTGATGATAATGAAGTTTTTGTCAAAACTTTCTTATTATAACTCATTTTTCGAGAAAGAAAATCAGGTAAACTATTATCTTTTCCTATGATAAATTCGATTTTGAAGTCAAAATTACTAAGTAAAACTTGCCATCTTGCAAAAATTTGTTTTGAAATTAAATTTTTAACATCTTTTTCTAAAACATATTTTGCTGATAAACAATCAATGTGTAGTAAAAATCTTTTCATGCATAAATCATCTTCAAACTTTTTTTATACACAACACTATACTTAAAATTTCCTTTTTGATAGCAGAATGATTCTTTTGAGTTTGATTCTAGCTTTCTGAATAAAATCTTACTAATTCTTTTTTGTTGGTTTCATTTCGTTTTTGTTTTAGAATACCACCATAACCTATATCACTAGCATCTGTTTCAATTATAAGAAAAGCTTCTGGATGAGGTATATTTAAACATGGTAAACTTTCAACCTTTTCTTTAATTTCCTTAACTATACTAGTATGTTTTTTTATCCATGGTTCAGGTTTCTTTTTCAATCTATTGTATAATGGTTTACATAATTTTCCTAAATCTTTGAAAAAATCATGAACATAATTTAAACATCCTAAAAATCTTTGTAATTGTTTCTTATCTTTTATTTCGTCTGGAAATTTATTAGTAAATTCTAAACTTCTATTTATTGGTTTAATAGTTCCTTGATCTATATCATGTCCTAAAAACCTAACTTTAGTCTGGAAAAGTTGCATTTTTGGTGCAGAAACTACTAATCCATTTTAATAAATTAAGTGGAAAAATATGTTGACTTATTGATTTTGAAAAACTTAATACATCGTTTATGTAAACTATTGAGAAATCATGTATTGGTCTTAAAATGTCATTCATAATATTTTGAAATTCTGAAGGTGCATTTTTTAAACCAAATTGCATAACATTCCATTCATAATGTCCAAATGCAACATTAGAGCTTGTCTTATACCTATCTTCTTCATCAACTTGTATTTGCCAAAATTCTGATTTCATATCAAATTTTTAAAAAATATTTGCATCATATAACTTTTTTAATAAATCTCTTTTATATGGTATAGGGCATCTTATCCATTGTAAAACTGCATTTAAAGGTTTATAATTTATTATTAACCTAGGTGTACCTCTTTTTATTTCTGCTGCATTCATAACATAAAATGTTGAACATGACCAAGGTGACTTAAAATCTCTTATCAATCCTTTTTCCTTTAAATCTTGTATTTCCTTTCTACAAAATTTTTCTAAATCTGGTGTCATTTTAATTACTTGAGATTTTTTTGGAATTTTCTTTTCATCAAAGTCTTTTATGTAAGGTAATTTTATTACATGTTTTCTATTCCAAAAAGCATTGTACCCTGGTGCACAAATTTCACTTGAGAATGTATTTTCAAATTCTTTATTTTTTTCTCTTATTTCTGGGCTATCTAATTGTTCTTTTATTCTTTTTCCTTGTATTTCTTTTATGAGAAATTTAATATGTTTTTGTTTATTTTTTAATAAATTAATTTCTTGAATATTTTTTCTTACATGACTAATATCTCTAGATACTATTAGAAATGCAAATTCGAAAAGAATTTCTTTATCTAAGATCTTTATCTTAATTCCATCATCTCCTACCTGAAAAAGGATATAACATTGTAATAAAAGGTGTTCCTAATATAACTCCAAAATTTAACTTTTTTACTAAAACTAAATGGGTTTTGAAATAATATCCTTTATTGCAAATCTTAACTCTTGATAATTTATAATTAATTATTAACTTTGATCCATTAGCGGTACCTAATCTTTCGAAAGTTTTTTCATAATATTTAGTTGGAATTAAACCTTCCTGAATACAATTTTGATCTGCTCCACTATCTATTAAGGCTAAAGCAGTTAAATGAAAATCATCATTAACAACTATATCTAATTTGACATACCACTTTAGATAATTTACTTGAGATAAGCTATTTATGTATTCATCTTGAGTGTCTTTAATATCAATACTAGAAGATACTATTCCTTTTAATTTTTTGTCTTCTTTAACAGAATTACTAAGACTAAGTTTGAAACTTTCTTCTTCTAAACTTTGAACTTTTCTTTTCAATATATTTACTTCTTGCCTTAATGTCTTAATTTCTTCCTGAAGATCTTGAATAGTTGATTCCTTCTTAATTTAAAATTTCCTAGTGTCAGCTAAATTATAAGATGTAAAATCTTTCTTCTCTTTTGAACTAATTATTTCTCTTAATCTAAGTAAATAATTTTTTTTTTATTTTCGGATCATCTATTTTATCAATAATGTCTAATAAAAATTCTTTTTCATTACTTAACATATTTATATTATTACATTGACATGGTTATATGCAACTACATGATTCAGAATCACAATTACTATCTTCACTACTGGTTTCAGATTTTTCACTTATTACATTTAAATCGTTTTCTGAATAATCAATAGGTTCTTCATCACTACCTAAATCTTCATTGATTATAATTTTAGCTATTTCCTTCTTTAATTCTTCTGAGATATCTAAATTATTTATACGTTTCTTAATTCTACAGTTTCTTGAATAATGTCCTTGGCTGCCACATTTATAACAAATTACTATATCTTTTTTACCAGTTTTAGGTTTAATCTTTCTATATTTTTGTTTTTTTCTAATAGGCTTTTCCTGGTTATAATTTCTTTTTTCCTGATTATAATTTCTTTTTGGCTTATATTTTTTCTTTGATATATATATTTTCTTTTAGGTTTTATTTTCCTTTTAGTTACTGACGGTGCTCTAATATGTTGATAACTATACTGTTCACAAAATGATCCTAATTCTTTTCTTCCTACTGTACTATCTTTTTTAAGTTTGGCTTTTAATTTTAAATCAGTGCAAATTGATAATCCTTCTATGTTTACTATATTTATTAGTTGTCCATAAGTCAATTCATTATAAGGTATTATACCATTATTGTCACTTTTTAATCTACTCCTAACTCTTTCTGCAAATAACTTAGGTAATCCTGCTAAAAATCTTTCCTTCCAATAAATATTATTGCAATCTGTTCTAGTCATTATTTTAGTTAAAAATAAATCCTTATACCATATAAAATCTTGTAATTTAGGACAAGTTAAGTTTTGAAGAATTTTTGAACTTCTTTCTTGATATAAACGAGGGTCTCCTACAAAATTTTTATCTATTGCAAATATTAAAGTACTTATTATATCATCTTGCTCGGTTTCTATTTGAACATTATTTTCTACCTTGATAATCCTTTTTGCGTGCTGTTAATATAAAATTTTTATCTATTTCAGTTATATAATGATCCACCATCCTTTTAACTGTTTAGTAAATCCTGACTGTCATAGTCATTTCTTGTAATAAATTTAATATTTGATATTCTGATAAACCATCTATATTCCATTCGTATAAAGATCTACCATAATATTCTAATTGATATCTAGTTTCTTCATATTGAGTATCAGGAGGTGTAGGTTTATGGTAATAGTTTCGAGTTTTTGGTCTAGGTGTATATGTATTAAAATGTAAATTTTTGATTGATAATTCCTCTTCATTATTTGGCTTAAATTGTTCTTTTAGATTTTCTACTTCTGATGGAGTTTCTATTTCAGACATACTTTCTTCGTTTATAGTCATAATCTGTTTATCCTTAATATTTAACTTTGCTAATTTTTCTTCTATTTTTCTTAATACAGGGTCTTCATCTTTTAGCTTAATGATTGTTCCTAGCGAGAATTCAAAAGGTTTAAATAATGGAGTTTCTAATGTCATAGGTGGTTTTTCTATTTCTCTTTTTGAAGTTTGTCCTATTTCTGTTTGTGACTTAGGTGTTTGTACTATTTCTTCAACTCTATTTAATCGATTAGCTATAGTGTCTAAAATCTGATTTGAAAAATTATTTTGTAATATTACATGTTGCAATTCTTTTCCTACTTCTTTATTTTCTACTTTTATTTCTTTAAAGGGTTCGGCAAAATACGTTTTTTCTTTATTTTTTACTTGAATACACTCTAACTGAGGATGTATAAATACTATTGATTTCCCTTCTAAGGTGTTCCATTGTTTACCTATTTTTGAATATACATTTATTTCTATTTCAAATGGATAAACTATATTATTATAATAACAATAATTTTCAAACCACAAAAATAAAGGAATATTAACTTGTTTATCTTTCATATCATTATACCATAAACTTCTAAAATTACTTAATTCAGTTTGAGAAAAGTTATTGAAATACCACTCAGCTTTTTACTTATTATATTCTCCTTTCAAATCATTTCTTAAAAATTCTTTGTTTATCTGAAAACTAGTCATTTTGAAATTATTAATTAATTTGAGAAAATGCTTCCATTTGAGATCTAGTTGGGCTAACTGAATATTCACTATCTTTTTCTTCAGTATATAATGGCCTGGGAATGCTTGTATTAAAATCTACCCCTTTTAATTCTAAATTTTTTGCAGATAATGATTTAGGTATTGAAGGTCTATTGTTTGAATATATAGAAGAACTACCTGATTAATTATCGTTTGAGAAAAAAATTATTTGAGTTGATTCATCACTATGTTCTAATATCCTTGAAAATTGATTATTAATATTAATCGGTCTGGGTTCACATACCTCTTTTAGTTTCCAATTTCCTGATCTAGTAATTTCATCCCATCTGAGTCTTTTTGGAATTTGAATATTAGAATGAGCTTTATTTACTTCAAATAATAAAGTTTCATTTCTTTTAAAAGGTTTCCTAGTTTTAGGATATATGGTTATGGACATAACTTTATAATATATTCTATATATTACTGCTATTGCTCTAACATTTTCTTTAAAATTTTAAATTTTTTATTTTATCTGAAAACTAGTCATTTTGAAATTATTAATTAATTTGAGAAAATGCTTCCATTTGAGATCTAGTTGGGCTAACTGAATATTCACTATCTTTTTCTTCAGTATATAATGGCCTAGGAATGCTTGTATTAAAATCTACCCCTTTTAATTCTAAATTTTTTGTAGATAATGATTTAGGTATTGAAGGTCTATTGTTTGAATATATAGAAGAACTACCTGTTTGATTATCGTCTGAGGAAAAATTTATTTGAACAAATCCATCACTATGTTCTAATATCCTTAAAAATTGATTATTAATATTAATCGGTCTGGGTTCACATACCTCTTTTAGTTTCCAATTTCCTAATCTAGTAATTTCATCCCATCTGTGTCTTTTTGGAATTTGAATATTAGAATGAGCTTTATTTGCTTCAAATAATAAAGTTTCATTTCTTTTAAAAGGTTTCCTAGTTTTAGGATCTATAGTTGTGGACATAACTTTATAATATATTATATATATTACTGCTTTTGCTCTAACATTTTCTTCAAAATTTTAAATTTATTTCATCTAACTCTTTAATATTATCTTCGCTAGTTGAACCAGACCTAGAATCTTTAATAGAAAATATTCTACTTAATCTATCCATCCAAATATATTTAATCAAGCTAAATTCAAAGAGAAGTCAAGAATGAAACCTGTGTGAATCACGGGACCACCCAGCTTATCGGGACCACCAACACACCATCTCGGCTTCCAACGGCTGACCAACACTAAGCCTTCAGGGCTGACCAACGTTTCATTGCTCCAAGCACAGTCTCAAAATTCTCTTTAAATTTTTCTTAATCAAATATACTCAATTGGATATTTTAATTAAAATAATTTTCTAAAAAGGATTATAATTATCTAATTCAATTTTGCTAGATAATACTTCTTCTACTATGTCTAAAATAATTTTTTGCTCCCAATATATTTCTAATAATGCTAATATAACTTCACTTTGAGTAAATTCCTTTGGGAATTGAGGCTCAAAATTTAACCAAGTTACTTACATACTTCCCCACCGAGCCTAAAAAAGAAAAAATATGATGGAAATTACTTGTGAAAATTACCAAAAATTACTTGTGTAACACTATCCCCTATGGGCTCTGATACCACTAAAGGTGCTCTGATACCAATTAACTCAAGATTGGTCACTTTAAATTCGGGGATGTTCATATTACAAGTAATTTCCATCGTATTTTTTCTTTTTTAGGCCCGATGGGGTAGTATGTTAGTAACTTGGTTAAATTTTGAGCCTCAATTTCTTTGGGAATTTACTCAGAGTGAAGTTATATTAGCATTATTAGAAATATATTAGGAGCAGGAAATTATTTTAGACATAGTAGAAGAAGTATTATCTAGTGAAATTAAATTAGGTAATTAGAATCCTTTTTAGAAAATTATTCTAATTAAAATATCCAACTGAGTATATTTGATTAAGAAAAATTTAAAGAGAATTTTGAGACTGTGCTTGGAGCGATGAAACATTGGTCAGCCCTGAAGGCTTAATGTTGGTCAGCCGTTGAAACCCGAGATGGCGTGTTGGTGGTCCCAATAAGCTGGGTGGTCCCATGATTCGCACAGGTTTCATTCTTGACTTCTCTTTGAATTTAGCTTGATTAAATATATTTGGATGGATAGATTAAGTATAATATTTTCTATTAAAGATTCTGGATCTGGTTTAACTAGCGAAGATAATATTAGAGAGTTAGATGAAATAAATTCTGTAGAAATAAATATTGAAAAAGTAGAGAATGATTTATTTGATTGGACTATACCTAAACAAGATATTCGAACAATATATTCAATAGGCACTTTTGAATTTTTTCATGATTATTCTATTAAGAAAATAGAACAGACAATAGCTATTAATCAGGAACATGAAACTATTCAATTGTTATCAGAAAAGGCGATAATTGAACATAAGAAGAAAAATATAGATTTCTGCATATAGGATCGGCACAGATAGCAATAAAACCTTTATTCAGATTAGGATTAGATACTCCAGTTTTAATGTGTTTAAGAGATGTTAGACATGTTAATTTTTCCAATTCTTTACTTGCAATGGGAGAAACAAATTTAGCTAATGGACCAGTAAATTTTAATTGTTTTCCAGGATTTACAATTAGCCTATATGATTCAAATATATTAGACACTTTAACTTTAACTGTTGAAACAAAGAATTTAAATTTTAAAGAAAAGTTAGAGCAATAGCAGTAATATATAGAATATATTATAAAGTTATGTCCACAACCATAGATCCTAAAACTAGGAAACCTTTTAAAAGAAATGAAACTTTATTATTTGAAGCAAATAAAGCTCATTCTAATATTCAAATTCCAAAAAGACACAGATGGGATGAAATTACTAGATTAGGAAATTGGGAACTAAAAGAGGTATGTGAACCCAGACCGATTAATATTAATAATCAATTTTCAAGGATATTAGAACATAGTGATGGATTAGTTCAAATAAATTTTTCCTCAGACGATAATCAAACAGGTAGTTCTTCTATATATTCAAATAATAGACCTTCAATACCTAAATCATTATCTACAAAAAATTTAGAATTAAAAGGGGTAGATTTTAATACAAGCATTCCTAGGCCATTATATACTGAAGAAAAAGATAGTGAATATTCAGTTAGCCCAACTAGATCTCAAATGGAAGCATTTTCTCAAATTAATTAATAATTTCAAAATGACTAGTTTTCAGATAAACAAAGAATTTTTAAGAAATAATTTGAAAGCAGAATATAATAAGCAAAAAGCAAAGTGGTATTTTAATAACTTTTCTCAAACTGAATTAAGTAATTTTAGAAGTTTATGGTATAAATATATGGAAGATAAACAAGTTAATATTCCTTTATTTTTATGGTTTGAAAATTATTGTTATTATAATAATATAGATTATCCATTTGAAAAAGAAATAAATGTATCTTCAAAAATAGGTAAACAATGGAACACCTTAGAAGGAAAATCAATAGTATCTATACATCCTCCGTTAGAATGTATTCAAGTAAAAAATAAAGAAAAAACGTATTTTGACGAACCCTTTAAAGAAATAAAAGCAAAAAATAAAGAAGTAGGAAAAGAATTGCAACATGTAATATTACAAAATAATTTTTCAAATAAGATATTAGACACTATAGCTAATCAGTTAAATAGAGTTGAAGAAATAGTAAAATCACCTAAGTCACAAACAGAAATATGACAAACTTCAAAAAGAGAAATAAAAAAACCACCTATGACATTAGAAACTCCATTATTTAAACCTTTTGAATTCTCGCTAGGAACAATCATTAAGCTAAAAGATGAAGACCCTGTATTAAGAAAAATAGAAGAAAAATTAGCAAAGTTAAATATTAAGGATAAACAGATTATGACTATAAACGAAGAAAGTATGTTTGAAATAGAAACTCCATCAGAAGTAGAAAATCTAAAAGAACAATTTAAGCCAAATAATGAAGAGGAATTATCAATCAAAAAATTATATTTTAATACATATACACCTAGACCAAAAACTCGAAACTATTACCCTAGACCTACACCTCCTGATACTCAATATGAAGAAACTAGTTATCAATTAGAATACGATGGTAAATCTTTATACGAATGGAATATAGATGGTTTATCAGAATATCAAATATTAAATTTATTACAAGAAATGACTATGGCAGCTAGTGTTTATAAATTACACGGAAATAATGAAACTACAATATTTCAGATGTTATTATCAGGATTTACTAAACAGTTAAAAGGATGGTGGGATCATTATATAACTGAAATAGATAAAAATTTTATATTAACAGCACACAAAAGGATTATCAAGGTAGAAAATAATGTTCAAATAGAAACTGAGCAAGATGATATAATAAGTACTTTAATATTTGCAATAGATAAAAATTTTGTAAGAGACCCTCGTTTATATCAAGAAAGAAGTTCAGAAATTCTTCAAAACTTAACTTTTCCTAAATTATAAGATTTTAGATGGTATAAGGATTTATTTTTAACTAAAGTAATGACTAGAACAGATTGCAATAATATTTATTGGAAGGAAAGATTTTTAGCAGGATTACCTAAGTTATTTGCAGAAAGAGTTAGGAGTAGATTAAAAAGTGACAATAATGGTATAATACCTTATAATGAATTGACTTATGGACAACTAATAAATATAGTAAACATAGAAGGATTATCAATTTGCACTGATTTAAAATTAAAAGCCAAACTTAAAAAAGATAGTATAATAGAAAGAAAAGAATTAGGATCATTTTGTGAACAGTATGGTTATCAACAGATTAGAGCATCATCAGCAACTAAAAGGAAAATAAAACCTAAAAGAAAATATATATATCAAAGAAAAAGATATAAGCCAAAAAGAAATTATAATCAGGAAAAAAGAAATTATAACCAGGAAAAGCCTATTAGGAAAAAAACCAAAATATAGAAAGATTAAACCTAAAACTAGTAAAAAAGATATAGTAATTTGTTATAAATGTGGTAGGCAAGGACATTATTCAAGAAACTGTAGAATTAAGAAACATATAAATAATTTAGATATCTCAGAAGAATTAAAAAAGGAAATAGCTAAAATTATAATCAATGAAGATTCAGGTAGTGATGAAGAACCTAGTGATTATTCAGAAAATGATTTAAATGTAATAAGTGAAAAATCTGAAACCAGTAGTGAAGATAGTAATTGTGATTCTGAATCATGTAGTTGCATAGGACCATGTCAATGTAATAATATAAATATGTTAAGTAATGAAAAAGAATTTTTATTAGATATTATTGATAAAATAGATGATCCGAAAATAAAAAAGAATTATTTACTTAGATTAAGAGAAATAATTAGTTCAAAAGAGAAGAAAGAGTTTACATCTTATAATTTAGCTAACGTATATAAGAAATTTGAAATTAAGAAGGAATCAACTATTCATGATCTTCAGGAAGAAATTAAGACATTAAAGCAAGAAGTAAATATATTGGAAGGAAAAGTTCAAAGTTTAGAAGAAGAAAGTTTCAAACTTAGCCTTAGTAATTCTATTAAAGAAGACAAAAAATTAAAAGGAATAGTATCTTCTAGTATTGATATTAAAGACACTCAAGATGAATACATAAATAGCTTATCTCAAGTAAATTATCAAAAGTGGTATGTCAAATTAGATATAGTTGTTAATGATGATTTTCATTTAACTACTTTAGCCTTAATAGATAGTGGAGCAGATCAAAATTGTATTTAGGAAGGTTTAATTCCAACTAAATATATGAAAAAACTTCTGAAAGATTAGGTATCGCTAATGGATCAAAGTTAATAACTAATTATAAATTATCAAGAGTTAAGATTTGCAATAAAGGATATTATTTCAAAACCCATTTAGTTTTAGTAAAAAACTTAAATTCTGGAGTTATATTAGGAACACCTTTTATTACAATGTTATATCATTTTCAGGTAGGAGATGATGGAATTAAGACAAAGATCTTAGATAAAGAAATTCTTTTCGAATTTGCATTTCCAATAGTATCTAGAGATATTAGTCATGTAAGAAAAAATATTCAAGAAATTAATTTATTAAAAAATAAACAAAAACAGATTAAATTTCTCATAAAAGAAATAGAAGGAAAAAGAATAAAAGAACAATTAGATAGCCCAGAAATAAGAGAAAAAATTAAAGAATTTGAAAATACATTCTCAAGTTCTATTTGTGCACCAATACCCAATTCTTTTTGGAATAGAAAACATGTAGTAAAATTACCTTACATAAAAGACTTTGATGAAAAGAAAATTTCAACAAAATCTCAAGCAATTAAAATGACACCAGAATTAGAAAAATTTTGTCAAAAGGAAATACAAGATTTAAAGGAAAAAGGATTGATAAAAGATTCTAAGTCACCTTGGTCATGTTCAGCATTTTATGTTATGAATGCAGCATAAATAGAAAGAGGTACATCTAGGTTAGTAATAAATTATAAACCTTTAAATGCAGTTTTACAATGGATAAGATCCCCTATACAATATAAAAGAGATTTATTAAAAAAGTTATATGATGCAAACATTTTTTCAAATTTTGATATGAAATCAGGATTTTGGTAAATACAAGTTGATGAAAAAGATAGGTATAAGACAGGCTTTAATGTTCCATTTGGACATTATGAATGTAATGTTATGCCATTTAGTTTAAAAAATGCACCTTCAGAATTTCAAAATATTATGAATGACATTTTAAGACCAATACATGATTTCTCAATAGTTTACATAGATGATGTATTAATTTTTTCAAATTCAATAAGTCAACATATTAAACATTTAAAAAGATTTTTTCACTTAATTCATTAGAATGGATTAGTAGTTTCTGCACCAAAAATGCAACTCTTTCAGACTAAAGTTAGGTTTTTAGGACATGATATAGATGAATGAACTATTAAACCAATAAATAAAAGTTTAGAATTTACTAATAAATTTCCATATGAAATAAAAGATAAGAAATAATTACAAAAATTTTTAGGATGTTTAAATTATGTTCATGAATTTTTCAAAGATTTAGGAAAATTATGTAAACCATTATACAATAGATTGAAAAAGAAATTCGAACCATGGACAGAAAAACATACTAGTATAGTTAAGGAAATTAAAGAAAAGGTTAAAAGTTTACCATGTTTAAATATACCTCATCCATAAGCTTTTCTTATAATTGAAACAGATGCTAGTGATATAGGTTATGGTGGTATTCTAAAACAAAAACGAAATGGAAACAACAAAGAAGAATTAGTAAGATTTCATTAAGGAAGCTGGAATCAAACTCAAAAGAATTATTCTACTATAAAATAAAGGAAATTTTTAAGTATAGCTTTGTGTATAAAAAAGTTTGAAGATGATTTATACATGAAAAGATTTTTACTACGCATTGATTATTTATCAGCAAAATATGTTTTAGAAAAAGATGTCAAAAATTTAATTTCAAAACAAATTTTTGGAAGATGGCAAGCTTTACTTGGTAATTTTGACTTCGAAATTGAATTTATCAAAGGAAAAGATAATAGTTTACCTGATTTTCTTTCTCAAAAAATGAGTTTTAATAAGAAAGTTTTGACAAAAACTTCATTATCATCAGGAAATTCTCAATAGAATAATCCACTAGTGCCTCCACCCATTAAGACATTATCCAGACCTTTATTTCCAACAACACCTTCTTCCTCCACTTCAAAGACCTCAAACTTTTTCACCCTCTGCACCTCCAAGACCATACTCATCAGCTTTAGCTTCACCCTCTTCGCCTGTTTCTCCTATAGTACATTCTCCATCGACTAAAACTTCTTCTCCTTATTATGTGAATCAGATTAGGTTATTTATTAAAGTTTTAGAACCCAAAGAACTTCATATATCAGAGAGTCAGAGTTTTTATAGATTAGTAGATCATGTTTTCCCAAACAGTTGGCATTTCCATGAGGAAGATCAAAGTAAAACAAGAGAGTATTATGAAGCCATATTAGTAGATACTGATTCAGTCAAAATAGAGCATAATTATGATGAGAAAGATAAAAATAGGATTACTTATAGTAAGGTTAAGATTATTCATTTTATTACTCAATCAGAATGGGGATCAAGGCCATATTAGTTGAAGACGTTATCAGGATATCCTCCCAAGTGAGTATATAGCTATTATGATTATCAAGAAGTATGGTATAGAGCATTCTACTTAAGGAATTTTCAACATTCGTGGTTCTTTTACTTTTCGCATAAGTTTGGTGGTGTTCTCCCAAATTGGTACATCAGATGATTTAGTTATTTTGGTTTAATCATTGAAGCAACTCCATTCCAGATCAGGGAAGCATTGGTCAAGTTTACTACTTACTATAATCTCGGAGCTCCATATAATCTTTTAAAATATTGTGCAATGTTCAAGGTTCCATGGATTGTTTCGTGGACCTATCACATTTCTAAACAAGTTAATCAATTATCGATGCTTTATCATGAATTTTGAGTAAAATGGCGGGACAATTTTAATGTTAAGAAGGCTGATAGACAAGCAGTTATTAATTATTTAGAGCAACCAGCCTCTACCGCATCATCATCAAATGCACCAGTAGGATTTATTGCAGATAAAAATCAAATTGTCAATTTATTATCATCAGCATCCACGAAAGACGAATTAACAACAATTAGAACTATTATTATTAGAATAGAAGCGATATAGGGTTTAAAATGCAGAGGTCAAATTCCATTACGATTAAATGTTTAGACACTATATTTAAAAGTAATTTCTTAACCAACAAGTTACAATAAGGTCAAAAAGTAACAAAACTGAAACAAACAAAAAAAAGTAGTAAATATTTTAGCCCTATTCTTGGGTTTTAGCCCCATTTGTTGCATCTATAGCCTCAACTTCTGTGGACTAGGCTTTGTCACCCTTCTTAGCTGCATACAAATGCCATTCAAATCTCAATAATTAAGTAATAAATGGTGAGATTCAAATACCAATCATCATATTTCAAGGCAATTTTTACCTTTCTTTTTCTTTCCATCGCCTTTTCGCCTACCTGAACCATTTGACATTAAAATACAGTGAATTTGATATGAGCAACAAGATCACTATAACAACACCAGGATTCAAATATCAATTTCACCATGACATATTACTCAAATGAAAAGTTCTTCTAATTACAAAGTTTAAATAATACACAAAAGAACAAATCTCCATCCACATAAAGCCAAAAAAATTCAAAAAGAACAAATCTCCATACACATAAAGGCAAAAAAATTGAAAAAGATCTCAACAATTGACCAGCATTAACAACTAAAATCTCAATCCTCACACTTTATATTCTTGTACAAACCGAATCATTACTAGAAAAACACCTACCAACGGAAACACTTTACTTCAAAATCTTGCACTATACAGAAAACACACTGCAATATACATAAAAATAATAAGTTAGTTAAATCCATTAATTAAAATTAAGAAAAAAAACATTTAAAATCAGAGTGTTTTCTTTTTCTTCAAAAAAATAGCATTCAACTTTGTTGATATAAAAATAGCATCCACCAATAAATATCCATGTCATCGAAATTTTTATTAATATATAATTAATTGATCAATATCTAATTTACCAGCTAATTAACCACTTGTTTATATAAATCCATTTTAAACTCAAATGAGGTATAGATAATGGGAGTGAGACATAGTAAAGTGAGGAGATTAATTAAGGGTAATTAGAGATTAGCACAAAAAGGTTATGGAAATTAATCTTTTAATTTGTCATTTTCTTTACTTTTATTAGTTCAATTATGCATTTATATATGGGTTATGGGAATTTTAACCCATTAATTATATATATATATATATATATATATATATGCTTTGTAGACACTTTAATGGTAGAGACCCCATGATTACAGATGATGCAAAAGAAAAAATAGTAGGGATCCAATTGAGATAGGAAGGAAAAAAAAAAAAACAATACTGCACAACTTACTCAATTTTGAGCTGGCACCGAAGACGGAGGGTGATCATGCCCTGAATGACACCGAAGATGGAGGGCTTCCCAAAAAGACGGTGTTGAAGATGGAAAATCCTCCCTGTCCTTCTCTGTTCTAGGTCCCACCTATAACCATGAATCCATTGCTCAACAAATGAATTTAATCTTAACTTATAAAATTTGGATTCTAAATTTGAACTCAAATTTTAATAGGATGGGACTCAATATATTTATCATCAGTGACCATAAATCGACTATCATCATTTCCCCTAAATAACAAACATAGATCTATAATCTAAAAAAAAAAAATTGTACAGCCTGTGAACCCTAAAAATAACACATAAACATTATTTCCAAACCAGTGAAATTTAACTTACCTGGACAAGTCTTCCCCTTCACTCTCGAACTATCGCTCGCCATCAACTATCAAATTCGTGCAGCGCTTTCAATCTTGGATACTGCGATTTACATTTTGATAGGGTCAGATTCACTTCAAAAGTTTTTATGTTTCAATAGGGTTCTATTTCGACTTACCTAAATGCGGGGACCCATATTATTAACTTTGCTGGCCAAGTCCTACCGGCTTTTCATAGATTGTGACGATATTCAGCTAGTTTAGATCGTCGATTGGGGAAGGAGAGCCATCTTAGGGTTTTAGGGAAAGTCCACGATGTATTTAACAATTTTGGTAAAAATAATTTTGACCTTTTGTTTCAAAATATCACGCGAGGAGCACATGGGGACATGTTTCAACTGACGTGTCTCTTTTCCACCACTTCATAGTCTACGTTTTACCACCTGTACTATCAAGTGTAACTTAACATGCCACGTTATGGATCAACTGACGTCGACTAGTCAAACAAACGACTCTGTAACGGTAGGAGTGATATTATTCCGATTTTCAAACTTTGAACCTAACATTACATAAAAAGAAACTTTAGATCCTACATTGCACATTTTGAAAACTTCAAAAATCAAATTACACCTTATGTCTTTTTTTTTTTTTAATAAATCCCTAAAATTTGAACAGCTAATTTGAAAATTAGGCCCTTCCGACCCAAAATTTAAAATGATCCGATTCCAAACAGAAAATTTTGACTTAATTAGTCGGTTCGTTTTAGCTTTAGACATTTTTCGGTTTTTAAGCACTCCAACTTCAAAGGCGCAATATCAACAAATTAACCCCTGGATACTTAAAACCCGAATTCGTAAATCTTGAGGCTTCAATTCTTCAGAAACCTGGACCGCTTCTCCTCTTTATCGAACTGCAACAGAGAAGTTGTCGCTCACTTTTGAAGCCCGAGGACGACGGAGACTGCAATCCTTTATACCAAATCCCAGAAAACGATAATTTAACTAATTTTCTTTTGTTCGACAACCGGTATGGGCAAAAACGTAGTGTCTGATGAAGAAGGTAATGGTTGAATATCCATTATAACATATAACCCTAAATCCCTTTTTCGAACTGAAGGTTTGCCTTCAAAATTCACATATTATAACTTTCCATTTTTTTTCTGCAGATGAGGTCGAGTTCGAAGATGAGGAAAGGGAACCTGCTGAAGCTGATGCCATTGACGATGACGATGATGAAGAAGATGGTATGGAATTGTATTAGGGAGTATATCTTCTTCTGGCGTTTCTTTTGGGTTTTCGTATGTTATGGGTGGATTGATTAGTTTGGTTAGGGTTTCCTTGCATGAGCTTATACATATCTGTATAAATCGAAATTAGATTTTTTTTTATTTTTTTTACTTTTTTTGAAGTAGTAATACTTTTCTAGTGTGAGCGTCCTTCCGGAGGGGGAAGCTGGGAAAAGTGAAGAATAATTTTCGAGTGTTTGGAATTTTAGGTGGTTTTTCTAATCTTGATTTAAGTGTTCGTTTTCGTCTGCCTTCAGAATTTTATGTACCTTTTTTTAAATACGTTTAAATGTTATCAGGATGCGTGGAAGATGACTTGTTTATAAATTTTATAGGCATTCATGTATTTTTCATTTTTTTCCTTTGCCTATGTGAAGTGGTGTCCACCTCTTGGTATATTAGAACTCTATTTTTATGCTGTGCCATTTTTCCTTTAGCAAGAATTTCTTCCTGGCTAGACAACGTTTTGTTTTATGTTCTCTACATAATTATGGTAATTTTGCAGAAGGACAGGATGAATATGAGAAGGATGATTTTATAGTTGATGATGTTGAGGAAGAAGAATTAGATGAAGAGGAGGAGAGGGCAGACAGTGACGAAGAAAGGCCCAAGAAGAAAAAGAAAAAGAAGAAAAGGTGGGGTTTTATCTGTCCAACATGTGATGACAAAACGAGATGAAGGAATAGTATTTATTCATGTGTGTGTGGGTGTGGGCGTGGGTGTGGTTGTATATTGCTAATGGTGTACTTTTTACCTTCCTAGAGAATCTGAGGATGTCCTTGATGAAGATGATTATGAGCTTCTTCGTGACAACAATGCATTCCATCATCGACCAAAGGTTGTAGCTTGTCTTTCTTCTCTTGTTGGTATTACTAGTAAGTTCATTGATTGTTCTAGTTATTAGAGGGTTTTCTGCTTCAAATTTGATTCAGGATAGCAAAAAATTTAAGCGGTTGAAAAAAGCTCAGAGGGATTCTGATGAAGAGCGCTTTGGGCTTTCCGATGAGGAGTTTGATGGAAGTGGTAAAGGTGGGCAGACAGCTGAGGAGAAACTTAAGCGCTCCTTGTTTGGTGATGATGAAGGTATGCATGCATGGTCATTTATGTCAATATACATAAATCTATATATACATGCAAGCATACATACATATATATATGCTTGGCATATATGTATATATATATATATATATATACACACACACATGCTCATATATTCATATGTTTGCGTATATAATCATTTCCTATTTTGTTATTTTTAATTTTGTTTTGCAAATTTTCGTTCATAAATTTGTAATTGTTTACTATGATAAAATAGGACTACCTCTCGAAGATATTCCTGAAGAAGAGGAGCAGGCAGAAGAGGAGGAGGATGGAGACATTGGGGAGGAGGATGAAATGGCAGACTTTATTGTAGATGAAGAAGTTGATGAGAATGGTGCTCCAGTGAGGTATGATATCCATGGTCCATGTTGCATGCTTGTCAATCCTAAAGGGATGTGTCTTTTAATTGACATTCTCTCTATGCAGACGAAGGAAACTGAAGAGAAAGAAATCTAGGCAGGCACCTGGAGTTACATCATCAGCGTTGCAGGAAGCTCAAGAGCTATTTGGTGATGTTGATGAGCTCCTGCTGCGCCGTAAACAAGAGTTAGAATCCAGTGAGTGGAAGGAGACAAGGTTGGATAAGGAATTTGAACCGACTGTACTTTCTGAGAAATACATGACTGAGAAAGATGAGATCATTAGGGTGACTGATATTCCAGAAAGAATGCAGGTTGAGTTTATATTTGTAAATCTACTGCTGTTGCACATTTCTTTCTTCATCTGGTGGTCTAATATTGCATTGTATTAATTGCCTTCTATCATATTCCTTTAGCAGATATCTGAGGAAAGCACTGGTTCTCCTCCAACAGATGACATAAGTACTGGAGAAGAGAGCATTTGGATATTAAGTCAACTTTCTAGTGGCATGGTGCCTTTTATTCACCCGAAAAGAGCTGAGAGTTCTGATGAAAAGCAGGTCCCGCTTTCGGAAAGGGGTGATATTAGGGATGACATCATCCGGTTTTTGGAGTTCTGCCATGTGCAAAAGTTAGATGTTAGTACTTGCTAATTTAAAATCGCAAACCCCTCCAAATTATGGTCCGTTTTTATCTTAGTTTGTTTTCGTTGCTGGCTTTGCAGGTTCCATTTATTGCTATGTATAGGAAGGAGGAATGTTCAAGCTTGTTGAATGAACTTGAGCAACTTGATTTTGATGATGAGCAACGTGATTACTCAGACAGAACAGCTAAGCTTAAATGGCACAAGGTGATGCATTTGCTATGGGGCTGAAAGCTCTATTATGCCTATATTTGATGGATCTTGGATTATAGAACAAGGATGGAGTTCTTAGGAGTTAATCTCTGGTTTGCTTCTGTGGTAGGTTCTATGGGCAATTCAAGACTTGGATAGGAAGTGGTTACTCCTTCAAAAACGAAAGAATGCTCTTCATTCATACTACAATAAACGATTTGAAGAAGAATCTCGACGGATATATGATGAAACGAGACTCAATTTAAATCAGCAGCTGTTTGGGTCAATTCTTGATTCACTCAATGCTGCAAAATCAGAAAGAGAGGTTGATGATGTTGATATGAAGTTTAATTTGCATTTCCCTCCTGGTGAGGTAGGTGTAGATGAAGGTCAGTATAAGAGGCCCAAAAGGAAATCTCACTATAGCATCTGCAGCAAGGCTGGCCTATGGGAAGTTGCAAGCAAGTTTGGCCGCAGTGCTGAGACATTTGGAATGTGCTTGTCCTTGGATATTGTGGTGAGATTGCATATATTTAGAGTTCATATTGTGTGTTTATGACTGTAATTGTCTTTCTGCATTTGATTTGAAGGATGGAAATATATTGGAGAATCCAAAGGCAACACCAGAGGAGATGGCTTCAAACTTTACATGTGCGATCTTTGAGACTCCCCAAGCAGTTCTGAAGGGGGCTAGGCACATGGTATAATGCTCTCTCTTCTTGTCTGTATTTGTGCAACCCTAAGGTCTTAAAGGTTTTTATGCAATATGCTGTCATTAGATCGAGTTGTAATGCTTATTTTTTCTTTTATTTATTTATTTATTTTGTTTGTTCTGGTGGATTCTTCCAGGCTGCGGTTGAGATAAGTTGTGAGCCAAATATAAGAAAGCATGTCCGCAGTATGTATATGGAAAATGCTGTCGTATCAACTAGTCCTACAGCAGATGGAAGTCTTGCAATAGATTCTTTTCACCAATTTGCAAGTGTGAAGTGGTTGCGTGAAAAGCCTATGAACAAATTTGAGGATGCTCAATGGCTTCTTATCCAAAAGGCCGAAGAAGAGAAGCTTATCCAAGTGACATTTAAACTTCCAGAAAAATATATGACTAAGTTGATTGGTGAGTTTGAAGATCACTATCTTAGTGATGGTGTTAGTAAATCGGCTAAACTCTGGAATGAGCAAAGGCGGTTGATAGTTGAGGATGCTCTGCATAATTTTCTGTTCCCTTCAATGGAGAAAGAAGCAAGATCCTTGTTGACTAGTAGAGCTAAAAACTGGTTGCGGTGGGACTATGGAAAGGCTTTATGGAATAAAGTGTCCGTTAGTCCATACCAACGGAAAGAAATTGATGTTTCTTCAGATGATGAAGCTGCACCAAGGGTCATGGCCTGCTGTTGGGGCCCCGGCAAGCCTGTGACCACTTTTGTAATGTTAGACTCGTCAGGAGAGGTGCTAGATGTACTGTATGCTGGGTCCCTCACATTGCGATCTCAAAACATTAATGACCAGCAAAATAAGAAACATGACCAGGAAAAAGTCTTGAAATTTATGACTGATCACCAACCACATGTAGTTGTCCTAGGAGCTGTGAATTTGTCATGTACGCGGCTGAAGGAAGATATTTATGAGGTAACTGTTGTCTAACTCATTTTTAATATTTCTTTTAATTCTTATGAAGGAAAAAATATGCACCTCAAAATGCCTTGACCTGTGATGTTTATGCAGTTTCAGTTTCTTCTAGATTTCCCTTGTCCATTCTCTGCCTTCCTTCAAATACTCCAGAATCTAATTTAATTGATATTCTGTGGTTTATTGATATTACTGAAACCTAAGTGCTTGTTGCTTATGTCTTACTTCGATATACTATGCTGATTGCATTAGTATATTGTTGGACACAATGCCACCATTTTGCTGTTTCATTATTCTGTGTGCAATTATTATTGGTCTGCTACTTCATGAAGAGCTCCTACTTTGAGATTCTTGGTATGTGAAGAACTTAGTTTTAGTCTATAGCTTGAACAATTTGTATTTTTTGACACCCATTGTCAACTAGAGCTTTGGTTACCATCATGAGCTGCATTACATCAGTTAATTACATCAATGTGTTCTTATCTTTATTATGTGCCTATGGTTTTGCATTCTAGTTTCTGAAGTTTTTATTTTTTAGCTCATTTTTTCTGGTGCTTATTACTTTCACTTGATGTTTAACAGATCATTTTTAAGATGGTGGAGGAGAATCCTAGAGATGTTGGACATGAGATGGATGAGTTGAGCATCGTTTATGGTGATGAGTCATTACCTCGCCTTTATGAAAATTCTCGGATTTCTTCTGACCAACTAGCTGGCCAGCCGGGTATCATGCTATGCTGCTTCTTGTTTTATTCTTATCAGGAATAATGCATTTTTTGGCACCTGAACTATATGCGTTTTACTATGGACCCCTGTACATTTATTCATTTATATTAAGCCCACTAACTCTGCTTTTGTCTAAACTGTCCTTGGAATTTTATTTTGCCTAGGCAGCAAAACCGTTAAGCTAAATAAGGGCTTAATAATAGTTGGAGGACTTGATCTGAATGGATAAAGTCTAGAGCTTAATGACAAATAACATATTGTTCACTGGCCAAATATACATTGTTCCTTTTTATTATGGGGGTGACATTTTAGTTAATCATGTTCTCCCTTGTGTTTATTAGGCATTGTTAGGCGAGCTGTTGCACTTGGACGTTATATACAAAATCCATTGGCAATGGCTACAACGCTTTGCGGACCAGCAAAGGAGATTTTGTCTTGGAAGCTCAGCCCTTTGGAGAATTTTCTGAACCCTGATGAGAAATATGCAATGATTGAACAGGTTATGGTAGATGTCACAAACCAGGTGGGCCTTGACATCAACATGGCTTCTAATCATGAATGGCTGTTTGCTCCTTTACAATTCATTTCTGGGCTTGGACCTAGAAAGGCAGTGTCTTTACAGAAGTCATTGGTAAGGGCTGGAGCAATTTTCACTCGAAAAGACTTTGTGACAGTCCATGGACTGGGTAAAAAGGTGTTTGTAAATGCAGTTGGCTTTTTGCGTGTACGGCGTACAGGGCTGGCTGCAAGCAGTAGCCAATTCATTGATTTGTTGGATGATACTAGAATACATCCCGAATCTTATGGTCTAGCACAAGAGATGGCTAAAGATGTTTATGAAATGGACAATGGCGATGCAAATGATGATGATGAAGCATTGGAGATGGCAATAGAGCATGTCAGAGACCGGCCTAATTTATTAAAAAGCCTTGATCTTGATATCTATCTCCGTGATAAGAAACGTTCGAATAAGAAGGAGACTTTTGAAGATATAAAGGCTGAACTGATACAGGGGTTTCAAGACTGGCGTAAACATTATAAAGAACCAACTCAGGATGAGGAGTTCTATATGATATCAGGTGAAACTGAGGATACCCTAGCTGAAGGGAGAATAGTACAGGCTACTATCCGCAGGTTGCAAGGTGGAAAAGCAATATGTGCACTAGAATCTGGATTGACTGGGATCCTTATGAAGGAAGACTATGCAGATGATTGGAGGGATATACCTGAGTTATCTGATAGGCTTCATGAAGGCGATATACTCACTTGTAAGATCAAATCAATTCAAAAGAACAGGTATCAAGTGTTTCTGGTTTGCAGGGAGAGTGAGATGAAGAGTAACCGATATCAGCAAGTCAGCAACCTAGATCCTTATTACCGCGAAGATCGAAGCAATTTGCAAAGTGCGCAAGCAAAGGCTCGCAAAGAGAAGGAGCTTGCTAAGAAACATTTTAAGCCTCGTATGATTGTTCATCCTCGATTTCAGAATGTAACAGCTGATGAAGCGATGGAGGTATATTGTTCACTCTTCTTGATTGTACTACAATACAGTTTGCAAGTTTGGCAGATTGAATTGAAATGGAAAATTAATGTAGTTTGTCTGGAGTTCAAGAATTTTTCTTAAACTTCATGCAGCACATATAATATAGTGATTGTGCTGTCTTTATTCTTTTGTTTGGTTTTGGTTAGAGGCGAGACTAATTTCATGGTCATTTTTCTGCACAAAGTTAAGAGATATTGCATCCTTTGTGAGTTTAGTTTATTTATTTATTTTTCTCCCCAGAAGAAAAGGTCAGTAGGCTTGAAGAAAACTTTGAAACGATAATTTACTTTGAAGCTTGAGTTTTTTTGATCTGTTCCCTTTTGGAAAAAATTAAGAACTTAAAATTAATGCTTTTACTTTGTAACTATCCTTGACTAGAATGCAACGTTTTAACTTTGAACACGACAAGAGCGGTGAATGTGATGTTTATAGAATCGTGCCATGTTTCACATGATTATTTTTTTTGAAAAGACTTATTTTATATTTAAAAAAGAACTGAATTAGACTAATTATGAGTTTTCCAAACAAGAGGATTTGGCCAAATAGATATGCATTGAGTTGAATCCTTTCGTTTTAAAATGCAACTTTAGTCTGTTGGCATTGAGATTAAAATTATTCGTGGAAAAAAAATCCTTTCAGATGCTGTTGCTGAAGGCAGTTTGGAAGCTTCAGTGATGATCTAATTTTTTTTTTTTCACTTCTTTAAGTTGACCCTTGTTACTACGCTGAGTGGGCATTATGGCTTATTTTATTCACTTCAGAGGTAGAGCCTTGTTGCTTTGTTACAGGCTTAAGCCATGGAATAACCCCTCCTTGCCTGCAAGGTGAAGTTCTTCACAAATAATGTTAAAACTACCACTTGGACCTGGTGACAAATGCAGGGATAACTTATTTTTAATTTCTTGGAAAACATGAGCTTGTTAGATATTTTGAAAAAATTCATTTCAATAAATCACTGTCCAGTAGATGCTAGATTTGGCTTCTTAGTGTGCTTGTGATGAGCTGTTTTTTTGTTATTATTATTTTTTTTTTATCATTTACTATTTTACAGCAGGACTAGCTTTAGCTTTGAGACCTCATAGTCTGTGAAGCTCAATTAGTTGTTTAGAATTTTGCTCTTGTTATTTTTGATTAATTGTTGTCACCTTCATCAAAGGTTTTTTTTTTTTGTTAATTAGACAATTGATTTTTAATTGTGGAAGTCCTTTCTTAATTACTGTTATTGCTGTTATCTTGGCCAGTTCTTATCTGACAAAGATCCTGGGGAAAGCATCATTCGTCCTAGTTCTCGTGGGCCATCTTATTTAACTCTAACTCTTAAAGTTTATGATGGGGTTTATGCTCACAAAGACATTGTTGAAGGTGGAAAGGAGCACAAAGATATTACAAGTTTACTTCGAATTGGCAAGACACTGAAAATTGGGGAGGATACCTTTGAGGATTTGGATGAGGTTTGTCTCTATACCGCTTATTTTTATTACACATTCTCTAGGGCTTTGTTGTCTTACTTTTTTTACCTAATTTATCTGAAAGGGATTTGGAGCTGTTGTATTGATAGAACTATGTTATTTTGCCTTTCTCTTGAAGGTAATGGATCGTTATGTTGATCCCTTGGTGGCTCATTTAAAGACAGTGCTAAGTTATCGAAAGTTCAGAAGGGGAACAAAAGCAGAAGTTGATGAGCAGCTTAGGATGGAGAAAGCGGACTATCCTACAAGAATAGTTTATTCTTTTGGAATTTCTCATGAACATCCTGGCACATTCATTCTGACTTATATTAGGAGCACAAATCCACACCATGAATATGTTGGTCTATATCCCAAGGGATTCAAGTTTCGCAAAAGGATGTTTGAGGACATTGATCGACTTGTGGCGTACTTTCAGAGGCATATTGATGATCCTGTGCATGATATGGCACCATCAATTAGATCAGTTGCTGCAATGGTGCCAATGCGAAGCCCTGCAACTGGAGGCTCCTCAGGAGCATCCATTGGTAGTGGTTGGGGTGGTTCAGCAAATGATGCCAGCTGGAGAGGCCAGTCTTTTGACAGAGATCGTTCATCTGGGCAAAGTTCCAGGATGGGTACAGCTTTCGATACCCTAGAACATTGTTACCCTCTCAATACCAACCCACACACACACACTTTCTTTCTTTTTCCTCTTCTGGAGTCTAGTAAAATGCTCTGGTCACAGGTCCCTTAAACTTTTATCCCCCTGGTTTAGTGTTTACATCCTTGGACTTCCAGATTAGCAGTTTTGATTGTTGGTGCTTTCATTAGTTCTTCATTTATTTCTTTGATAAGGTTATGTACCTTTTGACTTGAGAATTAGCGGGATAGGTAATGCTAATATAGCATTGAAAGAAAGCTCTCCAATGTCTTAAAAAAAAAGACGTAAAAGGAAATAAGGAGAGACAAAGCCCTCTGGCTTTTCTGCCTGAGTTTTGATGCCGGATCAATTATCCATTTGGTTATCTTGCTGCACTGTTCTACATGCTAGTGTAGTAAAAAATACTGCAGCTATAATACATGCTGTGCTTCAAAAAAAAAAAAAGTATTTAACACTTGACAGCTATCTTCTCTTCCCATTTTTTTTTTTTTATTCTTCCCCCTAATATCTTTCTGCTAAAAGGATTTTTCTTTCTGTCACACTGCTCTGACACGTCTGCTATTTCCTTGTGTTGGTTTTATTTTTCTATATTTTGCTGTTCTGTTTAGAATTGTCTGATCTTGATGAAAATTAAGGAACTTGTTCCAAAATCAGGGTGTATATGCAAATAGAACTGCTTTATTTGATTGGTGAAGTGGAATATGTCATTTGATTTTTCATTTTTGAATGGCTTGAGACTTGTAGGCCTGCTTTAGGCCACTTTGATATGAGTTTTGGAATTGCTGGTGCTCTCTCCCTCTCTATCTCCCTGCCTATTTTATGAAGCTTTGGGCCAAGTCTTTATGATCTGATTAAGTTGTGTAACTTCGTGTCTTGATTTTTGGTTTTACAGGGCGAAATGATTATAGAAATGGTGGTGGTCGAGATGGTCATCAGAGTGGGTTACCAAGGTCATATGGTGGGCGAGGACATGGCCGCGGCTCTTATAACAGCAGAGGAAATACCGGTGGCAATGAGAGGCTGGATTCCGGATATGATAATTCAAGATGGGATTCAGCTGCAAAGGATGGTGATGGAGGTTGGGACAGTTTTCCAGGTGCTAAAGTACAAAATTCACCTGGAAGAGAAGCCTTTCCTGGTGGCTGGGGGAGCAGTGGCGGTGTAAGTGGTGGCGACTGGGGCCATGGTACTGGTGGGGGTGGTGCTGACAATGCAAATTCTGGGTGGGGTAGTGGGTTCAAGAGAGGTTCTTCACAATCACAGGGTGATAATGGATGGTCTGGAGGAGGTGGTGGTGGGTGGTGAAGTGAATCTTCTATTTGGTCATTGGACTGGAAGCTGGTAACATTGAAGGGATTATAGTAAATTAGAGGCTGTAGTTTTAGGACGTTTTGAAGATGAGGAAACATGGTCTGTTCTTCTTGGCCTTTTTAACTTTGTGCTTAATGGAGGGGCCGTGTTAACTTCTCTAATATAGTGATTCTAATTGAGTGTTATGGTAGTGCATATGTGCTATTTTCTCTGCCTCTATTTTCAGATGTGAGTAGGAAGCAGAGAGGAAAATAATTTGATAGTAAGCCAACTAAAGATTATTTGATACAAATGCTTCTGATGAATTATTGACTTGGATAGTCCTGTGAATTTGTGCATTTTCCAAACCACTTGTTTAGGCTCAGATGCAGGCATCCCTAAGCGTAACTTGGTGTCATTGTGGGAACAACTGCGTTATGCATAACATACTTGAGCATTATACGTATATACAATCTATAAGTTGTAAATATAAAAGTATAAATTATAAATAAAAATATAAATTATGAAAAGTTCATGTCAATATGAGAAAAAAACAGAAATATGTCTAATTCACTCATAAGTAGACTGCAAGACAATAAAACGGATAATTTAAGTTACCAATAAAATATGAACAATAAAATTCAAAGTAAATTATATACTTCATTCCATAATAATATGAATATTTTTTTTAGTTTGTTCCAAAATATAGGGTAATTGTCATTCGTAATCCATTATTAATTGGTGAATTATAATACAATTATTTAATTTTTCAATAGTCAACAAATTTGCATTCAATTTCTTATATCATTTCCAAATAAAACTTAATGTGATAATGTATTTAACTTTATTTCTCTATTATAATAATGTGAAGTTTAATGTATCTAACTTCATTTCTAGATTACATACTCTAATAAATTTAAAATTTCATTTTACTTGTCAATTAATTTATGACAATTTGTATTTTCAAGTTTAATACAACAATAATAGTCATTATTTTTATTGTGACAATAATAATTATGCAGGATATAAATAAAAGCATAATTGGTAAATTATGTGTAAAATGATACATTATAACTATAGAAACTAACTTTTCTTAAACTTAATGAAAATAGAAGTATTTCTATTATTATGGGACGAAGAAAGTATAATATTTGATTAATCAAACATTAAATTCAAATTTACATTCGCGTTCATGTCTAATTAAATTAATTAACCACATGCATCAGTTGGGACCTAATTTAAATTACCAATTTAACAAACTTTCGAATTTTTTTTTCCATCCTAGTTAAAATTATGCCAGCAAAAGATAGTAAAATAGAATATTTTATAGAATTTTATGTCCAAAAGGGCTGGAAAATCGCTAGCATAAATTTGAGAGATATTGCATTCAAGACTCTCAATTCTCTAAAATTAAAAGGCTTAATACCTTAAATCCCCCTTGAAATTCTATTTAATTTCATATTTCAGAACTAAACTTTTAAAGTTTTTAATTCCCCACCTTAACATCAATTAACAGTGATAAAAAACCACCTAGAAAGCAAAGCTCAGCAATGTTTGGCTGTGTGATAAACATGCGTTGTTGATGAGGAAAGAGACCAATGCATGTTTGACACGTTGCATTATTAAATTAAAGGAATAAAGTCAAATTTACCCAACCAATAACAAAAAATTCCCCAATTCCTTCATAAACTCTGTCAACTTAGCAAATACAGATGCAACTATGAGAGAAGATCGATCTTAATTTCTTCAATTCTTCAACGATCTTTTGAAATTAACTTAGCAATGAAGATTGTAGTGAAATGGTGATTTCACCACGGTGGCCAAATGGTAGCAGATCCTGAGCCACAGATGAGGGGATTTTCCGAGAGGATATTGATTGTGTAACTATAATTTATTTTGACAGAATTAGTAAAGAGTTAGGGTATGATAAAGTAGATGGCTATGCATGTGAAGTTAATAAAAATGGATATGGGTTGCTGATTAAAAATGACATGGATTTAAGTTATTAGAGAAGGTAAAAGATAGGGATGAGATTAATGTTCACATTGTACACATCAGTCTTGAGGCACATGTGAGTGATTGTTTCAATGACAAAGAAAGTGGGGCATGTGTGTGCGTGCGTGTGGTGTGTGTGTGGGGGGTCTCCAACTTGGCTAGTGGGTTAAGTGTGTATAGATCAAAAGTCTTCAAGTAGAAAGGGGAAAGAGAAGGCATGTAATAGGATTTTTATTGATAGATCTGGGAGAGGAAAGAAAAATGAAAAAGGAGTTGAGGATGAGATTGCAAGGGAAGAAGTAGAGGATGGGGTAGGCAATACTGTCGTGAACTTAAATACAGAGTTTGAGTTAGAAGAAGATTAAGCTTTAGATTGCGAAGAAAGTGATGAAATAGAATGGGAAAGCAGTAAGAGTGAAGAGAGTTTATATATAAGGATAAAGACTTTGGTCAGGATAGTGACAACGATAAAAAGTTAAGAGGGGCTAGGGAAGAGTTGAGAAGTAATAAATTTAATAAAAATAAGAGATGTGTTAAGAAATATGACAATGTTTAACACCCTAATCCACTAACCATGGATAATCATCAATCATCATCATCATAAACCTAAAGGTCAGGCAGAAATAATAAAAATAATACAGGCCATAATTACATGCCATAATAAAACAATCGAGCTTATAGATAAATAATCATAACATAAATGGCCTTCAAGAATCCTAAAATCCTCAAGGCAACTGCATCCTGCCCAATCCTCTGGTGCTTAGCTTGAAACCTACACGGATAAACACACCTGTGCTAAGCTATAAAGCTTAGTGGGGAACAAAACTCTCTATATATATAACCTCTTTTCACAATTCATCTCATTTCCTATAAGCTTATCCATTCGTCACTTTTGCCATCATCTTACCCTTTACTTTTCTTACCTCAGTATAAATCATGCATTTTATAATCCTTTTAGTCAAGAGGCTAGACATCATAGTTATTAATGGTACAAGATTTCCACTTACTGCATTTAATCACATTATTCACCTAAGATAGGAATTCTACATTATTTCATAATATAAGGGCGTACTTAAGTCATATAGCATCTACAAGTAGTCCTAGTAGGCATAATTACTTCACATATATCATGCAATTCTCATATTAAATTTATAAACTTTACATCCTTCTTGTTGTCTTAGCAAGGTAACTTGATTCTCTTACTATCATCATTCTTTGTCATGCATTGCACTTGGTTAAATGAATGTTATCATTAAGCTTACATGTATGTAAACATTTATATATATAAACAAATTGGCGGAGCGGCTTGTGATCACAAGAACAAGCATTACATATCATGATTATAAGACAAAGTCTCGATGTCACATGTATGCATTTCATAAACAGAGTACATGAAATTTAATGCACATATTATAATTCATATAACTTCTAGTATAATATTGTATGCTTTAGGGTCCATATATTCTCTATGGAATCCCATCGGTGGAACAAACACACACTGGCACTCATACGGGAACCTTCCTTAATTGATGTGAGACATCTCAATCATGTATTACAAAGCATGACATTTCATTTCATAAAAATAGTTTACAGTCAAAAGGAATTTAAGATAATCAAACAATAGGTGATTCATCATGCTTACATCACATAAGTGGAGCCATTAATGCATGTTTTACTTTATCTTGTGTACATTTTATCATCTTTAATAGCCCATCTAAGTACTAGTTCAAAAAGGTGGATAACGGGAGGAATGGATACCTAAAGATATCAGACTATGGATATCCGAAGATATCAAACAATGAACCCAAACAGGGTCAAACAATAGTTCCAGCAAGGAATAAACTATGGACCCAAAAGGGGTCGATCAATGGTTCCGTTAAGGAACAAGACCCAAATAGGTCAACTATGGCAGCTGCGACTGTATCCCTCTAGGCATGCCTATCCAATCTAACACTGAACTAAGACCCGCAGACTTAACCCTTTAAGAACATCTTTGATTTGACATATTCTTTGTTACTTAATACATTATTTGGCTTCAGGCCACAATTCATAAATAATGCATATCATTCTTATCATACATCAATGTTGAGCTATAGGCTCCATTACATATGGATGCTAGTCATGTCATCACATAGTGCATTAACATCATTCATACATATCGTAGTGGATTACATAATAATGTAAACACAATAGGTTATTACTTTCATCGATCCATTTCATCATACATGATACTAGGCATGAAGCCAATGAGGTGATTATGGAAGTATAGTTTTTACAACTAAGAATCTTCATAGTATTATATGCATGTCCATATATATATATATGTGCATATATCCCGATTATGCAGACATAAATTTGAATCACAAACCTCACCATCCTATATACTTAAATGATCATTTAAGTCTCAAATCATCTTATACTCATCAAAACTTACTAGATTGCGCCCTTAATCTTACTAAGAATACACATACACAAAAAAGGGAAAATATATATACAGTAACAGATGAAAACAATTCTCGTACCTTCTTATTCAAGCTTTATCTCCTTCAACATCCATTGACCCATTCTTGAAATTATCCTTCCCTCTTACACAAGAAAATAACAATCATAAACCGTTTAACCCTAAATCCAGAAATGAAACACAAACCAAAAAGAAAGCAAGAGAGGAAAGCATCACTTTAAGGATGCCAGCTCTCAAAACCCTAGATTTCCTCTTCTTCATCCCGTAACCATAGAGAGAGAGAGAGAGATCTATCAAAAATGCCGATCTCCATCTCTCCCAAAAACCCTTAATTTATTAAGTGGGATAAATATCTCACAAAGAGAAATTCCCAAAATGCCCTTATACGTTTTAACCCTTAAAACTTATTTTTTTAACATTTAACCCCAAACTTCTTGCTTAATTCAATTGCATCCTTCCTTAGTATTTTAGCTACATTCCAATACTCATGTACATAATTACCAAGATACCATTTATATGACTTAACTTTATTAATACAAAATAATCTAATTTTGCCTTATTAAACCTTAATCCTGATTAATTAACTATAATTCGGTTAGGGCCATGATTGGGTCCTCACACAATGTACCTTTGGGAGAAGTTGGAGCAAACTCAGGTTTTGATAATGTTGGGGTGAACCAAGGAAATAAACATGCAGGACAATTGGGTGGAGATGAATCATTTTTTGATAGCAATGACATAGGATCTAAATGCAGTAAAGAGGAAGGGAAAGGATCTGGTGACAATAAACTAGTTTTGGCATCAAAGAAAGAGAACAAAAGGGTATGTTATGACCTAATAGCTTTCGTTAGACTGTTTGAAGTTCGTATGATATTTGAAAATGTGTACCAATTCATAGAGACAGTTAGAAACCATGCTATACAAAGGGAAGTGGATTTGAATTTTTACATCAATGATAGGATAAGAGTGAGGGTTGTATGCAAAGAAGGCCGTGATTGTGTTATACATGCCTTTGTAGATAAAAGGAGTAATGACTTCATCATTAAAAATTAATGGCAACAAATGTTATAGGTCAAATAGGAACAAACACTGTAACATAACATTCCTTATAAGGAGATACAGGGAAAGGATAATTTCTTAACAACTAATTTATCTATAGCAAATGCAAGACTTGATTAAATAGGATAATGGGATATATGTAGGTAAAATAGCTTGTAAAATGGCAAAATTTAAGGTGCTAGGGTAGTTTATGGGTCATTACAATAAGGAGTATTCAAGGTTATTTGATTATGTTGACATGATTAGACAAACAAACCTAAGGAGCACATGTATAGTTACGATTGATAGTGAGAGTGAACTTGGGAAAAACCTATTTGTTGGTTTCTATATTTGCTTAAATGCTTTTAAGATGGGATAGATTGAAGGATGTAGAAAGATTATTAGGTTTGATGGGAGTTTTTAAAAGGGTATTGTCAAAGGGTCTTCTGTCACCATATCAAAAGATATGAATAACTAGATGTACCTAGTAGCTTGGGCAGTGGTATAGACAGAGATAAAAGAAAGTTGATCATGGTTCATAAGGCTTGTGCAATATGATTTTGTCTTGCAAATGAGATGGCATCACTATTACAACAGACAAGCAAAAGGTAATGAAGGCATTAAAACGAAGTTGATTTTATGTTTTTGTGATGAATTATTTTTTATACTTTTATGGTGCACTTGTTTAATATGCAAGTATTAACTGATATTAAATAAATCAATGGATTGCTTTTATTTATTTGCTAGATTTATATGGTTATTTTTGCGTATTGGATTGTTTTGTTTGTTTTAGATATTAATGGCCGTGTTTTTTTGTTTACAATTTGGATATATGCTGGTTTATGTATACTAATTCTTGTAGATTTGTTTGAAGGGTTTTGTGCCAGCTTTAGAGAAACTCTTACCAATGACAGAACACAGGATGTGTGCCTGACACATCTAGAGCAAGAAAAAGAAGTGGAGGGGGAAGAAAGAAGGAAGAAGTTCTAGGCATGTTCTAAAGCTAGTTTCCAGATTCAGCTTAAAAATAGGTTAAAATATCTTAGTAAACTTGGTGCAGGTATTTATGAGGACCTTTAGTCCTATAACAAAGAAATGTGGTGTAGAACTTATTTCAAAATAGAGGTTAAGTGTGATGTTGTAGACAATAATATTTGTGAAGCCTTTAATGGATGGATCATGATTGCAACGCATAATTCTATAATCAACATGCTTGAGGAGATCAGACATGAAATGATGAAAAAGATTGATGACATGATTGGATCAAAGATTTGTCACCTAAATCAATGAAACATTTCAATGACAATAGAGATAGGGAAACAAAGTGCAGACTCACCTAGAATGGAGACATTGGCTTCAAAGTTACAAAAGGAGATTATAACCATACTATTGACCTGAAGTATGAGATATGTACATACAGGTCATGGCAATTAAAAGGCATACCTTGTGGCCATGCCAGTGCAGCCATGTTCCATTTTATCAAAGCAGAAGACTACATTTTCCATTGGTATAGGAAAGGTATATATATGAAATCTTAGTCATTTCATCTAACCTATGCAAAATATGAATATGTGGGCAAAATCTTCAAATGCATCCATAGCACCATCTCCTATTAAAAAGATGCCCGGTAGGCCCAAGAAATTAAGGAAAAAAAATACTTGATTCTCCAAAGGAAAAGTATGGGAAGTGTCTAAGAGAGGTTTTGTTATGACTTGTAGTTTATGTCATATATCTAGACACAATAAGAGAGGATGCATAAATAAGGTACAATAAGAAAAAAACTTTAGATTACTAGTGTTATTTTATAATTACAATATTAAAAATTTTTAACTTTTTCTTTTTTACTATCTGTGTGTTAAAGGCCACTAATCTTGTACATGATAATGTGATTGCTGAAATGGATTGAGCACAAAATGAGGCACCCAAAAATGATATGTAAAATGTAAGAAAATTCTAGAAATACAACATTTGATTATGAAACAATTATTAAATGATGTTTGTTCAAACTGTTGCTGCCTTAAAATGCTTTTAATTGTAGGATATTTCACAAGTTGGACAAGGAAAGAGATATAATAGAGGTAGGATGAGAAAGAATATTGAGGCTATAAGGATTCTTGTTGGAAATGATATATTGCCATTTGAAGGAAATTACAGTGCTCAACCAAAGTTAAGAAAGGGTGGATCTAAAGATGGCAGAGGAAGAGGGAACACTGTGCACATAGAAATGCCTTCAACAAATTAGTCTTAGCACAATAAAATTGCTAGCCCTTCTAATATTGCCATAGGTTGAAGGACTAAAGGATTGATTTTGAGAGGAAGAGGCAAAAGAAGAGCCAGAGCAGGAGCAGGAGCAATAGGAAGAGGAAAAAGGTCAATATTATTATGGCTTGGAGTATAATGAGCATACTGGTGATTTCTTTGAGAGAAGAGGTTATAATGAGACATTAGTATACTTATCTCAACCAGTTTAAAAAGCTACAGAGTATAACATTGACTTGAGATTCCAACCTCATAAAACAAAATTTCATTGGAACTCATGAACACAACCATAGTCTTTCCTTATTACTGCATATATTTGTAACTAATTTTACTATGTTTTTGTTATGTTATGTGACTTAGTGATTCATTTAAGATATATGAAATTGATATTATGTGATTTTGCTAGATATGTAAGACTAGATCAGCTGTTACAATTGTCAGTTTACAATGATGCTGATATTTTGAAATAATGTCAGGTGTATTTTTATGTGATATTTATAAAACAATGTTAAATCATGTCCATTTCAATTTCAGGTCTCTATTATTGATAAAAAAAAGAGGGATGATAAAAATTTTTATTCATTATGACAAAACCAAATGTATAAAAAAGATTTACCAAATTACACAACATAAGACATCATTGATATCATCTAATAAGGTTTCATTTCATTCAATATGTGCCACCAACAATTGCATTTTCTCAAACCATGATAGAACAGAGTTTGATTTTTTCAAAGCAGTATAATTGTCCTAAACAACAACAAAATCATAAACATCAACTTTAGAAGAAAACCAACTGCAGAAATTCTTGATCTCATATTCCTCCTTTCTAAGTTGATTTATTCTTCCCAATAATTAACTCTTCTTATCCATCCATTTATCATAGCTTTTGATATATCTGGAATAGGAGGATCTAACCAATTGAAAAAGTTACAATCATTTTCCTCATGTGCAATGGTATCAAAAAATCAAAGAATAATAACTTAAATAAACAATGGGAGTCTGTAAGAGAGATTGAGAAATTCAACCAAATACTCATTTCCCATTAAACGAAACATCAAACTTTACCCAACATCCAAAATTAAAAAAATAATACTCCATAATTTTGGTAGCTAAAAAACTATCTCTCCGGATTCGATAGAGTCCATAAACACTTCATCTTTACTACTGGTCCACACCTGCATATAGGAGCACCATCATTAGTATTCACCCTTAGGGTTATGTTTCAAGAAATTTTAGAACGCTTAAAGAAAATGAGTGACTCGATTTGAGGGAGATAGATTATTGAAAGCAAATCAAATTGAGAGAGTAAGAAGATTTTTGAAGAGAGATTTTGGATTTTGAATGAACTTTGATAGAATTTAGAGAGAGTTAATGGGAATCAACTTTTTTTTAATTGTTGATAGTATGAATTTTAGGGTTATCACGCACTCTTCATAGGTGCACTTTACTTTCCTATCCACATCATCAACATAAGTCAATCTGGTGGTTTTTTTATCATTGTTAATTGATATTAAGGTAGCGAATTAAAAACTTTAAAAGTTTAGTTATGAAATATGAAATTAAATAAAACTTCAGGGGGGATTTAAGGTATTAGGCCAAAATAAAAATATTATAGATTTTATTCAATTACTAATGAAAAGTAAAAATAAATTTGTATTGAATGGGATAAACAAACTCATCTAATGTAACATTGAATACATATGACAAATTAAGGCATTTAAAAATGAGTTTACTAAATTCTTAAATAGGTTGTAAGGAAACTAGGCGATGATTTGATAAGAAAAATTAGGATTTAATTTTACTCATAATCACAGAATTTATATCTATACTATGGAAAAGTAACAAAAGAAATAATTGAAATTAGAACTTTTATATACAAAAATAACTTTGATCATTTTTCGATAAAAAGCTATGCTGGAAAGTCTGCCTGGCATGCCAAGTCAATTGAACAAATGGAAAATGGTTTTGGCCATGTCAACACGTCGCATCAACTGGTCAAATAGAAAATGGTTTGATTGTACATATAATCAAATATAATTGCAACATGCATAAAAGTGGTAGATTTATACTTTGTATCCCTCAAAAACCAATTTGAAATAAAAATAAAAACAAATCCTAAAGTAAAACCAAATGGAAACACCACTTTTTTGTTGGGAATTGATCGATTACATACATCATATGTATAAACGGAAATTAAAATTTTTAATCAATATATCTGATCTTGCCATGAATATACAATATAAATATTAATGAGAATAATAAAATCACCTTTAATTTTTGTTGAACAATTGTTTTTTCTTCTCACCAGGTTGTCGAAAACCACAGTGTCCAAAATTGAACACCTCCAATTGTAATCCACACTAGAGAAGGATCAAATGAACCAATTACAATGGGAACACAAGGAGGCTGAAATTCCCCTTAAAGCTAGCAAGGAAGGTTGCTGCTAGGGAAGAAAAATAGATTTTTTTTTTCTTTTTAAAAACTCTTAACCCTAAATCACCTTTATTTTGGATTTTACAGCTAGGTTAAAAAATCTAACTTTATAATGGGATTGGGCTCTTTAAAAATTACTGGAGAAATATTAAATGGGCTTATGAAATTATTACTAATTCATTTGGGCTTAATTAAAATCTAACCCAAGTCATTTCATAAAAGACTCTGCGCATAACCTATAAACTAGGTCCTTTATGCATACACTTGAATTTAATTATCCAAATCAATTCTAAACCTAAACAAATTAAATATATAGGCTCCATAACACATATGAAATATATTTAATTTATTTTAGTCCAAAAATTAGGCCTCTAAGGCCTTCTGTATGGGGTTCTGCATGAAAGCCATTCTCTAGTAGGCTTCTGCATAGAAATCAACTTTATGGGCTTTTAATTATTTCTCCAATGGACCTATTAATATTATATTAGCCCTATAATATTTATAGTCCTATAATATTTAATTATGAAATACAATATTTAAATTAGGTCAATTTTGCAGAATATTTCTAAAAAATTCTGCGAACATCTCTATTTGTGCATAATTAATTAAACTCTTTAATTAATTATTTTCTTATTTATTTCTCTTATCCTATAATAATATCAAATATTATTACCTTGTCATTTTTCATTTTATTCTTTACTCTATATGTGTGTGACCTGTTGGATTCCTGTCCATATTGGCAGTATAATATGTAATTAAAAGTTCTATTCAAAACTCATATGATTTAAACCTCTTTAAATCATTTTATCAGTCCCTTATTGATATTTATGATACAATATTATACAAGTCATGAGCAGCCTCTAGCTAAGCATCATGACTACCCAAATGTTAGGAAAGTCAAGTGGTTCTGACCATACCCTTCCACAGAAAAAGTTACCGTGCAATTACTCCTTTCATCACTCTTATCTCAATTAGATTCTAAGTATGGATTTATATCAACTCATATGAATCTAATTATGTATGTTCTATTAATTTAACTATTGTTCCCAAAATACCCTTTATATATTGCTCTATCTACCTTGGTATATTGCTCTAGCCAGAGATTCTCTAAACAAGGCAATTATATAATCATGAGAGATAACTTCCCTTAATAATCTAGGATGGTGAATCCTTTATTGATTGCTCAACTATCTTCAAGTAGGTCATGATATACCCAACCTCCTAACTATGTTCATCCCTAGATAGAGGTAAGCAGTTATGGAGTCAAAGTATATTAGTTACTACTTAAGATAACTTTGGTGATCTCAAGTCTAAGGATACTTGCACCACTACTATGAAGAGATTCCTCACTGACATAGATTTAATATCCATATGAGGATTCTCTTTGCAGGTCTTCAATGAACTTATTCTTCTAACAAACATCCATATGTTAGCTTTGATCATCTCCCATAATCATAATTATGAGAACTACTACTTGAACTATTCAAGAAGCATGACATATGCTAGTCTATCCGCATTAATAATGTCCTATCTTATTAATACTATGAATAGGAATATTTAGATATTATCACATTTGCATGCAATAAACATCTCACATCATGAACACTTTCATGATTGCCTTTGCACTGTGTTTATAATATATAGTACTTCATTTATTAATTTAAGATAAATAAACACATGTATTTAAACATAGCATTAATAAATGAATGTTACCTTTTTTTTCATTAAAAACATGAATTCATATATATAAAATACATCCCTTTCTACATGGGCTTTAGGGCATACTCTCTAACAATGTCCCACTTGCACTAGAGCCAATCACTCATATGTCTTAAACCCATATTATTTATATGGTTATCATGCTTGTTCTGGGAAAGTGCTTTAGTGAGGGGATCTACCACATTATCATCTATAGGGACCTTTTCTATCTTCATATCATTTCTAGCTACTATCTCCCTTATGAGATGGTAGCATCTGAGAATATGCTTGGATCGCTGATGAGACCGTGGTTCCTTTGCTTGTGCAATGGCGCAATTGTTATCACAATATAAATGAATCGGATCAACAATGCTAGGCACCACTCCTAGTTCAGATAGGAACTTCTTGATCCATACTGCTTCTTTAGCTGCCTCTGAAGTAGCAATGTACTCAACTTCTGTTATGGAATTAGCAGTTGTTTCCTATTTGGAACTCTTCTAACTAACTGCTCCTCCTTCCATTATGAACACAAAAACAGACTATGATTTATAGTAATCTTTGTTAGATTGAAAGCTGGCATTAATATATCTATTTACTTCCAAACTACCCTCTCCATATACCAAGAATATATCCTTAGTCCTTCTCAAGTACTTAAGGATATTCTTGACAGTCGCCCAATGCTTTTCTCCAAAATTGGATTGGAATTTGCTTATGACACTCAAAGCAAATGCTAAATTTGGATGTGTACATAACATAGCATACATGATAGAACTAATTGCAGATGCATGTGAAACTGTTCTATTCATGCTCTTTCTGAAGCACCCCAAACTAACATCTTTAATATATAATGCAATCTACTTAAATCATGTTATGTCAAGCAATTAACTCGATTAACATCTACATACATTCATGTCATCCGATCCGTCTAATCATATAACTGGTATTCTAATTAGGCTTCTCACATCTTTCAGGTACATTTCATTTTTAATATGCATAGTGACTCATCATGCAGCCCATTAACTTAATAATACTAGATTCTAATATCTTAGTCATTTCACTATCATGCATAGCATTCAGCATTTCATCACATTTGAATATAGTCATTATAGCTTCTAAATGCATGCATATACACTACTAAAAAAATGCAAATTAGCGACGACAAAAGTCGTCGCTAACTGATAATTTTTCGTCGCTAAATCAGTTTAGCGACAACTTAGCGACGAATTTTATTTTGAAACAAAAGTCGTTGTAGCAGAATTTAGCTACAACAAGAAGTCGTCGCCAAATTTTAGCTACGAAAGATCGTTGTCGCTAAATATTTGTCTCCATTTTGCTACAACAATGTTCACGCAAAATTTTGCGACGACAATATTTTCGTCACAATATTGCTACGACATTGTTCATGCAAAATTTTATTATCGTCGCAATATTGCTACGACATTGTTCAAGCAAAATTAGGCGACGACAGTATTTTCGTCGCAATATTGCTACAACATTGTTCATGCTAAATTTTGCGACGACAGTATTTTTGTCGCAATATTGCTACGACATTGTTAACGCAAATTTTTGCATCACAATTTTACTACGATATTGTTCACGCTAATTTTGCAACGACAGTATATCCGTCGCAATTTTGCTACGACATTGTTTACGCTAATTTTTGCTGTTACAGTTCAATCGTTGCTATATTGCTACGACAATGTCAATGCTAAAAGCGACGATATGTTTCTTTATATTTAGCGTCAAATATTTTATCGCTAATGTCCTCTCGCAAAGTTAGCTAGAATTATATTATGGCTAAATTGTAGCTGAATGGCAAGTATCCAAACATGCTAATCCATTGGTAAATTGAAATTTTTTTAATTTATTAAATTAATATAGAGATTTAATCATTCAAATAATAAACTACAAATGATAAATCTATATTTAGATTACTCAATATATATATATATATATCACTAAAAAAGGTTATTTACAAGTGCATATCAAAATTAATTGTAACAAATGATATACAATATCCTAATATATAATTATAACTATAATATAGGCAAAATAGTATTTTCTGACTCAATGTGTAAATGCAATAAAAACCTTAACTATCAGTCCTGTCAGTACAAGATATCAATAGGCGCATCTACTCCTCAATTCGCTGCTGGAAAAGTTGTTGTGTCTCCATTTGCTGCTGACCAAAATTTCAAAACCTACCTGAAGAAAAATAATAATTGCCTCAAAATATTTGTCATTCTAATAATATCTATCAAGTATTTATTTTATTTTTTCAAATGTACCCTTATATACAGTATCTAAATTACAGTAATTAATGTTTTAATTTACTATATTCTCTTTCTCCATTAATTATTATTTCAATTCTATAAATATAATTGAAGGCAAGAACATACGGAAGGAAAATTCAAAAGCCAATATATTTTCAAATGCAACTTTTTTGACAGTCACGCTGGTTAAAGAAAACCAACAAACCAAAGAACTAATGCATGGAGCATGAAGAATTGCCATGCTGGTGCTGACAAGATTAAAAATAACCAATAGAAAAGAAAGTCATACTTCAAAGATTATTGCAGGAAAAAAAAGGTACATAGTGATGCACAAATTTATTGGTTTGTAGCCAATAGATAAATATTCTAGTATTATAAAATTATATAATCAAATAACAATGCAGTATTATAATCAAATAAAAATTCTAGAATTATAAAATTATAAAATTCTAGTATTAACTTAATGAGATTAGATGAAAACCTTAATTTGCCAGATGAATTTTGATGAAAAATTTATAATACCAATGGCAAAGTAGGCATGAATATGTTTGTCCAGCCACTCATTGTAATGCTTTGGAGCAATTTCTAGCTTTAACCATTCTAAAAAGTCCCGAAAGACATGGTTACCCAAAGAATGTGCAAGTACAATTGAGGGTCCGAAATGTTAACCTGCAAATGAAAATGTAACAAAATTTCAAATCTCTTGGATCAAACCTGGATATAGTTTCTGACAATGTTATATGCCAATAAGTTCAAATTAAACAACAATAGAATGGGTCCCAAATAGTCAGACAAGCTGTTAAAAGATGATAAGCACAACAGTTTATTTCAGGTATAGTTGAACTGCATGATATTTAGCTCTCCGACCATTGCTTTTTTATCAAGACTCAAACTCAATTGAGTAGGATTCAAGTGAAATAGCAACTTTATTCATAGAAAAAATCCTATATCAGCAGGCCATTCATGCAATTGCAAAAAATACTCCTTTGAACCCATGACTTTCATCTATCTTGAGGAATCTAAAGAAATTGGTTAAATCACAAAATTAATCAGAGTAAACAGAAGCGCCAAACCCACACACAACAACTACTGTCAATTAAATATTATAATTTAATGAATTTGAAAAATCAAAATTCTCAAGTATATTGACATCATAAATTTGAAAGTACCATAATCACAATGCATATTTAAGTTTCCAAATCAGTTCTTGTCGAGCAAGGAGTTAAAACACACTGAAGATGTAAATTATAAAAACCCAGAGTCCTCTCAAACTGAATCAACCATGCAAAGTGATAATTAATTAGTTCAATTTGTAAGCCAGATGGCCAGAGATGTCAAGAAACACTGAGTTGATATTACTGTTAAAAGAGTGGTTTAGGCCTTATACATACTTGAGCAGGTGAAAATAAAGATCCCGCTCCTCAAGCATTGATGGGGACAACCTCCAATCAAAATAATTGCATTAGCTTCAATTCCAAACTCAATGCACCACTTTATCCATTCTTTCCACACTGAAGAAAGAGGGCCTGAAATTAAAAGGCATAAAAATTCATTACAAATTTCTTGCCACCCTATTACAATGTAATAAAAAATTACGGGAAGTGTAATATTACAAACTAAAAGAATAGGAGAATAACCTGTTATATAGCCAGGATCAAGTTCTGAAATCGCAGAAAGGCCTTCATCAGGTCGTGACTTGCATTCAGGATGATCCGTTTGATTGTAAGGGTCAAGCAACAAGCACTTAGGCTAAAAAGAAGCAAGCAGAGATAACATTAGCATCAGGAAAGAGAATGTTCAAATTTGTACAAAAAGAAAAGCAGAGATAACATTAGCATAAAGCGAGAAAAATGCAAACTAATTATGTTTTGAAATTGAAATTATTTTTGCTAGTAATTTATTTAAATTATTTTTTATAGGAAAAGGAGGATGCTGTTTCAAGATGCTAAATGGTGTCAGAGGTTGTGGCACATAGATCTACCACCTTGTCTCTAAAAACTTCGCCCATCATTAACAATGAAAAATAAAACAACACTATATAACTAAAGACAGTAATGAAAAGCGTACTTCAATTTCTCCAGCAAATAATCACAAGTTCACAAAAAAGACACAGAATCAACTGTAAAAAGCAATACCCCGAGAAGTATCAAACCCCATTACATCATAGGGAACCAAAATAGTTTTCCATACTGACAAAGATCTTAAATATTACATCATTCACAACTATCAAGTGAAGTGGAGGAAGAAGAGCTTTGGGTGGAGGTTGGAAAGATGATTTGGATGGGGAAGGGATGGAGAGAGTAATAAAGAAGATTCAGAAAACATTACCTATGGCTTACGAGGTGGTGAGCTGCTGCTGCTGGTGGTGCTTCTTCCTCGCAAAGGCCTAAAAGAGAAGCACCTCTTGTCACTTTAAAATCAAATTCGAAAGAGGAAAACAAATAACTAAAATAAAAATAGATTACCAGCATATAACTAAAAATCACAACAAAAAAAAATTAGAAAAAAAGAAGGGGGGCAAACAGAACATTTAAACATGTTTTTGAAAGAATCAGAAAGCAGAAAACAACTGCTTTCGCTACTCAGCTTGACTCTGCAGGTCCAAACATTACTAAATGGACAGCTAGATTCTTTCATCACACCCAACCACACCTCATTGTTCCCTGGTAAAGAGTTTTCATTCATGAACACAAACTTCTTGTTGAAGAAAATTCAGCCCCATGGAGATAGACAAGTCAACTTTGTGTTGTCATACCACGACCCAACAAATACTTGAAAATAAGATCATCTTTGCCAACCCTCTGTCTCTTTCCATACAGCATTACCATCTAGCAGAAGTCACTAGCAAGACAAACAATAAAAATATAAAAAAGCATGAAGAACACATTTTTTCCTCAAAACAACTTGAACTCTAAAACAAACTCCTCAAACTAAATTAATAAAACAATGGGCAGGGATGAACTGCTTTTGACCATCTACATCAAAAAATACTTCATATCATAAAAGATGCAAAAAGAAACAATCTCATCCTAAAAACTGCAAGACAATTGTATACATTAAAAAAAAATTTCACCTTCTAGGACTTCGGCTCCTTGATATCTTGCGGGTGACCTGTAATAATTCAATTGACAACATGAATCGCATAACTATAAACAAGGCTCTTCACTGACAAAAAAGAAAAAAGGCACAAACCTTGCGCGGACTAGGAGATCCACCATGCTCCAAAATCAGGAAAATGATTTGAAATGAAGCTGAACTTACTAAAGCTTTCAAATTTAAAAGAACAAATTGGGTTTTGAGTTTTGGCAGTGAGGGTTTTTTTTGTTTTCCCTCCAAAGGAAGCTCAAAAAGAGGGAAATTTGTGAATTGGATGAAAAATTGTGGGACACAAGTGCAATTAAAAGACCAACTAGCTAGGTGTACCTGTGAAAACTCTGGTTTCCTTCTACGATTTACTTTCTTTTTTTATATTATGGTTAATTTATAAGTTAATCATTATACTTTTATTTTATCTTATTAATAGCAATTTATAATAAAAAATATAAAGTAAAAAATCTATAAATTAAAAATAAAAATAAACATTTAGCAAATAATAATTAAATCATGACTTTTTTAACTTGATTTTTTTGTTTACTTATTTAATAAAGGAAATAAATATAATAATTATTTTAATTTAGTTATTTAAAATTTAAATGTAAATAAAAATATTAAAAATTAAATGTAAATAAAATTTAAATATTAAAAATTAAAATTATATAAATATAGTTAAAAGTAAAATATGAAATAATATATTTCCTTAATTAGCGACAACATTGTTGTCGCCAATTAGCTACAACAATGTTGTCGCCAATATTGATGTAGGAATATAATTGTATTTTGCCAAATTAGCTACAACAACGTTGTCGCTAAATTAGCGACAACATTATTGTAGCCAAATTAGCTACAATGTTGTTGTAGCTAATTTTGCGACAACACTGTTGTCGCCAAATTCGCTACAACAACGTTGTAGCGAATTTGGCGACAACAGTGTTGTCGCCAATAAACCTAATTTTTTCTCAATATAATTATTTTATTATATAACTTAAAATAATTGATCACAATTGATATTATTGAAAATAAATATAATAATTATTTTAATTTAGTTATTTAAATTTATTAAAATAAATGGTTTCATTAAATGTATATAAAATTTAAATATTAAAAATTAAAATTATATAAATATAGTTAAAAGTAAAATATGAAATAATATATTTCCTTAATTAGCGACAACAATAACTACAACAATTTTGTCGGCAATATTGATGTAGGAATATAATTGTATTTTGCCAAATTAGCTACAACAACGTTGTCGCCAAATTAGCGACAACATTGTTGTAGCCAAATTAGCTACAATGTTGTTGTAGCTAATTTTGCGACAACACTGTTGTCGCCAAATTCGCTACAACGTTGTTGTAGCTAATTTTGCGACAACACTGTTGTCGCCAATAAACCTAATTTTTTTTCAATATAATTATTTTATTATATAACTTAAAATAATTGATCACAATTGATATTATTGAAAATAAATATAATAATTATTTTAATTTAGTTATTTAAATTTATTAAAATAAATGGTTTCATTAAATGTAAATAAAATTTAAATATTAAAAATTAAAATTATATAAATATAGTTAAAAGTAAAATATGAAATAATATATTTCCTTAATTAGCGACAACATTGTTGTCGCCAATTAGCTACAACAATGTTGTCGCCAATATTGATGTAGGAATATAATTGTATTTTGCCAAATTAGCTACAACAACGTTGTCGCTAAATTAGCGACAACATTATTGTAGCCAAATTAGCTACAATGTTGTTGTAGCTAATTTTGCGACAACACTGTTGTCGCCAATAAACCTAATTTTTTCTCAATATAATTATTTTATTATATAACTTAAAATAATTGATCACAATTGATATTATTGAAAATAAATATAATAATTATTTTAATTTAGTTATTTAAATTTATTAAAATAAATGGTTTCATTAAATGTATATAAAATTTAAATATTAAAAATTAAAATTATATAAATATAGTTAAAAGTAAAATATGAAATAATATATTTCCTTAATTAGCGACAACAATAACTACAACAATTTTGTCGCCAATATTGATGTAGGAATATAATTGTATTTTGCCAAATTAGCTACAACAACGTTGTCGCCAAATTAGCGACAACATTGTTGTAGCCAAATTAGCTACAATGTTGTTGTAGCTAATTTTGCGACAACACTGTTGTCGCCAAATTCGCTACAACGTTGTTGTAGCTAATTTTGCGACAACACTGTTGTCGCCAATAAACCTAATTTTTTTTCAATATAATTATTTTATTATATAACTTAAAATAATTGATCACAATTGATATTATTGAAAATAAATATAATAATTATTTTAATTTAGTTATTTAAATTTATTAAAATAAATGGTTTCATTAAATGTAAATAAAATTTAAATATTAAAAATTAAAATTATATAAATATAGTTAAAAGTAAAATATGAAATAATATATTTCCTTAATTAGCGACAACATTGTTGTCGCCAATTAGCTACAACAATGTTGTTGCCAATATTGGTGTAGAAATATAATTATATTTTGTCAAATTAGCTACAACAATGTTGTTGCCAATAAATCTGATTTTTTTTCAATTTAATTATTTTATTATATAACTTAAAATAATTGATCACAATTGATATTATTGAAAATAAATATAATAATTAGTTTAATTTAGTTAATTAAATTTATTAAAATAAATGGTTTAATTAAATGTAAATAAAATTTAAATATTAAAAATCAAAATTATATAAAAATAGTTAAAAGTAAAATATGAAATAATATATTTCCTTAATTAGCGACAACATTGTTGTCGCAAATTAGCTACAACAACGCTGTCGCCAATTGAGCCATAGAAAGGAAATAGTTTATTCTGCCTAATTTGCGACAAAATTGTTGTCGCCAATTAGCTACAACGGTGTTGTCGCTAATTAGCTACAACGATGTTGTCGCCAATTGAGCCACAGGGAGGAAATAGTGTATTTTACCTAATTTGCGACAACAAGCTACAACAATGTTGTTGCTAATTAGCTACAACCGTGTTATCGCCAATTGAGCCACAGGGAGGGAATAGGGTATTTTGCCTAATTTGCGACAACATTGTTGTCGCCAATTAGCTACAACGGTGTTGTCGCTAATTAGCTACAATAATGTTGTCGCCAATTGAGCCACAGGGAGGGAATAGGGTATTTTGCCTAATTTGCGACAACATTGTTGTCGCCAATTAGCTACAATGGTGTTGTCGCTAATTAGCTACAACAATGTTGTCGCCAATTGAGCCACAGGGAGGGAATAGGGTATTTTGCCTAATTTGTGACAACATTGTTGTTGCCAATTAGCTACAACTTTGTTGTTGCTAATTAGCTACAACAATGTTGTCGCCAATTGAGCCACAGGGAGGAAATATTGTATTTTGCCTAATTTGCGACAACATTGTTGTCACCATTTAGTTACAATGATGTTGTCGTTAATTAGCTACAACGATGTTGTCGCCAATTACCTACAACAATGTTGTCGCTAATTAGCTACAACGATGTTGTCGCCAATTAGCTACAACAATGTTGTCGCTAATTGAGCCATAGGAAGGGAATAGTATATTTTGCCTAATTTGCGACAACATTGTTGTCGCCAATTAGCTACAACGTTGTTGTCGCTAATTAGTTACAACAATGTTGTCGCTAAAGCTTTTTTTTATCGTCGCAATTATTTGCGCCAAAATTTTGGCGCCTGATATTAGCAACAATAAAACTTTATTGTCGCTAATTTGTCGCAATATTTATTTTTCCACCAAATTTTTCAATATTTGCGACGAAAGTCATTTTTTGTCGCAAAGTTGTCGCTGTATTGTGTATTTAGCAACGAATTTTATTGTTGTCGCAAAGTTTCGTCGCTATTCTGCATTTTTTTGTAGTGATACTAGCATTCTTACTATGAGCTTATTACAACCTTAACCTCTATATGACATACATATATATATTACAAACCTTATACATATTAAACATGTAAGGAACTATACAAAATTTATCAAAATTCCTACATCAACTTTTATAGACTGGTGTTGCCCTGTCCTGATATAGAAAATGTTCCTATGCAAAAGCCTTGACTATCAAAACCTACACGGATCAAAATAATCCATGCTAAGCTATACAACTTAGTGGGGATTCTAAACATGAAAGACAACCACTCATAGTGGTCGTCAGAAATATAGGATACACAAAACAATTGAAATTAATAATATTTAAGAAGAAGTATAAGATAAAGCACAATATCTTACACAACAAGATAACCCTTCAATTAATTCGGCATACTTGAATTCATACAATTCATTAGGAGATCTATACATAATGTAAATAGATACTAATACAAGCTTAAGGAACCACTGTTAAACATGATAAACCATATATCAGATGCATAATTCATACAATGATTAACTATGAAACATTAATGCTTTACTTTAGCTCGCTTAAGTTATAAGAATGGATAACGGGATCGGTGGATACCCGAGGGTATCAGACGGTGGATATCTGAAGATATCGAAGCTATGAACCCAATCAGGGCTAGCTGTACGGTGGATCGGTCAATAAAACCCAAACAGGGCTGTGAATGATCCAATTGTTTCAACTATACTTTAGACCTAAAAGGGTTGACGGTGGCAGCTGCAATATCCCTATAGGCGCCTATCTATCCACAGTTAAACTCTAGTAGCAGTCAATACAGTTTTTCATGTTCATTTAAAATATCATGCCTGTACTTATATCATACACCATGTACATGCATATGTTCATATTATAGTACACAATTCTCCACTGTATAAACATGCATTCATGCACACATATAGAAATTTGAGTGTCGGTAATTGAACATACCTCTCATCATGAACTTATACCTGAACATGCTATTCTTTTTGGCAACACACCATATCACCATCATGTTAACATACATATATGATCAATGATAATTTCATAACTTCATACTTTCACATATTCAAATACTTCAATGAGAGTTCCAATATATTGTGACAATATATCTTTACAACTTTATTTTTATAAATCATTAAATTAATCTCATGTGTTGCTATTAGATATTACTCCCTAATTTATATTTTTAAAATGTCCTAAACTCACATATTAACACCATATTTTAAGTTTAATTACATGTTTTAACATACTTTAGATGAGTTTTAAAATGTTAAGGTAAGTATTGATATTTGAGGAGGCTAAAAATCATGTATGACTACTATAAGAAAGGGCCACGGCTGAGACAATTGGTCCCAGCTGAGACTAAAGGCTGAAATTGATTCCAGAAGGTGCGCATGGCTGAGAGAAATGGTCTCGACTATGCCTCCCCGAAATACCTTATGAAAATTTTGCAAAACAGTTTTTCTACCTGAAATTGTACATCATTTTAGACCTCCCAAATGGTATTTTCTGATGGAATATGACATGGTATGATAATCATGATAGCACAGCGGAAAAACAAAAATTTTATCATGCATACCATACATATCCAAAACTAGGAACGAAAACATGCAATTTTAGGGTTTTGAAACTTACAATAGATGATGCCTTTTATTCTTTGATTTTGTGATGTCCAGCAACCAAGATGCCTTTATCCACCTTAGTTCTCGATCACCAATGCCAAGGAACAGCCTTTTGCGCCACTCCCTCTATTCTCACACACACACTTGCAAAGATGGCTTAAAATCAAGAGTGCTAGCTCTATGATTGTGTATTCGGCAATGGGAATGATTTGAAGCCACAAGATCTGATCTTGTTCTTCCTTTAGGTTACTGTTTCAGCCCGAGAATACAAGAGAACAAGAAAGATTTCTTTCCCCTTGAGTATTTCGGCCAAGAGAGAAAAATAGCAAAAACGGCATACATGTTATTCATTTAATTCATTAATATATATCACTAATTTAGGTCAAGTGTGAGTGCCGTAAATTAAGTGTTAATTTCAGCCTCCATCACTTCCTAATTAAGAGATATATCCTAATTTAAATTCCATTAGAATTTAAATTCAAATGGCATTAGTCATTTAATCAAAACAAACTTACTTATTTAAGGTAAAATAAGTTGCCGAATTCAACTAGTATTTTAGTTTGAATTTTGGCTACTTTAATTTCCTCTCAAGTATTATATTTTGATTAAATACAAATTAGGATTTAATACTCAATTAACTTAATTATACATAGATAAATAATCAATTGAAATTAAACCTAGCACATGCCAACAAATTTCTCTCGTGACCAACATATTTGCCTAAAACAGCTAGCTGTTTTAGGCAAAAAACTCGTTTCACATATTTGCCTAAAACAGCTAGCTGTTTTAGGCAAAATCGTGGCTTAACAGTTTTGCCTAAAACAGCTAGCTGTTTTAGGCAAAATCGCACCTTGACAGCTGTTTTAGGCAAAAAAACTGTTTTTACAGATTTGCCTAAAACAGCTAGCTGTTTTAGGCAAAAATCTGTTTACCCATTTTATGCATTAATTTGACTTTAAATAAAAGTCCAAATTAATTCCCAATACACAATTTAAATATTTTAAGCCCAATGCTTTGTGTGCGATCCTATAGGTCCATTTAATGTTGGCAATGAATTAATAAATTAATTCAAAGGCTATATATATTCTCTAGCAAGATATTATAGCATTCCAAATTAAATGAAAATGCATATGGCATTTAGTGACCTAATGCAATTTTGCATAGTCCCTTACCCTTAAATATCAAAATTAATATAAGGCATGGAACTAGTCATCCTTATATATATTAATTCCTTTCTTGATATTCCAGTGACACTGACCTCTCAGATAAATAATGATTACTCATTATTTCATCTCGGTATGGCCATACACTTCTCAGTTCACTGATCAAGTGGCCGGTGATATTTTCTCTCTTATCAAGAGGGGTAATCCCTTCACTTCTCTCATGCTCTCTAACATGAATCAGTGCATACCCAATCATACCCGTACTTGTCACTCTGTTACGAGCACGTTAGGTGTATGTCAAAGTACACAGTAATTCATAAAGAGTTTCATAGAGATTTCAGGTCTAAGAACTCCGATACAAAACTTGCATATGAGAAACACTTATGACTTGTACCATGTAGTGTTCTCATGAGCGGATTGAATCCAGATACCATGTTCTTTAACATGTATCTATGATCTCTGATTGACACTCTTGTCCTAATGATCCGTAAGACAGGACTCATAGCATCAGAGAGAGCATACTAGTCTTAATTCATTTGTTATTCCCATAACAATGACTGACTAGGGATATTTAGAATGAAGTCTCATTTGTTTCAAGGTCTTACAATCCATGTGCCTCACACATGATAACTTAAACCGAAACAACACTCTTGGATAGTTTTATCAATTGATATGCACAGGAATACAAAGGATAAAACAAATGCCTCATTTTATTAATTTCAAGTGTTTCGTTACAATGTATTGGGGCTAGGGCTTACACTAACAATCTCCCACTAGCACTAGTCCCAATTGGGCATAGCCCTAAGACCGAACGCTCTCAAATGAGCTTCGTGCAGATTTGGACGTAACTGTTTCGTCAAAGGATCTGCTACATTGTCTTCACTTGATATCTTGCTAACCTTGACGTCCCCACGATCAATGATTTCTCTGATCAGGTGGTACCTTCTGAGTATGTGTTTGGATTTCTGGTGTGACCGGGGCTCCTTAGCCTGTGCGATGGCCCCGTTATTGTCACAGAAAATTTCTAATGGATCTAGGATGCTTGGGACCACTCCTAATCCAGTAATGAAATTTTTAATCCAAACAGCCTCTTTTGCAGCCTCACTTGCTGCAATATACTCAGATTCTGTAGTTGAGTCGGCAACGGTTTCTTGCTTTGAGCTTTTCCAGCTGACAGCACCACCGTTCAAAACAAAAACAGACCCAGATTGCGATCTAGAATCCTGAGTGCTGGTCTGAAAAGCAGCATCGGCATAACCTTGTATGACGAGCTCTTCTTGACCACCATACACTAAGAAGTGATCCTTAGTCCTTCGCAGGTACTTCAGAATCCCTTTTACAGCAGACCAGTGCTTTTCACCAGGGTCTTGCTGAAACCTATTGGTTATACTCAGTGCATGAGCAACATCCAATCTAGTACATAACATAGCGTACATGATAGATCCAATAGCAGATGCATATGGGATTCTACTCATGTTGTCCCTTTCCTCTTTGGTTTTAGGGCACTGTTCTTTAGTCAAAGGAACTCCTAAAGCCAAAGGTATGTACCCTTTCTTTGAGTCTCCCATACTAAAACGCTTTAGTACTTTGTCTATGTACTTTTCCTGACTTAGTCCCAAAAGCCGATTCGATCTATCTCTATAGATTCGAATACCAAGTATTGTCTCGGCTTCACCTAAGTCTTTCATTAAGAAACATTTTCCCAACCATTGCTTAACCTTTTGCAATGTTGGAATGTCATTTCCAATGAGAAGGATGTCGTCCACATATAGGACTAGAAACACTACTATGCTCCCACTAACCTTCTTGTACACACAAGGCTCATCTTCGTTCTTGATGAAGTCAAATTCTTTGACTGCCTCATCAAAACGAAGATTCCAACTTCGGGATGCTTGCTTTAATCCATAAATGGATTTTTGAAGCTTGCAAACCTTCTTAGGATGCTTGGGATTGACAAAACCTTCAGGCTGTGTCATAGACACATCCTCAAGTAAATTTCCGTTGAGGAAAGCAGTTTTGACATCCATTTGCCATATCTCATAATCATGATATGCAGCTATGGCAAGCAAGATCCTAATGGACTTGAGCATGACTACAGGCGAAAAGGTCTCGTCATAGTCTATACCATGAGTTTGTCGAAAACCTTTTGCTACTAGTCTACCTTTGTAGGTCTTATCAGCTTTTAGTTTGAATAACCACTTGCATTCAATTACCTTAGCACCTTCCGGTGGATCAACCAAGGTCCAAACCTGGTTATCGTACATTGATTGCATCTCGGATTTCATGGCTTCAAGCCAATTATCCGAGTCTGGGCTTTCAATAGCTTCTCGGTAGGTAGTAGGATCCTCACGATCTACTAACTCAATAGTGTCACTGTCAGTGATTAGAAATCTATATCTCTCAATCTCCTGACGTACCCTACCAGACCTTCTAGGTACTTGTGTAATGGGATCTTGTTCCACAACTTGTTGTGAACTTGATCCCACTTCCAACTCATCCTCTATAGGAGCTTGTGGCACTTGAATTTCTCCAAGTTCTACTTTACTCCCACTGTCTTTCTTGAGAAGGAACTCCTTTTCCAAGAAAACAGCCTTGCGAGCAACAAATACTTTGTTCTCGACTTGTGAGTAAAAGTAGTATCCCTTTGTTTCTTTGGGATAACCCACAAACAAGCAGACAGTCGATTTGGACTCTAGTTTATCAGATGTTAATTTCTTAACATGTGCGTCACAGCCCCAAATCTTGAGAAAAGACATATTGGGTTCTTTCCCAGTCCATACCTTGTATGGTGTCTTCTCAACTGCTTTAGTTGGAGTACGGTTCAATAGAAACGCAGCAGTTTCTAATGCATAACCCCAAAAAGAGATAGGAAGATTAGCTTGACTCATCATAGATCGAACCATGTCCAACAGAGTTCGATTTCTCCTTTCGGACACACCATTCCATTGAGGTGTTCTAGGAGGAGTGAGCTGTGAAATAATACCACACTCCTTTAGATGACTGTCAAACTCTTGGCTTAAGTATTCGCCACCTCGATCTGATCGAATGGCTTTTATATTTTTGCCAAGTTGGTTTTCTACTTCATTCTTAAACTCTTTGAATTTCTCAAAAGTTTCAGACTTATACTTCATTAGATAGACATAGCCATATCTACTGAAGTCATCTGTGAATGTCACGAAGTAGCTAAAACCACCTCTAGCATGTGTACTTAAAGGTCCACATACATCGGTATGTATTAGTTCCAATAAGCCATTAGTCCTCTCACCTTTTTTATTAAAAGGACTCTTTGTCATTTTTCCATGCAAACATGGCTCGCATGTGTCATAAGACTCTAAGTCGAATGACCCAAGCACTCCAGTTTTGTGGAGTCTTGAAATGCGTTTTTCGTTTGCATGTCCTAAACGACAATGCCAGAAGTAAGTAGGGTTTATTTCGATTGATTTAACCCTCTTTGTATTAATGTTGTATATGGACTCTTTGTTTTGTAAATCAAGGATATAAAGGCCATTTTGCAACATGGCATTGCCATAAGAAATGCCTTGGCGACGAATATGAGCATTGCCATTTTTAATAACAAAATCAAATTCATCATTATCCAAACATGAAACTGAAATAATGTTTCTGCTCATAGCAGGCACATAATAACAATTATTCAAAACAATACAAAGTCCGGAAGGTAAAGTGAGGTGATAGTCGCCTATCTCCATGGCAGCAACTCGTGCTCCATTCCCCACACGGAGGTCCACTTCATTCTTCCCAAGTAACCGCCTATTTCTTAGCCCCTGCACATTTGAACAAATGTGAGAATCACAACCGGTATCCAATACCCAAGTGGTAGAAATAGAAAGGTTAATTTCAACAACAAAAATACCAGAACTGGACGCCTTGGCTCCATTCTTTTTTTGTTCTTCCTTGAAGAGAGCGCAATTCTTCCTCCAATGCCCTATCTTGTTGCAATGGAAGCAAGTGCTCTCACTCTCTTTGAGCTTTGGTGCCTTGGGCTTGGATTGGGCTTGAGGTGCACTCCCAACTGTCTTGGGTTTTCCCTTTCCTTTTCCCTTTCCCTTAGCAGGTCCCTTCTTAATTCCCTTTTGAACCATTAGCACGGGATTGGTCTTTCGAATGTTCTCTTCAGCATTCTTAAGCATCCCATGAAGCTCAGTGACTGACTTGTTCATAGCATGCATGTTATAATTCATCACAAATGGATCATAAGCAGCAGGCAATGATCCTAAGATCAAGTCAGTGGCCAATTCCTTTGGCACTAGTACCTCAAGCTTCTCAAGAGTATCAAGATACCCTTTCATCTTGAGTACATGGGTACTAACAGGAGTACCCTCAGCCATCTTGCAAGAAATTAAAGCCTTTGTTGTCACGAACCTCTCGTGACGAGCTTGCTCTTGGAACATCTCCTTGAGGTGCACCATGATTGCATAGGCCTCTTGGTCCATAAATTGCTTTTGCAATTCAGGCACCATAGTGGCTAGCATCAAACAGGTCACATCATTAGAGTCACTTTTCTTGGTCTCAAAAGTTTCCTTTTGAACCACAGAAGCGTTCCTAGCAGGTTCCTCAGGTAAGGGTGCATCCAAAACATACGACTTCTTCTCTTGCTTAAGAACTATTCTTAAGTTTCGAGACCAGTCTATGAAATTGGTGCCATTCAATTTGTCCTTTTCAAGGACCGATCGCAATGAGAAATTGTTGTTTGAAGATGCCATTTTCAATCTACAATAAAATTTAGCAAGATTAAATGAGGTCTTATTAATGATCCCACAAACCGAATTAATATCCCTTTAAATAATTCGCGTTAGTGATTTAATGTGGGCCAAGATCCACTTTTCACAACAACTTATTAGTCAAGCTGAGCTTGTACACCTAACAAGTTAAGTTACTTAGGTAGGAAAACTCCAATCATGTCTCGTACATGACTCTTGGATCAAATGGGCTAACATCTTAAGATGTTATAGCACAACCCATTTATTAGTTGCCTAGGTCCGGGCATCCCTTTCCATGTTAAGTCCAACCTACATTCACAACCCATGCCTCACAAAGATAATCGGGCGCATCTAGGACTCCTAGTCTACGTGACCGATGATCGATGCCTTGACATGTTTCGAATTAGGAAGGCAACTTTGTGACTTACTATTTTAGGGATTCATTTTATTACGGCTTACATGGCATACGCTTTGTTATCCATACATAGCATGCATATATATATAATTGCATAAAGTAAAGCGTGACAAACATGGCCCCAAAAACCTACAACTAAGATTCTATACTATTACATAAGAATCTTTGAGTTGGGCTTCTCCACTCCGGTGGGCTTCGTCTTGATTTACAAAGTCTTCAAGTATATTCTATTCTAAGAAATAAATGAAACTTTTACAATAAAACATAATGGCTCGCAGGCCATATTTAATTACAAAAACCCAGGGCCCATGAATGCACCATGCATATCCATTCATCACACCAAACAAGCAAATAAATATACATAGCATTCATGGATCAGACAAAGTCCAATTTTAATCAATTTAGCCAAGCCCATTAATGGAAATTGTGTACTTGAACCTTTAAGAGAAGACCCCGTGATGAGCCTGGGCCGAAGCCCAATGGACTAAATCCTCTTATTGAATAAGTTCTCTTAAAAGCCCAAAACACAAACTAGTTAGATTTGTGCCATAAATCAACTCTAGTATAATTTCCAAATTTGCCATTTTTAATTTTATGTCATACAGCCCATAAACATTAAAAATACATATAATATGTGCTAACATGAATTAAAAATAAAATCATGAAGAACACATATAATAATACACGGCATTCATGCAAAACAAACAAACAACAAAAACTAGTTGTTTAATGCTTATGTAATGCCATGAAATGCACAAACATTTAAATCAATTTTATGAGTCATTTAATATTCTAAATAAGTCCATAAATATTGATTTAATATTCTGTACCATTTTAATCTAAATGTGTTTTTACCATTTTAATCAAAACAAAGCAAACAATGTTGATTAAACATGTAACAAACACAAACTAGTCATTGTTTTAAGTGATTTTAAAATTAATCAATTAAATTATCATGGACCAGAATTAAAACCAAATTTTAAAAATGTCCAGACCTGATAATTAATCTTTAAATATCACTTACAAACATGCCAAAAACGTTTTTACATTTAATTTTGAAAACTAGTTGTTAAACTAGCAATTTACATGCCAACTAGCACCTAGTTTCATAATTAACATGTACCATCAGGTATAAATAATTAAATCCGACCATTACCAGCCCTAATAACATCTTAGGACAGTATATTAACATGTCATATTAATTATAATACCTATCTAATCAATTAAAATCGTTTTTACACCAAAACAATGCAAAAAACTCAAAACAGAAAATTTCAGATTTGCATGTTTTCAAAATAACGATTTTTAATTAATTTTTTCATGCATCTAAAGCACTAAAATAAGCATGTCTAGGCTCTGATACCACTGATGGAATATGACATGGTATGATAATCATGATAGCACAGCGGAAAAACAAAAATTTTATCATGCATACCATACATATCCAAAACTAGGAACGAAAACATGCAATTTTAGGGTTTTGAAACTTACAATAGATGATGCCTTTTATTCTTTGATTTTGTGATGTCCAGCAACCAAGATGCCTTTATCCACCTTAGTTCTCGATCACCAATGCCAAGGAACAGCCTTTTGCGCCACTCCCTCTATTCTCACACACACACTTGCAAAGATGGCTTAAAATCAAGAGTGCTAGCTCTATGATTGTGTATTCGGCAATGGGAATGATTTGAAGCCACAAGATCTGATCTTGTTCTTCCTTTAGGTTACTGTTTCAGCCCGAGAACACAAGAGAACAAGAAAGATTTCTTTCCCCTTGAGTATTTCGGCCAAGAGAGAAAAATAGCAAAAACGGCATACATGTTATTCATTTAATTCATTAATATATATCACTAATTTAGGTCAAGTGTGAGTGCCGTAAATTAAGTGTTAATTTCAGCCTCCATCACTTCCTAATTAAGAGATATATCCTAATTTAAATTCCATTAGAATTTAAATTCAAATGGCATTAGTCATTTAATCAAAACAAACTTACTTATTTAAGGTAAAATAAGTTGCCGAATTCAACTAGTATTTTAGTTTGAATTTTGGCTACTTTAATTTCCTCTCAAGTATTATATTTTGATTAAATACAAATTAGGATTTAATACTCAATTAACTTAATTATACATAGATAAATAATCAATTGAAATTAAACCTAGCACATGCCAACAAATTTCTCTCGTGACCAACATATTTGCCTAAAACAGCTAGCTGTTTTAGGCAAAAAACTCGTTTCACATATTTGCCTAAAACAGCTAGCTGTTTTAGGCAAAATCGTGGCTTAACAGTTTTGCCTAAAACAGCTAGCTGTTTTAGGCAAAATCGCACCTTGACAGTTTTGCCTAAAACAGCTAGCTGTTTTGGGCAAAAAAACTGTTTTTACAGATTTGCCTAAAACAGCTAGCTGTTTTAGGCAAAAATCTATTTACCCATTTTATGCATTAATTTGACTTTAAATAAAAGTCCAAATTAATTCCCAATACACAATTTAAATATTTTAAGCCCAATGCTTTGTGTGCGATCCTATAGGTCCATTTAATGTTGGCAATGAATTAATAAATTAATTCAAAGGCTATATATATTCTCTAGCAAGATATTATAGCATTCCAAATTAAATGAAAATGCATATGGCATTTAGTGACCTAATGCAATTTTGCATAGTCCCTTACCCTTAAATATCAAAATTAATATAAGGCATGGAACTAGTCATCCTTATATATATTAATTCCTTTCTTGATATTCCAGTGACACTGACCTCTCAGATAAATAATGATTACTCATTATTTCATCTCGGTATGGCCATACACTTCTCAGTTCACTGATCAAGTGGCCGGTGATATTTTCTCTCTTATCAAGAGGGGTAATCCCTTCACTTCTCTCATGCTCTCTAACATGAATCAGTGCATACCCAATCATACCCGTACTTGTCACTCTGTTACGAGCACGTTAGGTGTATGTCAAAGTACACAGTAATTCATAAAGAGTTTCATAGAGATTTCAGGTCTAAGAACTCCGATACAAAACTTGCATATGAGAAACACTTATGACTTGTACCATGTAGTGTTCTCATGAGCGGATCGAATCCAGATACCATGTTCTTTAACATGTATCTATGATCTCTGATTGACACTCTTGTCCTAATGATCCGTAAGACAGGACTCATAGCATCAGAGAGAGCATACTAGTCTTAATTCATTTGTTATTCCCATAACAATGACTGACTAGGGATATTTAGAATGAAGTCTCATTTGTTTCAAGGTCTTACAATCCATGTGCCTCACACATGATAACTTAAACCGAAACAACACTCTTGGATAGTTTTATCAATTGATATGCACAGGAATACAAAGGATAAAACAAATGCCTCATTTTATTAATTTCAAGTGTTTCGTTACAATGTATTGGGGCTAGGGCTTACACTAACATTTTCAGCAAAAATAGTCTTCTACAACCTTATTCCCCTATGTTTATAGTTTCTAAGACATTAAAAATATTTTCAATATAGTTTCTAAAACTCAAGATAAATGGAGTTTACTAAAGACTATTCATTAGGGTAGGCAACACAGAATTCCAGTTTTCAAGTGAAAATTAGGCAATCTTATAGGCGTTATTAGACTTTGATTTCTTATTAGAAATTGTATTTTTTGAAGTCTATTTTGAGTAGGAATTAGCCTCATGTAATTCTGATCATTGTACAAACAAATATTGATATTTTACCGTAAACAATTCCAAAACCGGAATTAACAATACACCTAACATTCAATAAATATAAGGATAGTTTAGAGGCCAAATTAGTGCTAGGTTTCAACTACAAATTTTTACATATGACTCTTGTGTAACTATATAAATTAACATGGTCTCAATTTAAGGTCCCTATCTCATTTTATGACTAAATTATAGCCATTAGTTTCATCAATTCTTCATGTAACACTTATTGTAACACATCCTAACTTCATACCTCATCCCATTTATTCAATCCATCACACATATGCATCTTAATGATACAATTAATAGTCACATGCATGCAAGACAAGCCCTATCCCATACCTTGGCCGAAATCACTCTCTAGTCTCACTCTTGAGCTTTTCCCTTTCCTTTGCTCCTAACTCCTTCTTCTTCTCCTTAATCAACAATTCATTCATTTAATTTCAGCATCAACCCCCACATTCAATTCAATCCACCATCATTAAAAGAAGAAGAAGAAGAAGATGATGATGATGATGAAAAAGAAGATATTAATTATTAGATGAGAATATTTACCTTAATTTGTTACATAAATACTCTTGATTAACCAACATGCACAATTTCCTCTTCAAGATCACTTAAAGAAATCAACTTCGGATTTTAGAGTAAAGAGAAGAGCATTTCTAGATTTTCTTCAAGCAAAATTTGTCCCACACTCCTCTCTCTCCTAAGTTTTTGCTTTTTATAATATCAAGGGATAATCCCCTTCTTGGTCCCTTAAGAATTTGCATGACACACAACTATCACACACCTTTTTACATGCTATAGTTTGACCCCTCCTTTTTAATCTATCTTTTAAATCAACATCTCCATTTAATCCCTTTGATAAATTGACCTCTTAATTATTCATTTATTCACATTTGCCCCTAAAGATACCATAATTACAAATTTACCCCAAATTAATACGTTATACTTTAATTATACCTTTGAGTAATTTTAAACTATAACATTAAATTTTATTTTCATGCAAATAATATAATAACACAATAATTTATCACTTGTCCCATACTTTATATGAAATTTTCATTTTTAATTTAATCTTAATCAAATAAATCATACTCAAATCATGAAAATTTCAATTAGGGTCATTTAAGGGCCTCACAAATCATCAGAGCGATATCTTCGAAGCATGGAAAGATAAAATAGATCATGAAGCTTGGATAATTCCATAGGAAGAGCCAACCTATAAGCCACTAGTCCGACTCTTTGAAGAATTTCATATGGACCAATGAATCTCGAACTGAGTTTTCCTTTTTTTCCCAAATCTAAGCACTTTTCTCCAGGAAGATACCTTCAGAAACACTTTGTCACCCACCTGGTACTCGATATCTTTTCTTTTCAAGCCAGCATATGATTTCTGCCTATCACTAGCTTCTTTCAGTCTCTACTTGATAACTTGAACTTTTTCCTCTGTATCTCTAACAAGGTCAGGACCAATTAACTTACATTCAGTTAATTCAATCCAACAGATTGGAGTTCTACATTTCCTGCCATATAAAAGGATATGATGCCATTTGAATACTCTTCTGATAACTATTATTATAGGCAAATTCCATTAAGGCTACATATTTATCCCAACTTCCAGAAAACTCCAATGCACATCCCCTCATCATATCTTATAGAATCTGAATAACCCTTTCGGATTGTCTATCTGTTTGAGGATGAAAAGCTGTACTGTACTTGAGCTGTGTTCCCAAGGCCTCTTGTAGACTCTGCTAAAATCTCGATGTAAACCTTAGATCTCGATCCAAAATTATAGATACAGGTATACCATATAACCGTACAATCTCATTCACATATAATTTTGCAAGCTTATCCATGGAATAATCTGTTCGAACCGGTAAAAAGTGAGCTATTTTTGTTAACTTATCCACTATTACTCAGAAAGCATCATATTTTCTTTGAGAAAGAGGCAAACCAGTAACAAAATCCATGGTAATGTCTTCCCACTTCCATTGTGGAATTGGAATGGGATTCAAGAGACCTGAAGGAAATTGATATTCTACTTTCACTTGCTGACATGTTAGACATTTAGAAACATATTCAACAATATCCTTCTTCATGCTAGGCCACTAGTAAAACTATTTCAACTCTTGATACATTTTGTTCCCACCTGGATGCATAGTAAAGGCAGTATTATGTGCTTCATGCAATAATATTCTTTTCACTTCTTTGTCATCAGGAATACACAACCTATTATGGTAGTATACACCACCATCTTCTTTCATTGAGAAATCTAATTGATCTCCTTCAGAAACTACTTTAACAATCTTTTGTATCTTTACATCACCCTTCTGAGCATCTATCACTATATGCCTAACCATGGGCCTAACTTTAAGCTGTGCTAGTAATGCACCATCTGAAGCAAATTTCCATTTGCACTGTTTTAACATCAATACTGCCATTGTCTTGTGATAATGTATAATTGATATACCAAATTGATAGGCTTGTTTTTATGATTAAATATTATTAAATAAACTAATCATATGATAAATAATTAAATATAAGGACAAAGGATGTTTGAGCTTACATTATTATACTTGGTGAATGTAGCATCAATGTAAATGTTACCATTGAATTTTATGATTTTCATAAGTTGATATAAATGTTAAATTTTATTCATTTATTAAAATAAACTATTTTTATAATTGAGGCATGATGTGTACATTGTTGATGAGCACTGTGAGTGGTCATTTATCATGATTTAAGTTCCCCACTAAGCTTTATAGCTTAGCACGGGTGTTTCATCCGTGTAGGTTGTTGGGGTGATATCTACAGTAGGATGGCCAACTCAAGTCAACGAGAGAAACTAGTGGAGACTTTTATTTTGGGATCTTCATATATAAAGAAGTTTTTTTTTGATATTGGAAATATTGTATGTAAATATGTTAATAAGTTGTTATATTTTGTAAAGAGACTCTAATGTATATTGTAAGTCTTAATAGTATAGCACTCTTATGGATTAAGTATGAATATATGTTCTCTATATAGTTGGTATATGTTTATGTTGCACAGTTAAATATGTGTAATGAGATGGATAAAGTGATATGTATAGATTATAGGATAAGGGTGCTACATTCCCTAATCTTGCCTCTAGAACCATTAGCCTTGACTATGGTTAACAAGCTAATAGGCTAGCTAAGATGACCCATTTAATTAGATTTGAACATATTCGATATAATGTAAGCTTGACTGTGGTCAACAACCCATACTATATAGAACTTTGGTTCTCCTCTAATTAATGGAAAGCTTATATACCTTAGTATTAGTTTGAGGGGTTTTAGTTAATTAAGTCTCATCATACATGGTTGGCATACATTGGTATGCATCCTATATCTATCACATAAATATAAGCATACAAATATGGCATAGTTATGGACTTTACTTTATTGACCTCCCTGAGCCAAGAGGGAAATCAAAAGGTAAAACCTAGGTAATATGCATGATTCAAACAAATATAGATAATTACATTATCTTTATTCTTGTTCGATCTCCATTTGGCCCATCTTGCTCCTTGATAGTGGTATCCATATCTATTTCTAACTCTAATCTAAGTAATCTATTTACATATTATAATTTTAAAAGAAAATACAAACCAAAAACAAGTGGCCAGGATATGAAAGTCCTCATTGGGCCGAAACATGTATTATGCTCAATTACATTGGGCCTTGTCCATAACTATCCATCATGCCAATCATACACCCTTATATGCATTTATAATGCATAAAAATAAAACCATATAATGGAATACAAACTATGTTTCAACTCTTGAAACTTACTTTTGAATTATTTAAAAAACGTGATCAAATTAGGAAACTTTTTCCATTTTAGAAACTTTCCATTTTAGGCAACCTTTTGCACGCATGTGTTCTTGCCTTAGTTATCAATCCAATTGGTTATTAATTGATTACATAATTAATTAATCATATTAAATAATTAAAGAATCAATTTTGGGCTTAAAACAATGGGTAGGCCGAAACCTATAAATTAAACCCAAAAGTGTGTTCACACACAAACTAGTTTTGTGTTTTTTTGGACCATTTGGGCCTTTGGAACCAAGCCCATGCCAGCCCTTAAAACCCATTAATAAACTTAATTAAAGTTTTTAATATTTAATTTAAATTAGATCCTTGGGCCCATCAAGTCATTTACTAATTTAAATCAAACCCGTAGACATAATTAAACCCATCAAGTGGCTTTAATGAATTAAATTTAATCCAATTAATTCAAGGCCCATTTTAATTAATCTAATTAATTAAAAACACATTAATATATCAGATATATCAGATTTAGAAGATTAAAATACTAAGAACACACGAAGACCACCAATTTATTGAACTTTTCGATTAAACTAGTTTTCATGCAAAACTTGTTCGATTTTAATTTTGTTTGATCCTATGGCTTAATATCACATATTAAACACACAAATTATCATCAAAATAATTTTATAGTGGATCAATTAAAATTTTATTTAGAACATCCCCTTAACTTTATTGAAAAGACTTCCTTACGCCTAGAGAATGCTTCTTTATATAAAAGAATCGTTTTCTTCTTTCGTTTTATTTATTTACTCACATACATGAAGAAATAATATTTCTTATTCATGAAAAACCAAATATGATATTTTGAAGTTCATGAAATAAAAAATTCAAACATAAAAACTATTTCATGAATAATATAAAATTGCAGATTCATGGCAAAACTTGTCTCTGATACCTTATTGGGAATTGATTGGTTACATACATCACATGTATAAGAGAAAATTAAAATTTTTAACCAATATATCTAATCTTTCCATGAATATAAAATATAAATATTAATGAGAATAAGAAAATCACCTTTGATTTTTGTTGAATAGTTATTTTTTCTTCTCACCGGGTTGTCGCAAACCACAGTGTTCAAAATTAAACACCTCCAATTGTAATCCACATTAGAGAAGGATCAAATGAACCAATTAAAATGGGAACACAAGGAAGCCAAAATTCCCCTTGAATCTAGCAAGGAGGGTGGTGGCTAGGGAAGAAAAAAAGAAGTATTTTTTTCTTTTAAAAAACTCTTAACCCTAAATTTCCTTTATTTTGGATTTTATAGCTAGTTTAAAAAATCTGACTTTATAATGGGATTTGGATATTTAAAAATTTCTGGAAAAATATTAAATGGGCTTTTGGAATTATTACTTATTCATTTGGCCTTAATTAAAATCCAATCCAAGCCCTTTTATAAAAGACCCTGCACATAACTTATAAACTAGATCCTTTATGTATACACTTGGATTTAATTACCCAAATCAATTCTAAACCCAACCAAATAAAATATATAGGCTTCATAAAACTTATGAAATATATTTAACTTATTTCAGTCCAAAAATTAGGCATCTAAGGTCTTCTATATGGGGTTCTGCGTGAAAGCCATTCTTTAGAAGGCTTCTGTGCAGAAATCAACTTTATGGGCCTTTAATTACTTTTCCAATGGACCTATTAATATTATATCAGCCCTATAATATTTATAATCTAATAATATTTAATTATAAATTATAATATTTCAATTAGATCCATTTTGCAGAACATTTCTAAAAAGTTATACGAACATCTCTACTTGTGCATAATTAATTAAACTCTTTAATTAATTATTTTCTTATTTATTTTTCTTCTCCCATAATAATATCAAATATTATTATCTTTATCATTTTACAATTTTATCTTTTACTCTATATGTGTGTGGCCTATTGGATTCTAATCCATATTGGTAGTATAATTTGTAATTAAAAGTTTCATTCAAAACTCATATGATTTAAACCTCTTTAAATCATTTTATCAATCCCTTATTGATATTTATGAACAATATTATACAAGTCATGAGCGGCCTCTAGCTAAGCATCATAATTATCCAAATGTCAGGAAAGTCAAGTGGTTCTGACTATACCCTTCCATAGAAACAATTACTGTGCAATTACTCCTTCTACCACTCTTATCTCAATTAGATTCTGAGTATGGATTTTGTTAGTGGTTATGCCCTAGGCCATACATTTGGTTCTTAATGTAATGTTACATTTAATTTTATAAAATTGAGTTTTTTTTATGTTATTATATTTTGGCATGTTAGAATATAATAATATTTGAAAATAACAATTTAATGTTATTTTGACTATCCCTAGTTATTTATCATTAAAGAAATAATGATAAATAAAACTAGTACGAGTTTGATTGATAATCATGGAATGATTATATATGGTGATAAAAATCAAACCTGTAGGTAGTCATTAGAGAATAGAGTACTGAATAGACCCATTATGAGATACTACATGGGTTAATGTCATTACTGATCTCATTATAGTTATGTTATTAATCCTTAGACCTGAGATTATCATAGTATCCTACATGAGAAACATTATGTTTTAACATAATCAAACATTATTTTTAATCGAATAATAATAAAGGTTATGATTAGACATGATCAGAATCATGTAGAGGATAATGAATGATCAAGATGGAATTTGTCCCTCTTTTTTGAGAGAGATATCTATTGGGCCCCTTGATAAGTAGGACTGAGAAATGCATGGCTGTGCTCAAATGAATTGATGATGATATCAATGTCATTTGATATTATCAGTTTACTTAGTGATCGAGAAATTATATGTTTGAACTATATAAGTTTAACGTGGACCATGACTTATGTTCAAACAAGATATTGTGTGACAAAGGGATTATAACATGTTATCTTAGGTTAAAATTGAATTATCGATATTCATATTATTTGCATAGTCGTAATGTCTTGCTAGAGGCCGTTTATGACTTGTGGGTCCATGATGGGATTGGAGCCCACGACCAATATAATATAAACCTATTGGATTGCACACATAAAATGTGATGAATGGACTAAGGGTTAATTCGGGCATTTCAAATTTTATCTTATGAAAAATTAAAATTCGAAATAAATAATAAAATAAATAAATATTAATTAAGATTAATATTATTATTCTTATTTTAAATAAAAAATTAGGTATTTTTTATTTTAATAAGAGATGTGGGCCCAAAATTATCTCTCTCTTTTTTAGGGTTAGGCTATCTATATATACATATGATATGTAAGGTTTGTAACCCTAAGAGACACACTAGAAAGTGAGGCATCACTTTGAGAGAAGAAAAGAGAGAAAAAGTTTTCTCTAATCCTAGCCGCCATAGAAGAGAGCTAGCACCCTAGGCAAATCTGTTCGACGCGTTCGAGTGTGGATACCAGTAGAGGGTGTTCATTTCTCATGAGGCAACAAAGACAAGATGATTTTTTTGATCAGGTTAGTAATCGTTACTCTCTCTCACAATTGATTCAATTGGATTGCATGGATCCTGATGGGTTTCCCAATTTCGCTGCATTTAAGTTTTTATTTTTTTTATTCGAAACCCAATAGATTTATGTCAACTCATATGAATCTAATTATGTATGTTCCATTAAGATAACCATTGTTCCTAAAATGCCCTTTATGGTTCCCTATCCACTTTGGCATATTACTCTAACCAGAGATTCTCTAAGCAAGGCAATTATAGAATCATGTGAGGTAATTGATGGAATATGACATGGTATGATGGTGAAGATAACACAGCGGGAAAACAAAAATTTTATCATACATACCATACAATTCCAAAGCAAGAAACGAAACATGCAATTTTAGGGTTGTAAAACTTACAACTTTAGATGCACTTCAATATTTGATTTTGGTGATGACCAGCAATCAAGAGTGATTTATCAACCTTTGATCTTCTTTGCCAATGCCAAAAGAACAGCCTTTACGCCACTCTTCTCTATGTTCACACACATAATTGCAAAGACGGCTTAAAATCGAGATTGCTAGCTCTCTGTTTAAGTATCGTGTAATGGCAATTGATTGAAGCTACAAAATTTGATTTTGCACTTCTCTAAGGTTGCTATTACTACCCAAGATCAAGAGAATGAGGAACAATCCTTTCTCCTTGAGAAAAATTGGCCAAAATAAAATTGTGAGAGAGAGTTACTATTTATGAGTTACTATTCACGCCACACACAAAATTAGTTTTTTTTTCTCTCTCTCATCCAATATATATATTATCTTATTTATTAAGTGATAAATCTCAAATATACTACCTTAGGATAATTAATATTAGCTAAAGATAATTAATATTTGCCTTTATCACTTAATTAAAATAAGTAATATTTATTGATAAAAAACTCTTTTAATTTATCCAAGATAAAAACAAAAGACATATTAATCAAATTAACCACTTAATTAAATAGGAATATACAAGACATATTAATAAAATAAACTACTTAATTAATATAAAGGATATGCCGAAATTCCTTGATTTCTCTCTAGGAATTTTGGCCAATAGTATTCCTATTTAAGTGATTTATTTGATCATAATTCTTTTAGGCTTTAAAACTCAATTAATTAAATTAATACAAGACATTTAATTAATTGAAATTAAACCTTGTGGGCTGAATTTCTCTCTCTCATGGGCCAAGGTCCAATAGCAATCTAATAATCCATTGCACACATTAATTTCACTTTAATTAAAAGCCCAAATTAATGCCCAATACCTAATTTAAATATTTTAAGCCCAATGCTTTATGTGCTATCCTATAGGTCCATTTAATGTTGGCAATGAATTAATAAATTAATTCAAGGGCTATAAATATTCTCTAGCAAGATATCATAGCATTCCAAATTAAATAAAAATGCATATGGCATTTTGTGACCTAATGCAATTTTGCATAGTCCCTTACCCAAAAATATTAGAATTAATATAAGGCATGGAACTAGTCACCCTTATATAAATTAATTCCTTTCTTGATATTCCAATGACACTGGACTCTCAGATAAATAATGATTACTTATTATTTCATCTCGGTATGGCCATGCACTTCTCATTTCACTGATCAAGTGACCAATGATATTTTCTCTCTTATTGAGAGGGGTAATCCCTTCACTTCTCCCATGCTCTCTAACATGAATCAATGTATACCTAAGCATACCCATACTTGTCACTCTATTACGAGCACGTTAGGTGTATGTCAAAGTATACAGTAATACATAAAGAGTTTCATAGAGATTTTAGGTCTAAGAACTCCAATGCAAAACTTGCATATGAGAAACACTTATGACTTATACCATGTAGTGTTCTCATAAATGGATCGAATCCAGATACCATGTTCTAAATATGTATCCGTGATCTCTGATTGACACTCTTGTCCTTATGATCCATAAGACAGAACTCAACTTATCAGAGAGAGCATACTAGTCTTAATTCATTGTTATTCCCGTAACAATGACTAACTAGGGATATTTAGAATGATGTCTCTTTTGTTTCAAGGTCTTACAACCATGTGCCTCACACATGATAACTTAAACAACATTCTTGGATAGTTCTATCTATTGATATGCACAAGAATAAAAAAGATAAAACAAATGCCTCATTTATTAACTCAAATGTTTTATTACAATCTATTAGGGCTAGGGCTTACACTAACAATCTCCCACTAGCACTAGTCCCAATCGGGCATTGCCCTAATACCGAATGCTCTCAAATGAGCTTCGTGCAGATTTTGACGCAACTGTTTCGTCAAAGAATCTGCTAGATTGTCTTCACTTGCTATCTTGCTAACCATGACGTCCCCACGATCAATGATTTCTCTGATCAGGTGGTACCTCCTGAGTATGTGTTTGGATTTCTGGTGTGATTGGGGCTCCTTAGCCTGTGCTATGGCCCCATTATTGTTACAGAAAATTTCTAATGGATCTAGGATGCTTGGACCACTCCTAATCTAGAACTAAAATTTTTAATCCAAACAGCCTCTTTTGCAGCCTCACTTGCTGCAATATACTCAGATTCTGTAGTTAAATCAGCAACGGTCTCTTGCTTCGAGCTTCTCCAGCTGAAAACACCACCATTCAACATAAAAACAAATCCAGATTGCGATCTAGAATCCTGAATGCTGGTCTAAAAAGTAACATCAGCATAACCTTGTATGACGAGCTCTTCTTGACCACCATACACCAAGAAGTGATCCTTAGTCCTTCGCAGGTACTTTAAGATCCCTTTTACAGCAGACCAGTGCTTCTCACCAGGGTCTTGCTGAAACCTACTGGTTATACTCAGTGCATAAGCAACATCCAACCTAGTACATAACATAGCGTACATGATAGATCTAATAACAGATGCATATGGAATTCTACTCATGTTGTCCCTTTCCTTTTTGGTTTTAGGGCACTGTTCTTTAGTTAAAGGAACTCCCAAAGCCAAAGGTATATACCCTTTCTTTGAGTCTCCCATACTAAAATGCTTTAGTACTTTATCTATGTACTTTTCTTAACTTAGTCCCAAAAGTCGATTCGATCTATCTCTATAGATTCGAATACCAAGTATTGTCTCGACTTCACCTAAGTCTTTCATTGAGAAACATTTTCCCAACCATTGCTTAACCTTTTGCAATGTTGGAATGTCGTTCCCAATGAGAAGGATGTCGTCCACATACAGGACTAGAAATACTACTATGCTCCCACTAACCTTTTTGTACACACAAGGCTTATCTTCATTCTTGATGAAGTCAAATTCTTTGACTGCCTCATCAAAACGAAGATTCCAACTTCAGGATGCTTGCTTTAATCCGTAGATGGATTTTTGAAGCTTGCAAACCCTCTTAGGATGCTTGGGATTGACAAAACCCTCAGGCTGTGTCATATACACATCCTCAAGTAAATTTCCATTGAGGAAAGCGATTTTGACATCCATTTGCCATATCTCATAAGCTTGATATGCAGCTATGGCAAGCAAGATCCTAATGGACTTGAGCATGACTACTGGCAAAAAGGTCTCATCATAGTCTATACCATGAATTTGTCGAAAACATTTTGCTACTAGTCTACCTTTGTAGGTCTTATCAGCTTTAATTTTGAATATCCATTTGCATTCAATTACCTTAGCACCTTTCGATGGATTAACCAAGGTCCAAACCTGGTTATCGTATATTGATTGCATCTCGGATTTCATGGCATCAAGCCAATTTTTTGAGTCTGGGCTTTCAATAGCTTCTTGGTAGGTAGTAGGATCCTCACGATCTACTAACTCAATGGTGTCACTGTCAGTGATTAGAAATCCATATCTCTCAATCACCTAACGTACCCTACCAAACCTTCTAGGTTCTTGTGCAATGGGTTCTTGTTCCACAACTAGTTGTGAACTTGATCCCATTTTCAACTCATATTGTATATAAGTTTGTGGTACTTGAATTTCTACAAGTTCTACTTTACTCCCACTGTCTTTCTTAAGAAGGAACTCCTTTTCCAAGAAAACAGCTTTGCGAGCAACAAATACTTTGTTCTCGTCTTGTGAGTAAAAGTAGTATCCCTTTGTTTCTTTGGGATAACCCACAAACAAGCAGACAGTTGATTTGGACTCTAGTTTATCAGATGTTAATTTCTTAACATGTGCTTCACAGCCCCAAATCTTGAGAAAAGACATATTGGGTTCTTTCCCACTCCATACCTCGTATGGTGTCTTCTCAACTGCTTTAGTTGGAGTACGATTTAATAGAAATGCAGCAGTTTCTAATGCATAACCCCAAAAAGAGACAAGAAGATTAGCTTGACTCATCATAGATCGAACCATGTCCAACAGAGTTCGATTTCTCCTTTCGGACACACCATTCCATTATGGTGTTCTGGGAGGAGTGAGCTGTGATATAATACCACACTCCTTTAGATAAATGTCAAACTCTTGGCTTAAGTATTTGCCACCTCGATCTGATCGAATGGTTTTTATACTTCTGCCAAGTTGGTTTTCTACTTCGTTCTTAAACTCTTTGAATTTCTCAAAAGTTTCAGACTTGTACTTCATTAGATAGACATAGCCATATCTACTGAAGTCATCTGTGAACGTCACGAAGTAGCTAAAACCACCTCTAGCTTGTATGCTTAATGGACCACATACATCAGTATGTATTAGTTCCAATAAGTTATTAGTCCTCTCACCTTTCTTGTTAAAAGGACTTTTTGTCATTTTTCCATGCAAACATGGCTCGCATGTATCATAAGACTCTAAGTCAAATGACCCAAGCACTCCAGTTTTGTGGAGTCTTGAAATGCGTTTTTCGTTTGCATGTCCTAAATGACAATGCCAGAAGTAAGTAGGGTTCAATTCGTTTGATTTAACCCTCTTCGTATTAATGTTGTATACAAACTCTTTGTTTTGCAAATCAAGGATATAAAGGCCATTTTGCACTATGGCATTGCCATAAGAAATGCCTTGGCGACGAATATGAGCATTGCCATTTTTAATAACAAAATCAAATTCATCATTATCCAAACATGAAACTGAAATAATGTTTCTGCTTATAGAAGGTACATAATAACAATTATTCAAAACAATACAAAGTTCGGAAGGTAAAGTGAGGTGATAGTTGCCTATCTCTATAGCAGCAACTCGTGCTCCATTCCCCACACGGAGGTCCACTTCATTCTTCCCAAGTAACCGCCTATTTCTTAGCCCCTGCACATTTGAACAAATGTGAGAACCACAAGCGGTATCCAATACCCAAGTGGTAGAAATAGAAAGGTTAATTTCAACAACAAAAATACTAGAACTGGACGCCTTGGCTCCATTCTTCTTTTGTTCTTCCTTGAAGAGAGTGCAATTCTTCCTCCAATGCCCTATCTTGTTGCAATGGAAGCAAGTGCTCTCACTCTCTTTGAATTTTTGTGCCTTGGGCTTGGATTGGGCCTGAGGTGCACTCCTAACAGACTTGGATTTTCCCTTTCCCTTAGCGAGTCCCTTCTTAATTCCCTTTTGAACCATCAGTATGGGACTGGTCTTTCGATTGTTCTCCTCAGCATTCTTAAGCATCCCATGAAGCTCAGTAACTGACTTGTTCATTGCATGCATGTTATAATTCATCACAAATGGATCATAAGCAGCAGACAATGATCCTAAGATCAAGTCAGTGGCCAATTCCTTTGGCACTTGTACCTCAAGCTTCTCAAGAGTATTAAGATACCCTTTCATCTTGAGTACATGGGTACTAACAAGAGTACCCTCAGCCATCTTACAAGAAATTAAAGCCTTTGTTGTCACGAACCTCTCGTGACGAGCTTGCTCTTGGAACATCTCCTTGAGGTGCACCATGATCGTATAGGCCTCTTGCTCCATAAATTGCTTTTGCAATTCAGGCACCTTAGTGGCTAGCATAAAACAGGTCACATCGTTGGAGTCACTTTTCTTGGTCTCAAAAGTTTCCTTTTGAACCACAGAAGCGTTCTTAGCTGGTTCTTCAAGTAAGGGTGCATCCAAAACATACAACTTCTTCTCTTGCTTAAAAACTATTCTTAAGTTTCGAGACCAGTCTATGAAATTGGTGCCACTCAATTTGTCCTTTTCAAGGACCGATCGCAATGAGAAATTGTTATTTGAAGATGCCATTTTCAATCTACAATAATAAAATTTAGCAAGATTAAATGAGGTCTTATTATAATCCCACAAACCGAATTAATATCCCCTTAAATAATTCGCGTTAGTGATTTAATGTGGGCCAAGATCCACTTTTCATAACAACTTATTAGTCAAGCTGAGCTTGTACACCTAACAAGTTAAATTACTTAGGTAGGAAGACTCCAATCATGTCTTGTACATGACTCTTGGATCAAATGGGCTAACATCTTAAGATGTTATAGCACAATCCCATTTATAAGTTGCCTAGGTCTGGGCATCCCATTCCATGTTAAGTCTAACCTACATCCACAACCCATGCCTCACAAAGATAATCGGGAACATCTAGGACTCTTAGTTTACGTGACCGATGATCGATGCCTTGACATGTTTTGAATTAGGAAGGCAACTTTGTGACTTACTATTTTGGGGATTCATTTTATTACGGCTTACATGGCATACGCTTTGTCATCCATCCATAACATGCATATATATATAATTGCATAAAGTAAAGCGTGACAAACATGGGCCCTAAAACCTACAACTAAGATTCTATACTATTACATAAGAATCTTCAAGTTGGGCTTCTCCACTCTGGTGGGCTTTGTCTTGATTTACAAAATCTTTAAGTATTTTCTATTCTAAGAAATAAACGAAAACTTTTACAATAAAAATAATGGCTCACAGGCCATATTTAATTACAAAACCCAGGGCCTATGAATGCACCATGCATATCCATTCATCACACCAAACAAGCAAATAAATATACATAACATTCATGGATCAAACAAAGTCCAATTTTAATTAATTTAGCCAAGCCCATTAATGGAAATTGTGTACTTGAACCTTTAAGAGAAGACCCCATGATTGGCCTGGGCCAAAGCCCAATGGACTAAATCCTCTTATTGAATAAGTTCTCTTAAAAGCCCAAAACACGAACTAGTTAGATTTGTGTCATAAATCCACTCTAGTATAATTTCCAATTTTGCCATTTTTAATTTATGTCATTTGGCCCATAAACATTAAAAATGCATGTAATATGTACCAACATGAATTAAAACATATAATCATGAAGAACATATAAATATACAAGGCATTCATGAAAAACAAACAAACAACAATGAATTAGTTGTTTAATGCTTATATGATGCCACAAAAATGCACAAACACTTAAATCAATTTTATGAATCATTTAATCATTTAAATAAGGTCATAAACATTGAGTTAATTTTCTGTACCATTTTGATCTAAATGTGTTTATACCATTTTAATCAAACCAAAACAAAAATTGTTGATTAAACATGTAACAAACACAAACTAGTCATAGTTTTAAGCGATTTTAAAATAAATTAATTAAATTGTCATGGACCAGAATTAAAACCAAATTTAAAATATTTCCAGACCTGATAATTAATCTTTAAAAATCACTTACAAAAATGCCAAAATCATTTTACATTTAATTTTGAAAACTAGTTGTTAAACTAGCAATTTTCATGCCAATTAGCACCTAGTTTCGTTATTAACATGTACCATCAGGTATAAATAATTAAATCCGACAATTACCAGCCCTAATAACATCTTAGGACAGTATATTAACATGTCATAGTAATTATAATACCTAACTAATCAATTAAAATCATTTTTACACCAAAACAATGCAAAAAACTCAAAACAGAAAATTTCAGCATTGCATGTATTTATAAAAACGATTTTTGATTAAATAATTCATGCATCTAAAGCACTAAAATAAGTATGTTTAGGCTCTGAGACCACTGATGAAATATGACATGGTATGATGGTGATGATAACACAGCGGAAAAACAAAAATTTTATCATACATACCATACAATTCCAAAGCAAGAAACGAAACATGCAATTTTAGGGTTGTAAAACTTACAACTTTAGATGCACTTCAATATTTGGTTTTGGTGATGACCAGAAATCAAGAGTGATTTATCAACCTTTGATCTTCTTTGCCAATGCCAAAAGAATAGCCTTTACGCCACTCTTCTCTATGTTCACACACACAATTGCAAAGACGGCTTAAAATCGAGATTGCTAGCTCTCTGTTTAAGTATCGTGTAATGGCAATTGATTGAAGCTACAAAATTTGATTTTTCACTTCTCTAAGGTTGCTATTACTACCCAAGATCACAAGAGAATGAGGAACAATCCTTTCTCCTTGTGAAAAATTGGCCAAAATAAAATTGTGAGAGAGAGTTACTATTTACGCCACACACAAAATTAGTTTTTTTTTTCCTCTCTCTCATCCAATATATATATTATCTTATTTATTAAGTGATAAATCTCAAATATACTACCTTAGGATAATTAATATTAGCTAAAGATAATTAATATTTTCCTTTATCACTGAATTAAAATAAGTAATATTTATTGATAAAAAACTCTTTTAATTTATCCAAGATAAAAACAAAAGACATATTAATCAAATTAACCGCTTAATTAAATAGGAATATACAAGACATATTAATCAAATAAACTACTTAATTAATATAAAGGATATGCCGAAATTCCTTGATTTCTCTCTAGGAATTTTGGCCAATAGTATTCCTATTTAAGTGATTTATTTGATCATAATTCTTTTAGGCTTTAAAACTCAATTAATTAAATTAATACAAGACATTTAATTAATTGAAATTAAACCTTGTGGGCTGAATTTATCTCTCTCATGGGCCAAGGTCTAATAGCAATCTAATAATCCATTACACACATTAATTTGACGTTAATTAAAAGCCCAAATTAATGTCCAGTACTTAATTTAAATAATTTAAGTGCAATGCTTTATGTGTGATCCTATAGGTCCATTTAATGTTGGCAATGAATTAATAAATTAATTCAAAGGCTATAAATATTCTCTAGCAAGATATTATAGCATTCCAAATTAAATGAAAATGCATATGGCATTTTGTGACCTAATGCAATTTTGCATAGTCCCTTACCCAAAAATATCAGAATTAATATAAGGCATGAAACTAGTCACACTTATATAAATTAATTCCTTTCTTGATATTCCAGTGACACTAAACTCTCATATAAATAATGATTACTCATTATTTCATCTCGGTATGGCCATACACTTCTCAGTTCACTGATCAAGTGGCCGATGATATTTTCTCTCTTATTGAGAGGGGTAATCCCTTCACTTCTCCCATGCTCTCTAACATGAATCAATGTATACCCAAGCATACCCATACTTGTCACTCTGTTACGAGCACGTTAGGTGTATGTCAAAGTATACAGTAATACATAAAGAGTTTCATAGAGATTTTAGGTCTAAGAACTCCAATGCAAAACTTGCATATGAGAAACACTTATGACTTATACCATGTAGTGTTCTCATAGATGGATCGAATCCAGATACCTTATTCTAAACATATATCTATGATCTCTAATTGACACTCTTGTCCTTACGATCCGTAAGACAGAACTCAACTTATCAGAGAGAGCATACTAGTCTTAATTCATTGTTATTCCTGTAACAATGACTGACTAGGGATATTTAGAATGATGTCTCTTTTGTTTCAAGGTCTTACAACCATGTGCCTCACACATGATAACTTAAACTGAAACAACATTCATGGATAGTTCTATCAATTGATATGCATAGGAATACAAAAGATAAAACAAATGCCTCATTTATTAACTCAAATGTTTTATTACAATCTATTGGGGCTAAGGCTTACACTAACAGTAACTTCCCTTAATAAATCTAGGATGGTGAATCCTTTATTGATTACTCAACTATCTTCAAGTAGGTCATGATATACCCAATCTCCTAACTATGTTCATCCCCATATAGAAGTAAGCAGTTATGGACACTACTAAAAAAATGCAAATTAGCGACGACTTTGATATTTTTTCGTCGCTAAATGAGTTTAGCGACAACTTAGCGATGACTTTCATTTTGAAACAAAAGTTGTTGTAGAAGAATTTAGCTACAACAAGAAGTTGTCGCCAAATTTTAGCGATGACAGAGCATTGTCGCTAAATATTTGTCGCCATTTTGCTACAACAATGTTCACGCAAAATTTTGCGACGATAGTATTTTCATCGAAATATTGTTACAACGTTGTTCACGCAAAATTTTGCGACGACAGTATTCTTTTCGCAACATTGCTACGACATTGTTCACGAAAAATTTTGCGACAATATTTTCATCGCAATATTGCTACAACATTGTTCATGCAAAAATTTTACGACAGTATTTTCGTCGCAATATTGCTACGACTTTGTTCACGCTAAATTTTGCGACGACGGTGTTGCAATATTGCTACGACATTGTTGACGCTAAATAGCTATTGTTCAAACATGCTATTCCATCACTAAATTAAAATTATTTTTTATTTTTAAATTAATATGATAATTTCATCATTTAAATGGTAAGTTGCAGATGAAAAATTTATATTTATAGACTACTTAATATTTAATACAAAAATATATGTATTCATGAAAAGATTGTTATTTACAAATGGATGTAATCGTTAATTGTATATCTAAAATAATACATGCATATATAAAAATAACAAATTTCACCCAAAATGTCATACTATATACTTATAACTATAATGTAAACAGATACATTTGCTCATAAATCTACTATTGAAAAAAGTTGTTACATCTCCATATATTGCTGGACTTATTTGAGCCGCTGATCCATCTCTTGTTCATGCTCAGTACAAATCTCAACTTAAAACTCAATTCGCATAATGGACAAATATTGCAAGTAAAAACTATGAGAAACAAATATAAAATTAATATAAGGGTGTGAAGAATTCACATGAGGCAAATCTACTAAAAACACAAGCAATGGATCATCTTTTTCGAGATTTCTAAGAACAATATTGAATCTTAAAAAGCTTAGCTTTGGTTGTTTGTGGGGTTTTATCAATCTATCGCATGGCTATGGAATGGAAATGATAAGCAAGTCTAGTCTAATATGCTACCTAGGAAATGAAGCTTTTAGAATCAAATAGGAAATAATGTAACAAAGTATTAAAAAAAATCACCTACTAAACCATTAGTCTAATTCAGCTCTTTGTGAGAACGTTGCATGTATAGTTTCTATATATTATCGACTGGTTTACAAAAAATACCAAGAGATCTACGAATATAACCCCAAACCAATAATCTATATGTTCATCACTGTAGACAATGAAACAGTAGAGGTTAGAGAAAGACAGGCATACAGGCAGCGAATTAAAAACTTTATACAAAGGGATCCCTTCAAGGAAAAAGAGCAATAAGGAGAAATTCCATAAAACCATCAAGAGTTATAAAAGGTAATCATAAACCAAGTGTTGAAAGAATATGCAAATCCTAAAATAACTTAGAGCAGGCAATGCAACATGAGAGAGGCTTGATTGTATATAGAATTAACCTGGATAGTACCAACTAAAGGTTCAACTTTGAACCAAGGACCTATTCTAATTGAACAAGTCTTTAGAAAATGATATCATTCACACTTAAATTTCTACCCTGTACCATTGGTTGAATTTTAACAAGGTCAGTAGAACCATCTAAGAAATCCCACCAAATGATCTACTAACAATACAAATACAATTTCAAACCAGTAAAGGCACAAAAGAGAGAGAGAGAGACAGAGATTCATGCCCAGCATTTGCATAAAAGATTAAAAGAAGGGAAGATTCAATGCATGATACTTGTTTTCTTAAAAAGACAACACTTAGATTCAGCTATTGATACTTGCTTTCTAATAAAGACAACACTTACTTGGCAACTTTTTCTAGTGTGACATATAGAAACTTGTATTTATAATGATTAGAGTTGAATTCTCTTAAAGTATCTTGCTGTTTAGCCTACTCCATATTGGCATTTAAGTAAGTTGCAGATATATTAGCCTACAGAGCAAAGCAATTGGCAATAGTACATTTGATGTTACAGTAGTATGTGGTAGCAAGTAGTAAGAAGAAAAACGGTTTGCCTCAGTTAACATTCCTGCAGGAGATGCATTATTTGATCTTGAATAAGTGAAACAAGTGGTGATGATGGACATTGATCCTTTGTCTTTCCCCATAATACTTGATATAATCCTACTATGATTACTATTGCTCCAATTACCATTAAGTAAAAAAAAATTAACATTAATATAAAATAAAATTACTTACACTATAAACAACAGCTAATAACCTAGAGTCAAAGTGTATAGCCCAAATAGAAGGATTGCCTCTTTCTTTTATAATAGCAAGAATGGCACCTTCAATTGTGCCCATCAAGCAGATTAAAGCCGTTAATGAGAGCTCAGCTTGGTATGTTTTGAGCATAATCGCCTATTAATTGATAAAAAAATTATGGATTAAACATTTAATTATGTTAGTGATTATCACAATTATAATTAAGTTATTATTACCTGAAGAATGATGAAACTAGACCAGCATAAGCAGACAATTCCAATTAGCTGAGCACCCTTGAGGGTATCATTATGGGTGGCTAATGCAGTATTAATTACATTATTATTATTATTATTATTATTATTATTATTATTATTATTATTATTATTATTATTAAGTTAAATATACCTTAATAACTAAGCCATAAGAAATGCAAAAGCAGGAAGAACGCTGTTCATGGTAGAAGCAAAAGTTATTGTTGTATACTTCATGCCAGTGTAATATAAATTTTGATCAATTGTTGGCCTGTATATTTTAATAATAATAATAATAATAATAACAATAATAATAATAACAATAACAACAACAACAACAACAACAACAACAACAACAACAACAACAATAATAATAATAATAATAATAATAATAATAATAATAATAATAATAATAATAATAATAATAATAATAATAATACTTACTCTAGCAAGCCAAGTAACAGTATCTTAGCAAAGGTGGAGATTGTCATATTCGGCCTCCAGTCTTGTGGAATGCAACTCTAACTTGTCATGTGTATTGAACTTTAAAGGCTTTTTAGTTGTGGCGTTAGCATCGTTAGTGACATTATTTGATTCACTATCACTTGATATGGTTGATGTTGAGCCACTATTGCTTGTAGAATCATCTATGGTCACAAAGCATGCAAAAATTATGAAGCAGCCACCAATACAACTTCAGAATAAATAACACAACAACAATAATACTCATAATAACTGGAACTTTTTGCATTTCAGTTCAAAATCATATAATGTAGAGAAAATATAATTACCACTTTTTATAGTTTCAAATGTCAAAAAAGGCAATGTGTATTTCATAAATATCAATACTTTCAAACATCTCCACGATTCTAGCAATGTAATTAGGAGTTCCATCTTTAGCCTGCAAAATAGCTAAATTGAAAAGTGATTACAGAAGCTCGTTTATTGCATAAAATATCAAAGAGAAAAGATAAAATGACCTTTTCTTTATTTAAAAGCATCTCTGTAGACATTTCAGAAAAGTAAACTCACCTTGTGCTTGAAGTTCTCTGAACCATTTCTTTGCTCGCTCAAATGAGGCCTACAAGAGAATATAAAAGTAAAATTTTTGTTCCTAAATGAAAATTTACCCACTTGGAATATTGCATGAACTTACTAAATCAACCAACAAAATTTCTTCTATAGATATAACCTGCTAATAAAGATCAATTATCCAAGCCTTGTGACAAAATAATCAATCCTCTATTTTACGTAAACCATCATAACTTCAACAAAGAACAAAATGAATGATAAATGACATTTATTATTGGAATAAGAGGCATGTGAAAACTTCTAACAAACATAAACAAAGGAGTGCAATGACACATCTAATTATAAAAAATTTTGGTAATTTTGATAAAACAATCAATACTAAAATTCATCACTCTCAATTTAAACCAACAGATACTTGTACAAAAACTGTTAATTCATTATAACACAGCTAAATCTGAAAAACCATAATTTATTTGCACACTTTAAGCTTGTATTCATCTGTCAACTTCTAATCTTTCAAGATTCAAAAAGATTATGGAGAAATATAGTTGACCAAGAGAATGCATAAATATAGTTACACAATTACCATATACAGTACCTCAAACAAACAGACCAAAAACTAGAACAACAACTCAACTAGACCCTTGCTCTTAATCTTATACTCAATCGGAAGACCAGGACACCAGCAGTAAGTAAAATTGGAAACAAAACTCTGCATAGCAGCTACAATTTTGGATTCAATCTTGTACATGTTTTAAAGAACAAAAATTAATTTAGGTAATTGATCAAGCTTATTTCTATAATTACTATATATATTTATAGTGGGTATTGTCAATTATATTAAATTAACTTAAAATTTCTTACTAATATTTATTATATTATAATTTTAGTTAACTTTTATATGTTAATAGAATATTTAAACATATTTGAATACTTACAATCAAAAAAGTAAATCTAAAAATTATAGACAACAAAAGCATGCATATGCAACAGTGTGGCTGGGTATCAAGTAGTGTTAAAAGCTTAATACTTACACTACAAAAAAGGATAATACAAGGCTAACTTTGCACTCTTTTAAGATGAACTTGTTGCAATACTAAAGAAAAACTAAATCTGAAAATTATAGACAACAAAAGCATACAACAAAATCATACTTCATCTATTCTATTTCTTTGTTTTTTGTTACTCATCAATTTTAATTTCATCCGTAGAAGAATTAAAAACATAAATAGTGAAGCAGTATATATCTAGAAGTTGACTACAGAAGTTGTACGAAAGATACAGAAGTTGTACGAAAGATACAGACCCACGAATGAGCAATTTATCCATTAACAAAACAATCAGAGATTTTGAAAATAGCAATGGAATAACTTGTATCGAAGAATAAGGGTCAATTTCCTGACCTTTGCTAACCTTTATTTACCGAAAGAAAGGGGACCAAAATAGCACAGGAAATCAGCACATGGGAACACAGTGCTTTTGACGATCAGTCCTTTAAGCTTCTCCCTACTTGTTTAGACCACAAAATTCAACTCAACTTCTTCAATAGCCTTGGGTATAAGGTCAAATTAGAAAGCGAATAATTTGAGAGGGACTTTCACTAGGGGAGAGATAGAGGGGGAGTGGGAAAAGGCGGCAACACAAAAGGTAATATAAGGTTTTAGGGATTTAGAAAAGGTGAAACCCACCAACACTTATTTTTATTCCGCTCAAAAATTCAAGGATTTAATTATTTTACTATATAACTTAAAATAATTGATCATAATTGATATTATTGAAAATAAATATAATAATTAGTTTAATTTAGTTAGTTAAATTTATTAAAATAAATGGTTTAATTAAACGTAAATAAAATTTAAAAATTAAAAATCAAAATTATATAAAAATAGTTAAAAGTAAAAAATGAAATAATATATTTCCTTAATTAGTGGCAACATTGTTGTCGCAAATTAGCTACAATGTTATTGTCACTGATTAGTTACAACAATGTTGTTGCCAATAGCTATACATGAATGGAATAGTATATTTCCTTAATTAGGGACAACCTTGTTGTCGCATTGTAGCTAATTAGCGACAACAATGTTGTCGCCAATAGATCTAATTTTTTTTAATTTAATTATTTTATTATATAACTTAAAATAATTGATCACAATTGATATTATTGAAAATAAATATAATAATTAGTTTATTTTAGTTAGTTAAATTTATTAAAATAAATGGTTTAATTAAATATAAATAAAATTTACAAATTAAAAATCAAAATTATATAAAAATAGTTAAAATAAAAAAATGAAATAATATATTTCCTTAATTAGTGACAACATTGTTGTCGCAAATTAGCTACAACAATTTTGTCGCCAATAAATCTATATGAATGGAATAATATATTTCCTTAATTAGCGACAACATTGTTGTCGCAAATTAGCTACAACGTTGTTGTCGCTGATTAGCTACATATACATGAATGGAATAGTATATTTCCTTAATTAGCGACAACAATATTGTCGCCAATAGATCTAATTTTTTTAATTTAATTATTTTATTATATAACTTAAAATAATTGATCACAATTGATATTATTGAAAATGAATATAATAATTAGTTTATTTTAGTTAGTTAATTTATTAAAATAAATGGTTTAATTAAATATAAATAAAATTTAAAAATTACAAATCCAAATTATATAAAAATAGTTAAAAGTAAAAAATGAAATAATATATTTTCTTAATTAGCGACAACATTATTGTCGCAAATTAGCTACAATAATGTTGTCGTCAATAAATCTATATGAATGGAATAATATATTTCCTTAATTAACGACAACATTGTTGTCGCAAATTAGCTACAATGTTGTTGTCACTGATTAGCTACAACAATGTTGTCGCCAATAGCTATACATGAATGGAATAGTATATTTCCTTAATTAGCGACAACAATGTTGTCGCCAATAGATCTAATTTTTCTTTTTTCAATTTAATTATTTTATTATATAACTTAAAATAATTGATCACAATTGATATTATTGAAAATAAATATAATAATTAGTTTAATTTAGTTAGTTAAATTTATTAAAATAAATGGTTTAATTAAATATAAATAAAATTTAAAAATTAAAAATCAAAATTATATAAAAATAGTTAAAATTAAAAAATGAAATAATATATTTCCTTAATTAGCGACAATATTGTTGTCGCAAATTAGATACAATAATATTGTCGCCAATAAATCTATATGAATGGAATAATATATTTCCTTAATTAGCGACAATATTGTTGTTGCAAATTAGCTACAACATTGTTGTCGCTGATTAGCTACAACAATGTTGTTGCCAATAGCTATATATGAATGGAATAGTATATTTCCTTAATTAGCGACAACAATATTGTTGCCAATAAATCTATTTCTTTTTCAATTTAATTATTTTTTATATAACTTAAAATAATCAATCACAATTGATATTATTGAAAATAAATATAATAATTAGTTTAATTTAGTTAGTTAAATTTATTAAAATAAATGGTTTAATTAAATATAAATGAAATTTAAATATTAAAAATCAAAATTATATAAAAATAGTTAAAAGTAAAATATTAAATAATATATTTCCTTAATTAGCGACAGCATTGTTGTCGCAAATTAGCTACAACAATGTTGTCGCCAATATTGATATAGAAATATAATTGTATTTTGCTAAATTAGCGACAACAATTAGCGATAACATTGTTGTCGCCAAATTAGCTACAACATTGTTGTCGCCAATAGAGCCATATGTACGAAACTGTATGTTTTGCTAAATTAGCGACAACATTGTTGTCTCCAATTAGCTACAACTTTGTTGTCGCTAAATAGCTACAACAATATTGTCGCAAAATCTATTTTTGTTGTCGCAATTGTTTGCGCGAAATTTTTGGCGCCCGATATTAGCAATAATAAATATTTGTTGTCGCCATATTTTTTTTCCCACCAAATCTTTCAAGATTAGCGACGAAAGCCATTTTTTGTCGCAATGTTGTCGCTATATTGTGGATTTAGCAACGAATTTTATTGTTGTCGTAAATTTTTATCGCTATTCTGCATTTTTTTTTTGTAATGGGAGTCAAAGTATATCAATTGCTACTTAAGATAACTTTGGCGATCTCAAGTCTAAGGATACTTGTACCATTGCTATAAAGAGATTTTTTACTGACATAGATTTAATATCCATGTGAGGATTCTCTTTACATGTCTTCAATGAACTTATTCTTCTAACAAGCATCCATATGTTAGCTTTGATCATCTCCCATAATCACAATTATGAGAACAACTGCTTGAACTATTTAATAATCATAACATATGCTAGTCTGTCCGCATTAACAATGTAATATCTTGTTAATACTATAAATAGAAATATTTAGATATTATCACATTTGCATGCAATAGACATTTCAAATCATGAGCTCTTTCATGATTTCCTTTGCATTGTATTTATAATATCTAGGACTTCATTCATTAATTTAAGATAAACAAACATATGTATTTAAACATATCATTAATAAATGAATGATGTCTTTTTTTTCATTAACAACATGAATTCATATACATGAAATACATGTAAGGACCCAAAGTGCAATTTCACATTAGCAAAGTCTAATTAAATATTATTAGATGGATTATTATGTTTTGCTTGACCTTTCGCCACTCTTTTGATTATATCTTGAGTTATAGAGCACAAAATTAGATGATTCAAATTTGGTTTGAAAATAGACATCCATACTTAGATTTTATATGAAGAAACCAAGTTCGAAATATGTCTTTAACTAGGCTATATCTAAGCATAAAATCTTGAACAGTTTGCAGCCTAGTCACTAGGAACAGACCTCAGTATTTTGTAAATAACTTAAAATATAAAAATGCTATGGAGATGATTCTTGATGATTTAGAAACTAGAAACATATTGTAATAAGTTTATAGAAGACTACTTTTGTTAAAAATACATTTTGTAAGGTCAAAAATTGCTTAAAAGTTAACCTTAGAAAACTGCCTGTGATAGGGGATACAATAGTCAAGTAATAATAATATAGTTTGAAGGCTAATTTAAAAGAGGATGAAAATTTAGGGGTCAATTTGTTAATATAGAAATTTAAGGGTAAATTATGAAAAAGGGAAGAAAGGAAAGGTTGATTTAAGAAAAGAAAAAAATAAATGGTACATTGTTTAACATGTAAATAAATGAGGGAACTTAGTGTGACATGCAAAATTTTGAAGGATCAAAAAGAGAATTTTCATTCCATTATAAAATCTGAATTAATGCAAATTAGAGAGGAAAATTATGAGTTGAAGGAGAGAGGGACGTCTCTTTGATGAAGAAAAAAATAAATTGAAAACAAATTACTCACTTCTCTCTCTTTCTCTTAAAAGTCTTGCTTTCTCTATTTCTCATAAAAAATATTGAAACTTCTCCTTCTCTACTATAGAATCCGGTCCCTTTCACTCAATGAACATCTTCATATTTCTATCTTATGCAAAGAAGGAAGGCTGGATTTAAAGATGCTTTCAAGGGTTTAAGCAATTAAGAAGAGTGAAAGAAGATTTTGAAGAGAGTTGGAATTTCAAAATAGGTTTGGGAATTTTATTGATGTTGTATGTGGTTATTGTTGCTGGAATTGTGGATTTATATATGTGAGAGATGAATTTTTAGTTGGTGATGTGATTTTTAGAGATAGAAATATAATACTTTGCATGTGTCATTTGGTAAATATATATATATATATATATATATATATATAAAATCTGTGTACGATCACTATGAAACGGTTTCTGTTTTTAGAGTATATCTTAAGTTATACAACTCTAATTTTGGTGTTTTTAGTTTGTGCTTACACCTACGATATGGACCTGTGTTTTTGTAGAAGGAACTTTTGTTTGATTCTCCTTTTAAGTTTGAGTAATCTTGAGTTGAAATCGGATGTGAACTGCTGTCCAGTTACAGTAAACTAGCCTCAGTATTTTGATAATATTTTATTGTAGAAGCCTCGGAATGAGATGATACAAAATTCTTGGTAAACTAGATATTTATGACTACAACTTTCATGAAGAAACTTTTTTCTAATTATGTAAGAATATTTTTATATGAATTTTATAATTGGTGACAAAATACTGTTTTTGGTATTATGAACTGTTTTTGTTTTTCTTAATTATCTTGAGTTATAGATGTGATATTAAGGTAATTCTTGATGTTTTGGAAATTAGAAACACAGGGGATTATTATTCTCATACTTTCATGTAAATAATTAGAGAAGTAACATGAATATATTTGTAGGATATGTTGAACAAATGTAATGAGAATAAATTTTAGGAATCTTTAATAAAGAGAAACATGTAAGCATCATGAACCAGTTGCTGTAATTACAGCATAAATTGGGTTATAAAACCTCAATTGAGTTAATTACAATTTCATATTTTACATAAGAAACATACCTATAACTTTTTAGAAGATACTTAGGGCTAAATATGCTTGTATGCTAACCAAATATTCACTTGAAATTGTAGTGAGCTGTTATTCTCGGTTCTGGAGCAGTTTGTGGTAAAATTGAGATATATGTGTGTACAATGATCAGAATGACATTAGATTAATTCCTATACAAAATAGACTCATAAATGCACATTTTATATGAAGGAAGTATGACTTAAAAATATATTGCATGTCAAATGATGACTTGAAATTCGTAGGTACTGAATGTACTGTTAGGGGACAGACCTTAGTAAGTAGGGCATAAAATTTTGTAGAGTTGTTAAAATGCTAAAAAGTAAAATTTTGGTAAAACTAGAGACATGAAAGTATAACTTTTATGAAGAAATGTTGGTCTAAATCCCAAATAATTTTATGTTATGAATTTTTATAAGTGACAACAAATACTATTTCGGTTCTATGAACAGGCTATAGTATTTCTCAAATATCTTGAGCTATAGGTAAGATATTAAGGTGAATTTTGACGCTATGGAAACTAGAAACATAGGGGAATAAAATTTTAGAAGATTATTTAGCCTAAAAATGACTTTTTCAAAATTGTAAGTGGCTCATAAGTTGGATCCAGAATGCTGCCCTGTGCAGAATTTTAATGTATCTTACATTATGCTTTTTATATAGTTAAATTAAATTTGTGTCTATGTAAATACACAATGAATTGGATATGGCATGTGATATGGCTATTAATAAATGGTTATATATATATATATATATATATATATATATATATATATATATATGACTAAAACTTTTATACATGATTGTTATATGCAAACATACTTAAATGTAGATATAAATACATACATGATAGTTAATATTAAAAATGCTACTCATGAATGTTCATTTGATGCTGGAGTATATGAACCAAGAAAATGAAAACATGTTATGTTATATATATTTATATGTAAAGATGATGGTACCTAGTTGTATACATATCGATAAATCTAAAGCTACTATATTTAGTTGTATGATCATACATGATTGGGTTTGGAGCTTGAAAGATGTTTTAGAGTAATGATTCAAAGAATATGTATAAAGTGAAATGTATGAATATGTCTTTACTTAATTGAAATGACATGATTAAGCATATGTGTTGTCACACGTTAGCATGCTAAAATACAGATCTACAGTGTTATAGACTCAATTATAGAAATTTTATTAAAGCATATAATGGCAATGTTATATGAGACTATATATATTTACATGATTATGTATGAGTACAAATGGCTTTAAATATGTATAGTTTTGACATACGGAATAGATACTTTATCGAATAAGATCACAAGTATAAAGTAGTAATACCCAATAGTGAGCATATTCACTGGTTTACAGAAAGTTACACATAAACATGTGTGTAGCACCCTTACCCTATACTTAGCTATAACACTTTATTTAGTATTAATTAAGCATGCTTATCATAACATTTCATCTATTATTCTACTAAACAAATATCAAAAAGTTAACTATTAGGAGCTTTACTTAAAGGTGCATCTCATTAACATCAAATATTACATATACAAAACATCTATAGTAATTACAAAATTTCCAACATAATTAAAGTTTCCATAACTACAAAATATAAGGACAAAAAAAAGACTCTATTATTAATCTTCTAAGACTTGTGTTGGCTAACCTGGTGTAGATATCAATCCGGGGAGAAAGTCCTATCCTCGTAACCTACATGGATAAAGAATCTGTGCTAAGCTATAAAGCTTAGTGGAGAACACAAATATGACAAACGACCACTCACATTGATTGCCAACAAGCATACATTATGAACTATACATATAACTTATGCTCAATTTAAAAAAAATACAGACAAGAGTCCACACATGATAATCGAATGACTTAATGATGGTAGATTCGGCATTGATGCTTTATATACACAACATTTAATCATATAAGCATATTTATCCTTTAGACTTGCGATTCATTCATTGAATGATATACCACTGTTTATACTCAGTCATTCCTTCCACTTACTACACACTTTAACATATACTAGGAATATATATATATATATATATATATATATATATATATATATATATATATATATATATATATATATATATATATATATATATATATATATATATATATATATATATATTCACATATAAGCTTATGATCAACAAGGACATATGCATATTCGTAAGTAAAATACAGCATTAGTACTAGGAAAGTTTATCATTTATCAATCTAGAATTATATTTGCAATACTTATTGTACTAATGCGTACATAAAATTTATAGCTCGCTTCTATCTCAAATACCATTATCATGTGAACTTTATCACTTGTAAATCTGTAAATATTTTATGTGTATGCACAAGACATTATACATCAATTCTCAATAAAGAGCAAGAACGAGTAGATATAGGGAAAACATATAACCCAATGTATTAATTTGAAAAGCAATCACCAACATGAATACCTATACATAACTCTTATTTTCCATTGCTATAGAAAACACTTATTTCAGCAAAACATTTTCATAGCATTCATACATGACGAATCTTGAAAGTCATTTATCTACTTCAAGCAAGCAATATATTACTATATAAAACATACTATCTCTAATATAGACCATAACTAGATATTAGTGATGCACTAGTTCAATAATATAACTATGTACATACCATTTCTATATGCGATAATCATGCATATGTGTATACTGCAACCTCTTTTAAAATCATAATTTCCATATGTGATGAAAAGGAATTTCACATATAAATTAGATTATGAAATCAATTTATGAATTGTCATGCTTCATAAAACTTTAAGTTAAACATCAAACTTTTCTTAACTTTGGTATAAAGCCTGCACTATTCTAAAGTGGTGGATAATGGGTTATACAGTAGCACGCGAAGGTACAAATAAGATACCCGAAGGTATAAATTAATTGATTATAATGGAGGCACCCAAAGGTACAAGTCTGTTTAGTCACCCAAACGGGGTTGACTACAACCCAAACGAGATTGAATATGATCCAAATGGTACCATGTCTGTTTAGTCACCCAAATGGGGTTGACTACAACCCAAACGGGGTTGAAACTATCGCAACTGCAAGGTACCCTTATAGGCATGCCTATCTATCCAATTCCTAGATTCAAAGCAGGCAGTACAATCTCTTTACTTTATCTTTCCTCTATTCATTCATATTCATATATGCACATGTATACTCTTGTGTAACAATGAACAATGTACTCATATACATGCTCATGTGTAACTTTATGTAAACCTTTGAACATTCTCACTATTGGGTATTACTTTTCTGTATTTGAAATCTTTTTCAATCCTGTAACTATTTCGTATAACATGGTTGTATCTATATAATACTATTTGCACCCGTGCATAATCATGTACAAATATATATTTTCTCTAGTGCATCAACATATATGCATAATTCATAAAACAATTTATACAATTTGCTCATGTAACAATCACATGACAAAATACTCCCTCTCTAATGCATACACTTGTATACATAGTCATATATAACATTGCCATTATATACTTTAATAAGATTTCTATAATTGAGTCTATTGCTCTGTAGATCTATATTTTAACATGCTAACATGTGACATCACAAATGCTTAATCATGCCATTTCAATTAAACAAAGACATATTCATGCATTTTACTTTAAACACATTCTCTGAATCATTACTCTAAACATCTTTTGAACCCAATCATGTAAGATCATACTATATATATATATATGTTTATATATACACATATATTCTACATATCACATTACTTCTTTATACAAGTAAAATTGACATTTCAAACTATAAGTATCATAGTAATCTTCAAGAGATCAATAAAAATTGTGTATAATCATTTAGATGATTACAAAAATATACATTTATATATAAGATTCATGTAATCATATGATAGTCATACATTAAAAACTTTCATTTATCATATTTAGACATTTCTTAACTTCATAGTATACATGCATGCATCAAATAAACATTTACTCCATCATTAAAAATATGTACATGAAACCATAATTGCACATAACAACCATGTACATAAGTTTGATCACATATAAATATTTGATATCTTTATCATATATCTTTACCAATGCACATATATGAATATATATATATATATATATATATATATATATATATATATATATATATATATATATATATATATATATATATAGATCTTTGTTAATAATCATATCACATGCCATATCCAATTCATTATTTATTCATATAGACACATATTTAACTTAACTATATAAGAAAAACCATATTGTAAGACACATTAAAATTATGCACAAGGTAGCATTCAGAACTCAAATTGTGAGCCACAAATGAATTTGAAAATGTCATTTTCAGGCTAAATTATCTTCTACAATATTATTCCCCTTTGTGTCTAGTTTCTAGAGCATCAACATTCACCTTAATATCTTACTTATAGGTCAAGATATTTGAGAAATACTATAGGCTGTTCATAGAATCGAAACAGTGATTGCTGTCACTTATAAAAATTCATAGCATAAAATTAAGAGGGATTTAGACCAACATTTCTCATCAAAAACGTGTTCCTAGGTATTTAGTTTACCCAAAATTTTACACCATAAGATTTTGACTTTTCTACTAATACTTATGCCCAAAATACTATAATCAGTTCTTGAACCGAAATCAATAACTCTCTTAAATTTTCATGTAAATATTTGGATGGGTTATATACATATTTAGCTCCAAATTCCTTGTACAAAATGTTTACCTTTCTATCAAGTTTACATAGAATCAAACTCCACTCAATTATGACTTAAATAGAAGGAGTTATGGTTAAAAAATTGGTAACTGTTCAAAACTGCCTATACACTTTAATCAGTTCACTTATACGAATTTTATGAGTTCCTTAACAACAGAATCAAGCAACGACTCCTTCTAATGAATTGTAGATAATTTAATCTCGTTTATACATAATTTTTAATCATCTCAATCTGAGGTCTACAACTCCAGATATGGACAAAACAAGCAGCCTGGTTCACAAGAACCACACCCAATTTTTTCATCAACATTCAAAAACACAATTTTCTCCTATTTAAATCTCTCATTAACCCTAAACAAACTAATAAATTACCATTAAAATTAAGTAATCCAAGCATAAACATTTATATTCACACACATGAATGAAGAATAAGTTCTCTAACCTTAGTCGAAAATTCCTCTCTCCTTGTTCCTTTTACCTTCTTCTTCTCCTTTTTTACATCAATCCATTCATTCAACACCAAAATTCCAGCATTCAACTCATTAGATCATCAACTAAGGAAGATGAAGATGAAGAAAAAGATATTAACTAACAAATTTATACACTTACCTTGTTGTTTAACACTAACTACACTTGATTAACTCTACATGTAAAGACTTTTCTTTAAGAATTCCTTGAGAGATCTCTAGAGTTTTTGAGAGAGAGGAAGAGAGAATGCAAAATCTATATTTTTCCACTAAGAAGATGTCGTCCACCTCACCTAAAGCCCTTTTTATACTTGTCTTACATTTGAGTTTAAGTGAAATGTGACATCACTTGGTCCCTCACAATTCCTCTTTTAATCCCCCAACTAATTGCATGTTACACAAATTTCTCTCATTTATTTGCATGTAAGAGTTTAGCCCCAAATATTCCTTCTTTTTTTTTCTTAAATCAACCCCAATTAAAGCTTCTTTCAACATTGACCCACAAATTATCTTCTTACTTTCAATTTTTCCTCATCATATGCTATCTCTTATAAAATTAACCCCACTCATTTATTTTTTATAACATTGACCTTTAAGTTTATATCCTATTTTAATTTAGCCCTCAAACTATTTTTTTTTATATTTTTTCCTTTTTAATTATACCATTATAAAATTCATAACATATAATCCACACATTCATCACATAATTAATTACAACCTAATTACACTTATATCCCAATTGATCCTTGAAATAAAATATTATTTCGATTACACACAGAAATAAATAACTAGTTTATCCTTTAATATATAAACTTATAGTAATTCATCTAATTAAGCTTGATTAAACATTAATAATCGGGATTATGTCCTTGAATTCTAGTAGGGCTTATTTTGGGTCCTCACAAATCTCTCCCCCTTAAGGAATTTCGTCCTCGAAATTCATACTTGTATCCTTTATTTATGCACAACACTATCATTACTATACCTCTATGTCTATCACAATCATCTTTGATCTTATACCTCCTCTACTGTCTTCTCTAATCACTTCTCATTAAACCTTATCTCTAAATAAGGGCAACCGTATCATACTGTTATATTATTACTTTGCTTAATGTATATCTCGTCAGTTTCCCTATTTAGTTGGGGCCTGTACATGTAGTATGATGCTTGATGCTATGCTTATGCGTGAATAATGCTTTCGTGTATGCAATAAGATGCAAATGCATTCTCTCGTGTGTTGTATCTATTTTTGCCCCATCCCATGTATAATGTTTTGTCAATTGCCCATGCCTGATAAGGATTCACTGACAGGTATACATAGCATCGTAATTAACCCAATATGAAAGATTTTATTCACAACACATAAACTATTTCTCCAAAACCATATTAGCACACTTATACTATATTCTATTAACACACTTGTATTATAATCCAAACACTAATCATTTTCACATTTCTTATCATTTACTTTTTAATCCAAAGTTAGGATTTTATTAATATGCCATCATAGAGTAATCTTTATGTATTCCTTTAATGCACTTGTACTATAATTCACCTAATGGTCAAATATGCACAATATTCTCAAAGTTCCACCATATCAAAACATTCCTAAAAGCATAAAATTCATTACCATAATAAGAATTTATTATTGTGAATGAGCAAATATTAAGGAAGAAAAGATAAATACCAATAGCTCCTTCAATGACATCCTGCTTTCATGAAACCTCAATTTTAACGGTCTGAACCGATACAATTAGATGTATAGATTTGTCTCTTTCACTATGATCTATCTCTTCTATCTGAGGTACATTAGCAATGACAAGCTTCTTTTCATTCTTTGATAATACCTTACTTTTCCTTGGCAACACTGGGCAATTAGCCATAAAATGGTCAGTTTCACCACATCTAAAACAACCCCCTGTTAAAGCTCTACAAACACCCCAATGATTCCTTGTGCAATGTAAACATTTAGGAACTTGAATCCCCCGGCTTTTCCCTGCCAAACCTTGAGCAGAATGGAATGTATTGCTAGAAGAACTTAATTTCAATATCATATTTCTTTTTCCTAGCTCCCTTTTATCCATATTCCCATCTTGACTTCTTTTGTTCTCATTATTCCTATCAACCTTTTTTGATACTCTAGGCTCAGTTAACTCTTGTAAAATCTGATTCAAGATGCAATTCATTTTCTTTAGTTCCTCTAATATAGAAACAGACATCTCTACATGAGCTACATTTATAGGATCGAGGACAAAAAAGTTCAATGCCCCAAAATTGCTGACTTTAATGATCTCTTTTCTAGTTTCTTTCAGTTTATCCATCTTTAATCTATACAAAAATAAAACAAGATATATGCATTAGGCCAACACACTAAAACTTCCATATAACAATTACTCTAAACACTTATAGCCAAGAAACGGCTAAACCTAGGCTCTGATACCACAAATTATAGCACCCTTACCCTATACTTAGCTATAACACTTTATTTAGTATTAATTAAGCATGCTTATCATAACATTTCATCTGTTATTCTACTAAACAAATATCAAAAAGTTAACTATTAGGAGCTTTACTTACAGGTGTATCTCATTAACATCAAATATTACATATACAAAACATCTATAGTAATTACAAAATTTCCAACATAATTAAAGTTTCCATAACTACAAAATATAAGGACAAAAAGAAGACTCTATTATCAATCTTCTAAGACTTGTGTTGGCCAACCTACTGCAGATATCACTCTTGGGAGAAAGTCCTATCCTCGCAACCTACATGGATAAAGAACTCGTGCTAAGCTATAAAGCTTAGTGGGGAACACAAATATGAAAAACGACCACTCAAAGTGATCGCCAACAAGCATACATTATGAACTATACGTATAACTTATGCTCAATTTAAAAAAAATGCAGACAAGAGTCCACACATGATAACCGAATGACTTAATGATAGTAGATTCGGCATTAATGCTTTATATACACAACATTTAATCATATAAGCATATTTATCCTTTAGACTTGCGATTCATTCATTGAATGATATACCACTATTTATACTCAGTCATTCCTTCAACTTACTACACACTTTAACATATACTAGGAATATATATATATATATATATATATATATATATATATGTTCACAAATAAGCTTATGATCAACAAGGACATATGCATATTCATAAGTAAAACAGAGCATTAGTATTATGAAAGTTTATCATTTATCAATCTAGAATTATATTTGTAATACTTATTATACTAATGCATACATAGAATTTCTAGCTCGCTACCATCTCAAATACCATTATCATGTGAACTTTATCACTTGTAAATCAATAAATATTTTATGTGTATGTACAAGACATTATACATCAATTCTCAATAAAGAGCAAGAGCGAGTAGATATAGGGAAAACATATAACCCAATGTATTAATTTGAAAAGTAATCACCAACATGAATACCTATACATAACTCTTATTTTCCATTGCTATAGAAAACACTTATTTCAGCAAAACATTTTCATAGCTTTCATACATGACGAATCTTGCAAGTCATTTATCTACTTCAAGCAAGCAACATATTACTATATAAAACATACTATCTCTAATATGGACCATAACTAGATATTAGTGATGCACTAGTTCATTTATATAACTCTGTACATACCATTTCTATATACGATAATCATGCATAAGTGTATATTGCAGCCTCTTTTAATATCATAATTTCCATATGTGATGAAAAGGAATGTCACATATAAATTAGATTATGAAATCAATTTATGAATTGTCATGCTTCATAAAAATTTAAGTTAAACATCAAACTTTTCTTCACTTTGGTATAAAGCCTGCACTATTCTAAAGAGGTGGATAATGGGTTATACGATAACACCCGAAGGTATAAATAAGATACCCGAAGGTATAAATTGATTAATTACAACGGAGGCACCTGAAGGTACAAGTCTGTTTAGTCACCCAAACGGGTTTTACTACAACCCAAAAGGGATTGAATATGATCCAAATAGGACCATGTCAGTTTAGTCACCCAAACGGGGTTGAAACTATCGCAACTGCAAGGTACCCTTATAGGCATGCCTATCTATCCACTTCCTAGATTCAAAGCAGGCAGTACAATCTCTTTACTTTATCTTTCCTTTTTTCATTCATATTCTTATATGCACATGTATACTCTTGTGTAACAATGAACAATGTACTCATATACATGCTCATGTGTAATTTTATGTAAACCTTTGAACATGCTCACTATTGGGTATTACTATTCTGTATTTGAAATCTTTTTCAATCCTGTAACTATTTCGTATAACATGGTTGTATTTATATAATACTATTTGCACCTGTGCATAATCATGTACAAATATATATATTCTCTAGTGTATTAACATATATGCATAATTCATAAAACAATTTATACAATTTGCTCATGTAACAATCACATGACAAAATACTCCCTCTCTAATGCATACACTTGTATACATAGTCACATATAACATTGCCATTATATACTTTAATAAGATTTCTATAATTGAGTCTATTGCTCTGTAGATCTATATTTTAGCATGCTAACATGTGACATCACAAATGCTTAATCATGTCATTTCAATTAAACAAAGACATTCTCATGCATTTCACTTTAAACATATTCTTTAAATCATTACTCTAAACTTCTTTTGAACACAATCATATAATATCATACTATATATATATATATACACATATATTCTACAGATCACATTACTACTTTATACAAGTAAAATTGACATTTCAAACTATAAGTATGATAGTAATCTTCAAGAGATCAATAAAAATCGTGTATAATCATTTAGACGTTTACATATATATAACATTCATGTAATCATATGATAGTCGTACATTAAAAACCTTCATTTATCATATTTAGACATTTCTTATCTTCATAGTATACATGCATGCATCAAATAAACATTTACTCCATCATTAAAAATATGTACATGAAACCATAATTGCACATAACAACCATGTACATAAGTTTGATCACATATAAATATTAGGTATCTTTATCATATATCTTTACCTATGCACACACACACACACACACATATATATATATATATCTTTGTTAATAATCATATCACATGCCATATCCAATTCATTATTTATTCATATAGACACATATTTAACTTAACTATATAAGAAAATCCATAATGTAAGACACATTAAAATTCTGCACAGGGCAGCATTCTGGACTCAACTTGTGAGCCACAAATGAATTTGAAAATGTCATTTTTAGGCTAAATTATCTTCTACAATATTATTGCCCTATCTTACCTATAGCTCAAGATATTTGAGAAATACTATAGGCTGTTCATAGAACCAAAACAGTGTTTACTGTCACTTATAAAAATTCATAGCATAAAATTAAGAGGGATTTAGACCAACATTTCTCATAAAAAACGTGCTCCTATTTATCTAGTTTACACATAATTTTACACCATAAGATTTTGACTTTTCTACTAATACTTATGCCTAAAATACTATAATCAGTTCTTGAACCGAAATCAACAGCTCTCTTAAATTTTCATGTAAATATTTGGATGGGTTATATACATATTTAGCTCTAGGTTCCTTCTACAAAATTTTTTATCTTTCTATCAAGTTTACATAGAATCAAACCCCACTCAATTATGACTTAAATACAAGGAGTTATGGTTAAAAAATTGGTAACTGTTCAAAACTACCTATACACTTCAAATAGTTCACTTGTACGAATTTTATGAGTTCCTTAAAAGCAGAATCAAGCCACCACTCCTTCTAATGAATTGTAGATAATTTAATATAGTTTACACAAAATTTTTAATGAACTCAATCTGAGGTCTACAACTCTAGATATGGACAAAACAAGCAGCCTGCTTCACAAGAACCACACCAAGTTTTTTCATCAACATTCAAAAACACGATTTTCTCCTTTTTAAATCTCTCATTAACCCTAAACAAACTAATAAATTACCATTAAAATTAATTAATCCAAGCATAAACATTTATATTCACACACATGAATGAAGAATAAGTTCTCTAACCTTAGTCGAAAATTCCTCTCTCCTTGTTCCTTCTACCTTCTTCTCCTTTTTTACATCAATCCATTCATTCAACACCAAAATTCCAGCATTTAACTCATCAGATCATCAACTAAGGAAATTGAAGATGAAGAAAAAGAGATTAACTAACAAATTTATACACTTACCTTGTTGTTTAACACTAACTACACTTGATTAACTCCATATGCAAAGACTTATCTTTAAGAATTCCTTGAGAGATCTCTAGAGTTTTTAAGAGAGAGGAAGAGAGAATGCAAAATCTATATTTTTCCACTAAGAAGATGCCGTCCACCTCACCTAAAGCCCTTTTTGTACTTGTCTTGCATATGAGTTTAAGTGGAATGTGACATCACTTGGTCCCTCACAATTCCTCTTTTAATCCCCCAACTAATTGCATGTTACAAAAATTTCTCTCATTTATTTGCATGTAAGAGTTTAGCCCCAACGATTCTTTCTTTTATTTTTTTTAAATCAACCCCACTTAAAGCTTCTTTCAACATTGACCCAAAGATTATCTTCTTACTTTCAATTTTTCCCCATCATATGCTATCTCTTATAAAATTGACCCCACTCATTTATTATTTTTAACATTGACCTCTACGTTTATATCCTATTTTAATTTAGCCCTTAAACTATTTTTTTTTATTTTTTCCTTTTTAATTATACCATTATAAAATTCATAACATATAATTCACACATTTATCACATAATTAATTACAACCTAATTACACTTATATCCCAATTGATCCTTGAAATAAATTATTATTTCAATTACACACAAAAATAAATAACTAGTTTATCCTTTAATATATAAACTTATAGTAATTCATCTAATTAAGCTTGATTAAACATTAATAATCGGGATTATGTCCTTGAATTCTACTAGGGCTTATTTTGGGTCCTCACAATGTGTATGAGTACATTGTTTATAGTTACCCAAGAGTATACATGTGCATATAAGAATATGAATGAATAAATGAAAGATAAAGTAAATAGATTTTATTGCCTGCGTTGAGTCTAGGAAGTGGGTAGATAGGCATGCCTATAAGGGTACCTTGCAGCTACTTCTGAACATTTTGACCTGTTTAGGTCCACTTGAATTTAAAAGTATAGTGACCCTATTTGGGTTTAAAAATTAAAGTTAATTTAAACAACCCTCATGTGGGTTGTAGCTGACCCTGCTTGGATCCGCTTGACCGGTCCATGTTATTTGATTGACCCCGTTTGGGTCCATGTTATTTGTTCGACCTCGTTTGGGTCCACCGATTTATCATACAGTTTTATCCCTACAGGGGATCATCGTTTAATACCTTCGGGTATCTTATTTGTACCTTCGAGTGCCATCATTATAATCAACAGTTTTGTACCTTCAGGTACTACCGTATATCCCAATATCCAACTCTTTAGAATAGTGCAGGCTTTATTGTCAAAGGTTAAGAAAAGTTTAATAAGGCATGCAAATTCTTAATTGACTTCATATTATTCTACATATGAAATTCCTTTTGTTGCATACAAAACCCGCATCTAAAAGAATGTCCAAAAGTATATGTATCTATACTGCTAGTATCAAAAATACCTGCTAATTGTTTAATTGATGATTATATATGTGTTCATATTGTTGCATGTACACGTTCTTTAATATGTATTTGTTATTTATGGTAATCATATACAAGTGATATGTTTAGTTGATAGGCTTATTTTTATGATACATCTAACATGTTATAACATGAATAACTTATGGAACATAAAATAAGCCTATGGTAATTTTATAATCTCATGATAATTGGAAGTGTTGATTTGTTATATAATTCAAATATGTGTATATCCTAGACATACAAGAATAGAAGTAAGATAATTTCAACACTTATGAATATTGTTTATGGAATTAATAGTGGATAACTATACTTTTATGATTAAACATTGATTAATAAAATAATCATATTATAAATAATTCAATTTAAGTCCAAAGGAAGTTGGAACTTGTATGATCATATATGATGATTGAAACGTCAATACAAATTCTTACTGTTGAACTTTATGATTTCTATAATTGAATGTAAATGTTCAATTTCTTTCATTTCTTGATATAAATCATTGTTATATTTGAGGTATGTTGTGTGCTTGTTGACGATCACTGTGAGTGGTCGTTTATCATGATTTATTTCCCCACTAAGCTTTATAGCTTAGCACAGGTGTTTCATCCGTGTAGGTTGCAAGGATGGGACTTTCTCGCAGGACTAATATTTGTAGCAGGTTGGCCAACACAAGTCTTTGAAGATTATAAAGTATATAGTCTTATTTTTGGTTTCTTTTTTGTATTTTAAGGGTTTTTGTTGTGTTGGAAATCTTGTAAAAGTACAGCTATTTTGTAAGATGTTAATCAGTTGTTATATTTTGTAAAGAGACTCTAATGTATATATTAAAGTCTTAATAGTTTAACACTCTTATGGATTAAGTATAAATAACAATTCTCTATATAGTTGGTATATATTTATGTTGCACACTAATACTTGTGTAATGAGTTGGATAAAGTGATATGTATAGATTATAGGATAAGGGTGCTACAATACATCCCTTTCTATGTGGGCTTTAGGGAATACTATTTAAAAATTTTTTAGAAACCCTTACCTATGAAAGACTAACTTTTTCTATCTTAAAGGAAATTGAAGATCTTTAGCACCATTTACTTTGCTTTCTCTATCACTATAAAATTGAAGATCTACAACATATATCAAAATTTTATGGAATTTTTGTTGGCAATTTTGATGTTTTTGAAGAAGGAAGTAAAAAATCTCTTTTTTTTAAAGATGGACTATCATTTTTTTAGGGAGTTAAAGTGAAATGAGAGGTGAAAATGGATCACCCTGTACCGAGATGGGGTTTCGAGAGTGCTTCAGATTATGGTATGTACATGCATTCTTTGTGTGCGTGTTTTAATAATTCTTATTTTTTCTCTCTTTCTTTGTCTATTATTGTTAAAAATTTTTGCAAAAAGTATTTTTAAATAGAGGCTTCATATGGATCTAAACCTCACATGTCTTAATTTGTATACTGCTTATCAATTAGTTTTTGCTATTTCATTGTCTGTTGTAGTTGAAAATAATATGAAAAAAGTATATTAAAAAAGAACCTTCATATGGATTTGAAACCTATATTGTCATTGAAATAAAATACTTATTTGTGTGTATATATATATATATATATATATATATATATATATATATATATATATATATATATATATATATATATATATATATATGAAAAGAGAGAATATAGACTCATAGTTGAGATATTTCAACTATATTAGTTGCAATTTGTCATTAAGAATGAAATATTTAGAAGTATATTTAATGTTTGACTTTATTATAAATTGGATGTTATTATATTGAAATGATTTAAAGTAGGTATTTTATTGTGTGTGTGTGTGTGTATATCAACCTTCAAATTATACTCACTCGTATAGTATCCTCAATAAATTTATCCTCGTGTATCGATATCATAAGTATTGTTCACATATTACAAAGCATTGTCAGACGACTTAAATTTTGAAGCATTACATATCAAACTCAATAATTTCAGATCTTATTTCTTATTTCTATTAAGATAACTAACTTTTTTAGTATTATTAGCAATTATTTTTCGATCTATCTCTTACCGGTGATTGGGGATGATCGATAGATTTGGAAAGGAGCACCGAGCCATCAAAAGTCTAAAAATAATACCTCTCGAATTTTGAGACGTTACATAACTATCACATATAACTAGACATAGATTTATATTTATTATAATAATTTTATATTTTTTATAAGTATATTGACTTGAATTAAGATATTAGGCATTAATGTGAAAGTGTTGTCCAGAAATTCGAATTAACCTCTAATGACTATTTTGATCATAAGTTGAGATTTTGAACTCCGAATTTGATGATTCTAGTTGGGATAGAATTGGGACTTATGTTCCTACAAATTTTATAGATATAACAATAATGAAAATTTGCTTCTAAGTTCCTCCAAAATGCCCAAAATAGTAGCCCTTTTGCATTTGGTGGGTCATTGGAGCAGTAGGTGTTTCTTATATTATAACTCCTGGGATATACATCAAAATGACTTGAAATTTTTATAGTTTATAGTTAAAATCTTAAGTATCAATTGTTAAGAAGAAATGTTTCCTAAAAAATGTCATTTTCCATGTGAAAACTATTATGCAAAAATCGGATAGTGAGCAGTAGAGAGTGAGTATGTTTAGCATGAAGGAACAATTGCAAATACATTGTTAATCACTTAAGGACTCAATTAACAAGTTCTCAATCAACAAGCTTACTAGGATGAGCATGTTAATGGATAATTATAATATCTATAAAGTAGGAACTAAGGGTTTTTAGATTAATTTAACTTAATAATATAATCTATAGTATGGCATAGATATGTACATAAATGAAAGTATTTAATTGAGCTTAATTATTATTAATAGCTTGTCATTATATGAGAGTAATTATATGCTGATGTCTTTATGTATTAAAATAAAGTCTAATGTCATAGCATTAAGTATTTACAAATAAGTGCCATTAAATGATTTAGAGTTTAAATTGCTTGACAACGTATAGAAAATATAGATAGCATAAATAATATACAATGTTTAGGAGTGCAATATAGTAAAATTGATTTCATAATAAAGAGAGATGATGAGGTATATATAAGATAAGTTGATATTAATAATAGATTTTTTTTATTTGCTTAGAGTTATGTGAAAAAGTAGAAACAATATAATTGCCTTCATAAAAAGAAAGGATAATAGCCATAGTCATAGTGTATCAACTTTGATAATATTGAAAGCAATTTATTTTGTAATTGTATTTTATCGATATTGAAGCCTCTATAGCTACCTCACCTGAATACTGTTGCCATACTATGACTAGGGTTGGAATAAACGTAATTGTGTGCTCAACTCCTATTATACCATGAATTTATCTACAACTTAAATTTAATGTAATTGCAAGTGTTTATTAAAGAAACATCCATACAAGCTAATTATAGAACAATTTGTGGTAAAAATGAGATATCTTTGTGTACAATGGTCAGAATGCTATGAGATTAATTCCTATGCATAATAGACTCATAAATGTACATTTTGTATGTAGGAAGTATGAATTAAAATCGTATGCAAGCACATCAAATGTTGACTTGAAATTTGTAGGAACTGGATGTACTGTTAAGGAATGGACCTTAGTAAATTGGGCATAACTTTTAGTCCGTTCATCACATTCTATGTGTGCAACCAATAGGTTCATATTATGTTGGCCATGGGCCCTAATCCCATCATGTGCCCACAAGACATAAGTGGTCTCTAGCAACATATTATGACTACCTAAATAATATGAATATCAATAATTCGATTTTAACCTTATAGAACATGTTATAATCCCTTTGTCACATGATATCTTGTTTGAACACGATATCTTGTTTCACTATGTCAAGTGAAGGGATCTTTTGTCATTTTACCTAATAAACAAGATTCACAATTGCCAAATGATTCAAAATCAAATGATTCCAAAAGTCCAACTTGGTGGAGTTTTGATATGCATTTCTCATTTATGTGATCAAGGTGACAATGCCATAAATATGTTTTATTCAAATCATCGGGTTTAGATTTCTTTGTATTTATGTTATAAATATCTTGATTATTGAATATTTCTAGATTTAAGAGATAAAGGCCACTATATGAATTTGTAATACAACAAAGCATATAATCATAATAAATAAAACATTTTTTTTCTTAATAAGAAAAGAAAAACTTCATCATCCAAACAAGAAACTGAAATAATATTCCTACTCAAAGTAAATTTTTCAAAACTAACAAATTCCCATTAGGAAAAATCAATTCATAAGTCCCTATGGCTAAAGCAGCAACACTTGCTCCATTTCTAACTCGTAGGTAAACTTCACCCTTTTTTAATTGTCTACTCTTTTTGAGTCCATACACATTTGTACAAATGTGAGATCCACATCTAGTATGTAATACCCAGGAAGTAGAAGTAGTTAAATTTATTTCTATAACATAAATACTTGAAGATATAGTCTCACTATTCTTCTTCTTCTTCTTCAATTCTTCCAAGTAGAGCTAGCAATTCCTCTTCCAATGATTGGGTTTATTGCAATGGAAGCAAACTCCCTCTTTTGGAGCTTTTGCCTTGGGTTTGGATCGTGCTTGTACCTTAGGCCTGCCAGCAACTTTTGCCCTAGCCTTACCCTTACCCTTGCCTTTATTTTTCATCCACTTTCCCTTATTAACCATGAGAATATGATTCGGCCTTTTCTTGATGCTTTGCTCAGTTGTTTTAAGCATTATATGCAACTTAGCAATGGATTTCTCCATATTGTTAATATTATAGTTTATAACAAACTGGTTATAACTTTATGGCAATGAGTTAAAGAACAAATCCATGGCCAGTTTGGAGTGATGGGAAATCTAATCATTTCACGGTGATCGATGTAGCCTTTCATTTTCATAACATGAGCACTCACCGATGCACCTTCAGTCATCTTAAAAGAATGCAAAGCTTTGGTAGTCTCATACCTGTCTTGCCTTACCTATTGTTGGAATGTCTATTTGAGATGATTGCTCAACTCATAAGCCTCCATATGCTTTAGATCCATCTGAAGTTCTGGGCACATTGTGGCCAATATAAGAATCCCACATCAACTGAATCATTAGCATATTTCTTTTATTTTCTTTGACTGCCCTTTGGGAGTCAGTAGGTGGAACAGGAGGAACAGGCTCATCGAGTACATATAGCTTTCTTTCTTGCTTGAGAACAATTCTCAAGTTTCTAAACCAGTTTAAGAAGTTAGTGCCATCTTCTTTTAGCTTTTCCTTCTCAAGGACTAATTGCTGTGATAGTGTGGAAGTGTTATTTGAACCCATTGATATACAAATATGCAAAATAAATATTAGTACCAATTTCATTTTAGTGTATTTCTTAAAACTCCAACTAAAATATTCACCCTTAATATTAATTACAACAATTGTAATGATTTTAGTGGGCTAAGATCCATATTTTACTTAATTCTAAGTCAGCATTGGCATGGCACTTAAAATCAAGTTATTTAGGTAGATAACTCCTTACCAATTACATCTCATGTAACTCTTATATTCTTTATGGGATTTTGACATCATATGTCCCAGCATGTTATAATCCCATCTAATGCCTTAGGCCCAAAACCATTTTGATAGCCTAATTAAGTCTAACCATATTTTATTTTAACATATAGGTAACACCATTGCCCATCTTGCCTTATTATGATAATCCAATGTACTTCACTTTGGCAGAGCCTACATTTTGGTGATCTTAGTCTTGACAAGTGTTATAATTATGGATGGCATAATACTTAAAATTATGGTGAGGGAATTTTAATTTTAACTTATAATGTCTATTTATATACATATCATACATCATCCCATACATGGCATCTCATACACATATATAATCATTCATCACATAACATACCGATATAATACGCATAATATATAAAATGCGTCATAGCATGGCAAAAAACTATATGATCTTCATAAGCTAATATGAAGATCAAAGGTCAATCCTAGGTAAAAAACATAAGCTGGTCTTGATCAATAGCTTCCACTTTGCCCCTTCATCATCATGGAGTTTATTTGATCTCCTTCATGGTCTTTATGAAATTCCTTCGTCTTCATTACAATAATGAAATAAACTATTCTACTAAAACTATTAGTAAAATAAATTTAAACAAAAGAACGATATGCAGGTTGTATTTAAAATTACAAACCCATAAAATGAATAAATAATATAAATAAAGAAAACAACATCACAAGGGTCTTAATTGGCCATGCTATGCACCATGCAAATACATCATACATACATCCATTAAAATCAATTAATCTCATATCATGCTCAATGATCACATAAAATTGATGTATTATTCTTGGCGGATAATAACTATAACAATATTTTGTGCACTACGATTAGATAACACGACGGTCCCGCTAGCCGGTTAGCGGGTAGGGTTAAGGGGCAACACCCCTAGGCGGGGTCGAGGGATAGCGCCCCTTGAAACTTTGAGGCAATGTTAATCTCATTAATAGTTTTCTGCCCTAAAACCCTATTCTGCATCCATGAAAAATGATTATGCCAATCATATCAGTAATTATTTAATCACATTAAACATTTATAATAAATATAGAATACCACCATAATATCATGACAATTCATCTATTGATATTAAAATAGAATTGACATACACATGTTAATTAAATGAACTTCTATCAATTTTGTTTCCAATGAACGAAATATTATAACTATCAAATAATCAATCGTGTTCATATCTCATATAAACTAATCAATTTACATAAACTAATTAATTTAATTCATATCATATACAAATAGAATTATTTTCATTCATATCATATACAAATAGGATTATTTCATTCATTTCATATACCAACAAAATTATTTTGTTCATATCATATACAAACATAATTATTTCGTTCGATCAAAACAAAATTCATTCATCATGTAATGACATAAATATTTCTCATATCACATATGACCGATTTTATATAAATCACATACATATAAAACACTATTATAGAATCAATTGAATTCGCAAGTTGCTCTGATACCACTATTGGGTTTTGAATAAAAAAATAAAAAACTTAAATGCAGTGAAATTAGGAAACCCACTAGGATCTATGCTATTCAATTGAATCAATTATGAGCGAGAGTAATAATTACTAACCTCTTTAAAAAAATGTCTTGTAGGTGTTTCCTTGTAAGAAACGAACACCCTCTATTGGTATCCACACTCGAATGCGTTGAACGGATTTTCCTAGGGTGCTAGCTCCCTTCTATGGCGGCTAGGGTTAAAGAAAATGTTTTTCTCTCTTTTCTTTTCTCTCAAAGTGATGCCTCACTTTCTAGTGTGTCTCTTAGGGTTACAAACCTTACATATCATATGTATATATAGGTAGCCTAACCCTAATTAAGAGAGAGATAATTTTGGGCCCACATCTCCTATTAAAATAAGAAATGCCTTATTTCTTATTTAAAATATGAATTAAAATATTAATCTTAATTAATAATTATTTATTTATTTCAAATTTTAATTTATTACAAAATAAAATTTGAAATGTCCAAATTAACCCTTAGTCCATTCATCACATTCTATATGTGTGCGACCCAATACGTTCATATTATGTTGGCCATGGACCCTATTTCCATCACGGGCCTACAAGTCATAAGTGGTCTCTAACAAGATATTATGACTAACTAAATAATATGAATATCGATAATTCAATTTTAACATAATAAAACATGTTATAATCCCTTTGTCACATGGTATCTTGTTTGAAAATAAGTCGTAGTCCATGTCAAACTTATATAGTTCAAACATATAATTTCTCGATCACTAAGTAGACTGATAATATCAAATGACATTGATCTCATCATCAATTCATTTGAGCACAACCATGCATTTCTTAGTCCTACTTATCGAAGGGCCCAATAGATATCTCTCTCATAAAAGAGGGACAAATTCCATCTTGATTATTCATTATCCTTTACATGATTCTCATAATGTCCAATCATAACCTTTATTATTATCTGATTAAAGATAATGTTTGATTATGTTAAAACATAATGTTCCTGATGCAGGATACTATGATAATCTTAGGTCTAAGGATCAATAACATAACTATTGCGAGATCACTAATAATATTAACCCATGTAGTATCTCATAGCGGGTCTATCCATAGCCTATTCTCTAATAAGTATCTATAAGTTTGATTTATATCACCATATATATAATCATCTCATAATTATCAATCAAACTCATACCATTCTTTATTTATCATTATTCCTTTAATGATAAATGACTAGGGATAACCAAAATAACATTGAATTGTTATTTACAAACATTATTATATTCAAACTTGCCAACATATAATAACACAAAGAAAATCCAATTTTATAAAATGTAATGTGACATTACATAATGACCCAAATTATGGCCTAGCGCATAACCACTAACAAGGCATCGAGACATTTCATCGGTTGTTATGATCGATGGTTGTTTGTTCGGCCTTTTTCTCATTTGTCACTTGAAACATAGGCAATTAACAAGAATTCAAAGCCAAACACTAAAAAAATCACATAAACCCCTAAACATGCATAATTATAACCCTAAAACATGGCAAAACTAAAGATAATGTTGAATTAAAATCTAAATCATATTAAAATAGCAAGAAAACATACAAACACAAAAATTAAGCCAAGATGTCTTTATGCATCAATGGGAGAATATAAATCCTTAGCATTCCATTCTAACATGTTAAATAAAATCGAGTCATCATGACAGTCATGGTATTATAAAAATCATAAAAAAATGAATTAAATAACTTAAAATCATAAATCATGACATCTTAAAAAAATAAATATATGATCATAAAATGAATTTAAGAGAGAGAGAGGCTAAAGTCTAGAATATTACCCTCAGGAATTTAGTTCTGTAACTTTAGAAATCGTAACCTTGAACTACGATTAATAAGTGTAAATTTAACTATGTTTTTAATGTGTTTTTAGTATGTTTTTATGTTATGTTTGTGTTAATTTAATTGGTTTATGAGTTAATTTCTTTAATTAGAGATTTAATTATTTAATTATGTATTTTGGTGTTTTTCGGCACTTAATTGAAGAAAAAAGAATAATTTTTGAAGGACTTAATTGAAATTATGGCTTTTGGTGAAGATGTAAAGAATTGAAGTTTTACTCGTGAAGTCTAGAGGCAAGTCACTTCGTGGAGTGACTTTCCATTCCACGGAGTGGGTTTTATTGTGCAGTACTTGGTAGAGTTAAAAGTCACTTTATCGAGCAAGGAAGGCCATTTTAGTTTCCACTCTACCTGTTCCAGCAACTTTTATTCATGACTGGATTTTGTTTTTCACTAAAAAAGAAGTCTTTTGATGGAATAAGAAGTCTATTTCAAAAAAGGGAATTTGTGTTTCAATTGAAAGTTTAGTAGGAATTTGAAAGTGATTTTAACTCTTCTTTCCAGGTTATAAAAGGAGCACCAAGATACAGATACAATACATAGAAATAGAGATAGAGAAATTTATTATTTCAATATGAGAGTTTTATTTTCTTTATGTAATTCTTAGTTCGTTAGTTTATCTTATTTTTGTTTAAGTTTTAATGACAATGAGTGAGTAGTCATTTTCTTTTGCTGAGGCAACTTGAACCTTCATATTTCTTTATGTAATGACTTAGTTTGACATTCAGTTTAAAACAATTTGATTATTTCTTAATGCTTGAGCAAAAATCCTTGTCTTGAGTTATATTTATGTTGTTGTTGATTTGTTGAGAAATGGTTAATAATCAACTGTAATATTGGCTTTAATTTGATACATGGTTATTTTCTAAAAAATATGGTAACTATGTGTTGAGTTTAGGTGAATTAAGGTAATAAAGAGTGAATTAAGAATGAATTGAAGTGAGATTTCTTGAGAAAGGGTCTGATAGATATTTAGGAGTTTATAAACTAGATTTTTATGCTGAGTATTGAATTGTCCTGAGTAAGTGAATTTGATGTTTAGAAAAATATTCTGAGAAGTTATCTGAATTTATTGCCAGTTTTTCATAATCAACTACATTATCTTTAACTAAGTTATTTGTATAAAAAATTGAGGTGAAAAGTCCTTTAGTAAAAGTGTTTTAGCTATTGTCTTTAATTAATGTTAGTTTAATTTTGCTTTATTGTAAATTTAGTTTAATTTTTATCTTTAAAATAAAAAATTTGGGGAATAATGTCAGATTAATTTAACTCACTTATAGATATTTGGTTTAGCAATCCATGTTCCCTTGGGTACGATATTTGGGATCTTAATTTAAATTTTCCTATATTATTAGCCGATCTAGTACACTTGCTAGATACCGATTAAGTTTTTTGTGCCATTATCGGCGAACAACGGTGTTGTTTGTCTAACATCTTTGATTGAGTTAGTCTGAGATTTTATTTTTTTATTTTTTTGATTTGATGATTATTTTTTGCAGGAAGAATTTGAAACATTCTTTAAGATGATGTCGAAAACTATAAGTTGTTCCTTTTGAAACAAAAAATTAATGATTTAATAAGAGAAAGCAAAGAGATAAAGCTATTGCATGCACAATCACAAACTCATTATGCATTATCTTTTGATAATTCTTTGAGTGCACAAATGGAAGAATTAAGGAGAGAGAATCAAGAATGGCAGTATTCAAAAGAGGCTTGTAACTTCAAAAATTAAGTTTTTCTTAACTTGCTTATGAGTAAGGAGAAGCAATTTTGAATTGAAAAGAAAAATAGAGGGCCACGTAAGAGACCATTATCTTCGAAACTCATGATATTTGTGACTTGCTTACAAGGAAGGAGAGGAATTTTTATGCTGAAAAAGAGGAGTTGGAGGCTACATTAAAAAGTAAAGAGGAAAAATTTAGGATTCAAGAGGAAAAATTAAGAATTCAAGAAGAGAAGTTAAGAACTTAAGAGGAGATAATCAAGAGTAAAGAAAATTTACTAAGGGATAAAAAAGGGCATTTAAAAGTTGGAATCTAAACTAGAACTCTTAAGTGTTTCAATGCAATTTCAAAGTGATAGTGGAAAGGAGAAAGAAAGAAATCATTCATTAACGGTCGATAAGGAAGAAAAGGAACAATTCATATAGAAAAAAAGTCTTGTATTCATTTGGAAGGTGTATTGGAACCTTTTATGAAGAATTATCACCAAAGGAGCAAGAAGGGAAAAATTCTTAAGTGGAGACATTGGACTCAGTCCATTTGAAGAATTTATTTAGGCTACAAGAGCTGGTAGAGTTCGTATTTAATGAGCCAAAGGAGGATTCATATTTCATTAGGTATATGAAGTTTCCAGCATTGGTGAACTACGACAAGTTTCTCTTACTGATGGGAGAAAATGAAAAGCAAAGTCCAAAAAGACCCATATTTGGATCACAAGCTCGGCTTTCAAAGAGTAATATGAGTCGAGCTAGGACTCAATAAACCAGAAATTTTCTAACCCTTCTTTTTAAATTTTCATATTTTTTTATTAGTTATGTTTTATTTTTTAATAAAGTTTTATCCTAGCTTTAGGTTAAATAGATTTTTATAGTTTAATGCATGTATTTTATGTTTTCTTGAGTTTATAGTGTTTGTGTCTATCAATTCATGAGAAGTTAAAAAAATAAGCTACTTCTAATGAATTTGTGCTTAATTGTCATAACTCAAATTAGCATGTGCTTTTATGATTATTAAAGAGCTCAATTTGATTTTGTGATGTCAATAAAATGGAATTACAATTGATTTGAGCCTAAGGTGGATTTACACTTTGTACGTGTTGTATAGAGTTTTTCATACATAAATAACAAGGGAACTCATACTTCATGATCATACTGAAGTTGAATGTTATATCAGTAGCAGCATCAGTGCAGAAATCCAAGTTTATGCATAAAAGGTACTAGTAATTTTCTTGAAAATAATGGTACGGTTCTTGATTAATTTGGTACATTTAGAAGCCTTATTTAGGAGAGTATTTGATCTTAATTGAAGGGGAAAGCATTGTTCATTTAATGTTAATTAGGTAAATTTTTGAAGTGTGTGCAATTTTTGGAGTTAAGGAATTATTTAGTAGTATTGTGTTTTGCTTATTTTTGTTGATTTTTCATCCAGAGCATCATCACTCTGTGGAGTCAATATCCACTCCATTGAGTGGCATCCCAACCGGTTGAGTGGGTTTACACCCCACCGAGTGCCCCTAAAAAATTTTAGAGTGACCCATCACTCTACCGAGTGATGGGTCACTCCACCGAGTGGTCCATCACTCCACTGAGTGACCTATTTTCATGCATTTTCTCTTTAGTTTTATTCTTTCTCTCATATTTTTGCAACCCCACTCCACCGAGTGCTTCATAAATTGATTACAATTCTTAGTATACATCAGTAAATTAATCAAGTAAGCTTAATTTTGCCTTGTTATGGCTTTAATCTCTTTACTATTTGCATGTTTTTCTTTTGAAAAAATATGAATATGTAGCTACTTTGGCTTAATGATTTGCTATGTTTTTTATTTGTGTTTTGCATTTTATGACCATAGCTAAATTAGCTAAATTTGTGTTCTTTTGATTTGTGTTTTACTATTTACATAAATTTGGGTTTGTGATAGTTAAAATTACATTAGTTATAGCTTAGTAAAGTTGTGTACAAAACATGCTCGATGAAATGCCTTAAAGACTAAATTTAACTATTTGTTTAATTTTAATTCATCGTATCAATTTCATTTCATTCTCTCTTTTCAACCCATCACCTATGTGCTTAATTTACATCTATTTGTTTCCTCTATCATTGCAAATCCATATGAGCAATAATTGGTGCTTCATTGATTTATTTCTTTTTAAGATGATTCAATAAGCTTTAATTATCATTCAATTCAAGTTTCATTTTTATGTGTATGTAGTGGGACCTAAAAGGACGTGGAAAAAGAAGTATCCAGTTAGTAAGAGAAAATAAGTTTTGGTGAGACTTGTATAGTGGCCCTTATGAGAATAAGGAATGTTATTGCTCCCATATCCATCAAAGCTCAACTTTGCTGAGGATAGAAAAATTTTAAAGAGGGGGATAAAGCACAATTGAATTTGGTTTTGAACTCAAAAATTCAGGAAAGTTCTTTCCTCTTACTTATGAATTGTTTTGTGTTAGTTGTTATATTTTTCTTTAAGTTGTTTAGATGGTTTGTAGTTTTCATGCTAGTGTTATAGTTAGTTCACTTTCACTTAACTTACATTTAGCTTAGATTGCCTTAGTTTGTTCTCAAAATTTGAACAAATTGGACTCTAAGTTAGATTATTCATGAGTCAAGAATTTAGTTTAGCAGTAAGATAAGTAGGTTGTTCAATTAAATTTTATGCTACTTTAACACTTAATTTGATTTAAAATTATTAGTTTCCACTTATAAAACATGAAAGATCAGTTCTTAAATATTAGAAAACCAGTGCACTGAAATAGTTGTGTAAGGAATGTTAGGACATTAGAACCTTCCTTATCACCCTTCGAAGCATAAAAGCAACTCAAGCAACTTAGAAAGTGATATAGGCAAATTTTTCTTGTTAAACTAGTAAAAAGACTATTTTCCTACCTTTTTGATATATTTAACCTTTGTTCACTAATTTGAGCCTAATGAGGTATGCTTAAAGTGTACCATAATTTTTGTTCTTGTTACACTCATGTATTAACCATATAGCCTAAAAACCTTTGTGTTCCCTCTAGAATTGGTCATTCTAGATTTGGATGGATTTGCATTTATTGAGCATTTCAATTAAGTGTGATGGAAATAGTGTATCTTTGAGGACAAAAAGTGTGAGATGAAGTCAAATGCTTGTATAATGTGTTGGGAATTATCGGTTACATGCATCTCACACATAAGAGAAATTTAAAATTTTAACTAATAGATCTGATCTTGCCATGAATTTACAATATACATATTAATGAGAATAAGAAAAAATCACATTTGATTTTTGTTGAACAGTTAATTTTTCTTCTCACCGGGTTGTCGCAAACCATAGTGTCCAAAATTGAACACCTACAATGAGTAATCTACACTAGAGAAGGATTGAATGAACCAACAAAGGATGAGAACAAGGGCTAGCTAAAATCCCCTTGATGCTAGCATGGGGTGGCGGCTAGGGTTGAGTGAGTGAGAAAAATTCTTTTCTCTTAATTGTTCACCTTAACCCTAATATCCTATCACTTGGATTTTTATAATTAGGTTAAAAAATCCAACTTTATAATAGGATTGGGCTCTTTAAAATTTCTAGAGAAATATTAAATGAGCTTATGGAATTATTAATAATTTATTTGGGATCAATTAAATCTAATTTAAGTCCTTTCACAAAAGACTATGTACAAAACCCACAAACTAGACCTTTTTTGCATATACTTGGATTTAATCACCCAAATGAACTTTAAATCCATCCAAATTAAATATGTTGGCTGCATAACACTTATGAAATATATTTAATTTATTTTGGTCCAAGAGTTAGGCATCTAAGTCCTTTTACCAGTGCTTGGCGTGTAACCCTTCCTCTAGAGGGTTTCTATGCCAAAGCCATTCTTCTGGGCCCCTTTTAATTTCTCCAATGAATTTATTAATTATTATATCAGCCCTATAACACTTACAGTCCAATAATAATTAATTATAAAATACAATATTTCAATTAGGTCAATTTTACAGAATATTTCTAAAAAGTTATGAGAATAATTTTACTTGACCATAATTAATTAAACTCTTTAATTAATTATTATCTTATTTACTTCTCTACTCCCATAATAATATCAAAATATTATTATCCTTGTTAGTTTACCATTTTATCCTTTTCTCTATATGTGTGTGACCTATTGGGTTCCTATCTATATTGGTAGTTTAATATGTAATTGTGAGTTCTATTCAAAACTCACATGATTTAAAATTCTTTAAATCATTTTATCAATCCCTATTGATATTTATGATACACTATTATACAAGTTATGATTGGCCTCTACCTAGGCATCATGACTACCCAAATGTCAGGAAAGTCAAGTGGTTTGACTATACCTTTCCATAAAACACAGTTACCGTGCAATTGCTCCTTTCACCACTCTTATCTCAATTAGATTTTGAGTATAGATTTCTGTCAACTCATATAAATCTAATTATGTATGTTCTATTAATTTAACCATTGTTCCCAAAATGCCCTTCATGGATCCCTATCCATCTTGTCATATTACTCTGGTTATAGATTCTCTAAACAAGGCAATTATAGAATCATGCGAGATAACTTCCCTTAATAAATCTGGGATTGTAAATCCTTTGTTAATCACTCAACTATCTTTAAGTAGGTCATGATATGCCCAACCGCCTAGCTATGCTCACCCCTAGTTAGAAGTAATCAGTTATGGAGTCAAAGTATACCACTTGCTACTTAAGATAACTTCGGTGATCTCAAGTCTAAGGATACTTACACAACCACTATAAAGAGATTCCTCACTGGCATAGATTTAATATCTATTTGAGGATTCTCTTAGCAGGTCTCCAATGAACTTATTCTTCTAACAAGCATCCACATGTTAGCTTTGATTATCTTCCATAATCACAGTTATGAGAACCAATGCTTGAACCATTCAAGAAGCATAACATGTGCTAGTCTGCTCGAATTAACAATGTCCTATCTTGTTAATTGTATGACTAGGGATATTTAGATATTAACACATTTGCATGCAATAGACATCTCATATCATGAACACTTTCATGATTGCCTTTGCACTGTGTTTATAATATGTAGGACTTCATTTATTAATTTAAGATTTACAAACTCATGTATTTAAACATAGCATTAATAAATGAATGATGACTTTTATTAAGAATGTGAGTTCATACATATGATATACATCCTTATTACATGGGCTTTAAGGCATACTCTCTAACATTATGTCTTTATTTTACCCATTTTTATTATAAATTGTTAGTAAAATAAGCTAGAAAAAAAAAGAAAAAAAGAATAATAAGAAAGAAATGTTGAAATAAAGCTAGCATATATGGCAAAAATTTAAGTGTGGGGTATTTACAAGGAAAATAAATTGTAACTTCTTAAAAATGGTAAAATTGAGCAAAATAAAAGAGATTTCGGTCTATATTTTTTGTCTGGGTCTATTCAATGTTTAAAAAGGGTAAGTAGGCAAGCATGAAAGAGGGAATTATGTTTAAGAGTGTGAAATTTTAGAAATGTGATTTGTTCAAGTATAGAGTGGCTATTTTCTTTTTGATTATCTTTTGACCATTTTTTGATAGCTAATCCCTTAACTCCATTACAACCAAATTAAGACCTAAGTGATTTTATGCTTTGCTTTGAGTTATTTAGTAGAAATGACTTTTGGGTTTTGGTGCTAAAGGAGAGGCCTATGGCGTTTCTAGAGTTTTAAGTCAAAATCATATGTATACTTAGTGTACATCAATTTTGGAGCTTGATTATGAAGTGCATTGGTGTTTTGTTTTTGAAAAGTGCTTAAATTGTTTTGGTCTTACACACACACATGGAAACTGATTCTTATCTCCTTGTTTGAGTTTATTCTAGCCAGGATTTTGTTAAGTGCTCTTGTTAATTGTTGAACTTAGTTTTGAATTTTATAAATCTAATTTTGATTTTCATTAATTTAAGAACTTGGTTTGTTCATATTTTCTTTGGGACAAGCAAGGGCTAAGTATAGGGTATTTGATAAGTGTAAATTTAACTATGTTTTTAATGTGTTTTTAATATATTTTTATGTTATGTTTGTGTTAATTTAATTATTTTATAAGTTAATTTCTTTAATTAGAGATTTAATTGTTTAATTATGTATTTTGGTGTTTTTAGGGACTTAATTGAAAAAAAAGAAGAATTTTTGAAGGACTTAATTAAAATTATGGCTTTTGGGGAAGATTTACAGAATTGAAGTTTTGTTCGTGAAGTCTAGAGGCAAGTCACTCCGTGAAGTGACTTTCCACTCCATGGAGTGGGTTTTATTGTGCAGTACTCGGTAGAGTTGAAAGTCACTCTACCAAGCAAGGAAAGTCAACCAATGCTAACTTGATCGTTTCAGTTTCCACTCCACCGGTTCTAGGAACTCTTATTTATGACTAAATTTTGTTTTTCACTAAAGAAAAAGTCTTTTGATGGAATAAGAAATCTATTGCAAAAAAAGGAATTTGTGTTTCAATTGGAAGTTAAGTAGGAAGTTGAAAGTGATTTTAACTCTCCTTTCCAGGCTATAAAAGGAGCACCAAGATACAAATACAATACACTAAAATAGAGATAGAGAAATTTATTGTTTCATTAAGAGAGTTTTATTTTCTTTATGTAATTCTTAGTTTGTAAGTTTATCTTATTTTTGTTTGAGTTTTAATGACAATGAATGAGTAGTCATTTTCTTTTGCTGAGGGAACTTGAACCCTCATATTTCTTTATGTAATGACTTAGTGTGATATTCAGCTGAATGCAGTTTGATTATTTCTTAATTCTTGCGCAAAAATTCTTGTTTTGAGTTATATTTATGTTGATTTATTGAGAAATGGTTAATAATCAACTGTAATATTGGCTTTAGGTATGCATGTTCATAGTTTAGCTCAATTAATTTGATGTATGGTTATTTTCTAAAAACATGGTAACTGTGTGTTGAGTTTAGGTGAATTAAGGTTATAAAGAGTGAATTAAGAATGATTTGAAGTGAGATTTCATGAGAAAGGGTTTGACATATGTTTAGGAGTTTATAAATTGGATTTTTATGCTAAGTATTGAATTATCCTAAGTAAGGGAATTTGATGTTTAAAAAGATATTATGAGAAGTTATCTGAATTTATTGCCAGTTTTCCATAATTAACTACATTATCTTTAACTAAGTTATATGTATGAGAAATTGAGGTGGAAAGTCCTTTAGTAGAAGTGTTTTAGCTATTATCTTTAATAAATGTTAGTTTAATTTTAGTTTTTATTTTGCTTTATTGTTAAATTTAATTTAATTTTTGTCTTTAAAATAAAAAATTGGGGAATAATCTCAGATTAATTTAACTCACTTATGGATATTTGGCTTAGCAATCCATGTTCCTTTGGGTATGATATTTGGAGTCTTACTCTATATTTTCCTATATTACTAGCTGATCTAGTACACTTTATAGACACCAATCACCGATCCTTGATCCCTAATTCCTAAATTTTATGGAAAATATCTTTTAATTTTTGAGTGAAAGAATATTTCTTAGAGCTTTTGGTCGTGAATTTTTATGGTCGTGACTCCATGATTGATGTTCATATATGGCTGAGTCACATGCAATATTATATGGTTTACATAAGCTATCTACTAGGAGATGCTCCTAAAAAAATGGCCACTGACTGCTATCCCTTCATGATAGATAGTCGTCTATCACGGAAGGGGACCAAATCTCAAGTTTTTTTTTCTATTTCCTTTCAAAACCAAGAAAAGCAAAGTATAAGACACCAAAATATTTTATAAAAATTATGGAAATCTAGGATGAAACTTGATATTCATACTTTTTTTCAAAAATATGAGTGGTTCATCATCATCAGGTAACCCTAATCTGGATTGTCTCGGGTTACGGTGTTTAGAATTGCCCTGACTTTTGGGAAACTTATGCACTAGTCCCTAAGTAAGCCAAAATTCAAAGTGAAAAGATAAAAGATGCATTACCTTAGGTAAAAAAATCTCCAGTTGATTTGATTAAAGAAATATACCTTTTAAGGCAGTTAATTTCTAGTCGAGTAGTTACCATCAACTTATTGATGTGCTAGCCCTTGGTTGGGTAGTTACCATTAGCTTGTCAATGTGTTAAGCCTTTGTTGGTTGGGTAGTTACCGCCAGCTTGACAATTGTTTTACCCTTTATTGGGTATTTACCATTAGCTTATCGATGGTTAACCCTCTGTTGACTGTTCAATTAGCGCCAGTTTGTCGACATATAGAATTAAGATGAATTATTCGTATCTGATTAGCACTAGCTTGTTGGCATACAAAAATAGGTAAAACCATTAATTGGTTAATTCAATCTATCGACATGTCTAACCTTGATGTTGAGCAGTAGTTGCCATCCATTGGTATGTCTAACCTTAATGTGGTGTTTGACGCCATCTATCGGTATGTCTAACCCCCTTCCGAGTCAATATCTATGTATGTCTAAACCCCTTTTGAGTTAATATCTATGTATGTCTAACCCCCTTTTGAGTCAATATCTATGTTGAGAGTTTATTAATCTTATGGATAGTGCCTTTACTGAAAAGCTCCTAGCATAATAACTTGGAACTAGGTACATTAATTTTTATTCACATCAATATCGAGTTCGCAGTGAGTGTACTTCCTTGACTATGCCATCCATGGACTTACTCTAGAAACACTATAGCATAATTCATTCCCTCATCATTGGAAGTTGAAACAACCTTTTAGACCATATATTTTTCAATATGTTTCAGTTTTATACTATGATCTTAGCCATAAGTGTGCTTCAGTTTTGATAATTCCCTTATCCAAAAGAGATTGGAAAGAATATGATCATCCTTTAAATGACTTCACCTTGTGTAAATTCTCAATAAGCAAAGGGTATGTAAAATCCTTCCAAAGTCAAAAAATATTTACACTTCTCTTTGTTGTGCATCTCTTTTGATTTCAAACGATTTAGGAAACTTCTTACGATGTTGTAGATTTCTTAAAGTAGTAATAAAGGAAGAAGAATTATCACAAATACCTAGCCATACCCCATTCACAAATACTTTATCCTTATAATCCAGCTTAGTATAGGTATCATCAACAAGTTTCTCCACTCCATTAGCAAACAATATGTCTACTACAGGTTTTAACACTTCCTAATAACCGTGTCTCCAATATGAGGAAAACCATAATCATTAAGGCTATTTGTATAATGATTGTTTGTGAAGTGTGGAATATGTGCCTCTTAAGAGGGCTTTGGTACCTATGGAAAGGGTTTAGCATTAATGTAATGCTCATTTGATTTGATTAAATTTGGAAGACTTATTATTATTTTTTAGTCATTATTGGTCAATTTTGGCAATTTATTTTATTTTATGTTTTTCATCTTTTCGCTATTCTTCATCTTTTATTCACTTTATCATCCTTAGTCATTTTTAGTTTTTTCATTTTTATCATCTTAGTTGTATTCTCATCTTAAATCAAATAACAATATAAAAGATAAAATTCAAGAATATATAAAGACAAAAGAAAGGAAATTTAAACGTAAATATAAAACATTAATTTTGTTATATATATCAAAAAGCCAAAAATTTTCAAACTCTTTGAATCAAATATATAACTACTGAGGTGTGTTAGATGCCCTGTGATATGTTGGCCTAAATGGTGGTCAAAATGGTGGTGGATATGAGTATGATGGTCATGATGATGATGGATATGAAGATGATGGACGAGGCTGGTAATGTAGCTGAACTACCATCATTAAAGGCTCATGAGGTAGAGATGGTGCTCTAAACCAGAATCTTAGTATGTACTTAGCTAGTGGGCATGAAATCTGTCTAATCACTCTAGCCAATCCATTAATCCCTGTACCTATTCTCCTGACGGCTGATATTTGTTAGCTCACATAATGCCTAAAGTGATCCCTCATCCTCCTATTATGGGTATCTCATACCTCTCTAGCTTGTGTCATAGTAGTCAATGTCCTTTGAATGATGGCTTCTACCCTGTCAGTCTGTTGCCTCACCTTAAAGAAGAAGGCATTGGTCACCTATTATATAACATCATATCTCTATCTAAGTGTTGCAAGTGCTACCAAAATCCTTTCCATATCCTGCCAATGTCATTAGATGAGAGTCTATATGGATGTCTCTAGTATATCTAATCTCTACAATTACTCACTACGTGTGGGGCCTGTAGAAGCCGATGTAGATGAGGTGGTGGTGGTGCCTTAGATATAGATGCACCAGGGTCTGGATAAGGTGTATATCTTTGAGATGCCCTTTAAGGAGAGGGCTATGGGCATGCTGGAGACCGTAAAGGTACTAAAGGAGGAAACAATCCATCAAAAAGCTCATCTAAGTCAACTCTCATATCCATTTTTAAGTTTATGTTCATATCTGTCCCCTGTGGCTCATATGGCTCATCCTATAAAGGTTGCTAAGGTTGATGTAGTACCCTCTATGCAAATACCCTATTACACATGTATCATGAATACTATTAATCATGCTTATTCTACATGTTCATTTAACTATCATTTAGCCATTAATCATGCCATATGGTTCATATGCTTATATTCGTGCTACAAGTCTATTCCTGTTTTCCATTTCATACCTAGTATCATGCATACTATACTATATGAATATTACTTTATATATATCACATGCACACATATTCTGTCTTAGCTTTACTACTAGTGAGTTACAATATTCCGCATAGGTTTTATACATATCATAAGATAACTGGCCTTTATACAAAACATACGATAATTGTAATACAAAACATCCTACATCAAGGTTATAAGTCGATGGTTGGCCCTTCCTGATGCAGAGAACGTCCCTCAACAAAAGTCTTGCTATTTGTACCTACACGGATAAATAACCCGTGCTAAGCTATAAAGCTTAGTGGGGAATATCTACAGATGGATGACCACTCATATAGGTCATCAAAACACACATATACAATATATACATATACTATAAACAACATGTCCAACATAGCATGGCAACAATAACATATACTTTAAAGCATAAAGCATATTCTCATGTGCATAACATTGTACCCAAAGAGTAACAAATATTCTCATATTCATAATTCATATAGACAGTAATTTCCCATGTAAACATATTCAAATGAAACATAATTCATGTGGGTAAACCAACAATATAATCCACAATATCAATCTTTAGTCAATATACTTTAACTGTTTAATTTCGATCATTACTATGAATAACGTTTAGCCTGCCTTAGCTTTATTGGTGGATAACGGGAACTATGGATACACATCGGTATCAAAGAAGGATATCCAAAGATATCAAATCTATAGACCCAAACGGGGCCAAACTGTACCGTGGACCAGTCAAGCATACCCAAACGGGGTAGCCTATCAACCCAAATGGGGCTGATCATGATCCAAACGGGATCATATATACTATGGACCCAATCAGGCCAAACTATGGCAGCTGCAATTTCCCTATAGGCGCCTATCTATCCACATCTAAAACTCTATCGCAGGCAGAACTATATTCGTGTTCAATTCACATATAAATACTGTATTCATAGTATAATGTTGTGCACATATACATAGTCTTATATAACTATGAATTCTCGGGTGCATAATCAGATATATGCACATTTCACATGCCAAGTTATACATCTGGCTTATTCAAATCTATATGACTATACAATTTGCATCATAACATATAGGCATGACATATAATCATCATATCATATACTTGATCATGTTCTCATTAAGCATTTCACATGTTCATAGTCATGCTAATTCATCTTCAATCTCATAGGGCAATTACATGCTTATATACTCATATACATAATCATAAATGTACATACCTGTGGGTACATTCGCGTATAGTTGATTTATTCTTATGAGCATGTTTCCAACACATATATAAACCTTTATCATCATTCAAGTCATGTGCTATACAACATATCAACATGTTTCCATATGGGCATACACACATGCCAAGGTCATATTATTAGTCCCTATTTTATAGCATAGGTACATGTCAATATGTGCACTTTCATGTCATAGGATTTACATGTGCATATATATATCAATTTGGCATATGACCATCATGCACAAGACTAATTACATGTATAGGTTAGATATTTCACCAATAGTCTTTATTCATATACACAATTGAATGCACCTTTATTCATATAAATCCTTCATTGATAGTCATATTACATGCCTTGTTCAATTAACTTTACTATCACATAAGCAACTATCTGTCTCAATCAATTTAAAATCATATTATCAAGTGTAGCAACAATCTGCACATAATTGTAATTTCTGTTACACTGAACAGTCTAGAAAATAAGTCCTGATTCAACCCTAGATTACATGTACTTAGAGATAGATTTAAACTTAGGTTTCTTCATATGAAATATAGGTATGGAAGTCTATTTTTCAATATAAAAAGAATCACTTAATTTGCTGTTCTATAGCTCAACTTATGAGCAAAACATTCTAGACAGGTCATTCAGTCGTGAAGGGGAGTTCGACTCGTGAAGAGCTTCACGAGTGAAGCAAATAAGGCAAATCTCACAACTCGTGAAGGAGTTCAAGAGTGGAGAAGAAAAGCTATACATCACGAATCATGAAGAAGCTCACGAGTCGGTCTATAATTCACGACTCGGACTAAAATTCACGAGTGAAAACCAATGATCCCATAAACAGATGCACGACTCGTGAAGAGCTTCATGAGTCGGACAATAGTTCACGACTCGTGAAGGACTTCACGACTCGGCAAGGATACAAATTGTTCACCAAATTCACTTCGATAAAAACCCGTAAAATGCAATCTTAATTTTTGTCAATCATAACAATTTCCAGCAACTATTTTCCACATGCAATATGATCAGCCTAATTCCCATACCTTGGCTGACAAAACCTATATCTTCAACCTCTAGCAATATCCTTTCCCTTGCTCCTTCTTCCTTCCTCTTCTCCTTCACAAATACCATCACCATCATCATATATTTCCAGCATATTTACATTGTTCTCAGTCAAAATGAAAGAAGAAGAAGATGATGATGAAGGGTTTAATCAACAGTTTAATTACCTTAAGTTTAATACCTTGTAGTCTTGATTAATCAACAAACATCATCCTCAAATTGTTTGAGTTAAATCAATGGAAATCAAAAGGAAGAAGAAGATGTTTTTTTTTCTGGTTTTCTCTCTTCAATTTGCCGACTCCTTCACACACACACAGCCACCTCTACATTCCACTAATTCCTTCTATTTATATGAGTAGTAAAATTTCCCTTTACTCCCTCAACATCTTGCATGTCACATAAATACCTTGCAAATCTTTGCATGAATGACTTTAACCCCTCCACTAACTCTTTTTCAAACATTAACCTATCAAATTAATCATTCTTTCAAATTAACCTATAATTAAATGCTTTTATTCACAATTGGCCATTAATATGCCACAATTACAAATTAACCCCAAATTAATATCTTTTTACTTCAATTACACCCTCAATTACTATTAAACCATATTCTTTTATTTTATTTTCATGCAATTAACATAATAGCATGATAATTTATCCCCTTAACTTAATCATAAAAATATGCAAATTAAATTAGGGTCATGTTAGGGGCCTTACAGTTGATTTGCTTAAACCTAAGGTGTCTAGATCACCATCCTCTGGTGGCTCTAGTATAATAGGTGTTATCGTATAAATTGCCCTAGTCATTCAAATAATTAGCAACCTATGTTGCCTGGTATGTCCATAGACTGGCTTAATCATCCTCATAGTTCAAGTTATAGTGAGGTCCATAAATATCTTCTCCTCAAATGATGGCACAAAAGGTGTTTATTTCAAGGCTTGTTGTCTTCTTGGAAAGAAAATTTCTTCTACAAGAGGATAGTGGGAGTAAAATTAAACTTGGTGAAGTTCAAGACCCATAAATACAAGTAGATCAACCGATTAAACCCAAGACAGAATTTCATAATGATGAGATTACAATTTATACACAAATCCTAGAAGATATACTGGGATTCATTCTATCCCTGTGAGTTATGGATTACACATTGATTTAGATAGAAGCATAACTGTAGTAGAGGACAATAAGCCTAAAAGCTATCAAGAAGTTTTGAACAGTTTAGAATGTGATTTATGACTTAAGGCTATGCAGTCTGAAATGGACTCCATGTATGAGAATAAAGTATGGACTTTAACTAAACCAGCTGAAGGGATAAAACCTATAGGGCACAAATGGGTCTTCAAAAAGAGAATCGACATGGAAGGTAATATAGTTACCTATAAAGCTCGCTTAGTAACAAAATACTATCGTAAAAAAGAAGGTATTAACTATGATGAAACCTTTTCTCCTATAGCGATGGTTAAGTCTATAAGAATACTTTTAGCCATTGCAGCTCATTATGATTATGAGATTTGGCAAATGGATGTGAAGATAGCTTTCCTAAATGGAAATATGACTGAGGATGTGTATATGACACAACCAGAAGGGTTCACAACAGGAAATGGCAAAAAGGTATGCAAGCTTTAAAGATCCATTTATGGATTGTAGCAAGCCTCTAAGAGCTGGAACATACGATTCAATGAGACAATCAAAAAGTTTGGTTTCTTATAGAATAAAAATGAACCTTGTGTATATAAAAGGGTCAGTGGGAGTGCAATTATCTTCATAGTCTATATGTGGATGACATATTGATCATGGGAAATGACATTTTTCTTCTCCAATCTGTTAAAATATGGTTATCCAAGCAATTCTCCATGAAAGACCTTGGAGAAGCATCCTATATTCTGGGAATAAGGATCTATAGAGATAGATCTGATAGGTTGCTAGGTATTTCTCAAAGGACATATATAGATAAAGTATTGAAGAGGTTCAATATGGATCTCTCTAATAAAAAGTTTATACCCATGGCGCATGGGAAACACCTTTCTAAGTCTAGGTGTCCATAAACACTAGAGGATAGAGAGAACATGAATAGAATACCATATACATCTGCAATTAGGTCTATCATGTATGCTATGTTATGTACACGTCAAGATTTAGCATTTGCTTTGAGTGTCACAAGCAGATTCCAATCCAATTTTGGAGAGGAACACTAGGCAGCTATCAAGAATATCCTTAAGTACTTAAGAAGGACTAAGGATATATTCTTGGTATATGGGGAGGGTAGTTTGGAAGTAAATGGGTATACAGATGCCAGCTTCCAATCTGAAATAGATGATTGTAAATCATATTCTGGTTTTTTGTTCATAATGGTAGGAGGGGCAGTTAGTTGGAAGAGTTCCAAACAAGAAACAACTATTGATTCCACGACATAAGCTGAGTACACTGCTGCTTTGAAAGTAGCCAAAGAAGTAGTCTGGATTAAAAAGTTCACATTTGAACTAGGAGTGGTGCCTAGCATTGTTGATCCAATTCCTTTAAATTGTGACAACAATAGAGCCATTGTGTAAGCAAAGGAACCACAGTCTCATTAGTGATCCAAGCATGTTCTCAGATGCTACCATCTCATAAGGGAAATAATAGCTAGAAATGATGTGAAAATAGAAAGGGTCCCCACATATGATAATGTGATGGATCCCCTCACTAAAGCACTTTCCCAGATTAAGCACGATCACCATATAAATAGCATGGGTCTGAGACATATTCATGATTGGTTCTAGTGCAAGTGGGAGATTGTTAGAGAGTATACCCTAGAGCCCATGTAATAGGGATTTACTTCATATGTATGAACTCATATTTTTAATAAAATGCATCATTCATTTATTAATGCTATGTTTAAATACATAAGTTTGTAAATTTTAAATTAATAAATGAAATCCTAGATATTATAAACACAATGCAAAGGCAATCATGAAAGTGTTCATGATATGAGATGTCTATGGCATGCAAATGCATTAATATCTAAATATCCCTAGTCATAGAATTAACAAGATATGACATTATTAATTCGGACAGTTTAGCACATGTTATGCTTCTTGAATGGTTCAAGCAGTGGTTCTCATAACAGTGATTATGGAAGATAATCAAAGCTAACATGTGGATTCTTGTTAGAAGAACAAGTTCATTGGAGACCTACAAAGAGAATCCTCACATGGATATGAAATCTATGTCAGTGAGGAATATCTTCATAGTGGTTGTGCAAGTATCCTTAGACTTGAGATCACCAAAGTTTTTTAAGTAGCAAGTGGTATACTTTGACTCCATAACTGATTACTTCCAACTGGGGGTGAACATAGTTAGGAGGTTGGGTATATCATGACCTACTTAAAGATAGTTAAGTGATTAACCAAGGATTCACCATCCCAAATTTATTAAGAGAAGTTATCTCGCATGATTCTATAATTGCCTTGTTCAGAGAATCTCTGGCCAGAGTAATATGCCAAGATGGATAGAGATTCATGAAGGGCATTTTGGGAAAAATGGTCAAATTAATAGAATATACATAATTAGATTTATATGAGTTGACAAAAATCCATACTCAGAATCTAATTGAGACAAGAGTGGTGAAAGGAGTAATTACACGATAACTATTTTTATGGAAGGGTATAGTCAAACCACTTGACTTTCCTGACATTTGGGTAGTCATGATGCCTAACTATAGGCCATTTATAACTTGTATAATAGTGTATCATAAATATCAATAGGGATTGATAAAATGATTTAAATAAGTTTAAATCATGTGAGTTTTGAATAGAACACACAATTACATATTATGCTGCCAATGTGGACAGGAACCCAATAGGTCACACACATATAGAGAAAAGGATAAAATGGTAAAATGATAAGGATAATAATATTTGATATTATTATGGGAGTAGAGAAATGACTAAGAGAATAATTAATTAAAGAGTTTTATTAATTATGGTCAAGTAAAATTGATCGCAGAACATTTTAGAAATGTTATGTAAAATCGACCTAATTGAAATGTTGTATTTCATAATTAATTATTATTGGAATATAAGTGTTATATGGCTGATATAATAATTAATAGATCTATTGGAGAAATTAAAAGGGGCCCAAAAGAATAGCTTTGGCGCAGAAACCCTCCACAGGAAGGGTTACACGCTAAGCCCTAGTAGAAGGTCTTAGAGGCTTAATTCTTGGACCAAAAACTATTAAATATATTTTATAAGTGTTATGAAGCCCAAGTATTTCATTTGGATGTATTTGGAATTCATTTTTGTGATTAAACCCAAGTATATGCACAAAGGGCCTAGTTTATGGGTTTTGTACATAGTCTTTTGTGAAAGGACTTAAATTTGATTTAATTGAATCCAAATAAATTATTAATAATTCCATAAGACCATTTAATATTTCTATAGCAATTTTAAAGTGCCCAATGCTTTTATGAAGTTGGATTTTTAACCTAACTATAAAAATCCAAGTGATAGGGTATTAGGGTTAAGGTGAACAATTAAGAGAAAAGAATTTCTCTCACTCTCTCAACCCTAGCTGCCACCCCCTTGCTAGCATCAAGGGGATTTTTTCCAGCCCTTATTCTCCTCCTTTATTGGTTCATTCAATCCTTCTCTAGTGTGGATTACTCATTGGAGGTATTCAATTTTAGACACTGTGGTTTGAGATAATCTGGTGAGAAGCAAAATCAACTGTTCAACAAAAATCAAAGATGATTTTTTCTTATTCTCATTTAGAAAGATCAGATCTATTGGTTAAAATTTTAAATTTCGCTTATGTATGAGATGTATGTAACCGATAATTCCCAACACTTGTTAATTCTATGACTAAGGATATTTAGATATTAACACATTTGCATGCAATAGAAATCTCAAATCATGAACACTTTCATAATTGCCTTTGCACTGTGTTTATAATATCTAGGACTTTATTTATTAATTTAAGATTTACAAACTCATGTATTTAAACATAGCATTAATAAATGAATGATGCCTTTTATTAAGAATATGAATTCATACATATGAAATACATCCCTTTTATGTGGGCTCTAGGGCATACTCTCTAACAATCTCTCACTTACACTAGAGCCAATCACTCATATGTCCTAAACCTATGTTATTTATATGGTGATCATGCTTTATCTTGGAAAGTGTTTTAGTGAGGGGATCCACCACATTATCATCTATGGGGACCCTTTCTATTTTCACATCATTTCTAGCTACTATTTCCCTTATGAGATGGTAGCATCTGAGAACATGCTTGGATCGCTAATGAGATCGTGGTTCTTTTGCTTGTAGACTGGCTCTATTGTTGTCATAATATAAAGGAATCAGATCAACAATGCTAGGTACCACTCCTAGTTCAGATATGAACTTTTTGAACCAGACTGCTTCTTTGGCTACTTTTAAAACAACAATGTACTTAGCTTTTGTCATGGAATTAACAGTCATTTTTTGTTTGGAACTCTTCTAACTAACTGCCCCTCCTCCCATCATTTTTTGTCATGGATAATTTACAACAATCTTTGTTAGATTGAAAGCTGCCATCCATATACCAATTTACTTCCAAACTGCTCTCCTCATATACCAAGAATATATCCTTAGTCCTTCTCAAGTACTTAAGGATATTCTTGATAGATGCCCAGTGTTCCTCTCCAAAATTGGATTGGAATCTACTTGTGACACTCAAAGCAAATACTACATCTGGACGTGTACATAGTATATCATACATGATAAAACTAATTACAGATGCATATGGTATTCTATTCATGTTCTCTCAATCCTCTAGTGTCTGCTGACTCATAGACTTAGAAAGGTGTTTCCCATGCACCATGGGTATAAACCCTTTCTTAGAGAGATTTATATTAAACCTCTTCAATACTTTATCTATATATGTACTTTGAGAAAGACCTAGCAACCTATTGGATCTATCTCTATAGATCCTTATTCCCATAATATAGGATGCTTCACCAAGGTCTTGCATGGAGAATTATTTGGATAACCATATTTTAATAGATCGGAGAAGAGAAATGTCATTTCCTATGATCAATATGTCATCCACATATAGAATTAGGAAGACAATTGCATTCCCACTGATCCTTTTATACACACAAGGTTCATCTTCATTATGTGAGAAACCAAACTCTTTGATTGTCTCATTGAATCGTATGTTCCAGCTCCTGGAGGCTTGCTTCAATCCATAAATGGATCTTTGAAGCTTGCATACTTTTCTACCATTTCCTAATGTGAACCCTTCTGGTTGTGTCATATACACATCCTCAGTCAGATTTCTATTTAGGAAAGCTATTTTCACATCCATTTACCAAATCTCATAATCATAATGAGCTGCAATGGCTATAAGTATTCTTATAGACTTAAGCATTGCTATAGGAGAAAAGGTTTCATTATAGTCAATACCTTTTTTTTGATGATAACATTTTGCTACTAAGCGAGCTTTATAGGTAACTATATTACCTTTCATGTCAGGCTTCTTTTTGAAGACCCATTTGCACCCTATGGGTTTTATCCCTTCAAGCGGTTGATTTAAAGTCTATACTTTATTCTCATACATGGAGTCCATTTCAGACTGCATAGCCTTAAGCCATAAATCACGTTCTGAACTATTTAAAACTTCTTGATAGCTTGTAGGCTCATTATCCTCTACTATAGTTATGCCTCTATCTAAATCAATATGAAATCCATATCTCACAAGGATAGAATGCATCCTAGTAGATCTTATAGGATTTTGTGTATAATTAGGTTCACCTGTAATCTCATTATTATGAAATTCAATATCGGGTTCAATCGATTGATCTACTTCTATTTGTTGGTCTTGAACTTCACTAAGTTTAATTTTACTCTCCATGTCCTCTCGTAGGAGAAATTCTCTTTCCAAGAAGACAACATGCCTTGAAACAAACACCTTTTGTTCTAAGGGATGGTAGAAATAATATCCAAATGTTTCTTATGGATATCCCACAAATAAATATTTGTCAGACTTAACATCTAGTTTGTCCGACATTGTCCTCTTCACATAAGCAGGACTACCCCATACCTTCATATGAGAAAGTGTGGGTTTCTTGTTATTCCATATCTCATATGGAGTAACATCAATCGATTTACTAGCAACTCTATTTAACACATAAACAGTAGTTTATAGTGCATATCCCCAAAAGGATTTAGGCAAGTCTGCTCGGCTCATCATGGATCGGACCATATCTAATAGTGTTTGATTTCTCCTCTCAGATACACCATTTGTGTTGTGGTGTATATGGTGGAGTCCATTGATATAAAATCCCATTATCTCTAAGATAATCTTGAAATTCTTAGCTTAAGTATTCTCCACCTCGATCTGATCAAAGTGTTTTAATACTCTTGCCAAGTTGCTTCTCTACTTCATTTCTGAATTCTTTAAACTTTCAAATGCTTCAGATTTATATTTCATTAGATAGATATATCCAAATCTAGAGTAATCATCCATGAAAGTAATGAAGTAGGAGTAACCTCCTCTTACATGTGCAGTCATTAGACCACATACATTTTAATGTATTAAGTCCAAAACCATTTTAGCTCACTCTCCTTTACCAATAAAGGGAGCTTTTGTCATTTTCCCCAATAAACAAGACTCACATGTATCAAATGATTCATAATCAAATGATCCTAAATTATTCGACTTATGTAATTTGGTCATGCGTTTCTCATTTATATGCCCTAAACGACAATGCCATAAATATGAGGTATTTAGATTATCTCATTTCATTCTCTTGGTATCCACATTATACACTTATTTAATTAAATCAATAAAAAATATACCATTCTCAATGATAGCTTTAGCATAAAACGCATTGTTCTTAAAAATATAACAAAATTTGTCTTTTAAAGAAATGTCATAATCGTTCAATAAACAACTAAAAGAAATAATACTTTTGAATAAAGCTGGAATAGAATAAGAGTTATTTAATTATAGTATTAATCCACTTGGAAGAGGCAAATGATAAGTCCCCACAACTATTGTAGAGATGTTTTGTCCAGTAGCTGACTGTAGACATATTTTTGCCTTTCTAACTCTTCTACTGCTTTTAAGCCCCTATAGATCATTACGTAAATGAGATCCACATCCGGTATCTAATACTTAAGATTGTTTCGAAGCAATAGAATAAGTATTTTTTTTGAATCATATGAATACCTAAAGTAGAAGCATTAGCTTGCTTATTCTCCTTGAGAGAATCAAGATAGGCCTTGTAGTTACGCTTCCAATGACCATCTTTTTCACAATGAAAGCAAGTTCCTTTGGGATTCTCTTTCTTGGAAACCCCTTCATGGAAACCTCACCATTCTTTGGCTATACCTTGGTCATCTTCTTCTTCTTCTTGCCTTTAGTAGAAGTGACAACCGTGATACTTTTTGAATCCTTCTTGAAGGATCCATCAGTTGTTTTGAGCATGTTGATTAACTCAGGGATGGTTACTTGGATCTTATTCATGCTAAAGTTAAGCACAAAAGGTGCAAAACTTGGAGCCAACGAGTACAAGATTAAATCTATGTATATATCATTATCCATTACATAGCCAAGTCTACTCAAATGCTCAATATACCCATACATCTTCAATGCATGAGCAACAGCCGAAGTGGATTCCACCATTTTGCAGCTAAATATAGCTCGAGCAATCTCATATTGCTCAGTTCTAGCCTGAGAAGAATAAAGCTCCTCTAGATGGAAAATGATGGTTCTAGCATCAATCATCTCATATTGCTTCTGAAACTCTGAGGACATAGCACCCAGCATCAGACATGTTGCTGTTTCTCTATCCTCCATGTATTTTCGATAAGGGCCCTTGATCTCATCAATGGCATCATCTGATGAAAGTGGTGGTGGATCTTTATCCAAGACATAATGGATCTTTTCAGCTCTAGGAATAATTCTCACTTGCCTGAGCCAGTTAGAATAGTTGCTGCCAACTAGCTTGTTATCCAAGATTAATCGTATATTAATGTTTGATGTGCTCATGATGATGACTTAGATGTGAAAAAGAAAACCTATGAGAGTATGTTCAAATATATGTATGCATTAATTAGGTCTTTAATTTATCCATTTACTTCTACTATTTTATTGCGAATTAATAGCCCGCACTATATAATCCGAGAAAATTCGATGGTTTTCTTAGTGGGCCAATATCCAATCCTTGATATGAAATTTGACCTTTATTGTGGTCAACAAATCAAACTCCATACCCTTAAAAGGTATGTATCTCTATACCAATTGTGTCTCTATACAACTATTGGATCATTAGATTATCAACTCTTGATACATGTATATCATATATACATTTCCTAATCTTGCCTCTAGAACCATTAGCATTGACTGTGGTCAACAAACTAATGCCTAGCTAAGATGACCCATGTAATTAGATTCAAACATATTTGATATAATGTGAGCTTGATTGTGGTCAACAACCCACACTATAAAGAACTCTGGTTCTCCTCAAATTAATGGAAGGCTTATATACCTTATTATTAGTTTGAGGGATTTTAGTTAATTAAGTCTCATCATACATGGTTGGCATACATTGGTATGCATCCTATATCTATCACATAAATATAAGCATACAAATATGGTATAGTTATGGACTTTACTACATTTATTTCCCTAAGCCAAAAGGGAAATAAAAAGGTCATACCTAGGTAATATGCATGATTTAAATAAGTAAAAATAATTATATTATCTTCAATCTTGTTGGATCTCCATTCGACCCATCTTGCTCCTTGATAGTGGTCTCCTTCTCTATATCTAATTCTAATCTAAATAATCTAATTACAAATTACAATTTGAAAAAGAAATACTAATTAAAAACAAATGGCCAGGACATGAAAGTCCTCATTGGGCCGAAACATGCATTATGCTCAATCACATTAGGCCTTGTCAATAACTATCCATCATGCAAATAAAACACCCTTATATGTATTTCTAATGCATAAAGTAAAACCATATAATGGAATACAAACTATGTTTCAACTCTTGAAACTTACTTTTGAGTTATTTTAATAATGTGATCAAATTAGGAAATTTTTTCCATTTTAAAAGCTTTCATTTTAGGAAACCTTTTTGCATGCATGTGTTCTTGCCTTAATTATTGATCCAATTGATCATTAATTAATTATTAATTAATCAATAATATTAAATAATTAAAGAAACAATTTTGGACTTAAAATAAAGGGTAGGCCAAAACCCACAAAATTAAACCCTAAGATGTGTTCACACACAAACCAGTTTTGTATCTATTGGACCATTTGGGCCTTTTGGAATAAGCCAAGCCCACTCCAGCCCATAAAACCCATTAATAAAATTAATTATAGTTTATAATATTTATTTGAAATCAGCTCCTTGGGCCCACCAAGTCATTCACTAATTTAAACCAAGTCTGTAAACATAATTAAGCCCATTAAGTGGTTTTAATGAATTAAAATTAATCCAATTAATTCAAGGCCCATTTTAATTAATATAATTAATTAAAAACACATTAATATATCAGATATATTAGATTTAGAAGATTAAAAATTGTTCTAAACAAGAACACACCAAGAACACTAATTTATCGAACTTTTTGACTAAACTAGTTTTTATGCAAAACTTGTTCGATTTTAATTTTTTTATCCTATGGCTTAATATCACATATTAAACACATAAATTATAACGAAAAAATTTTATAGTGGATCAATAAAAATTTAATTTAAAACAGCCCCAAAACTTTATTAAAAAATAAAAGCCATTCACGCCAAACACAATGATTCGTTTCTCAAAAGAATCATTTTTATTTTTCGTTTTATATATTTGATCACATACATCCAAAAATCAATATTTCTCATTTATGAAAAATCAAATCTGATATTTTAAAGTTCATGATATAAATAACTCAAAAATAATAACTATTTTGTAAAATATAGAATTGTAGATTCATGGCAAAACCGAGGATCTAATACCATGTTGGGAATTATTGGTTACATGCATCTCATATATAAGAGGAATTTAAAATTTTGAACCAATAAATTTGATCTTGCCATGAATTTACAATATACATATTAATGAGAATAAGAAAAATCACCTTTGATTTTTGTTGAACAGTTGATTTTCCTTCTCACCGGGTTGTCACAAACCATAGTGTCCAAAATTGAACACCTCCAATTAGTAATCCACACTAGAGAATGATTGAGTAAACCAACAATGGAGGAATACAAGGGCTGGCCGAAATTCCTTGATGCTAGCAGCGGTGGGGGGGGGCTAGTGTTTTTGAGAGAGAGAATTTCTTTTTCTCTTAATTGTTCACTTTAACCCTAAAATCCCTATCACTTGGATTTTTATAGTTAGGTTAAAAATCCAACTTCATAATGAGATTGGGCTCTTTAAAATTGCTAAATAAATATTAAATGGGCTTCTGAAATTATTAATAATTTATTTGGGCTCAATTAAATCCAATTTAAATCCTTTAATAAAAGACTATGCACAAAACCAATAATCTAGGCCCCTCTATGCATACACTTAGATTTAATCACCCAAATGAAATCCAAATCCATCCAAATTAAATATGTTAGCTCCATAACACTTATGAAATATATTTAATGTGTTTTGGTCTAATAATTATGCCTCTAAGGCCTTCTACTAGGGTTTGGCATGTAACCCTTCCTCTGAGGGTTTCTGCGCCAAAACCAATCTTCTGGGCCTCTTTTAATTTCTCCAATGGATCTATTAATTATTATATCAGGCCTATAACACTTATATTCCAATAATAATTAATTATGAAATACAATATTTCAATGAGGTCCATTTTACAGAATATTTCTAAAAAGTTGTGCGAACAATTTTACCTGATCATAATTAATTAAACTCTTTAATTAATTATTCTCTTATTCACTTTTCTATTCATATAATAATATCAAATATTATTATCCTTGTCATGTTACCATTTTATCTTTTTGTAACACCCTAATCCGTTAACCATGGATAATCATCAATCATCATCATCATAAACCTATTAAAGGTCAGGCATAAATAATAATAATAAGACAGGCCATTATTACATGCCATAATAAAATAATCAAGCTTATCGATAAATAATCATAACATAAATGGCCTTTAAGTATCCTAAAATCCTCAAGGTAACTGCATCTTGCCCGATCCTCTGGAGCTTAACTTGAACCTATAAGGATAAAAAAACCCGTGCTAAGCTATAAAGCTTAGTGGGGAACAAAACTCTCTCCCTATATATATATATATATAAATATAACTTCTTTCTATGATTCATCACATACATGTATAAAACTTTCACAATCACACAGGATAACATATGAGTCTATTATTTTCTTCATTTCGTAAATAACATTCTTAGGAGAGTCTTTGAACATACTAATGAGTATTATGTTTAGAATAATTGAACACGTTATGCAACTCATCTCACTTCCTTAAAGCTTAGCCATTCATCACCATCACCATCACCTTACCCTTTTATCCTTTTCTTAACTTAGTATAATTCATGCATCTTATAATCCTTTTTAATCAATAGGCTAGACATCACAGTTATTAATGGTACAAGATTTCCACTTATTGTGTTAAATCACATTGTAACCTAAGATAGGCATTCGACAATAATTCATAATATAAAGATGTATTTAAGTCATATAGCATCTACAATTAGTCCTGGTTAGCATAATTACTTCATATATATCATGCAATTCTCGTATTAGATTTGCAAACTTTACATCCTTCATGTTATCTTAGCATGGTAACCTAATTCTATTACAATCATCATTCTATGTCATGATTTGCACTAGGTTAAATGAATGTTATCAATATGTCTACACGTGTGTGAGCATTTATATATATAAATAAACAGACTGGCGGAGTTGCATGTGATCACAAAGAACAAGACTTACATATCATGATTATAAGAAAAAGTCTCGATATCACATGAATGCATTTTATAAACAGAGTACATGAAACTTAGTGCATATTCTATAGTTCATATAACTTATAGTTCAATATTGCACGCTTTAGGGTCCATATAATCTCTGTGGAATCCAATCGGTGGATCCAACTCTTACCGGCACTCATACGAAAACCTTCCTAAATTTGTATGGGACATCTCAATCATGTCTTACATAGCGTGACATTGCATTTCATAAAAATAGTTTATAGTTGAAAAGAATTTAAAACAATCAAATAATAGGTCATTCCTTATGCTTACATCATATAAATGGAGCAATTAATGTATGTTTTACTTTATCTTGTGTATACTTTATCATCTTTAATAGCCTGCCTAAGTACTAGTTCAAAAGGTGGATAATGGGAGCAATGGATACCCAAAGGTATCAACTATGGATATCTAAAGATATCAAACAATAGACCCAAATGGGGTCGAGTAATGGTTCCAGCAAGGATCAAACAATAGACCCAAACGGGATCAAACGATGGTTCAATTAAGGAACAAGACCCAAACGGGGTCAACTATAGCAACTACAACTATATCCCTCTAGGCATGCCTATTAAATCTACAATTGATCTAAGACCCACAGGCTTAACCATTCTTAAGCATATTTTGATTCAATATTCTTTTCTTTACTTAATACAACATCTTTACTTAATGCCATTATTCATATAAGAGTGCACGTTATTCTTATCATACCGTAATATTGAGCTTTAGGATCCAGTACACCGGGATGCTATCATATGATCTGTTAGTGTAAGCCCTAGTCCCAATACATTGTAATAAAACACTTAGTTAATAAAATGAGGCATTTTTTTTATCTTTTGTATTCCTGTGCATATCAATTGATAAAACTATCCAAGAATGTCATTTCGATTTAAGTTATCATGTGTGAGGCATATGGTTGTAAGACCTTGAAACAAATGAGACTTCATTCTAAACATCCCTAGTCAGTCATTGTTATGGGAATAACAATGAATTAAGACTAGTATGCTCTCTCTGATATTATGAGTTCTGTCTTACGGATCATTAGGACAAGAGTGTCAATCAGAGATCATAGATATATGTTAAAGAACATGGTATCTGGATACGATCCGCTCATGAGAACACTACATGGTACAAGTCATAAGTGTTTCTCATATGCAAGTTTTGTATCGGAGTTCTTAGACCTGAAATCTCTATGAAACTCTTTATGAATTACTCTGTACTTTGACATACACCTAACGTACTCGTAACAGAGTGACAAGTACGGGTATGATTAGGTATGCATTGATTCATGTTAGAGAGCATGAGAGAAGTGAAGGGATTACCCCTCTCATTAAGAGAGAAAATATCATCGGCCACTTGATCAGTGAACTGAGAAGTGTATGGCCATACCGAGATGAAATAATGAGTAATCATTATTTATCTGAGAGTTCAGTGTCACTGGAATATCAAGAAAGGAATTAATATATATAAGGATGACTAGTTCCATGCCTTATATTAATTCTGATATTTATGGGTAAGGGACTATGCAAAATTGCATTAGGTTACTAAATGCCATATGCATTTTCATTTAATTTGGAATGCTATAATATCTTGCTAGAGAATATATATAGCCTTTGAATTAATTTATTAATTAATTGCCAACATTAAATGGACCTATAGGATCGCACACAAAGCATTGGGCTTAAAATATTTAAATTATGTATTGGGAATTAATTTGGACTTTTATTTAAAGTCAAATTAATGCATAAAATGGGTAAACAGATTTTTGCCTAAAACAGCTAGCTGTTTTAGGCAAATCTATAAAAACAGTTTTTTTGCCTAAAACAGCAAAACTATCAAGGTGCGATTTTGCCTTGCTGTTTTAGGCAAATCTGTTAAGCCACGATTTTGCCTAAAACAGCAAATCTGTGAAACAAGTTTTTTGCCTAAAACAGCAAATATGTTGAACTGTCTTTTTGCCTAAAACAGCAAATATGTTGAACTGTCTTTTTGCCTAAAACAGCAAGCTGTTTTAGGCAAATCTGTTAACAGTTGGTCACGAGAGAAATTTGTTGGCATGTGCTAGGTTTAATTTCAATTGATTAATTATCTATGTATAATTAAGTTAATTGAGTATTAAATCCTAATTTGTATTTAATCAAAATATAATACTTGAGAGGGAATTAAAGTAGCCAAAATTCAAACTAAAATACTAGTAGAATTCGGCAACTATCACCTTAAATAAGTAAGTTTGTTTTGATTAAATGACTAATGCCATTTGAATTTAAATTCTAATAGAATTTAAATTAAGATATATCTCTTAATTAGGAAGTGATGGAGGCTGAAATTAACACTTAATTTTCGGCACTCACACTTGACCTAAATTAAGTGATATATATTAATGAATTAAATGAATAAAAAGGTATGCCGTTTTGCTATTTTTCTCTCTTGGCCGAAATACTTAAGGGGAAAGAAATCTTTCTTGTTCTCTTGTGTTCTTGGGCTGAAACAGTAACCTAAAGGAAGAACAAGATCAAATCTTGTGGCTTCAAATCATTCCCATTGCCGAATACACAATCATAGAGCTAGCACTCTTGATTTTAAGCCATCTTTGCAAGTGTGTGTGTGAGAATAGAGGGAGTGGCATAAAGGCTGTTCCTTGGCATTGGTGGTGAAGATCTAAGGTGGACATATCCTTCTTGGTTGCTGGTCATCATCAAAATCAAGTTTTAAAGACATATAAAGTTGTAAGTTTAAAACTCTAAAATTGCATGTTTCGATTCTTGTCATGGAATTGTATGGCATGTATGATAAAAATTTTTGTTTTTCCGCTGTGCTATCATCACATTCATACCATGTCATATTCCATCATGATCATATAGTTGTATCGACTTTCTTTCATTCATATTATGATGGTCACAAGTTTGTGAAATTAATAACAACATGTAATCTTTCATTATTATCATTGTGTGTGTCCACATGTGCATATACATATATATGCAATTTAAATCATAAAAAAATACAGGCTTTCATTACTCATACTTGTTCACATATTAAATTAAGCTACTCATCATAGCATGCTCATACCAACTATACAATATATAGTACTTACATAACTCATAGAGAGTTCTTGATGACATACCTTGTTTACACTTATACACATCAATACATAAACACACACACACACATATATATATATATAGCAACACTCAAGCATTTATAATCCATATAATAAGATAAGTAGGTTCTCTGAAAGCTTAAGGTCACCACTTGTTCATATTTGATCCCTTGATTCACTTTCATGATTACCAGATTAGAAACCACACATGACCTATAACACAGTCATATATAATTCAATTATCATACTTGTATTTTTCATCTTATAATATTTTATACTTAGGTAAGTTGTGTGAGGTTATTTCATCTTAATCCTTAGTCCACTACTAGCAGACTTACGATTTTCATATTATATCATGGAGCATGATTAAATAAGTAAGTTTTCTTGCCTCAAAGCTTATCATTAAATTCCTATTATGGTTTAAAGCACAACCAAACTTCTATAGTTCCACCTTTGATTGTCAATAAATATTCCATCTCTTTTAACTTAGTCGTGCACATTATAACTATCTTCTTAATGTTACTAGATCATAACTTGGTAATCTCTTGCCATTAAAAGAAATATTGATATATATATATATACTTGGGCAAAGCCAGTTACTTTGTTTGAGTTCGCATCGATGCCAAATCCATAGGATACATTAAAAGCATATACATGTTAGAGTCATTAGGTTACTTCTTACTATCCTTAGTCATATGCTTATTATATATTGTCTCTTACTCTCGTTAGTTATGTGTCCGCATGGCACCAATTATACATTCTTAACACTCAAATTTAGTTAATAGACATTTCTCTAGTCACACATTTCTAAACTATATATATTTATTTAAAATCTTAGCATTTAAAGACTTTTAGAAATAAAATATTGCTTGGGTAATCCATTAACATACCATTCATCACTTGCATGCTCAACCATTATCAACCTTTCCCATTACTAGCTTAATTCCTCCTTATTATAGCATTATATTTATAAACATGGCTATACAATGTTGTGCTCTTGGGATGGAGAAAAACCATTAAAATCGGAGTGTACAAATCGTCGTGCATGAGAAGAGGAAAGGACATATGTGGCCATACACTTCTATGAAGAAAAGGAGAAAGTGGCAGTGTACATCAAGGAGGAAATGCATGCTTGGCCGTGTATGGGAAAGAAAAACAAGACAAGTGGCCATGTATTCTCATGCATAAAAGAGTGAGTGGCCATGTATTTTGAAGGGGAAACCAATGAGTGGCCGTGTGTTTATAAGAAGAAACCACACTTGGTCGTGTACAAGGAAGAGAGAAACATCACGTGGCCATGTGCAAGGAAGGAGACTAACAAGCATGGCCGTGTGTTTTGAAGAAGAAACACACACATGGTCGTGTGCTTCCAAGAAGAAACACACACGTGGCCGTGCCGTGTGTTTGCAAGAAGCAACACACGCGTGGCCGTGTGTAAGAAAGGAAGTAAACATGCGTGGCCATGTGCTTTGAAGAAGAAATACACACGTGGCCGTGTGTTTCCAAGAAGAAACACACACGTGGTCGTGTGTTTCCAAGAAGAAACACACACGTGGCCGTGTATGGGGGAATGATAAGAAACCTTAAAACCCCGATTAAGTAGAGCATGAGTTTAAACCCTAGATCTCATATCCCAACTTCTTTAAATGATCATCTAAGTTTTCAATCATTAAAACTCATCTTATTTACTATTTTGAATCTCTAATCTCAACTAAGAAAATACATAAAGCAAGTAAGGGAAAACATGTACAGTAACCACTTATAAACAATTTTCCCGTACCTAAAATTTGACATTGAAGCATCAAATCTTCCTTCATCCAACTTCCTTGCTCAAGACTCCCTTCTTCTCCTTCATGATGCTTAAACAACAAAACCCTAAACTTCCTCTCCAAACTGTAACCATAGAGAGAGAGAGAGAGAGAGAGGGAGAGAAAGATCCTTCAAAAATGTCGATCTCTATCTCTCCCAAAATCCCTAATTTATAGTGGGATATATATCCCACTAAGGGAAATTCCTACTATACCCTTATACACAATTATACCCCCACTATTTCAATTTCTTCCAACTTACCCCAAGACTTTCTAATTCACTTCAATTATATCCTTTTCTTTCATTATTATTTAACTTAACTCATATACTTACATGCTAAAATTATCAAAATATGCCTCTTGGAACTTAATCTCGATAACTACAAAATAATCCAATTGTGCCTTAATTGATGGTAATCTTTATTAATTAACTATAATCTAGTTAGGGTCATGATTGGGTCCTTACACCTTTACTCTATATGTGTGTGACCTTTTAGGTTCTTATCCATACTGGCAGTATAATATGTAATTGTGAGTTCTATTCAAAACTCACATGATTTAAACTTCTTTAAATCATTTTATCAATCCCTATTGATATTTATGATACACTATTATACCAGTAATGATTGGTCTCTAGCTAGGCATCATAACTACCCAAATGTCAGGAAAGTCAAGTGGTTTGACTATACCCTTCCATAGAAATAGTTACCGTGCAATTTCTCCTTTCACCACTCTTATCTCAATTAGATTCTGAGTATGGATTTCTGTTAACTCATATAAATCTAATTATGTATGTTTTATTAATTTAACCATTGGTCCCAAAATACCCTTCATAGATCCCTATTCATCTTGGCATATTAATCTGGCTAGAGATTCTTTGAACAAGGCAATTATTGAATCATGAGATAACTTCCCTTAATAAATCTGGGATGGTGAATCCTTTATCGATCACTCAACTAACTTCAAGTAGGTCATGATATACCCAACCTTCTAACTATGTTGACCTCCAGTTGGAAGTAATCAGTTATGGAGTCAAAGTATACCACTTGCTACTTAAGATAACTTTGGTGATCTCAAGTCTAAGGATACTTGCACAACTGCTATAAAGAGATTCCTCACTGACATAGATTTAATATCTATGTTAGGATTCTCTTTGCAGGTCTCCAATGAACTTGTTCTTCTAACAAGCATCCACATGTTAGATTTGATTATCTTCAATAATCACAGTTATGAGAACCATTGCTTGAACAATTCAAGAAGCATAATATCTACTAGTCTGTCCAAATTAACAATGTCCTATCTTGTTAATTCTATGACTAGAGATATTTAGATATTAACACATTTGCATGCAATAGACATCTCATATCATGAACAATTTCATGATTGCCTTTGTACTATGTTTATAATGTCTAAGACTTCATTTATTAATTAAAAATAGCATTAATAAATTAATGATGCCTTTTATTAAGAATATGAATTCATACATATGAAATACAACCCTTTTACATGGGCTTTAAGGCATACTCTTTAACAATTGATCCACTGGAGCTTATTTTGAAACTTACATGGATAAAATAAACCCATGCTCAGCTATAAAGCTTTGTGGGGAACATAACTCTATAGATAACTTCATTCCAAAATTCATCTTATCATATACAACTTCTTATATAACACAGAATAACATATAAGTCTCTTGCATTAACCATCTCAGAATGAACGTTTTGGGAAAGTCCTCAAACTTATTAAGAATACCAAATTTACTTATGTCAAGAGCATTCTGTAAATTCTCTTATTTCGAAACTTTTCAATTTACTATCAACATCTTACTTTTTATTTTTCTTTAAACTAGCTTGATTCATACCTTTCCTAATCCTTACTACTTCAGAATCCAAACATCCAGATTATTGATAGTACAAAACTTTAATTTAATGCATTAATCATAGTGTTACATAAGTTATGAATTTAACATTAAATCAATGCACATGGGAGTACTTATGCCATGTAACAATCATAGAGTTTTGTTAGACATGATTTCTTCTTATATCTTATACAACTCTTATTTTAGGTTCATACACACTTATCCCTTAATGCTATCTTATCATTTCAATTTAAACATCATAATATATCATGGTTTACACTTTGGTTTATATCAGAATCATACATATGCATATACATGTGTAAATGTTAATATACATACAAATGGGTTTGCATGCCATTTCAACAAAAAGGTATTACATATCATGATTAATAGAGAAAGTCTTCTTACCATATGCAAACATGCCATAACTTCCTTAAAAGTAAAGATCATTTTGTATACTATGGTTCATATAACTTTTAATATAATATGGAAAGCTTGTGGCCCAAATGGCAAAACTATTCATCGTGGAACCCATTAGTGGAACTAACTCACATCGGCACTCCCACGGGACCTTCCTCATAATAGATGTGAGATATTGAAATCATATCATAATGAATATAGCATTTCATTTAATAGAGACAGTTTTATAGCCAAAGGGGAATTTAAGATAAACAACACAATAGGCCATTCATCATGCTTACCTTACATAAGTGAAGAAATTAATGCATGGTTTAGTTTACCTTTATGTACATTTTATTACCTTTAAAATTCTGCCTAAGTATTAGTTTGAAGGGTGGATAACAGGAGCAAAGGATACTCGAAGGTGTCAAACTATGGATATTCGAAGATATCAAACAATAGACCTAAATTGGTCAAATAATGGTTCCAGTAAGGAACAAACTATAGATCTAAACAAGGTCAAACAATGGTTCCATTAAGGAACATGACTAAACCGGGGTCAACTGTGGTAGCTACGACTGTATCCCTCTAGGCATGCCTATCTAATCCATAACTAAACTAAGATCGACAATGTAACACCCTAATTCTTTAACCATGGATAATCATCAATCATCATCATCATCAACCTATTAAGGAGTACGCAAGAATAATAATAAGATAGGCCATAATTAGATGCCACAAAATAAATAAATCATACTTATAGATAAATAATCACAACATAAATGGCCTTCAAGTATCCTGAAATCCCCAAGGCAACTACAATTTGCCCGATCCTCTGAAACTTGTCTTGAAACTTGTACGGATAACAAAGCTGTGCTAAGCTATAAAGCTTAGCGGGGAACAAAAACTATATAGCTAACTTCTGACCATAAATCATCAAAATGTATACAAACTTTCTTTAAAATACAGATTAACACTTGAGTCTATTGTATCGGTCATTTCACCAAGAACATATTGGGGAAGTATGCAAACTTATTAAGAATACCATATTTACTAATGTCTAGAGCATTCTATAAATTCTTTTTAATGAAAGCTTGTCAATTAACTAACATCGACTTACTTCTTCTCTTTCTTCATGACTAGCTTGCTTCATACTTTTCTTTTCTTTTTTTTTTTACTACGGCTTTATAATTCATGCATATGCATTCCTTAATATTAACTTAACATGGTAACTTAAACCTCTTACAACATGAATATATATTATACATTACCCTTAATTAGGTCAATGTTATCATTATGCATATGTGCGTGCAAACCTGCATATACATCTTATAATCCTTTTTATCAAGAGGCTAGACATCGTATTTATTAATGGTATAATTCTCATATATCATGCAATCACAATCATAGAATACATTTATAACTTATAACCTCTGTTCATATTCATATATTTCTTAAAGTTAACTTATTGTGGCGACTAGATGTCACACAACATCACATTACATCTTACACTGGCCTTTGCTTATGTCTGAATTATTGTTATGCACAAGTATGTGTAACATCTATATGTAGTGTCTATCCGATCTTGCATGCAATTATATAAAGAATGACATTACATATTCTGGGTACTTGGGAAGGTCCGATTGTCATCTATATAGATTTCATGATTATCAAAACATATGAGACTTAATGGGGTATGTTATAACACAACTAGTTCTTATTACAACATTGCACGCATTCCATCATAGCATGGCAAAGTAAATCTCATGGGTATATATTCCAATAATTTACTTTCATAGCAATAATTTATAGATAAAGGAATTATGATAAATAAATATAATAGGCCACATCATGCTCCTATTATATAAGCAAAACAATCGATACATGAATTCTTTTATTTCAATCTCTTTCTTAATCTTTAATCATTGAAATGGTTTATAGCCAAAGAAATCATGATAAGTAATATAATAGGCCATTCATCATGCTTATGTTACATAAGTGAGGCAATTAATGCACGTTTTACTTTATCTTGTGTACAATTATCATCTTTAATAGCCTGCCTAAGTACTAGTTCAAAAGGTGGATAATGGAAGCAATGGATACCCAAAGGTATCAAACTATGGATATCCGAAGATATCAAACAATGGACCCAAACAGCGTCAAGAAATGGTTCCAGCAAGGAACAAACTATGGACCCAAGTGGGGTCAAATGATGGTTCCATTAAGGAACAAGACCCAAATGGGGACAACTATGGCAGCTGCGACTGTATCCCTCTAGGCATGCCTATCTAATCCACAACTAAACTAAGACCCACAGGCTTAAACACTTAAGAACATCTTTAATTTAACATATCCTTCTTTACTTAGCACATCATTTGGCTTAAAGCCACTTTTCATAAAAGGATGCATATCATTCATATCATACTTCAAACATTGAGCTTTAGGGTTTAATACACATGGATGCTATCATATGATCATATAGTTGTATCGACTTTCTTTCATTCACATCATGATGGTCATAGGTTTATGAAATTAATAGTAATATTTAATCTTTCATTATTAACATTGTGCGTGTCCACATGTACATATACATAAATATGCAGTTTAAATCATGAAAATATAGGCTTTCATTACTCATACTTGTTCACATATTAAATTAAGCTACTCATCATAGCATGCTCATGTCAACAGTACAATGTAGCTTACAAAACTCATGGGTGGTTCTCAGTGACATACCTAGTTGTTGTTTTCCGTGAACAACTACCATACAATATCATAAATAGTCATATCAATACTTAATTACTTGAATAACATCTTAGGATCAATATAATAAGATGAACAGTTATTTCCTTCCGAAAGTCAACACTTGTTCTTAATTAACTCTTTAGTTCACTTTTATAGTCTATTAGATCATGAACAACAAGTCATCTCTCCTAACCAGTTCATACTTATTTTATTCATCTTACAAATACTTTTTCATCATTTAATGTATTATGCCCTGGTAAGTTATGTAAGATTATTTCATCTTGTGTTTACCCCCATAGGGTATAGGCCAACTAAGTATGTATGTTTTGTTATGTCCAGGCTAATCATTGATTCGTGGTATGACTTAAAGCATAATCAATTTCTATAGTTCCATCTTTGAGTGCAAATAAATATTCCATCTCTTTTAATTTAGTCAAGCACATTATAACTATCTTTTTAATGTTACTATATCATAACATGGTAATCTCTTACCATTGTAAAGAAACATGGGTATATGTATGTATATATGTTATACTGGGACAAAGCCAGTTGCTTTATTTGAGTTCTCACTGATACCAATTTCATATGATACATTAAATAACATATACAATTTAGAGCCATTAGGTTACTTCTTATTGTCCTTAGTTATGTGCTTATTATGCATCAAACCCTATTCTAGTTACTTACTTCTTATAAGCATTACCTCATTCAAGCCCTTTTAAAATTTGTTCTCAAGGGTACCCCATACTATAATATAGTGGTTGCAATATTTTACTTTTAAATTCTTTATTTACATACATAGAGGTTTTTCCATTTATGAACCATTCTAATATAGCATATTGGTGGCTTAGATTACTTACAACTTAGTTTAGTTTACTTTCTCTTACCATAATCTTCATATCATCTATCTTTCGATAGTACTTCATCTTATGGTCTTGCTTTTATAAATTATACCTTTATAGACTTTAACCTGGAATATCGGCTTTCATAATCTATTAATCCATCAGCATTTAACTTACATATTGACCATTACTTAGTGAGCAATCATCATCCTTACATTCATGACTACTCTATTCATCCTGCTCATGTAACTCTTTTAATAACTTTAAGATATCGCCAAACTTATGATTATGGGTGAATATTGTTTAGGAGTATGTGTACAAGAAGCACATGTGGCCATACAATAAGAAAATAATAGGTTATGCTTGGCCATGTATAGCAAGGACAAGGGTAATTGGTTGTGCATTTCTAAGAGAAAGAGTGAGTGGTTGTGTACAAGGAGAAGAGAAACATCACTTGGCAGTGTACATCAAGGAGAAACATGGTGAGTGACCACACATTTTTCATGAAGAAAGAGTGAGTGGCCGTGTGTTTCCAAAGAGAAACACATGTGTGGCCGTGTGTAAGAGAAAGAGCATCATCACGTGGCCATGTATCCTAAAGGACAAATCAATATGTGGCCGTGTGTGAGTAGAAAAATATCATCACGTGGCCATGCATGGGGAAGAAAAAGTCCACACATGGCCATGCATAGGGAAGAAGAAATACAGATGTGGCTATGTGCAAAAAGAAAAGGAACTTCACATGGCCACGCATGGAGGAGAAGAAAACCACACGTGGCCATGCATAGGGAATAAGAAAAACATGCGTGGCCGTGCATTTTCAAGGAGAAAAACTACCGTGGCCCAGTGTGAGAAGGAACGAAGAAAATGCAGAATCTCGATCATGTAAAACATAAATTTAAAACCTAGATCTCACTTCCCCTCTTACTTATGTGATCATTTAAGTTTCAACTGTAGATTTAGCCTATACATTCTCAAGGGAACCCATACACATAAAGAGGAGGGAAACTCCTAAAATTAATCATATGAACATTACAGTAACCCTAATTCCCATACCTGACATTGAAGCTTCAAATCTCCCTTCAATCATCTTGATCCAGCTCTACTACCCATGGTTCCTCTCTTTTCCTTCATGAAGCCAAACATCAAAACCCTAGTTTCCTTAGATTACAAAGAGAGAAAGAGAGAGAGAGAGAGAGAGATCTCCTTCAAATGCCAATCCAGCATTCCCTAATTGCTAGAGTGGGATTAATATCTCACTAAGAGAAATTCCCAAATTACCCTTATACACTTTAATCTTTTAAATTTCCATTCCTTACAGTTTAACCCCATGACTTTTAATTTAATTCCAATTACATACTTTCTTAAAATTTCAACTTACCCATCTTCAATTACATACATGCTGAAATTACCAAAATACCTCTCTTCGAATTAACCTCGATAATTGCAACATAATCAAATTTTATCGTAATTAATGGTAATCCTCATTAATTAGCAATAATCCTCATAGGGTTATGATTGGGTCGTTACAGGCAAGCTTTATCGTTCTTAAGCATATTTCAATTCAACATATTATTATTTACTTATTATAGTATCTTTGCTTAATGCCATCATCCATATAAGAAGGCATATTATTCTTATCGTACCTCAATATTGAACTCTACAGTCGAGTGCATGGGATTGCTATCATATGATCACATAGTTTCATGTTTATGGAAATGATAACATCATGCCATCTTTCATGATTAGTATTTCGCATACCCACATACACAGATACATATATATGCAGCTTAAATAAGGGCAATACATGTTTTTATTACTCATATTGGTTCACATATTAAGTCAGGCTACTCATCATAGCATGCTTGCATCAACTGTACAATACAAAACTTTTATAACTCATGGATAGTTCTTAACGATGTACCTTACTATTGCTTGTTGTGAATATACCTCCTATCCCTATAACTAATCACATTATGACATAATCATATATATCAACACTCAAGCATTTAAGATCCATATAATAGAATAAGTGGGTTCTCTTACAGCTTAAGGTCAACACTTGTTCATATTTAATCATTTAATTCACTTTCATGGTTTATTCAACTATAGACAATAAGTTATACACCTTAACATAATCATATATATACTTTAATCATCTTTACTTGTATTTTTTTATCTTGTAAAATTTTATACTTAGGTAACTTGTGTGTGATTATTTCATCTTAATCGTTAGCACACTACTGACGGGCATGAGTTAATCATAATATAGTATAGGCATAAGCAAACAGGTGAGCAGGTTCTTATACATCAATGCTAATCATTAATTCTTCTTAAGACCCTGAGGGCATTCAGGTTTCTATGGTTTTATAATTAAACATAAATTATGATGTCCTATTTCTTTTAACTTAAACATGTAACCTTGTAACTATTCTCTTATTATCACCAGGTCATAACATGGTATTCTCTTGCCATTCCATTGTAAAGAAACATTAATGTATGGTAATTGGGCAAAGCCATTTACTTTGATAGAGTTTGCACCATATACCAACTTCATAGGACACATTAATAGCATATAAATTTTAGAGTCATTAGGTTACTTCTTACTCTCATTAATCATATACTTATTGTGCACCAAAATCCATTCTAGTAATATAATGTATACAAGCATTACCTTATACAAGTCCCTCTAACTTCAGCTTTTAAGTGAACCCCATACCTTATCTTAGTGGATTTGTTACTCTAAACTGTATCTTTCAAATTTTTTGCATTGGGAAGACTTTAGAACTACAATAAGTCATCAATGATCAATTACCATACTACCTATCACCTGTATACCTAACCATCATTAACATATCTCATTACTAGTTTAATTCACCCTTATTATATCACTATCTTCATAAAACATTAACTATAGTTTGGGATGAAGAACAACCACTTAAAAAATAGAGTGTACAAGTAGCCATACATGAGGAAGACAAATAGCTTAAGTGGTCGTGCATTTCAAAGGATAAGTGGCAAGTGGCCGTGCAAAGTAAAGAGAACAATCCACAAGTGGTCGTGCATCCAAGGAGAAAAAGGAACGAGTGGCCGTGCATTCCAAAGATGAAAAGCCATGAGTGGTAGTGCATACCAAAGAAAAAACCACCGTACATACCAAAGAAGAAACCACATGAGTGGCCCTGCATACCAAAGAAGAAACCACATAAGTGGTTGTGCAAACCAAATAAGAAATCACATGAGTAGCCGTGCATACCAAAGAAGAAACCACATGAGTGGCTGTGCATACCAAAGAAGAAAGCACATGAGTGGCAATGTGTGGGAAAACCCAAAAATCCTGATTATGCAGAACATGAATTTAAATCCTAGATCTCACTCCCCCATCAACTTAAATGATCAACTAAGTTTCAAATCATACTATAGTCATTAGAGCTTACTATATTTATTCTATAAACTCATCGAGGAGGGCGTATACCTGATAGTCAAGCTTTATCTCCTTCAAAATCCATTGATCTAGCTCTCTTTCTTTCTTTTCCTTATACATAGAGATAACAAGCACAACTTATAATCTCTCTATAACCCTAAGATCAAAAATCAAACATGGAAAAAGAGATCTCTGGGAAGGAAAACATTACCTTCATGTTAAAACACTAAAACCCTAGATTTCCTCCTTTCATCCTGTAACCAGAGAGTGGAGAGAGAGAGACACACACACATAGAGAGATAGAGAGAGATCCACCCTTAAAAGCATATCTTCACATCTTTAGGAACCCCAAAATAATTGAGTGGGATAAATATCTGCACAAGAAAATTTTGGAAATTATCGGTTACATGCATCTCATACATAAGCGAAATTTAAAATTTTTAACCAATAGATCTGATCTTTCCATGAATTTACAATATACATATTAATGAGAATAAGAAAAATTACCTTTGATTTTTGTTGAACAGTTGATTTTCCTTCTCACCGGGTTGATGCAAACCATAGTGTCCAAAATTGAACACCTCCAATGAGTAATCGACACTAGAAAAGGAATGAATGAACCAACAAAGGGGAAATACAAGGCTGGCCAAAATCCCTTGATGCCAGAAAGGGAAAAGTGGTGGCTAGGGTTTTGAGTATGAGAGAAACTCTTTTCTCTCAATTGTTCACCTTGTTACCCTGAAGTCTATCACTTGGATTTTTACAGTTAGGTTAAAAATCCAACTTCATAATAGGATTGGGCTCTTCAAAATTGCTAGACAAATATTAAATGGGCTTCTGGAATTATTAATAATTTATTTGGGCTCAATTAAATCCAATTTAAGTCCTTTCACAAAAGATTATGCACAAAACTCATAAACTAAGCCCTTTGTGCTTATACTTGGATTTAATCACCCAAATGAATTCCAAATCTATCCAAATTAAATATGTAGGCTCCATAATAGTTATGAAATCTATTTAATTTATTTTGGTCCAAGAATTAGGCTTCTAAGCCCTTTTATCTGTAGTTGGCATGAAACCCTTCCTCTAGAGGGTTTCTGCTCCAAAGCCATTCTTTTGGGCCTCTTTTAATTTCTCCAATGGATCTATTAATTATTATATCAGTCCTATAACACTTATAGTCCAATAATAATTAATTATGAAATACAATATTTCAATTAGGTCCATTTTATAGAACATTTCTAAAAAGTTATGCGAACAATTTTACTTGATCATAATAAATTAAACTCTTTAATTAATTATTCTCTTATTCACTTCTTTATTCCAATAATAATATCAAATATTATTATCATTGTCATTTTACCATTTTATCCTTTTCTCTATATGTGTGTGACCTATTGGGTTCCTATCCATATTGGCAGTATAATATGTAATTATGAGTTCTATTCAAAACTCACATGATATAAACTCCTTTAAATCATTTTATCAATACTTATTGATATTTATGATACACTAATATACAAGTCATGAGCGGCCTCTAGCTAGGCATCATGACTACCCAAATGTCAGGAAAGTCAAGTGGTTTGACTATACCCTTCCATAGAAATAGTTACCGAGCAATTACTCTTTTAACCACTCTTATCTCAATTAGATTCTGAGTATGGATTTCTGTCAACTCATATAAATCTAACTATGTATGTTCTATTAATTTAACTATTGTTCCCAAACTACCCTTCATGGATCTCTATCCATCTTGGCATATTACTCTGGCCAAAGATTATTTGAATAAAGTAATTATAAATCAAGCAAGATAACTTCCCTTAATAAATCTAGGATGGTGAATCCTTTGTCAATCACTCAACTATCTTCAAGTAGGTCATGATACACCCAACCTCTTAACTATGTTCACCTCCAGTTGGAAGTAATTAGTTATGAAGTCAAAGTATACGACTTGCTACTTAAGATAACTTTGGTGATCTCAAGTCTAAGGATACTTACACAACCGTTATGAATAGATTCCTCACTGATATAGATTTATTAATCATTATTTCAACTGGGTATGGCCATACACTTCTCAGTTCATTAAACAAGTGGCCGATGATATTTTCTCTCTTATAGAGAGGGGTAATCCCTTCACTTCTTTCATGCTCTCTAACATGAATCAATGAATACCCAAGGATACCCGTACTTGTCACTCTGTTACAAGCACGTTAGGTATATGTTAAAGCACATAGTAATTCATAAAGAGTTTCATAGAGATTTTAGGTCTAAGAACTCCGATACAAAACTTGAATATGAGAAACACTTATGACTTGTACCATGTAGTGTTCTCATGAGGGGATCAAATCTAGATACCATGTTCTTTAACATGTATCTATGATCTCTGATTGACACTCTTGTCCTTATGATTCGTAAGACAGAACTCAACTTATCAGAGAGAGCATACTAGTCTTAATTCATTGTTATTCCCATAACAATGACTGACTAGGAATATTTAGAGTGGAGTCTCATTTGTTTCAAGGTCTTACAACCATATGCCTCACACATGATAACTTAAACTGAAACAACATTCTTGGATAGTTCTATCTATTGATATGCACAGGAATACAATAGATAAAACAAATGCCTCATTCATTAACCAAAGTGTTTTATTACAATGTAATGAGGCTAGGGCTTACACTAACAATCTCCCACTAGCACTAGTCCCAATTGGGCATAGCCCTAAGACCGAACACTTTTAAATGAGCTTCGTGCAAATTTGGATGAAACTGTTTCGTCAAAGGATCTGCTACATTATTTTCACTCGCTATCTTGCTAACCTTGACATCCCCACAATCAATGATTTCTCTGATCAGGTGGTACCTCCTGAGTATGTGTTTGGATTTCTGGTGTGATCGGGGCTCCTTGGCATGTGCGATGGACCCGTTGTTGTCACAGAAAATTTCTAATGGATCTAGGATGCTTTGGACCACTCCTAATCCAAAAATGAAAATTTTAATCCAAACAGCCTCTTTTGCAGCCTCACTCGCTGCAATATACTAAGATTCTATAGTTGAGTCGGTAATGGTCTCTTGCTTTGAGCTTCTCCAGCTAACAGCACCACCGTTCAAAACAAAAACAAACCCAGATTGCGATCTAGAATCCTGAGTGCTGATCTGAAAAGCAGCATAGGCATAACCTTGTATGACGAGCTCTTCTTGACCACCATACACCAAGAAGTGATCCTTAGTCCTTCGTAGGTACTTCAGAATCCCTTTTATAGCAAACCAATGCTTCTCACCAGGGTCTTACTGAACCCTACTGGTTATACTTAGTGCATGAGCAACATCGAACCTAGTACATAACATAGTATACATGATATATCCAATAGCAGATGCATATGGGATTCTACTCATGTTGTCCTTTTCCTCTTTGGTTTTAGGGCACTATTCTTTAGTCAAAGGAACTCCCAAAGCCAAAGGTATGTACCCTTTTTTTGAGTCTTCCATACTAAAATGCTTTAGTACTTTGTCTATGTACTTTTCTTGACTTAGTCCCAAAAGCCGATTCAATCTATCTCTATAGATTTGAATACCAAGTATTGTCTCGGCTTCACCTAAGTCTTTCATTGAGAAACATTTTCCCAACCATTGCTTAACCTTTCGTTCTTGATGAAATCAAATTCTTTGACTGCCTCATCAAAATGAAGATTCCAACTTCGGGATGCTTGCTTTAATCCATAAATGGATTTTTGAAGCTTGCAAAACCTTCTTAAGATGCGTGGGATTGACAAAACCTTCAGGTTGTGTCATATACACATCCTCAAGTAAATTTCTATTGAGGAAAGCAGTTTTGACATCCATTTGCCATATCTCATAATCATGATATGCAGCTATGGCAAGCAAGATCCTAATGGACTTGAGCATGACTACAGGTAAAAAGGTCTTATCATATAATACACCATGAGTTTGTCGAAAACCTTTTGCTACTAGTCTACCTTTATAGGTCTTATCAGCTTTGAGTTTGAATAGCCACTTGCATTCAATTACCTTAGCACCTTCCGGTGGATCAACCAAGGTCCAAACCTGGTTATCATACATTGATTGCATCTCTAATTTCATGGCTTTAAGCCAATTTCTGAGTCTGGGCTCTCGGTAGCTTCTCGATAGGTAGTAGGATCCTCACGATCTACTAACTCAATAGTGTCACTGTCAGTGATTAGAAATCCATATCTCTTAATCTCCTGGTGTACCCTACCGGACCTTCTAGGTACTTATGTAATGGGTTCTTGTTCCACAACTGGTTGTGAACTTGATCCCACTTCCAACTCATCCTCTATAGGAGCTTGTGGCACTTGAATTTCTCTAAGTTCTACTTTACTTCCACTGTCTTTCTTGAGAAGGAACTCCTTTTCTAAGAAAACAGCCTTGCGAGCAACAAATACTTTGTTCTCAGCTTGTGAGTAAAAGTAGTATCCCTTTGTTTCTTTGGGATAACCCACAAACAAGCAAACAGTGGATTTGGACTCTAGTTTGTTAAATGTTAATTTCTTAACATATGCTCCACAACCCCAAATCTTGAGAAATGACATATTTGGTTCTTTCCCAGTCCATACCTCGTATGGTGTCTTCTCAACTGCTTTAGTTGGAGTACGGTTTAGTAGAACTGTGAGCTGTGAAATAATACCACACTCTTTTAGATAATTGTCAAACTCTTGGCTTAAGTATTCGCCACCTCGATCTGATCGAATGGCTTTTATACTTTTGCCAAGTTGGTTTTCTACTTCGTTTTTAAACTCTTTGAATTTCTCAAAAGTTTTAGATTTGTACTTCATTAGATAGACATAGCCATATTTATTGAAGTCATCTATGAACGTCACAAAGTAGCTAAAACTACCTCTAGCTTGTGCACTTAATGGTCCACATACATCGGTATATATTAGTTCCAATAAGCCATTAGTCCTTTCACCTTTCTTGTTAAAAAGACTCTTTGTCATTTTTTCATGCAAACATGGCTCGTATGTATCATAAGACTCTAAGTCGAATGACCCAAGCACTCCAGTTTTGTGGAGTTTTGAAATGTGTTTTCGTTTGCATGTTCTTAACGACAATGCCAGAAGTAAGTAGGGTTCAATTCGTTTGATTTAACCCTCTTTGTATTAATGTTGTATATGGACTCTTTGTTTTGTAAATCAAGGATATAAAGGCCATTTTGCAACATGGCATTGCCATAAGAAATGCCTTGGCGACGAATATGAGCATTGCCATTTTTAATAACAAAATCAAATTCATCCAAATCCAAACATGAAACTAAAATAATGTTTCTGCTCATAGCAGGCACATAATAACAATTATTCAAATCTATACAAAGTTTGGAAGGTAAAGTGAGGTGATAGTCGCCTATCTCCATGGTAGCAACTCGTGCTCCATTCCCCACACGGAGGTCCACTTCATTCTTCCTAAGTAACCGCCTATTTCTTATCCCCTGCACATTTGAACAAATGTGAGAACCACAACCAGTATCCAATACCCAAGTGGTAGAAATAGAAAGGTTAATCTCAACAACAAAAATACCAGAACTGGATGCCTTGGCTCCATTCTTCTTTTGTTCTTCCTTGAAGACAGCGCAATTCTTCCTCCAATGCCCTATCTTGTTGCAATGGAAGCAAGTGTTCTCACTCTCTTTGAGCTTCTGTGCCTTGGGCTTGGATTGGGCCTGAGGTGCACTCCCACTTGACTTGAACCGAGCCAGGTCATTCTTGGGTTTTGCCTTTCCCTTTCCCTTTCCCTTAGCGAGTCCCTTTTTAATGCCCCCTTGAACCATCAATATGGGATTGGTCTTTCGAATGTTCTCTTCAGCATTCTTAAGCATCCCATGAAGCTCAGTGACTGACTTGTTCATTGCATGCATGTTATAATTCATTACAAATGGATCATAATCATCAGTCAATGATCCTAAGATCAAGTCTGTGGCCAATTCCTTTGGCACTTGTACCTCAAGCTTCTCAAGAGTATCAAGATACCCTTTCATCTTGAGTACATGGGTACTAACAGGAGTACCCGCAGCCATCTTACAAGAAATCAAGGCCTTTGTTGCCACGAACCTCTTATGACGAGCTTGCTCTTGGAACATCTCCTTAAGGTGCACCATGATTGCATAAGCCTCTTGGTCCATAAATTGCTTTTGTAAGTCAGGCACCATAGTCGCCAGCATCAGACAGGTCACATCATTGGAGTCACTCTTCTTGGTCTTAAAAGTTTCCTTTTAAACCGCAGAGGTGTTCCTAGCAGGTTCTTTAGGCAAGGGTGCATCCAAAACATACGACATTTTCTCTTGCTTAAGAACTTTTCTTAATTTTTGAGACCAGTCTATGAAATTGGTGCCATTCAATTTGTCCTTTTCAAAGACTGATCGCAATGAGAAATTATTGTTTGAAGATGCCATTTTCAATCTACAATGAAATTTAGCAAAATTAAATGAGGTCTTATTTATAATCCCACAAACCGAATTAATATCCCTTTAAATAATTTGCGTTAGTGATTTAATGTGGGCCAAGATCCACATTTCACAACAACTTATTAGTCAAGCTGAGCTTGTACACCTAACAAGTTAAGTTACTTAGGTAGGAAAAACTCCAATCATGTCTCGTACATGACTCTTGGATCAAATGGGCTAACATCTTAAGATGTTATAGCACAAACCCATTTATTAGTTGCCTAGGTCCAGGCATCCCTTTCCATGTTAAGTCCAACCTACATTCACAACCCATGCCTCACAAAGATAATCGGGCACATCTAGGAATCCTAGTCTATGTGACCGATGATCGATGCCTTGACATGTTTCGAATTAGGAAGGCAACTTTGTGACTTACTATTTTAGGGATTCATTTTATTACGGCTTACATGGCATACGCTTTGTCATCCATATATAGCATGCATATATATATATATAATTTGCATAAAGTAAAGTGTGACAAACATGGGCCCAAAAACCTACAACTAAGATTCTATACTATTACATAAGAATCTTCGAGTTTGGCTTCTCCACTTCGGTGGGCTTCGTCTTGATTTACAAAGTCTTCAAGTAAATTCTATTCTAAGAAATAAATGAAACTTTTACAATAATACATAATGGCTCGCAGGCCATATTTAATTACAAAACCTAGGGCCCATGAATGCACTATGCATATCCATTCATCACATCAAACAAGCAAATAAATATACATGACATTCATGTATCAAACAAAGTCCAATTTTAATTAATTTAGCCAACCCCATTAATGGAAATTGTGTACTTGAACCTTTAAGAGATGACCCCGTGATGGGCCTGGGCTGAAGCCCAATGGACTAAATTCTTTTATTGAATAAGTTCTTTTAAAAGCCCAAAACACAAACTAGTTAGATTTGTGCTATAAATCAACTCTAGTATAATTTCCAATTTTTCCATTTTTAATTTTATGTCATACAGCCCATAAACATTATAAATACATATAATATGTACCAACATAAATTAAAACACAAAATAATGAAGAACATATATATGATACACGGCATGCATATAAAAACAAATAAACAACAAAACTAGTTGTTTAATGCTTATGTGATGCCACAAAATGCACAAATACTTAAATCAATTTTATGAGTCATTTAATAATTAAAATAAGGTTATAAATATTGATTTAATATTCTATACCAATCTAATCTAAATGTGTTTTTACCATTTTAATCAAACCAAAACAAAAATTGTTTATTAAACATGTAACAAACACAAACTAGTCATAGTTTTAAGTGATTTTAAAATTAATCAATTAAATTGTAATGGACCAGAATTAAAACCAAATTTAAAATATGTCTAGACCTAATATTTAATATTTAAAAATCACTTACAAATATGCCAAAATCGTTTTTACATTTAATATTTAAAACTAGTTGTTAAACTAACAATTAACATGCCAAATAGCACCTATTTTAAATATTAACATGTACCATCAGGTATTATCAATTAAATCTGACCATTAACAGCTCCTAGAACATCTTAGGACAATATATTAATATTTCATATTAATTATAATACCTATCTATTTCATTAAAATCATTTTTACACCAAAACAATGCAAAAAACTCAAAACAGAAAATTTCAGCATTGCATGTTTTCAAAATAACGATTTTTAATTAATTTTTTCATGCATCTAAAGCACTAAAATAAGCATGATTAGGCTCTGATACCACTTATGGAATATGACATGGTATGAATGTGATGATAGCACAGCGGAAAAACAAAAATTTTTATCATACATACCATACAATTCCAAAGCAAGAAACGAAACATGCAATTTTAGGGTTCTAGAACTTACAACTTAAGATGCACTTCAATATTTTGGTTTTGATGATGACCAACAATCAAGAAGGATATATCAACCTTTGATCCTCTCCACCAATGCCAAAAGAACAGCCTTTACGCCACTCTTCTCTATGTTCACACACATAATCACAAAGATAGCTTAAAATTGAGATTGCTAGCTCTCACTTTAAGTATTGTGTACTTGCAATGGGTTTAAGCTACAAGATTTAATCTTATACTTCTTTAAGATGCTATAGACATCCAAGAGAATTAAGGAGTTTATTTCTTCTTGAGAAATTTGGCCAAAAGAAAAATCTTGAGAGAGAGATGATTTTCATGCCAAAACCAAAGGAAAGACTAGGTTTTCTTTTTCTCTCTCATTCAATATATATCAATTTATTTTTTAAGTGACAAATCTAAAATCTACTACCTCTAGATAAATAATCTTAGCCTTTATCACTTAATTAAAACAAGTAATATATATTGATAAAAACTCCTTTGATTTAATCCAAGATAAAAAGATAAGACATATAAATCAAATAAACCACTTAATTAAATAATACATGTGCCGAAATTCCTTTAATTTTTCTCTAGGAATTTCGGCCACTAATATCCCTATTTAAGTGATTTAATTTGATCATAAGTCTTTTAGGCTTTAATACTCAATTAATTAAATTAATACAAGACATTTAATTAATTGAAATTAAACCTTATGGGCTAAATTTCTCTCTCTCATAGGCCAAGGTCCAATAGCAATCTTATAACCCATTACACACATTAATTTGAATTTAATTAAAAGCCCAAATTAATGCCCAATACTTAATTTAATTATTTCAAGCCCAATGCTTTATGTGCGATCCTATAGGTCCATTTAATGTTGGCAATGAATTAATGAATTAATTCAAAGGCTATAAATATTCTCTATCAAGATATTATAGCATTCCAAATTAAATGAAAATGCATATGGCATTTAGTGACCTAATGCAATTTTGCACAATCCCTTACCCAAAAATATCAGAATTAATATAAGGCATGGAACTAGTCATCCTTATATATATTAATTCCTTTCTTGATATTCCAGTGACACTGAACTCTCAGATAAATAATGATTACTCATTATTTTATCTTGGTATGGCCATACACTTCTCAGTTCACTGATCAAGTGGCCGATGATATTTTCTCTCTTATAGAGAGGGGTAATCCCTTCACTTCTCTCATGCTCTCTAACATGAATCAATGTATACCCAAGCATACCCATACTTGTCACTCTGTTACGAGCATGTTAGGTGTATGTCAAAGCACACAGTAATTCATAAAGAGTTTCATAGAGATTTTAGGTCTAAGAACTCCAATACAAAACTTGCATATGAGAAACACTTATGACTTGTACCATGTAGTGTTCTCATGAGTGGCTCGAATCCAGATACCATGTTCTTTAACATGTATCTATGATCTCTGATTGACACTCTTGTCCTTATGATCCGTAAGATAGAACTCAACTTATCAGAGAGAGCTCCCTAGTCTTAATTCATTGTTATTCCCATAACAATGACTGACTAGGGATATTTACAATGAAGTCTCATTTGTTTCAAGGTCTTACAACCATGTGCCTCACACATAATAACTTAAACTGAAACAACATTCTTGGATAGTTCTATCTATTGATATGCACAGGAATACAATAAATAAAACAAATGCCTCATTCATTAACCAAAGTGCTTTATTACAATGTATTGGGGCTAGGACTTACACTAACACATATCCCCAAAAGGACTTAGGCAAGTCTGCTCGGCTCATCATGGATCAAACCATATCTAAGAGGGTTTGATTTCTCCTCTCAGATACACCATTGCATTGTGGTGTATATGGTGGAGTCCATTGAGATAAAATCTCATTATCTCTAAGATAATCTTGAAATTCTTGGCTTAAGTATTCTCCACATTGATCTGATCTAAGTGTCTTAATACTTTTGCCAAGTTACTTCTCTACTTCATTTCAGAATTCTTTAAACTTTTCAAATGCTTCAGATTTATATTTTATTAGATAGATATATCCATACATGGAATAATCATATATGAAAGTAATGAAGTAGGAGTAACCTCCTTTGGCATGTGTAGTCATTAGAACACATACATCTGAATGTATTAAGGCCAAAACCATTCTAGCTCATTCTCATTAACCAATAAAGGGAACTTTTGTCATTTTTCCCAATAAACAAGATTCACATGTGTCAAATGATTCATAATCAAATGAACCCAAATCACCTGACTTGTGTAATTTGGTCATGCATTTCTTATTTATATGGCCTAAACGATAATGCCATAAATATGAGGTATTTAGATTATCTTATTTCATTCTCTTGGTATCCACATTATGCACTTCTTTAATTAAATCAAGAACAAATATACCATTCTCAATGATAGCTTTTACATAACAATTTTGGAACATAATAACAATTATTTAACTCAAGTAGCAATCCACTTGGAAAAGGTAAATGGTAAGTCCCCACAACTATTGTAGAGATGTTTTGTCCAATGGCTGATTGTAGACATATTTCTGCCTTTCCAACTCTTCTACTACTTTTAAGCCTCTGTAGATCATTACACAAATAAGATCCACATCTGGTATCTAACACCCATGATTATTTTGAAGCAATAGAATAAGTATTAATTTCAATCATATGAATACTTGAAGTAGAAGCATCAACTTGCTTCTTCTCCTTGAGAGAATCTAGATAGGCCTTGCAGTTACACTTCCAATGACCATCTTTCCCATAATGGAAGCAAGTTCCTTTGGGATTCTCTTTCTTGGCAACCTTCTTCTTGGAAATTCCACCATGATTTGGCTATGCCTTGGTCATCTTCTTCTTCTTCTGCTTCTTTCCTTTAGCAGAAGTGACAAGCATGACACTTTTTGAATCCTTCTTGAAGGATCCATCAGCTATTTTGAGCATGTTGATTAACTCAAGAATGGTTACTTTGATCTTGATCATGTTGAAGTTAAGCACGAAAGGTGCATAACTTGGATCCAACGAGTACAAAATTAAATGTATGTATAGATCATTATCCATTACATAGCCAGGTCTACTCAAATGCTTAATATACCCATACATCTTCAATGCATGAGTAGTAGTCGAAGTGCCTTCCACCTTTTGCAGCTAAATAAAGCTCGAGTAATCTCATATTGCTCAGTTCTAGCTTGAGAAGAATAAAGATCCTCTAGATGCAAAATTATGGTTCTAGCATCCATCACCTCATATTGATTCTGAAGCTCTGAGAATGTAGCACCCAGCATCAGACATGCTACTGCTTCTCTATCTTCCATGTATTTTCAATAAGCACCCTTGATCTCATCAATGGCATCATCTGATGAAAGTGGTGGTGGATCTTTATCCAAGACATAATGGATCTTTCCAACTCTGAGAACAATTCTCACTTCCCTGATCCAGTCAGAATAGTTGCTTCCAACCAGCTTGTTATCTAAGATTGATCGTATACTAATGTTTAATGTGCTCATAATGATGACCGAGATGTGAAAAAGAAAACATATGAGAGTATGTTCATATATATGTATGCATTAATTAGGTCTTTAATTAATCCATTTACTCCCACTATTTTATTGCAAATCAATAGCCCTCACTAGTTAATCTGAGAAAACCCGATGGTTTTCTTCGTGGGCCAATATCCAATCCTTGATATGAAATTTGACCTTGACTTTGGTCAACAAATCAAACACCATACCCTTGAAAGGTAGGTATCTCTATACCAATTGTATCTCTACATAACTATTGGATCATTAGGTTATCAACTCTTGATACATGCATATCATATATGCATTCCCCAATCTTGCCTCTAGAACCATTAGCCTTGACTTTGGTCAACAAGCTAATGGGCTAGCTAAGATGACCCATTTAATTAAATTTGAACATATTTGATATAATGTGAGATTGACTTTGGTCAATAACCAACACTATAAAGAACTCTACTTCTCCTCAAATTAATGGAAGGCTTATATACCTTAGTATTAGTTTGAGGGATTTTAGTTAATTAAGTCTCATTATACATGGTTGGCATACATTGGTATGCTTCATATATGAAACACCCTAATCTAATGCCTTTATCATGTATCATGTTATACCTTTCAATGACATAATAGTAGGTTATTAACCCAAAGTTATATACATTTATCATATCAAATAGTCTATTTATATAGGTATCTTATGCATCCATTAGGTATTTCCCATAGCTTCAGTCTCTTAATTACGTAAGCATAATGGCTTATTCTATAACATACTCGTCATTTTCATGTTAGTTATAACTGTCTTAACTTAATATCTTATCATGCATATCATTTATCAATTGATCTAGCATATTTATAACTAAGCATTTTAGCTACTATATGCATGCATGCTTTAGCATTCTTTTACTAAACTTATTACATCACTTACTTCATATTACACACACACACATATATATAATAGCCCTTTTTATACATATTAAACATGCAAAAGAACTTGCACCACAAAAATCCTACATCAACTTCTACGACTAAGGTCTTGGCCTGTCCTGATACAGAGATCGTTCCTGAGCAAAAGCATATATAACAGTACCTACACGAATTAAATAACCCGTGCTAAGCTATAAAGCTTAGTGGGGATGCTAATTTTGAAAGACAACCACTCACAGCGATTGTCGGAAACATATAACATACAAAAGTTGATAATAACAAGAATAACAAATTTAAAATAAATAAATGACATAATAGAATATCAACATTAACAATCAATTCTCATATTTATATTAACATGCTTGAAATTAAAGCATAACATAGGAGGATCAGTATCAAAAGTATCCAACTATCACATATGCAATGAGAAATATAGTTAAACATATTATCTCATGTATCATACTTTATTCATCTAAAAATTATCTGTAACATAATAACATAACAGTTTAGCCTGCTTAAGTTCTAAAGGTGGATAACGAGAATGGTGGATACCCGAGGGTAACAAAATGGTGGATATCCGAAGATATCAAAATTATGGACCCAATCAGGGCCAACTGTCTAGAGGCAGAATTGAAGGTAGGTTCCTCCTTCAATTTTGTAGGCAAATGTCTTATATAACTACATAAATTTGATTTTTTTACAATTAGAGGTCTCTATTACAACTTACACTAAATTTTCAGTCACTAGGTCAGAATATTCATCTCATCCCTTCATGCATAATTTTTATATTGTACTCTCTTTTAATTACTACAAATTCAATTTAATCACAACAAGTTCTAGCAACCATATTCACATGCAACAACCAAATTCACATGCATTAAGGTAGCCCTAATCACATACCTTGGCCTAATTTCCTTTAGCCAATTAATTTCCAGCAGCCTTTCCCAACCGAAATCCAGTTAGAGAATGAAGAAGAAGATGATGACGATGAAGATAAGCAAAATTAAAATGATACCTCAATAATTTACATCAATATTTTCTTGAACAACCCACATGCATGAAATTTTCTTCATGAATTCATAGGTAAATTGAGAGATTAAGATATAATTGTAGGAGATGAAGAAGAAATAATTCAAGGCTGAATATGCCGACCCTCTCTCTCAATTAACTCTCCCATTTCTCTTTCTTTCCACTAAAACAACTTAAATAATAGTAGAAAATATCCCTTCTAGTCCTTAAACCTTTTGCATGTCATAATTTAACCTAGCTAGTCTTTGCATGTTAAACATTAACCCTCCCTTTAATTCCTTTCATACATTGACCTATCAATTTATTCCTTCTCTTAAATTGACCTCTCAATTTATGCTTTTATTCACAATTGACCCCTAAAATGTCATAATTACAAATTTACCCCTAATTAATACTTTTTACTTCAATTATACCCTCAATTAATATTAAATCACACTATTAAATTTTATTTTTCATGCAATTAAAATAATAAAAACATAATTTATCCCTTGTCCCATACTTATACAAAATTCTCATTTAATTTTAATCTTAATCAAATAAAAATCCTACTAAAATCATGAAAATTTCAATTAAGGTCATTTAAGGGCCTTACAAATCTCTCCCCCTTAAGGAATTTCATCGTTGAAATTCATACCTGATTTAAACAATTGAGGATATTGCTTTTACACGACTGCCTCTGGCTCCCAAGTTACTTCTTGTACACCATGATGTTGCCAGAGTACTTTAACCAGAGGGATCAGTATAAATGACATAATAGAATATCAACATTAACAATCAATTCTCATATTTATATTAACAAGCTTGAAATTAAAGCATAACATAGGAGGATCAGTATCAAAAGTATCCAACTATCACATATGCAATGGGAAATACAGTTAAACATATTATCTCATGTATCATACTTTATTCATCTAAAAATTAACTGTAACGTAATAACACAATAATTTAGCCTGCTTAAGTTCTAAAGGTGGATAATGGGAATGATGGATACCCGAGGGTATCAAAATGGTGGATATCCGAAGATATAAAAAATATGGACCCAATCAGGGCCAACTGTATGGTGGACCGGTCAAGGACACAAGCGAGGTCAAGTAACAATCCTAATGGGCTGCGCAAGATCCAACGGGATCAACTATACCATGGACCTAAAAAGGTCGACTATGGCAGCTACAATATCCCTATAGGCGCCTATCTATCCACAATTGAACACTAATTGCAGGCAATACTTTGTTACATTCTGTTTTCATATACTATTTTTAGACTTGATTAAAAGTCAATTTGCATACATATAACTATGGTACAGATATATTACTACTACTACAAAACTATGTATGCAAAGTTTATGTATATTGATACACATAGTTTCCGATCGTGTTAACATTAGTCATCATATTTAGCTTGATCATAACATGTCAATCAGTTAATATTTGATACCTGTATAAGTGCTCAACCTAAGTCATGCCTTGTTCTTAGAATTTTCCAATATAGCACAACTAAGTGTATGACCATGTAAAAAAAAAATAAAAAATCTTTAGTTTATACAAGTACATGTAACAATTTTGCCATTTAATAAGTCAATGTTTTGACAATTGAGCATATTTATTATCTTATAAATACTTTAACATGTTATCCATAAGACCTTACATGTGATAGGGTCATACTATTATATTACTTATTTCATGACATAGGTTCATGTCATAATATAGATTTGCTCACCATAAAAATACATACAAACATTAATCTTCCATATAACAATCATGCACAAATTTCATCACAAATATATGTTAGATATATTCATCACAAGTCCTTACCCATGTACACGTGTGAATGTATATGTATACATATAATCTTGTATTAATAGTCATATTACATGCTCTATCCAATTCATTTTGTAATCACATAAACACATATTTAGCTCAATTAATTGAAAACCATCAGATAAAGTACATTAAAAATCTGCATGGGCCAGCATTTTGGACTCAACTTGTGAGCCACAAATGAATTTGAAAATGTCATTTTTAGGCTAAATGATCTTCTACATTCGAATTACCCTGTGTGTCTAGTTTCCAGAGCATCAATATTAACCTTAATATCTTAACTATAGCTTAAGATATTTGAGAAATACTATAGGCTATTCATAGTACCAAAATAGTGTTTGCTGTCACATATAAAAATTCATAGTATAAAATTAAGAGGGATTTAGATGAACATTTCTTGATAAAAAACGTGATCCTAGGTATCTAGTTTACCCAGAATTTTACAGCATAAGATTTTGACTTCTCTACTAATACTTATGCCCAAAATACCAAAATCTGTACCTTAACAGTACAAACAGATTCAACGAATTTTATGTTAATTATTTGACATACTTAGAAATAAAATTAGGCATTACTTCCTTCATATAAAATGTGTATTTGTGAGTATATTTGGCATAGGAATTAATCTCATGTCATTATGATCATTGTACATACATATATCTCAATTTTTCCCCAACTTGGTCCGGAATCCAAAATTAGAAGTTCTCCTAAATTCAATAAATCATAAAAAATATCTAGAGGCAGAGTTGAAGGTAGGTTCCTTCTTCAATTTTGTAGGAAAATGTCTTATATAACTTCAGAAATTTTATTTGTTACAATTAGAGGTCTCTATTATAACTTACACTAAATTTTTAGTCACTAGGTCAGAATATTTATCTCATCCCTTCATGCACAATTCATACATTGTACTCTCTTTTAATTACTACAAATTAAATTTAATCACAACAAGTTCCAGAAACCATATTCACATGCAACAACAAAATTCACATGCATTAAGGTATTCCTAATCCCATACCATGGCCTAATTTCCTTTAGCCAATTAATCCTTTGCAAGACCTTTTCCTTTGTCACTTCTACCTTTTCCTTCTTTATCTACAATATAAATCATTCTTTAATCCATCATTTCCAGCAGCCTTTCCCAACCGAAATCCAATTAGAGAATGAAGAAGAAGATGATGATGATGAAGATAACCAAAATTAAAACCATACCTCAATAATTTACATCAATATTTTCTTGAACAACCCACATGCATGAAATTTTCTTCATGAATTCATAGGTAAATTGAGAGAATAAGATATAATTGTAGGAGATGAGAAGAAATAATTCAAGGCTGAAGATGCCGACCCTCTATCTCAATTCACTCTCCCATTTCTCTTTCTTTCCACTAAAATCAACTTAAATAATAGTAGAAAATATCCCTTCTAGTCCTTAAACCTTTTACATGTCACAATTTAACCTAGCTAGTCTTTGCATGTTAAACATTAACCCCTCCCTTTCATTCCTTTCATACATTGACCTATCAATTTATTCCTTCTCTTAAATTGACCTCTCAACTTATGCTTTTATTCACAATTGACCCATAAAATGTCATAATTATAAATTTACCCTTAATTAATACTTTTTACTTCAATTATACCCACAATTAATATTAAATCACACTACTAAATTTTATTTTCATGCAATTAAAATAATAAAAACATAATTTATCCCTTGTCCCATACTTATACAAAATTCTCATTTAATTTTAATTTTAATCAAATAAAAATCCTACTAAAATCATGAAAATTTCAATTAGGGTTATTTAAGGGCCATAAACTATATCTATCTCATAAATATAAGCATACAAATATGGTATAGTTATGGACAATACTACATTGATTTTCCTGAGCCAAAAGGGAAATCAAAAGGTAAAACCTAGGTAATATGCATGATTCAAACAAGTAAAAATAATTACATTATCATCAAACTTGTTGGATCTCCATACGGCCCATCTTGCTCCTTGATAGTGGTCTCCATCTCTATCTTTAATTCTAATCTAAGTAATCTAATTACATATTACAATTTGAAAAGAAATACAAACCAAAAATAAGTGGCTGGGACATGAAAGTCCTTATTGGGCTGAAACATGCATTTTGCTCAATCACAATGGGCCTTGTCCATAACTACTCATCATGCCAATCATAGACCCTTATATGCATTTCTAATGCATAAAGTAAAACATATAATGGATTACTAACTTTGTTTCAACTCTTGAAAAAAACTTTTGAGTTATTTTAATAATGTGATCAAATTATGAATCTTTTTCCATTTTGGAAACTTTCATTTTAGGAAACCTTTTTCCATGCATGTGTTCTTGCCTTAATTATCAATCCAATTGATTATTATTTAATTATCAATTGATTATTTAATTAATTAATCATATTAAATAATTAAAAAAATAAATTTTGGGCTTAAAATAAGGGTAGGCCAAAACCCACACAATAAACCCTAAGATGTGTTCACACACAAACTAGTTTTGTATCTATTGGACCATTTAGGCCTTTTGGATTGAACCAAGCCCACTCCAGCCCTTAAAACCCATTAATAAACTTAATTATAGTTTATAATATTTAATTTAAATCAGCTCCTTGGGCCCACCAAGTCATTCACTAATTTAAACCAAGTCCGTAAACATAATTAAGCCCATTAAGTGATTTTAATAAATTAAATTTAATCCAATTAATTTCAGGCCCGTTTTAATTAATACAATTAATTAAAAACACATTAATATATCAGATTTAGAAGATTAAAAATTGTTCTAAACATGTACCCACAAAGAACATACCAAGAACACACGAAAAATACCAATTTATCGAACTTTTCAACTAAACTAGTTTTCATGCAAAACTTGTTCGATTTTAATTTTGTTTGATCCTATGGCTTAATATCACATATTAAACACATAAATTGTCATCAAAATGATCTTATAGTGGATAAATAAAAAATTAATTTAGAACAACCCCTAAACTTTATTAAAAAATAAAAGCATACAAATATGGTATAGTTATGGACAATACTACATTGATTTCCCTGAGCCAAAATGTAAAACCTAGGTAATATGCATGATTCAAACAAGTAAAAATGTTTACATTATCTTCAAACTTGTTGGATCTCCATCCGGCCCATCTTGCTCCTTGATAGTGATCTCCATCTCTATATCTAATTCTAATCTAAGTAATCTAATTACATTTTACAATTTGAAAAGAAATACAAACCAAAAACAAGTGGCTGGGACATGAAAGTCCTCATTGGGCCGAAACATGCATTTTGCTCAATCACAAATGGGCCTTGTCCATAACTACCCATCATGCCAATCATACACCCTTATATGCATTTCTAATGCGTAAAGTAAAACATATAATGGATTACTAACTTTGTTTCAACTCTTGAAACATACTTTTGAGTTATTTTAATAATGTGATCAAATTATGAATCTTTTTCCATTTTGGAAACTTTCATTTTAGGAAACCTTTTTCTTTGCATGTGTTCTTGCCTTTATTATCAATCCAATTGATTATTAATTAATTATCAATTGATTATCTAATTAATTAATAATATTAAATAATTAAAAAAATAAATTTTGGGCTGAAAATAAGGGTAGGCCGAAACCCACACAATAAACCCTAAGATGTGTTCACACACAAACTAGTTTTGTATCTATTGGACCATTTGGGCTTTTTGGAATGAACCAAGCCCACTCCAGCCCTTCAAACCCATTAATAAACTTAATTATAGTTTATAATATTTAATTTAAATCAGCTCCTTGGGCCCACCAAGTCATTCACTAATTTAAACCAAGTCCGTAAACAAAATTAAGCCCATTAAGTGGTTTTAATGAATTAAAATTAATCCAATTAATTTAAGGCCCATTTTAATTAATCCAATTAATTAAAAACACATTAATATATCAGATTTAGAAGATTAAAAATTTTTCTAAACATGTACACACCAAGAACATACCAAGAACACACGAAAAACACCAATTTATCGAACTTTTCGACTAAACTAGTTTTCATGCAAAACTTGTTCGATTTTAATTTTGTTTGATCCTATGGCTTAATATCACATATTAAACACATAAATTGTCATCAAAATGATCTTATAGTGGATAAATAAAAAATTAATTTAGAACAACCCCTAAACTTTATTGGAAAATAAAAGCATACAATGTGTTCTTGCCTTAATTATCAATTCAATTGATTATTAATTAATTATCAATTGATTATTTAATTAATTAATCATATTAAATAATAAAAAAAATTAATTTTGGGCTTAAAATAATTGTAGGCCAAAACCCACACAATAAACCCTAAGATGTGTTCACACACAAACTAGTTTTGTGTCTATTGGACCATTTGGGCCTTTTGGAATGAGCCAAGCCCACTCCAGCCCTTAAAACCCATTAATAAACTTAATTATAGTTTATAATATTTAATTTGAATAAGCTCCTTGGGCCCACCAAGTCTTTCACTAATGTAAACCAAGTCTTTAAACATAATTCAGCCTATTATGTGGTTTTAATAAATTAAAATTAATTCAATTAATTTAAGGCCTATTTTAATTAACCCAATTAATTAAAAACACATTAATATATCAGATTTATAAGATTAAACATAATTCTAAACATGAACATACCAAGAACACACGGAAAACACCAATTTATCGAACTTTTCGACTAAACTAGTTTTCATGCAAAACTTGTTTGATTTTAATTTTGTTTGATCTTATGGCTTAATATCACAAATTAAACACATAAATTGTCATCAAAATGATCTTATAGTGGATAAATAAAAAATTAATTTAGAACAACCGCTAAACTTTATTTGAAAATAAAACCCTACACGCCATTCTTAATGGTTCTTTGCTCAAAAAATCGTTTTTATTTTTCATTTTATATATTTGATCACATACATTCAGAAATCAATATTTCTCATACATGAACAATCAAATCTGATATTTTAAAGTTCATGAAATAAATAACTCAAAAATAAAAACTATTTCGCAAAATATAGAATTGTAGATTCATGGCAAAACCGAGGCTTTGATACCATGTTGGGAATTATCGGTTACATGTATTGCATACATAAGTGGAATTTAAAATTTTTAACCAAGAGATTTGATCTTAACATGAATTTACAATATACATATTAATGAGAATAAGAAAAAACACCTTTGATTTTTGTTGAACATTTGATTTTCCTTCTCACTGGGTTGTTGCAAACCACAGTGTCCAAAATTGAACACCTCCAATGAGTAATCCACATTAGAGAAGGATTGAAAGAACCAACAAAGGGAAAATACAAGGCTGGCGGAAATCCCTTGATGCCAGCAAGGGGAAATTGGTGGCTAAGGTTTTGAGAATGAGTGAAACTCTTTTCTCTTAATTGTTCACCTTGTTACCCTAAAACCTTATCACTTGAATTTTTATAGTTAGATTAAAAATCCAACTTCATAATAGGATTGGCTCTTTAAAATTGTTGGAAAAATATTAAATGGGCTTCTTCAATTATTAATAATTTATTTGGGCTTAATTAAATCCAATTTAAGTTATTTCACAAAAGCCTATGCACAAAACCCACAAACTAGGCCCTTTGTGCATATACTTGGATTTAATCACCCAAATGAATTTCAAATCCATCCAATTAAATATGTAGGCTCCATAACACTTATAAAATATATTTAATTTATTTTGGTCCAAGAACTAGGCCTCTAAGGCCTTCTGTCTGTAGTTGGCATGAAACCCTTCCTTTAGAGGGTTTCTACACCAAAGCCATTCTTCTGGGCCTCTTTTAATTTCTCCAGTGGATCTATTAATTATCATATCAGCCTTATAACACTTATAGTCCAATAATAATTAATTATGAAATACAATATTTCAATTAGGTCTATTTTACAGAACATTTCTAAAAAGTTATGTGAACAATTTTACTCGATCATAATTAATTAAACTCTTTAATTAATTATTCTCTTATTCACTTCTCTATTCCAATAATAATATCAAATATTATTATCCTTGTCATTTTACCATTTTATCCTTTTCTCTATATGTGTGTGACCTATTGGGTTCCTGTCTATATTGGCAATATAATATGTAATTGTGACTTCTATTCAAAACTCACATGATTTAAACTCCTTTAAATCATTTTATCAATCTCTATTGATATTTATGATACACTTTTATACAAGCCATGAGTGGCCTTTAGCTAGGCATCATGACTACTCAAATGTCAGGAAAGTCAAGTGGTTTGACTATACCCTTCCATAGAAAAAGTTACCGTGCAATTACTCCTTTCACTACTCTTATCTCAATAGATTCTGAGTATGGATTTCTATCAACTCATATAAATCTAATTATTTATGTTTTATGAATTTAACAAATGTTCCCAAAAATCCCTTCATGGATCTCTATCCATCTTGGAATATTACTCTTGCTAGAGATTCTTTGAATAAGGTAATTATAGAATCATGCGAGATAACTTCCCTTAATAAATCTGGGATGGTGAATCCTTTGTCAATCACTCAACTATCTTTTAGTAGGTCATGATACACCCAACCTCCTAACTATGTTCACCTCCAGTTGGAAGTAATTAGTTATGGAGTCAAAGTATACCACTAGCTACTTAAGATAACTTTGGTGAACTCAAGTCTAAGGATACTTGCACAACCGCTATGAAGAGATTCTTCACTGACATAGATTTAATATCCATGTGAGAATTCTCTTTGCAGGTCTCCATTGAACTTGTTTTTCTAACAAGCATCCACATGTTAGCTTTGATTATCTTCCATAATCACAGTTATGAGAATCACTGCTTGAACCATTCAGGAAGCATAACATGTGCTAGTCTATTCGAATTGACAATGACCTATCTTGTTAATTCTATGACAAACTATATTTAGATATTAACACATTTGCATGCAATAGACATCTCATATCATGAACACTTTCATGATTGCCTTTGCACTGTGTTTATAATATCTAGGACTTCATTTATTAATTTAAGTTTTACAAACTCATGTATTTAAACATAGCATTAAAAAATGAATGATACCTTTTATTAAGAATATGAGTTCATACATATGAAATACATCCCTATTACATGGGCTCTAGGCCATACTCTCTAACAGAAAATTCCCATTATACCTTTATACACTTTAATCTCCTAAATTTCCTTTTCTTACAATTTAACCCCAAGTCTTCTAATTTAATTTCAATTACATACTTCCTTAAAATTTCAACTTACCCATATTCAATAACATACATATTGAAATTACCAAAATACCCATCTTGGGATTTAACCTCGATTATTGCAAAATAATCATATTTTTACCTTAATTAATGATTATCCTCATTAACTAACCATAATCTAATTAGAGCCGAAATTGGGTCGTTACAAATCTCTCCCCCTTAAAAGAATTTTATCCTCAAAATTCAAACTCGTAGTCTTTATCTTATTTATTATCAATTCCCAAACTCTATCTTAGCTGTAAGCAACCATAACAATAACAACCTCATCCATTGATAACATTAGTACCTATTCTTAACCTCTAAATACTCTTATGCTTATTATACTTCCTATCAATTTTTCCTTTTTAGTTGGGCCAGATAAGTGATGCAATGCTTTTCATACGATATGGGATGCTATGCAATGCATTTATGACTTCATGTGCGCAATAAAATACTGATGCATATTCTCATAAATTGTTCATGTCTTATCCCATCCTGATATAATTATATATACTCCATTGCCCATATTGACTTGGAAAATCCTGATAATCATATATAGAGCATCTTAATAATCTCAACATCTTGCATGCTCGGTAATGCCAAAACTCAAATTCTCTTCTTATCATATAAACCTTTCCTCAAGCATCTTAATAAACAATCTAAACATACTTATAATCAAACTTATGTTATACTTCAATCATAAAACATCAAGGCTTTTAAGCACTTCCAAGATCAGGTAGTGAGAGATACCGATAATTCCTTAGATGTCATCTTATAATTTTTGAATCAAAATCTTACTAGTACTCCAATATCCATCAATCACAAGTCAATCATCGCTCGAAATCCTCAAAATTTGCATCTCAATAACAATAACACCAAATATGCCTATTTGGTTTAGACCAATATCATCTCAATCCTTCAAGAATACATTCTTAATTCCTTATTGCCCAAAAAAGACCAAACATGTCTCTGATACCACTAACTATAACACCCTAATCCACTAACCATGGATAATCATCTATCATCATTATAAACCTAATAAAGACCAGACAAAAATAATAATAAGATAGGCTATAATAACATGCCACAATAAAATAAATCAAACTGATAAATAAGAAGGACTAATAAAATTGGCCACCAGTACATAATAAAATCCTCAAAGGCAACTACAGTCTGCTCGATCTTCTCTTCACTAGTTGTTTAGGTACTAGCTACTAATCCACTGGAGCTTATTTTGAAACCTACAGAGATAAAATAAACCTATGCTAAGCTATAAAGCTTAGTGAGGAACATAACTCTATAGATAAGTTCTTTCCATAATTCATCTTATCATATACAACTTCCTATATAACACAGAATAACATATGAGTCTCTTGCATTGACCATCTCATAATGAACATTTTTGGGAAGTCCTCAAACTTATTAAGAATACCATATTTACTTCTGTCTAGAGCATTTTGTAAATTTTCTTATTTCGAAACTTGTCAATTTACTATCATCATCTTACTTCTTTTTTTCTTTAAACTAGCTTGATTCATACCTTTCCTAATCCTTACTAATTCAGAATTCAGATATCTAGATTGTTGATAGTACAAAACTTTAATTTAATGCATTAATCATATTGTTACATAAGTTATGCATTCAACATTAAATCCATGCACACGGGAGTACTTATGCCATGTAACAATCATAGAGTTATTGTTAGACATGATTTCTTTTTATATCTTATACAATTCTCATTTCAAGTTCATACACACTTATCCCTTAATGTTATCTTATCATTTGAATTTAAACACCATACCACATCATAATATATCATGGTTTGCACTTTGGTTTATATCAGAATCATACATATGCATACACATGTGTAAACATTCATATACATACCAATATGTTTGCATGCCATTTCAACAAATAGGTATTACATATCATGATTAATAGACAAAGTCATCATACCATATGCGAACATGCTAGAACTTCCTTATACATGAAGATCATTATGTATACTACGGTTCGTATAACTTTTAATATAATATGGAAAGCTTGTGGCCCAAATGGCTGAACTATTCACCGTGGAACCCATTGGTGGAGCTAACTCACACCGGCACTCCCATAGGACCTTCCTCATAATAGATGTGAGATATCGAAATCATATCATAATGAACATAACATTTCATTTAATAGAGACATTTTTATAGCCAAATGGGAATTTAAGACAAATAACACAATAGGCCATTCATCGTGCTTACCTTACATAAGTGAAGAAATTAATGCATGTTTTTCTTTACCATTATGTACATTTTATCATCTTTAATAGCCTACCTAAGTACTAGTTTGAAGGGTGGATAACGGGAGCAATGGATACCCGAAGGTATCGAACTATAGATATCCAAAAATATCAAACAATGGACCCAAATGGGGTCAAATAATTGTTCCAGTAAGGAACAAACTATAAACCCAAATGGGATCGAACAATGGTTCCACTAAAGGACAAGACCCAATTGGGGTCAACTATGGCAGCTGCGACTGTATCTCTCTAGGCATGTCTATCTAATCCATAACTGAACTAAGACTCACAGGTATTACCGTTCTTAAGCATATTTAAATTCAACATATTATTCTTGACTTATTATAGCATCTTTACTTAATGCCATCATCCATATAAGAAGGCACATTATTCTTATCATACCTCAATATTAAGCTCTAGGCTCCAGTACATGTGAATGCTACCATATGATCACATTGTTGCATGTTTATGCAACCGATAACATCATGCCATCTTTCATGATTAGTATTTCGCATACCCACATACACATATACATATATATGCGACCTAAATCATGGCAATACATGTTTTTATAACTCATGCCGGTTCACATATTAAGTTAGGCTACTCATCATAGCATGCTTGCACTAACTGTACAATATAAAACTTTCATAACTCATGGATAGTTCTTATTGACGTACCTTATTATTGCTTGTTGTGAATAGATCTCCTATCCCTATAATTAATCACATTATGACATAATCATATATATCAACACTTAAGCATTTAAGATCCATATAATAAAAAAAATGGGTTCTCTTACAGTTTAAGGTCAACACTTGTTCATATTTAATCATTTGATTCACTTTCAAGGTCTATCAGATTATAGACAACAAGTTATACACCTTAACATTATCATATATATATATGTCAATCATCTTTACTTGTATTTTTCATCTTGTAACATTTTATACTTAGGCAAGTTATGTGTGATTATTTCATCTTAATCGTTAGCACACTACTAACGGGCATGAGTTAATTATAATATAGTATAGGTATGAGCAAACAGGCGAGCAGGTTCTTATACATCAATGCTAATCATTAATTCTTCTTATGACCCTAAGGGCATTCAAGCTTCTATGGTTTTATAATTAAACATAAATTATGATGTCCCATTTCTTTTAACTTAGACATGCAACCTTGTAACTGTTTTCTTATTATCACTAGGTCATAACATGGTATTCTCTTGCCATTCTATTGTCAAGAAACATTAATGTATGGTAATTAGGCAAAGCCACTTACTTTGATAGAGTCTGCACCGTATACCAACTTCATAGGACACATTAATAACATATAAATTTTAGAGTCATTAGGTTACTTCTTACTGTCCTTAATCATATACTTATTATGCACCAAAATCCATTCTAGTAATATAATTCATACAAGCATTACCTTGCACAAGTCTTTCTAACTTTAGCTTTCAAGTGAACCGCATACCTTATCTTAGTGGATTTGTTACTCTAAACTGTATCTTCCAAATTTTTGCATTGGGAAGACTTTAGAACTATAATAAGTCATCAGTGATCAATTACCATACTACCCATCACTTGTATACCTAACCATCATTAACATATCTCATTAGTAGTTTAAGTCACCCTTATTATATCACTATCTTTGCAAACATTAGCTATAGTTTGGGGTGAAGAACAACCACTGAAAAAATAGATTGTATAAGTGGTCGTGCATGAGGAATACAAATAGTTTAAGTGGTCGTGCATTTCAAAGGATAAGTGGCAATTGACCATGCAAAGCAAAGAGAAAGATCCACAAGTGGTTGTGCATCCAAGGAGAAAAAGAAATGAGTGGTCGTGCATTCCAAAGAGGAAAAGCCATGAGTGGCCATGCATACAAAAGAGAAAACCACATGAGTTGCCATGCATACCAAAGAAGAAACAACATGAGTGGTTGTGCATACCAAAGAAGAAACCACATGAGTGGTCGTGCATACCAAAGTAGAAACCACATGAGTGGCCATACATACCAAAGAAGAAACCACATGAGTGGCCATGCATTCCAAAAAAGAAACCACATGAGTGGCCGTGCATACCAAAGAAGAAACCACATGAGTGGTTATAGATGGAAGAACCCAGAAAGCTGATTATACAGAGTATGAATTTAAATCCCAGATCTCACTCTCCCATCAATTTAAATGATCAAATAAGTTTCAAATCTTACTATACTCATCAAAGCTTACTAGATTTATTCTATAAACTCATCAAGGAGGGCGTATACCGGAAAAAAGGGGAAACATATATAGTAACAAATCATAAATAATTCCCATACCTGATAGTCAAGCTTCTTCTCCTTCAAAATCCATTGGTCTAGCTCTCTCTCTTCCCTTTCCTTATACATAGAAACAACAAGCATAACTTATCATCTCTCAACAACCCTATGATCAGAAATCAAACATGGAAAAAGAGATTTATGGGGGGAAAACATTACCTTCATGTTAAAACCCCAAAACCCTAAATTTCCTCCTTTCAACTCGTAACCAGAGAGTAGAGAGAGACAGAGAGACAGAGAGAGATCCCCCTTTAAAAGTCGATCTTCACATCTCTATACACCCTAAAATAATTGAGTGGGATAAATATCTTCCTAATGAAATTCCCAATATACCCTTATACACTTTAATCTCTTAAATTTCTTTTTCTTACAATTTAACCCCAAGCTTCTAATTTAATTTCAATTACATAATTCCTTAAAATTACAACTTACCTATATTCAATTACATACATGCTGAATTACCAAAATACCCTTCCTGGGATTTAACCTCAATAATTACAAAATAATCATATTTTTGCCTTAATTAATGATAATACTCATTAAATAACCATAATCCAATTAGGGCTAAAATTGGGTCCTTACACCATATATCAATAGGCACTATTGCCTTTTTATCATCACTCTCACTGGTGGAATCCTAATGATCAAACATGGCAATTAGCTAATTTTCTTCATTTTGCTTTGTTACTTTAGGGGTGGAATAAGTAATAGCCATATACTCATTCCCAAATACGTCTTTCATAATGTACCATTCTGGCAGTTTAGACCTAATCATGAACATAAGAGGTTGCACGACATTGTACCCTCCTTTCAACTTCTTTTCTCTCCTCTCAATATCTGAAATCTATTTGCTATCTTTTGGATCTTCAACTTTATTCATCTGATAATAATTTGTGAGATGCCATGTATGTTGATGATAGGAACAATACTGATCTTCTTTATGATGGGGAATCTCCTAGCTTTTAGTAGACCTTAGTGGCAATGGCTATAATTTGCTTTCCTTACTTAGTTGACCCAACACCCAAGATAAAGACTTTCATAGGTTAGAGTACTAGCTCTGGTTGGCCTCTATAAAAGATACTTTAGCCACCTTTCCACTCCTATTGCCTGCACTACTACTCCCAGTAGACTTGTAATTGCCAAAATTTCTCCTCACAACTTTATTATTGGCCTTCATGGCTAAATACTCAGCCTCTGCTTTTATAGTGATGACCTTTAGAGACCTTTAATCTTTTATCCCTTACATTTCAGACCATCGCTCAGATAAGGACTTGTATTCCTAATGAGAAGGCTAATTTGGTCAGCAGTATCAAGTTTCCTCTTCATCTCCATAACTCCATTCCTCTACCTTATCAGGTACTTATGGAAGGACTCTTCATACTTTTGTTGAAGCAATTTAAGGTCTTTCAATGTGACATCTATCCTAGTGCTACAATCGTATTGCTTTAGGAAATTCTCTATTAAAAAGTCTAAATCTTCATTGGTGTGCCTATCAAACCCATGATACCAGTCTGTGATCGGAACCACTAAGCTAAAGCAAAAGTACTCCACCTTTTATTTCTTAGTTAAGGCAGTCTCCTTCGTGATCAAAGTGTATTGCTTGAAATGTGTAGAAGGGTCAGAAGTAGCATCAAATATGGTTAAGTTTGGCATCTATAGCTTATGTAGTAATGGTTAATCCCCATCAAGATCCCTATCTTCAAGTTTAATTCCTTTACCAATAATAGTAATTGGGCCATAGCCTTAATCTTTTCCCCTATCTTCTTGAAGGCAACATCTTTCGTACTGGTCCCCTAATTCTGACAACAACCATATGAGGCTCTTTATCATCCTCTTCCTTGATGTAATTATGCTTAGGATCATGGCTCTTTTCTCTCTTATGATGCATTTATGGTTTTCAAGGCTCTGAAGTGGTTATCATAGGAGTTTTCCTAACAAAACTTATCTCCACTAGCCTCTAAACATATACTTCAGGCTGAGTTTTAGAAGGAAGTACTGAGATGCCATGTGTTGATGATAGGAATATACTAATCTTCGTTATGATTAGGCATTCCCTAGGTGTTAATAGACCTTAGTTGCAATGATTACAACTTTCTTTCCTTACTTAGTTGATCCAACACTCAAGATAAAAGACTTTCATAGGTTAGAGTAGTAGCTCTAGTTTGCCTCTATAGTAGATACTTAGCCATCTTTCCCCTCTTATTTCATCCATTGCTACTCCCAGTAGACTTTGTATTGCTAAAATTCCTCATCGTAACTTCATCATTGGCCCTTATGGCTAAATACTCGGTCTCTGCTTTTATAGTGATGTCCTTTAGAAACTTCCAATCCTTTAGCCCTTAAATTTTTAGACCATCCCTCAGATAGGGACTTGTATTCCTAATAAGAAGCCTAATTTGGTTAGCAGTATCAAGTCTCCTCTTCATCTCCATAATATCAAGTTTCCTCTTCATCTCCATAACTCCATTCCTTTACCTTATTAGGTACTCATAAAAGGACTCACCATGCTTTTGTTGAAGGCATTTGAGGTCTTCTAGAGTGACCTTTATCCTAGCGCTGCAATCGTATTGCTTCAGGAAATCCTCTGTCAATAAGTCCAAATCTTCCTTGGTGTGCCTATCAAACCCATGATACCAGTCTATCACCATACCCATTAAGCTTAAGCAAAAGTACTCCACCTTTTATTTCTTAGTCAAGGCGGTTACCTTTATGATAAAAGTGTATTGCTTGACATGTGTAAAGGGGTCAGAAGTAGCATCAAATATGGTCAAGTTTGGCATATTGAGCCTATGTAGCAATGGTTGATCCCTATCAAGATTACTATCTTAAAGGATCATTCCCTTACCAATAATAGTAATTCGATGATAGCCTCAATCTTTTCTCTTCTCTTTTTAAAGGCAGTATCATTCGTACTGGTCCCCTAATCCTTACAACAACCATATAAGGCTCTTTATCATCCTTCTTCTTGATGTAATTATTCTTAGGATCATGGCTTTTTTCTCTCTTATGATGCATTTATGGGCCTCAGGGCTCTGAAGAGGTTATTATGGGAGTGTGCCCATAAAAGTTGGCTCCACTAGCCTCTGAGCAAATACTTCAAGTTGAGTTCTAGGAGGTGGTGCTGAGATGCCATGTGTGTTAATGATAGGAACAATATTGATCTTCTTTATGATGGGGTATCTCTTAGCTTTTAGTAGACATTAGTAGGAATGGCTGTAACTTTCTTTCCTTACTTAGGTGATCCAACACCCAAGATAAAGACGTTCATAGGTTAGAGTAATAGCACTGGTTGGCCTCTTTAGTAGATACTTTAGCCATCTTTTCACTTCTATTACCTTCACTACTACTCCTAATAGACTTGGTATTGCCAAAATTCCTCCTCGCAACATCATTATTGTCCTTCATGGCTAAATACTCAGCTTCTGCTTCCATAGTGATGTCCTTTAGAGACTTCTAATATTTTAGCCCTTACATTTTCTGACCATCCCTCAAATAGCGATTCTATTCCTAATAAGAAGCATAATTTGGTCAGTAGTATCAAGTTTCCTCTTCATCTCCACAACTCCATTCCTATACCTTATCAGGTACTCATGGAATGACTCACCATGCTTTTGTTAAAGCAATTCGAGGTCTTTCAGTATGACCTCCTGAAATGCATTTTTCATTTGCATGTCCTAAACGACAATGCCAGAAGTAAGTAGGGTTCAATTCGTTTGATTTAACCCTCTTTGTATTAATGTTGTATATGGACTCTCTGTTTTGTAAATCAAGGATATAAAGGCCATTTTACAATATGGCATTGCCATAAGAAATGCCTTGGCGACGAATATGAGCATTGCCATTTTTAATAACAAAATCAAATTCATCATTATCCAAACATGAAACTGAAATAATGTTTCTGCTCATAGCAGGCACATAATAACAATTATTCAAAATAATACAAAGTTCGAAAGGTAAAGTGAGGTGATAGTCGCCTATCTCCATGGCAGCAACTCGTGTTCCATTCCCCACATGGAGGTCCACTTCATTCTTCCCAAGTAACCGCCTATTTCTTAGCCCCTACACATTTGAACAAATGTGAGAACCACAACCGGTATCCAATACCTAAGTGGTAGAAATAGAAAGGTTAATTTCAACAACAAAAATACCAGAACTGGATGCCTTGGCTCCATTCTTCTTTTGTTCTTCCTTGAAGAGAGCGGAATTCTTCCTCCAATGCCCTATCTTGTTGCAATGGAAGCAAGTGCTCTCACTCTCTTTGAGTTTCTGCGCCTTGGGCTTGGATTGGGCCTGAGGTGCACTCCCAGCTGACTTGGGTTTTCCCTTTCCCTTTCCCTTAGCGGGTCCCTTCTTAATTCCCTTTTGAATTATTAGTACAGGATTGGTCTTTCGAATGTTCTCTTCAGCATTCTTAAGCATCCCATGAAGCTCAGTGACTGACTTGTTCATTGCATGCATGTTATAATTCATCACAAATGGATCATAAGCAGCAGGCAATGATCCTAAGATCAAGTCAGTGGCCAATTCCTTTGGCACTAGTACCTCAAGCTTCTCAAGAGTATCAAGATACCCTTTCATCTTGAGTACATGGTACTAACAGGAGTACTCTCAGCCATCTTGCAAGAAATTAAGGCCTTTGTTGTCACGAACCTCTCGTGACGAGCTTGCTCTTGGAACATCTCCTTGAGGTGCACCATGATTGCATAGGCCTCTTGGTCCATAAATTGCTTTTGCAATTCAGGCACCATAGTGGCTAGCATCACACAGGTCACATCATTAAAGTCACTTTTCTTGGTCTTAAAAGTTTCCTTTTGAACCACAGAAGCGTTCCTAGGAGGTTCCTCAAGTAAGGGTGCATCCAAAACATACGACTTCTTCTCTTGCTTAAGAACTATTCTTAAGTTTCGAGACAAGTCTATGAAATTGGTGCGATTCAATTTGTCCTTTTCAGGGACCGATCACAATGAGAAATTGTTGTTTGAAGATGCCATTTTCAATCTACAATAAAATTTAGCAAGATTAAATGAGGTCTTATTATAATCCCACAAACTGAATTAATATCCCTTTAAATAATTCGTGTTAGTGATTTGATGTGGGCCAAGATCCACTTTTCAAAACTACTTATTAGTCAAGCTGAGCTTGTACACCTAACAAGTTAAGTTACTTAGGTAGGAACACTCCAATCATGTCTCGTACATGACTCTTGGATCAAATGGGCTAACATCTTAAGATGTTATAGCACAAACCCATTTATTAGTTGCTTAGGTCCGGGTATCCCTTTCCATGTTAAGTCCAACCTACATTCACAATCCATGCCTCACAAAGATAATCGGGTGCATCTAGGACTCCTAGTCTACATGACCGATGATCAATGCCTTGACATGTTTCGAATTAGGAAGGCAACTTTGTGACTTACTATTTTAGGGATTCATTTTATTATGGCTTACATGGCATACGCTTTGTCATCCATACATAGCATGCATATATAAATAATTGCATAAAGTAAAGCATGACAAACATGGGCTCAAAAACCTACAACTAAGATTCTATCTTCGATTTGGGCTTCTCCACTCCAGTGGGCTTTGTCTTGATTTACAAAGTCTTTAAGTATATTCTATTCTAAGAAATAAATGAAACTTTTACAATAAAATATAATGGCTCGCAGGCCATATTTAGTTACAAAAGCCCAGGGCCCATGAATGCACCATGCATATCCATTCATCACACCAAACTAGCAAATAAATATACATAACATTCATGGATAAAACAAAGTCCAATTTTATTTAATTTAGCCAAGTCCATTAATGGAAATTGTGTACTTGAACCTTTAAGAGATGACCCCATGATGGGCCTGGGCCAAAGCCCAATGGACTGAATCCTCTTATTGAATAAGTTCTCTTAAAAGCCCAAAACACAAACTAGTTAGATTTGTGCCATAAATCAACTCTAGTATAATTTCCAATTTTGCCATTTTTAATTTTATGTCATCAAGCCCATAAACATTAAAAATACATATAATATGTACCAACATGAATTAAAACACAAAATCATGAAGAACATATATACATGGTACACGGCATGCATATAAAACAAACAAACAACAAAACTAGTTGTTTAATGCTTATGTGATGCCAGAAAAATGCACAAATACTTAAAATAATTTTATGAGTCATTTAATAAATTAAATAAGGTCATAAATATTGATTTAATATTCTGTACCATTTTAATCTAAATGTGTTTTTACCATTTTAATCAAAACAAAACAAACAATGTTGATTAAACATGTAACAAACACAAACTAGACATAGTTTTAAGTGATTTTAAAATTAATCAATTAAATTGTCATGTACCAGAATTAAAACCAAATTTAAAACAGGTCCAGACCTGATATTTAATCTTTAAAAATCACTTACAAACATTCCAAAAATGTTTTTACATTTAATATTTAAAAACTAGTTGTTAAACTTACAATTAACATGCCAAATGCACCTAGTTTTAATATTAACATGTACCATCAGGTATAAATAATTAAATCCGACCATTACCAGCCCTAATAACATCTTAGGACAGTATATTAACATGTCATATTAATTATAATACCTATCTAATCAATTAAAATTGTTTTTACACCAAAACAATGCAAAAAACTCAAAACAGAAAATTTCAGATTTGCATGTTTTCATAATGATGATTTTAACTAATTTATTCATGCATCTAAAGCACTTAAATCAAACGAATTGAACCCTACTTACTTCTGGCATTGTCGTTTAGGACATGCAAATGAAAAACGCATTTCAAGACTCCACAAAATTGGAGTGCTTGGGTCATTCGACTTAGAGTCTTATAACACATGAGAGCCATGTTTGCATGGAAAAATGACAAAGAGTCCTTTTAATAAAAAAGGTGAGAGGACTAATGGCTTATTGGAACTAATACATACCGATGTATGTGGACCTTTAAGTACACATGCTAGAGGTGGTTTTAGCTACTTCGTGACATTCACAGATGACTTCAGTAGATATGGCTATGTCTATCTAATGAAGTACAAGTCTGAAACTTTTGAGAAATTCAAAGAGTTCAAGAACGAAGTAGAAAACCAACTTGGCAAAAGTATAAAAGCCATTCGATCAGATCGAGGTGGCGAATACTTAAGCCAAGAGTTTGACAGTCATCTAAAGGAGTGTGGTATTATTTCATAGCTCACTCCTCTTGGAACACCTCAATGGAATGGTGTGTCCAAAAGGAGAAATCGAACTTTGTTGGACATGGTTCGATCAATGATGAGTCAAGCTAATCTTCCCATCTCTTATTGGGGTTATGCATTAGAAACTGCTACGTTTCTATTGAACCGTACTCCAACTAAAGCAGTTGAGAAGACACCATACGAGGTATGGACTGGGAAAGAACCTAATATGTCTTTTCTCAGGATTTGGGGCCGTGAAGCACACGTTAAGAAATTGACATCTAACAAATGAGAGTCCAAATCCAGTGTCTGCTTGTTTGTGGGTTATCCTAAAGAAACAAAGGGATACTACTTTTACTCATAAGCCGACAACAAAGTATTTGTTGCTCGCAAGGCTGTTTTCTTGGAAAAGGAGTTCCTTCTCAAGAAAGATAGTGGGAGTAAAGTAGAACTTGGAGAAATTCAAGCGCCAGAAACTCCTATAGAGGATGAGTTGGAAATGGCATCAAGTTCATAACCAGTTGTGGAACAAGAACCCATTACACAAGAACCTAAAAGGTCCGGTAGGGTACATTAGGAGATTGAGAGATATGGATTTCTAATCACTGACAGTGACAATATTGAGTTAGTAGATCGTGAGGATCCTACTACCTACCGAGAAGCTATTGAGAGCCCAGACTCGAAAAATTGGCTTGAAGCCATGAAATCTGAGATGCAATCAATGTACGATAACCAGGTTTGGACCTTGGTTGATCCACCGGAAGGTGCTAAGGTAATTGAATGCAAGTGGCTATTCAAACTCAAAGCTGATAAGACCTACAAACGTAGACTAGTAGCAAAAGGTTTTCGACAAACTCATGGTGTAGACTATGACGAGACCTTTTCGCCTGTAGTCATGCTCAAATCCATTAGGATATTGCTTGCCATAGCTACATATCATGATTATGAGATATGGAAAATGGATGCCAAAACTGCTTTCCTCAACGAAAATTTACTTGAGGATGTGCATATGACATAACCTGAAGGTTTTGTCAATCCCAAGCATCCTAAGAAGGTTTGCAAGCTTCAAAAATCCATTTATGGATTAAAGCAAGCATCCCGAAGTTGGAATCTTCATATTGATGAGGCAGTCAAAGAATTTGACTTTATCAAGAATGAAGATGAGCCTTGTGTGTACAAGAAGGTTAGTGGGAGCATAATAGTATTTCTGGTCCTATATGTGGACGACATCCTTCTCATTGGGAATGACATTCCAACATTGCAAAAGGTTAAGCAATGGTTGGGAAAATGTTTCTCAATGAAAGACTTAGGTGAAGCCGAGACAATACTTGGTATTCGAATCTATAGAGATAAATCGAATCGGCTCTTGGGACTAAGTCAAGAAAAGTACAAAGACAAAGTACTAAAGCATGTTAGTATGGGAGACTCAAAGAAACGGTACATACCTTTGGCTTTGGGAGTTCCTTTGACTAAAGAACAATGCCCTAAAACCAAAGAGGAAAGGGACAACATGAGTAGAATCCCATATGCATCTGCTATTGGATCTATCATGTATGCTATGTTATGTACTAGGTTGGATGTTGCTCATGCACTGAGTATAACCAGTAGGTTTCAGCAAGACCCTGGTGAAAAGCACTGGTCTGCTGTAAAGGGGATTCTGAAGTACCTGCGAAGGACGAAGAATCACTTCTTGGTGTATGGTGGTTAAGAAGAGCTCGTCATACAAGGTTATGCCGATGCTACTTTTTAGACCAGCACTCAGGATTCTAGATTGCAATCTGGATTTGTTTTTGTTTTGAATGGTGGTGCTATCAGTTGGAGAAGCTCGAAGCAAGAGACCATTGTCGACTTAACTACAGAATCTGAGTATATTGCAGCGAGTGAGGCTGCAAAAGAGGTTGCTTGGATTAAAAATTTCATTTTTGGATTAGGAGTGGTCTCAAGCATCCTAGATCCATTAGAAATTTTATGTGACAACAACGGGGCCATCGCACAGGCAAAGGAGCCCCGATCACACTAGAAATCCAAACACATACTTAGGAGGTACCACCTGATCAGAGAAATCATTGATCATGGGGACGTCAAGGTTAGCAAGATAGCAAGTGAAGACAATGTAGCAGATCCTTTGACGAAACAGTTGAGTCCAAATCTGCACGAAGCTCATTTGAGAGCGTTCGGTCTTAGGGCTATGCCCAATTGGGACTAGTGCTAGTGGGAGATTGTTAGTGTAAGCCCTAGCCCCAATGCATTGTAATAAAACATTTGAAATTAATAAAATGAGGAATTTGTTTTATCTTTTGTATTCCTGTGCATGTCAATTGATAAAACTATCCAAGAATGTCATTTCGGTTTAAGTTATCATGTGTGAGGCATATGGTTGTAAGACCTTGAAACAAATGAGACTTCATTCTAAATATCCCTAATCGGTCATTGTTATGGGAATAACAATGAATTAAGACTAGTATGCTCTCTCTGATATTATGAGTTATGTCTTACTGATCATTAGGACAAGAGTGTCAATCAGAGATCATAGATACATGTTAAAGAACATGGTATCTGGATACGATCCGCTCATGAGAACACTACATGGTACAAGTCATAAGTGTTTCTCATATGCAAGTTTTGTATCGGAGTTCTTAGACCTGAAATCTCTATGAAACTCTTTATGAATTACTGTGTGCTTTGACATACACCTAACGTGCTCGTAATAGAGTGACAAGTACGGGTATGATTGGGTATGCATTGATTCATGTTAGAGAGCATGAGAGAAGTGAAGGGATTACCCCTCTCATTAAGAGAGAAAATATCATCGGCCACTTGATCAGTGAATTGAGAAGTGTATGGCCATACCGAGATGAAATAATGAGTAATCATTATTTATTTGAGAGTTCAGTGTCACTGGAATATCAAGAAAGGAATTAATATATATAAGGATGACTAGTTCCATGCCTTATATTAATTCTGATATTTATGGGTAAGGGACTATGCAAAATTGCATTAGGTCACTAAATGCCATATGCATTTTCATTTAATTTGGAATGCTATAATATCTTGCTAGAGAATATATATAGCCTTTGAATTAATTTATTAATTCATTGCTAACATTAAATGGACCTATAGGATCGCACACAAAGCATTGGGCTTAAAATATTTAAATTAATTATTGGGCATTAATTTGGGCTTTTAATTAAAGTCAAATTAATGTGTGTAATGGGTTATTAGATTGCTATTGGACCTTGGCCCATGAGAGAAAAAAATTCAGCCCACAAGGTTTAATTTCAATTAATTAAATATCTTATGTTAATTTAATTAATTGAGTATTAAAGCCTAAAGGATTTTAATTAAATTAATTCACTTGATAATTGGATGGTGTGGCCGAAATTCCAAGATAATGTCAATGGAATTTTGGCACATGATTAATTCTTTTATTAAGTGATTTAGTTAATTATTATGTCTTACATTTATCTTAGATTAAATCAAAAAGGATTATCTTAGATTAAATGTATTATTTTAAAGAGTTTTTATCAATATATATTTCTTAATTTAAAGAAGTGATAAATGCTAAAATTAATTGTCTCTAGATAATATTAATTATCTTAAGGTAGTGGTTTTTAGATTGATCACTTAAGAAAATGAAATGAATATATATTGAGGGAGAAAAAACGTGAAACCCTAATAATTCTATGGTTTTGGCGTGTTTTTCTCTCTCTCTCTCTCTCTCATAAATTGTTTTGGCTAATTTTTCACAAGGAGAAAGGATTGTTCCTCATTCTCTTGTGTTATTGGGTAGTAATAGCAACCTAAAGAAGTAAAAAATCTGGTTTTGTAGCTTCAAACTATAGCCATTACACAATACCTTAAAAGAGAGCTAGCAATCTCGATTTCAAGCCGACGGTGCAATTGTGTGTGTGAGAATAGAGGGAGTGGCATAAAAGGCTGTTCCTTGGCATTGGTGATCAAGATCTAAGGTGGATAAAGTCATCTCGGTTGCTGGTCATCACCAAACTCAAGATTAAAAGGCATCCAAAGTTGTAAGTTTTTAACCCTAAAATTGCATGTTTCGATTCTTGCTTTGGATTTGTATGATATGCATGATGAAAAATCTTTGTTTTTCCACTGCGTTATCATCACATTTATACCATGTCATATTCCATCACCTCCATCCTAGTACTGCAATCGTATTACTTTAGGAAATCCTCTGTCAATAAGTCCAAATATTCCTTTATGTGCCTATCAAACCCATGATACCAGACTATCACTGGACCCACTAAGCTTAAGCAAAAGTACTACACCATTTATTTCTTAGTCAAGGCAGTCACTTTCATTATCAAAGTGTATTTCATGTGTAGAGAGGTCTGAAGTAGCATCAAATATGGGAAAGTTTGGCATCTTAAGCCTATAAAGGAATGGCTAATCCCCATCAAGATCCCTATCTTCAGGGTTCATTCTTTTACTAGTAATAGTAATTGGGCCATAGCCTTAATATTTTCCCCTATCGTCTTGAGGACAACATCTTTCGTACTGGGTCCCCTAATCCTCACAACAACCATATGAGGCTCATCCTCCTCCTCATCCTCCTTAATGTAATTATTCTTAGAATTATGGTTCTTTTCTCTCTTATGATGCATTGGTAGCCCTCGAGGCTTTGAAGTGGTTATCATAGGAGCGTGCCTAATAAAAGTTGGCTCCGCTAGCCTCTTTGCAGATACTCTAGGATGATTTCTAGGAGGAGGTGCTAAAATGCCATGTGTGTTGGTGATTGGAATATTACTGATCTTCCTTATAATGGGGCATCTCCAAACTCTAGTAGACCTTAGTGGCAGTGGCTACAACTTCTTTTTCATACTTAGTCGATCCAACACCCAAGATAAAGACTTTCATAAGTTAGAGTAGTAGCTCTGGTTGGCCTGTATAGCAAATACTTTAGCCATCTTTCCACTCCTATTGCCTCCACTACTACTCTCAAAAGACTTGGTATTGCTAAAATTCCTCCTTGCAATTTCATTAATTGCCTCATGGCCAAATACTCAGCCTCTACTTCTATAGTGATGTTGTTTAGAGACTTCCAATCTTTTAGCCCCTACATTTTTTGACCATCCCTCAAATAGGGACTTGTATTCCTAATGAGAAGCCTAATTTGGTCAGCAGTATCAAGTTTCCTCATCATCTTCGCAACTCTATTCCTCTACCTTGTTAGCTACTCATGGAAGGACACATCATACTTTTATTAAAGCAATTTGAGGTCTTTTAGAGTGACCTCCATCCTAATGCTGTAATAGTATTACTTTAGGAAATCCTCTATCAATAAGTACAAATCTTCCCTGGTGTGCCTATCAAACCTATGATACCGGTCTATCATCAAACCCATCAAGCTTAAGGAAAAGTACTCCGCCTTTTATTTCTTAGACAAGGTAGTCCCCTTCATGATCAAAGAGTATTGCTTGAGATGTGTAGAGGGGTCAGAAGTAGCATCAAATATGGGCAAGTTTTGCATCTTGAGCCTATTTAGTAATGACTGATCCCCATCAAGATCCCTATCTTTAGGGTTCCCTTACCAATAATAAGATTTGGGTCCATAACTTTAATATTTTTCCTTATCTTTTTGAAGGTAGCATCTTTTATACTGGGTCCGCTAATCCTCACAACAACCATATAGGGCTCTACATCATGCTCCTCCTTGATGTAATTATTCTTAGGATCATGGCTTTTTTCACTCTTATGGTGTATTAGTGGGCCTCGAGGCTTTATATTGGTTATCATAGGAGCATCCTAACAAAAGTTGGCTCTGCTGGCCTTTGAGCAGGTACTCCAAGTTGATTCTAGAAGGAGGTGCTGAAAGAGCCACTAGCCTACCATTCTAAGTCAGCATTCTCTCCTTAGGTTCTTGGAATCTCTTATATAACCTTTTATCTAATTCATCCTATGGAACTAGAGGCATTGAGGTAGAGGCTAATCTTTCCCTCAAACTCATTTTTCTTCCTTTATCTTTTTTTCCTCTCCCTATCTCTATTGATTGTATCTCATTATCTATTTCTACTATAGTTTCTTGACTACTTTCCAAAAACTCACTTAAATCAAACTCTAAACTAATCTCAGTGTAAGACCCTAACATGACCCTAATTTAATTTGTATATTTTTATGATTAAGTTAAGGGGATAAATTATCATGCTATTATGTTAATTGCATGAAAATAAAATAAAAGAATATGGTTTAATAGTATTTGAGGGTGTAATTGAAGTATAAAGGTGTTAATTGGGGTTAATTTGTAATTGTGGCATATTAATGGCCAATTGTGAATAAAAGCATTTAATTCAAGGTTAATTTGAAAGAATGATTAAATTGATAGGTTGAATTAAGAAAAAGAGTTAGTGGAGGGGTCATTTTATAGCATGCATTAAGGTTTATGCCATTTGTTTGACATGCAAATTTTCTGTTGGAATTTGATGGTTACATGCATCACATACATGAGCGGAATTTTAAACTTTTTTAACCATAAGATCTGATCTTGCCATGAATACACAATATAACTATATGAGAATAAGAAAAATCACCTTTGATTTTTGTTGAACAGTTGATTTTACTTCGCACCGGGTTGTCGCAAACCACAGTGTCCAAAATCGAACACCTCCAATGAGTAATCCACACTAGAGAGGGGTAAATTGAACCAAAAAATTGGTGTTCAACTAGGGCTGGCCGAAATCCAAGAGGCTAGCAATGGAAGTGGCGCAAAAAGGGAGAGAGAATTAAGAGAAAAAGACTTTCCTTTTGTTTTAATCACTTAACCCTAATTCTCATTAGTTGGCCTTTTATAGTTAGGTTAAAATTCCAACTCCTTAATGAGATTGGGCTCTTTAAAATAGCTGGAGAATTATTAATTGGGCTTCTGGAATTAATTATAATCATTTGGGCTTAATTAAATCCAAATTAAAACTTTTCATAAAAGACCATGCACAAAATCCACAAACTAGGCCCTTTGTGCATTTAATTGGATTTAAATACCCAAATGGATTCCAAATCCAACCAAATTAAATATGTGAGTTCCATAACACTTATGTAACATATATAAATTAATTTGGTCCAAGAAAAAGCCCTCTAAGCCCTTCTGTATGGAGTTGGCGTGTAGCCCTTTTCTGGAGGGCTTCCTCCAACTTCTTCATTCCTTTGGCCCTTTATAATTTCTCCAATGGTCCTATTAATTATTATATCAGTCCTATAACACTTATAGTAGTCTTATAACACTTATAAGACAATAATAATTAATCATGAAATACATTATTTCATTTAGGTCCAATTTACAGAACATTTCTCAAAAGTTTCGCGGACAATTTTATTTGATCATAATTAATTAAACTCTTTAATTAATTATTATCATATTCTCCTCTCTACCTTTATAATAATATCAAATATTATTATCCTTGTCATTTTACCATTTTACCCTTTTCTCTATATGTGTGTGACCTATTAGGTTCCTGTCCATGTTGGCAGTATAATATGTAATTGTGAGTTCTATTCAAAACTCACATGATTTAAACTCCTTTAAATCATTTTATCAATCTCTATTGATATTTTGATACATCATTATACAAGTCATGATTGGCCTCTAGCTAGCCATCATGACTACCCAAATGTCAGGAAAGTCATGTGGTTTGACTGTACCCTTCCATAGAAACAGTTACCGTGCAATTACTCCTTTCACCGCTCTTATCTCAATCAGATTCTGAGTATGGATTTCTATCAACTCATATAAATCTAATTATGTATGTTCTATTAATTTAACCATTGTTCCTAAAATGCCCTTCATGGATCTCCATCCATCTCGGCATATTACTCTGGCCAGAGATTCACTGAACAAGGTAATTATAGAATCATGTGAGATAACTTCCCTTGTTAAATCTGGGATGGTGAATCCTTTGTCAATCACTCAACTATCTTCAAGTAGGTCATGATATACCCAATCTCCTAACTATGTTCACTCCCAGTTGGAAGTAATCAGTTATGGAGTCAAAGTATACCACTTGCTACTTAAGATAACTTTGGTGATCTCAAGTCTAAGGATACTTGCACAACCGCTATGAAGAGATTCCTCACTGACATAGATTTAATATCAATATGAGGATTCTCTTTGCAGGTCTCCAATGAACTTGTTCCTCTAACAAGCATCCACATGTTAGCTTTGATTATCATCCATAATCACAATTATGAGAACCATTGCTTGAACCATTCAAGAAGCATAACATGTGCTAGTCTGTCCGAATTAACAATGTCCTATCTTGTTAATTCTATGACTAGGGATATTTAGATATTAACACATTTGCATGCGATAGACATCTCACATCATGAACACCTTCATGATTGCCTTTGCACTGTGTTTATAATATCTAGGACTTCATTTATTAATTTAAGATTTACAAACTCATGTATTCAAACACAGCATTAATAAATGAATGATGCCTTTTATTAAGAATATAAATTTCATACATATGAAAAACATCCCTATTACATGGGCTCTAGGGCATACTCTCTAACAATCTCCCACTTGCACTAGAGCCAATCACTCATATGTCTCAGACCCATGCTATTTATATGGTGATCATGCTTTATCTGGGAAAGTGCTTTAGTGAGGGGATCCGCCACATTGTCATCTGTGGGAACCCTTTCTATTTTCACATCATTTCTAGCTACTATTTCCCTTATGAGATGGTAGCGTCTGAGAACATGTTTGGATCGCTGATGAGACCGTGGTTCCTTTGCTTGCGTAATGGCTCCATTGTTGTCACAATATAAAGGAATCGGATCAACAATGCTAGGAACCACTCCTAGTTCGGTTATGAACTTTTTGATCCAGACTGCTTCTTTGGCTGCTTCTGAAGCAGCAATGTACTCAGCTTCCATCGTGGAATCAGCAGTTGTTTCTTGTTTGGAACTTTTTCAACTAACTGCTCCTCCTCCCATTATGAACACATAACCAGATTATGGTTTACAATCATCTTTGTCAGATTGGAAGCTGGCATCTGTATACCCATTTACTTCCAAACTGCCCTCTCCATATACCAAGAATATATCCTTAGTCCTTCTCAAGTACTTAAGAATATTCTTGACAGCTGCCCAATGTTCCTCTCCAAAATTAGATTGGAATCTGCTTGTGACACTCAAAGCAAATGCTACATCTGGACGTATACATAACATAGCATACATGATAGAACCAATTGCAGATGCATATGGTATTCTATTCATGCTCTTTCTATCCTCTAGTGTTTGCGGACACATAGACTTAGAAAGGTGTTTCCCATGCACCATAGGTATAAACCCTTTCTTAGAGAGATCCATATTAAACCTCTTCAATACTTTATCTATATATGTACTCTGAGAAAGACCTAGCAACCTATTGGATCTATCTCTATAGATCCTTATTCCCAGAATATAGGATGCTTCTCCAAGGTCTTTCATGGAGAATTGCTTGGATAACCATATTTTAACAGATTGGAGAAGAGAAATGTCATTTCCCATGATCAATATGTCATCTACATATAGAACTAGGAAGACAATTGCACTCCCACTGACCCTTTTATACACACAAGGTTCATCTTCATTCTGTGAGAAACCAAACTCTTTGATTGTCTCATTAAATCGTATGTTCCAGCTCCTAGAGGCTTGCTTCAATCCATAAATGGATCTTTGAAGCTTGCATACCTTTTTGCCATTTCCAGATGTGAATCCTTCTGGTTGTGTCATATACACATCCTCAGAAAGATTTCCATTAAGGAAAGCTGTCTTCACATCCATTTGCCAAATCTCATAATCATAATAAGCTGCAACGGCTAAAAGTATTCTTATAGACTTAAGCATCACTACAGGAGAAAAAGTTTCGTCATAGTCAATACCTTCTTTTTGACGATAACCTTTTGCTACTAAGCGAGCTTTATAGGTAACTATATTACCTTCCATGTCAGTCTTCTTTTTGAAGACCCATTTGCACCCTATGGGCTTTATCCCTTCAGGTGGTTGAGTTAAAGTCCATACTTTATTCTCATACATGGAGTCCATTTCGGACTGCATAGCCTAAAGCCATAAATCACGTTCTGAACTGTTTAAAACTTCTTGATAGCTTGTAGGCTCATTGTCCTCTACTACAGTTATGCCTCTATCCGAATCAACGTGAAATCCATATCTCACAGGGATAGAACGCATCCTAGTAGATCTTCTAGGATTTTGTGTATAATCAGGTTCAACTGTAATCTCATCATTATGAAATTCAGTTTCGGGTTCAATCGATTGATCATCTTCTATTTGTGGGTCTTGAACTTCACCAAGCTCAATTTTACTCCCACTGTCTTCTCGCAGGAGAAATTCTCTTTCCAAGAAGACAGCATGCCTTGAAACAAACACCTTTTGTTCTAAGGGATGATAGAAATAATATCCAAACGTTTCTTTTAGATATCCCACAAATAAACATTTGTCAGACTTAACATCCAGTTTGTCTGACATTGTCCTCTTCACATAAGTAGGACAACCCCATACTTTCATATGAGAAAGCGTGGGTTTCTTGTTATTCCACATCTCATATGGAGTAACATCAACCGATTTACTAGGAACTCTATTTAACACATAAACAGCAGTTTCTAGTGCATATCCCCAAAAGGACTTAGGCAAGTCCGCTCGGCTCATCATTGATCGAACCATATCTAATAGTGTTCGATTCCTCCTTTCGGATACACCATTGTGTTGTGGTGTATATGGAGGAGTCCATTGAGATAAAATCCCATTATCTCTAAGATAATCCTGAAACTCTTGACTTAAGTATTCTCCACCTCGATCTGATCTAAGTGTTTTAATACTTTTGCCAAGTTGTTTCTCTACTTCATTTCTGAATTCTTTGAACTTTTCAAATGCTTCAGACTTATATTTCATTAGATATATGTATCCAAACCTGGAATAATCATCTATGAAAGTAATGAAGTAGGAGTAACCTCCTCTAGCATGTGTAGTCATTGGACCACATACATCTGAATGTACTAAGTCCAAAACCATTTTAGCTCGTTCTCCTTTACCAATAAAGGGAGCTTTTGTCATTTTTCCCAATAAACAAGATTCGCATGTATCAAATGATTCATAATCAAATGATCCCAAATCACCTGACTTGTGTAACTTGGTCATGCGTTTTTCATTTATATGGCCTAAACGACAATGCCATAAGTATGAGGTATTAAGATTATCATGTTTCATTCTCTTGGTATTCACATTATGTACTTCTTTAATTAAATCAAGAACAAATATACCATTCACAATGATAGCTTTTGCATAAAATATATTGTTCTTAAAAATGTAACAACATTTGTCCTTTAAAGAAATATCATAATCGTTCATCAAACAACTGAAAGAAATAATACTTTTGGATAAGGCTGGAACATAATAACAATTATTTAATTCCAGTACTAATCCACTAGGAAGAGGCAAATAGTAAGTCCTCACAACTGTTGTAGAGATGTTTTGTCCAGTAGCTGACTGCAAACATATCTCTGCCTTTCCAACTCTTTTAAAGCTTCTAAGCCCCTGTAGATCATTACATAAATGAGATCCACATCCGGTATCTAATACCCAAGATTATTTTGAAGCAATAGAATAAGTATTAATTTCAATCATATGAATGCCTGAAGTAGAAGCATCAGCTTGCTTCTGCTCCTTGAGAGAATCTAGATAGGCCTTGCAGTTACGCTTCCAATGACCATCCTTTCCACAATGGAAGCAAGTTCCTTTGGGATTCTCTTTCTTGGCAACCTTCTTCTTAGAGATCCCACCATTCTTTAGCTGCGCCTTGGTTATCTTCTTCTTCTTCTGCTTCTTGCCTTTTGCAGAAGTGACAACCATGACACTTTTTGGATCCTTCTTAAATGATCCATCAGCTGTCTTGAGCATATTGATTAACTCAGGAATGGATACTTGGATCTTGTTCATGTTGAAGTTAAGCACGAAAGGTGCATAACTTGGAGCCAACGAGTACAAGATTAAATCTATGTATAGATCATTATCCATAACATAGCCAAGTCTACTCAAATGCTCAATATACCCATACATCTTCAATGCATGAGTAGCAGCTGAAGTGCCTTCCACCATTTTGCAGCTAAATAGAGCTCGAGCAATCTCATATTGCTCAGTTCTAGCCTGAGAAGAATAAAGCTCCTCTAGATGCAAAATGATGGTTCTAGCATCCATCATTTCATGTTGCTTCTGAAGCTCCGAGGACATAGCACCCAGCATCAGACATGCTGCTGTTTCACTATCCTCCATGTATTTTCGATAAATGCCTTTGATCTCATCAATGGCATCATCTGATGGACGTGGTGGTGGATCTTTATCCAAGACATAGTGGATCTTTTCAGCTCTGAGAACAATTCTCACTTGCCTGATCCAGTCAGAATAGTTGTTGCCAACCAGCTTGTTATCCAAGATTGATCGTATGTTAATGTTTGATGTGCTCATGATGATGACCTAGATGTGAAAAAGAAAAGATATGAGAGTATGTTCATATATATATATATATGCATTAATAAGGTCTTTAATTAATCCATTTACTCCCACTATTTTATTGCGAATTAATAGCCCTCACTATATAATCCGAGAAAACCCGATGGTTTTCTTAGTGGGCCAACATCCAATCCATGATATGTAATTTAACCTTGACTGTGGTCAACAAGCCAAATTCCATACCCTTGAAAGGTAGGTATCTTTATACCAATTGTGTCTCTACACAACTATTGGATCATTAGGTTATCAACTCTTGATGCATGCATATCATATATGCATTCCCTAATCTTGCCTCTAGAACCATTAGCCTTGACTGTGGTCAACAAACTAATGGGCTAGCTAAGATGACCCATTTAATTAGATTTGAACATATTCGATATAATGTGAGCTTGACTGTGGTCAACAACCCACACTATAAAGAACTCTGGTTCTCCTCAAATTAATGGAAGGCTTATATACCTTAGTATTTGTTTGAGGGTTTTAGTTAATTAAGTCTCATCATACATGGTTGGCATACATTGGTATGCATCCTATATCTATCACATAAATATAAGCATACAAATATGGTATAGTTATGGACTTCACTACATTGATTTCCCCGAGCCAAGAGAGAAATCAAAAGGTCACACCTAGGTAGTATGCATGATTCAAACAAGAAAAATAATTACATTATCTTCAAGCTTGTTGGATCTCCATCCGGCCCATATTGCTCCTTGATATTGGTCTCCATCTCTATTTCTAATTCTAATCTAAGTAATCTAATTACATATTACAATTTGAAATGAAATACAAACCAAAAACAAGTGGCCGGGACATGAAAGTCCTCATTGGGCCAAAACATGCATTATGCTCAATCACATTGGGCTTTGTCCATAACTAACCATCATGCCAATCATTCACCCTTATATGCCTCTCTAATGCATAAATAAATGGATTACTAACTTTGTTTCAACCTTTGAAACTATATTTTGAGTTATTTAATGATGTGATCAAATTAGGAAACTTTTTCCATTTTGGAAACTTTTATTTTAGGAAACCTTTTTGCATGAATGTGTTCTTGCCTTAATAATCAATCAAATTGATTATTAATTAATTATAAATTGATTATTTAATTAATTAATCATATTAAATAATTAAAAGAATCAATTTTGGGCTTAAAATAAGTGTAGGCCGAAACCCACAGAAGAAAAACCCTAAGTGTGTTCACACACAAACTAGTTTTGTGTCATTTGGACCATTTGGGCCTTTTGGAATGAGCCAAGCCCACTCCAGCCCTTAAAACCCATTAATAAAATTAATTAATGTTTATAATAGTTAATTTAAATAAGCTCCTTGGGCCCACCAAGTCATTCACTAATTTAAACCAAGTCCGTAAACATAATTAAGCCCATTAAGTGGTTTTAATGAATTAAAATTAATCAAATTAATTTAAGGCCCATTTTAATTAATCCAATTAATTAAAAACACTTTAATATATCATATATATCAGATTTAGAAGATCAAAAGTCGTTCTAACCATGAACACATCAAGAACACACGAAGAACACCAATTTATCGAACTTTTCGACAAAACTAGTTTTCATGCAAAACTTGTTCGATTTTAATTCCGTTCGATCCTACGGCTTAATATCACATATTAAAGACATAAAATATCATCTAAATGATTTTTAAATGGATCCATAAGAAATTAAATTAGAACAGCCCCTACATTACCTAGGGTTTCACGCCAAACCCAAATCATAATGCTTCAAAAATTTCGTTTTTGTTTCCACCAATATTTTAAAGTTCATGAAATAAATAACTCAAAACAAAACAAAACTTATTCCGCAGAAAAAATATAGAATTGTATATCCATGGCAAAACCTGGCTCTGATACCATGTTGGAATTTGATGGTTACATGCATCACATACATGAGCGGAATTTTAAAATTTTTTAACCATAAGATCTGATCTTTCCATGAATACACAATATAACTATATGAGAATAAGAAAAATCACCTTTGATTTTTGTTGAACAGTTGATTTTACTTCGCACCGGGTTATCGCAAACCACAGTGTCCAAAATCGAACACCTCCAATGAGTAATCCACACTAGAGAGGGGTAAATTGAACCAACAAATTGGTGTTCAACTAGGGCTGGCCGAAATCCAAGAGGCTAGCAATGGAAGTGGCGCAAAAAGGGAGAGAGAATTAAGAGAAAAAGACTTTCCTTTTGTTTTAATCAAATAACCCTAATTCTCATTAGTTGGCCTTTTATAGTTAGGTTAAAATTCCAACTCCTTAATGAGATTGGGCTCTTTAAAATAGCTGGAGAATTATTAATTGGGCTTCTGGAATTAATTATAATCATTTGGGCTTAATTAAATCCGAATTAAAACTTTTCATAAAAGACCATGCACAAAATCCACAAACTAGGCCCTTTGTGCATTTAATTGGATTTAAATACCCAAATGGATTCCAAATCCAACCAAATTAAATATGTGAGTTCCATAACACTTATGTAACATATATAAATTAATTTGGTCCAAGAAAAAGCCCTCTAAGCCCTTCTGTATGGAGTTGGCGTGTAGCCCTTTTCTGGAGGGCTTCCTCCAACTTCTTCATTCCTTTGGCCCTTTATAATTTCTCCAATGGTCCTATTAATTATTATATCAGTCCTATAACACTTATAGTAATCTTATAACACTTATAAGACAATAATAATTAATCATGAAATACATTATTTCATTTAGGTCCAATTTACAGAACATTTCTCAAAAGTTCCGCGGACAATTTTATTTGATCATAATTAATTAAACTCTTTAATTAATTATTATCATATTCTCCTCTCTACCTTTATAATAATATCAAATATTATTATCCTTGTCATTTTACCATTTTACCCTTTTCTCTATATGTGTGTGACCTATTGGGTTCCTGTCCATGTTGGCAGTATAATATGTAATTGTGAGTTCTATTCAAAACTCACATGATTTAAACTCCTTTAAATCATTTTATCAATCTCTATTGATATTTTGATACATCATTATACAAGTCATGATTGGCCTCTAGCTAGCCATCATGACTACCCAAATGTCAGGAAAGTCATTTGGTTTGACTGTACCCTTCCATAGAAACAGTTACCGTGCAATTACTCCTTTCACCACTCTTATCTCAATCAGATTCTGAGTATGGATTTTTGTCAACTCATATAAATCTAATTATGTATGTTCTATTAATTTAACCATTGTTCCTAAAATGCCCTTCATGGATCTCCATCCATCTCGGCATATTACTCTGGCCAGAGATTCACTGAACAAGGTACTTATAGAATCATGTGAGATAACTTCCCTTGTTAAATCTGGGATGGTGAATCCTTTGTCAATCACTCAACTATCTTCAAGTAGGTCATGATATACCCAATCTCCTAACTATGTTCACTCCCAGTTGGAAGTAATCAGTTATGGAGTCAAAGTATACCACTTGGTACTTAAGATAACTTTGGTGATCTCAAGTCTAAGGATACTTGCACAACCGCTATGAAGAGATTCCTCACTGACATATATTTAATATCCATATGAGGATTCTCTTTGCAGGTCTCCAATGAACTTGTTCCTCTAACAAGCATCCACATGTTAGCTTTGATTATCATCCATAATCACAATTATGAGAACCATTGCTTGAACCATTCAAGAAGCATAACATGTGCTAGTCTGTCCGAATTAACAATGTCCTATCTTGTTAATTCTATGACTAGGGATATTTAGATATTAACACATTTGCATGCGATAGACATCTAACATCATGAACACCTTCATGATTGCCTTTGCACTGTGTTTATAATATCTAAGACTTCATTTATTAATTTAAGATTTACAAACTCATGTATTCAAACACAACATTAATAAATGAATGATGCCTTTTATTAAGAATATAAATTTCATACATATGAAAAACATCCCTATTACATGGGCTCTAGGGCATACTCTCTAACATTTTCAAGGGACTAAATAGGGGATTGTTATGTTGGTATAAAAGGCTGGAGTTAGTGGAATGTGGAGGTGGTTGAGTGAGACTTTGAGATCGGCAATTGTGAGAGAAAAACCAGAAAAATTATCTTCTTCTTCCTTTTGATTTTCATTGAATGATCTCAAGCAATTTGATGATAATGTTGTGGGTTAAGCAAGAGTATAATGCAGTAAATTAAAGGTAATTAAACTTTTAATTTAACCCTCCATCATCTTCATCTTGATCTTCTTTTCAAGTTAACTTAGAACAATGTAATTATGCTGGAAATATATGATGATGGTGATGGTATTTGTGAAGGAGAAGAGGAAGGAAGAAGGAGCAAGGGAAAGGATATTGCTAGAGGTTGAAGATATAGGTTTTGTCAGCCAAGGTATGGGAATTAGGCTGATCATATTGCATGTGGAAAATAGTTGCTGGAAATTGTTTAATTGCTCATGGTATTCTTAATATGTGTTTTATTATTTATTTGGTTGTATTTTTTTATTTGTTTGATTGACAGAAATTAAGATTGCATTTTACGGGTTTTTATCGAAGTGAATTTGGTGAACAATTTGTATCTTTGCCGAGTCGTGAAGTCCTTCATGAGTTGTGAACTATTGTCCGACTCATGAAGCTCTTCACGAGTCGTGCATCTGTTTATGGGATCATTGGTTTTCACTCGTGAATTTTAGTTCGAGTCGTGAATTATAGACCGACTCGTGAGCTCCTTCACGAGTCGTGATGTATAGCCTTTCTTCTCCACTCGTGAACTCCTCCATGAGTCGTGAGATTTGCCTTATTTGCTTCACTCGTGAAGCTCTTCACTAGTCGAACTCCCCTTCATGACTGAATGACCTATCTGGAATGTTTTGCTCATAAGTTGAGCTATAGAAAAGAAAATTGAATGATTCTTTTTGCATTGCAAAATAGACTTCCATGCCTATATATCATATGAAGAAACCTAAGCTTAAATCTGTCTCTAAGTACTTATAATCTAGGGTTGAATCCGGACTTGTTTTTTAGACTGTTCAATGTAACAGAAATTACAATTATGTGCAGAATGTTGCTACACTTGATAATATGATTTTAAATTGATTGGGACATATAGTTGCTTATGTGATAGTAAAGTTAATTGAATAAGGCATGTAATATGACTATCAACGAAGGATTTATATGAATACATGTACATTCAATTGTGTATATGAATAAAGACTTTTGGTGAAATATCTAACCTATACATGTAATTAGTCTTGTGCTTGATGGTCATATGCAAAATTGATATATATATACACATGTAAATCCTATGACATGAAAGTGCACATATTGACATGTACCTATGCTATAAAATAGGGATTATAATAGTATGACCTTGGCATGTGTATGTGCCCATATGAAAACATGTTGATATGTTGTATAGCACATGACTTGAATGATGATAAAGGTATATATATGTGTTGGAAACATGCTCATAAGAATAAATCAACTATATGCGAATGTACCCACAGGTATGTACATTTATGATTATGTATATGAGTATATGAGCATGTAATTGCCTTATGAGATAGAAGATGAATTAGCATGACTATAAACATGTGAAATGCTTAATGAGAACATGATCAAGTATATGATATGATGATTATATGTCATGCCTATATGTTATGATGCAAATTGTACAGTCATACAGATTTGAATAAGCCAGATGTATAACTTGGCATGTGAAATGTGCATATATCTGATTATGCACCAGAGAATTCATAGTTATATAAGACTATGTATATGTGCACAACATTATACTATGAATACAGTATTAATATGTGAATTGAACATGAATATAGTTCTGCCTGCGATAGAGTTTTAGATGTGGATAGATAGGCGCCTATAGGGAAATTGCAGCTGCCATAGTTTGGCCCGATTGGGTCCATAGTATATATATATGATCCCGTTTGGATCATGATCAGCCCCGTTTGGGTTGATAGGGTACCCCGTTTGGGCATGCTTGACCGGTCCACAGTACAGTTTAGCCCCCTTTGGGTCTATAGATTTGATATCTTTGAATATCCTTCTTTGATACCAATGTGTATCCATAGTTCCCGTTATCCACCGATAAAGCCAAGGCAGGCTAAACGTTATTCATAGTAATGATCAAAATTAAACAGTTAAAGTGATTTGACTAAAGATTGATATTGTGGATTATAATGTTGTTTTACCACAGGAATTATGTTTCATTTAAATATGTTTACATGGGAAATTACTGTCTATATGAATTATGAATATGAGAATATTTGTTAATCTTTGGGTACAATGTTATACACATGAGAATATGCTTTATGCTTTAAAGTATATGTTATTGTTGCCATGCTATGTTGGACATGTTGTTTATAGTATATGTATATATTGTATATGTATGTTTTGATGACCTATGTGTGTGGTCATCCATCTGTAGATATTCCCCACTAAGCTTTATAGCTTAGCACGGGTTATTTTATCCGTGTAGGTTCAAATAGCAAGACTTTTGTTGAGGGACGTTCTCTGCATCAAGAAGGGCCAACCATTGACTTATGACCTTGATGTAGGATATTTTGTAATACAATTATCATATGTTTTGTACATGGGCCAGTTATCTTATGATATGTATAAAACCTATATGGAATATTGTAACTCATTAGTAGTAAAGCTAAGACAGATGTATGTGCATGTGATATGCATAAAGTAATCTTCATATAGTTTAGTATGTATGATAATAGGTATAAAAAGGAATAACATGAAAAGACTTGTAGCAAGAATATAAGCATATGAAATCATATGGCATGATTAATGGCTAAATGATGATTAAATGAACATGTAGTATAAGCATGATTAATTGTATTCATGATACATGTTTAATAGGGTATTTGCATAGGGGGTACTACAATTTATGGTATCAAAGCCCTAGGTTTAGCCTTTTCTGGGTAAAAATGAACCTAGGATTCTATAGTATGATATAGTGTTTTAGTGGCCTGATGCAGAAGTCCCTATTTTTCTTATAGACTGAAGATGGAGAGCTCTAAAGATGCATTTGAGGAATCGGCTAAAAGTAACAGGCCGGTTAGAACTAATCCTTCCAATATTGGACCTTCATCCTCCAATCCAAATGAGGTCCCAATAGCCGTCCGTACAGAAGCATTGTTAAAAATATCTCAGGATGTGGCTCAAGTTCTTCAAAGAATGGCAGCACCTAAAGCTCCAATATCTGAAATTAGAAAGCATGGTGCTAAAGAATTTTTAGGCACTAATCTGGAACAGTCTGAAGAAGCTGAATTTTGGCTGGAAAGGCTAGAGAGAATTTATGATGAAATCCATTGTCCAGTGAGTCATAAAGCATCTTGTGCTGTGTCTCTATTACAGGGTGCAGCATATGATTGGTGGAAGTTGGTATTGAAGCAACCTCAGTTACCAGATCCCTTTACATGGGAATTTTTCATAGCTGAATTCAAGAAAAAGTATGTTACTGAGGAGTACAAGTAAGAGAAGTTAAAGCAATTCCTCCATTTGAGACAGAGAGTTATGTCTGTGGCTGAGTATGAGAAAGAATTCAGTCACCTGTGCAAATATGCTCCTGATGAGATGTTAACTGATGCTTTTAAATGTAGACAGTTTGAAGATGGGTTGAATGATCGTATCCGAGAAAAGTTGATTGGGTCTACATCTTTGCAAGTGGTTAACTTCACTCAACTGGTTACAGCAGCCTTGCGAGTTGAAACGAATGAAATGGTAAAAAGGAAGAGAGAACAGAGAAGTAGTGGGTCCAAGGGTGGATCTATTTCAGGAAAAAGAGCTAGAGGAGCTCAAGGAAATCAGCCAGTTGTGTCTGGCTATAGTTTTGCAAAAAGGGACAGGAGACAAGAATCTTCTGCAATGTCTAAACAGGGAAAGCACGCTTCAGGGAATCAGAGTGGGGGGCAACCTCCAGTGTGTCCCCATTGTTTTAGGAAACATTGGGGTAGTTGCAGGAAATTGTCTGGGGCATGTTTCAAATGTGGTGGTACTGATCACTTCATGGCTAGTTGTCCATCGAAGAGGGAACAGGATGTGGGACAGCAGGGCAGTAGAGAAACTTTTAATGCACCATCTTCAGGTAGAGGCAGGGGAAGAGGACGTGGGGGATTGAGTTATCAGGGATCCCAGTCTAGGAACATTTTTGAATCAGTTGACAGGCCCATAGCTCCAGTTGTTCCTATTCGGGCTTATGTAATGAAAGCTAGAGAGGATCAGAGTGCTCCAGAAGTCATAGCTGGTACATTCTCTCTTTTTGATTCTGATATGCATGCACTTATTGATCCTGGTTTCACTCATTCTTATATTTGCACTGGGGATATGGGTAGAAATGAGTCTACTGTACATGAACTGGAATATGATATTTATGTAACCAACCCTTTGGGTCACAGTGTTGTTGTTAATAGAGTGCATAAACAGTGTCCTATTGTAATTCAAGAGAAAGAATTCCTTGCTGATCTTATTGAGTTACCATTTCGGGAGTTTGATATTATACTTGGTATGGATTGGCTGTCTAGACATCATGCAGTGATTGATTGTGAAGCTAAAACTGTAACTCTCATTGGTACTGATGGTGAAGAAACTTTAGTATAGGGCATGCGATCTGAACCCATAGCTAATGTAATATCAGCTATGCAAGCTAAGCGATTTTTGAGAAAAGGGTGTGAAGCTTTCTTAGCACTTGTGCTTTATTCAAGAATAGAAAATGTGAATCTTCAAGAGATTCCAGTGGTGAAAGAGTTTCCTGATGTGTTCCCTGAAGACTTACCTAGTCTTCCACCTGAAAGGGAAGTTGAATTGTCTATAGACCTTCTACCTGGTACAGCTCCTATTTCGAAGGCACCATACAGGATGGCTCCTTTGGAATTGAAAGAACTAAAAGCTCAGCTACAGGAGTTGCTTGATAAAGGCTTCATTAGGTCTAGTATGTCACCTTGGGATGCATCGGTTTTATTTGTGAAGAAAAAGGATGGGTCTATGAGGATGTGCATAGACTACAGAAAGTTAAACAGGGTAACAATCAAAAATAAGTATCCTTTACCAAGAATTGAAGATTTATTTGATCAGTTGAAGGGTGTTGGAGTGTTTTCGAAGATTGATTTGCGCTCGGGTTATTATCAACTTTGGGTTAAAGATGTAGATGTTTCCAAAACAGCCTTTAGAACCCGATATGGGCATTATGAGTTTCTGGTGATGCCTTTTGAGTTAACAAATGCACCGACTGCGTTTATGGATCTTATGAATAGGGTGTTTAGACCCTACTTGGATCAGTTTGTTGTTGTGTTCATAGATGACATTTTGGTGTATTCGAGGAATGAAGCTGAACATGCTGAGCATTTGAGAATTGTTTTATAGACTCTAAGGGAAAATCAGTTGTATGCTAAGCTGAGCAAATGTGATTTTTGGCTTAAGGAAATTTCTTTCCTTGGTCATGTAGTATCTTCTGAAGGCATTAGAGTGGATTTAGCTAAAATTGAGGCTATAGTGAAATGGAAGCTGCCTCGAAACGTGACAGAAGTGAGAAGTTTTCTGGGCTTAGCAGGTTATTACCGTCGCTTTGTGAAAAGCTTTTCAGTTATAGCCGCACCACTCACTAAACTTTTGAGAAAGGGTATAAAGTTTGAGTGGACTGATCGGTGTCAAGCAAGTTTTGATCAGTTGATGAAATTTTTGACAGAGGCTCCGGTTTTGACACAGCCAGTTACAGGAAAGGAGTATGCTACGTATAGTGATGCTTCTAGAGTTGGCTTGGGTTGTGTGTTAATGCAAGATGGCAAAGTAATTGCCTATGCATCTAGACAGTTGAAGCCACATGAACAAAATTATCCAACCCATGACCTAGAGTTAGCAGCAGTAGTGTTTGCCTTGAAAATTTGGCGACATTATTTGTATGGGGAAAAGTGCAGAATCTATACAGATCACAAGAGTCTCAAATATTTGCTCACTCAAAAGGAACTTAACTTGAGACAGCGAAGATGGTTAGAACTGTTTAAAGATTATGATTGTATAGTGGATTACCATCCATGCAAAGCTAATGTTGTAGTTGATGCCTTGAGCCGTAAGATGATGGCTACTATGATTGCACATCGCTGTAGATGGAAAATTGCTTATGATGGCGCTTTAATAGCACAGTTGAAGGCTAGACCTTGTTTGAGCCAAACAGTGATTGATGCACAGAAACATGATGAAAAGTTGCAACAGATTTTGAAGTCTTTATATGAAGGGACCCAGTCTGAGTACTCAGTGAAAGAAGATGGGGGTGTGTAATATCAAAATCGATTGTATGTTCCTGATGACAAAGAATTAAAGAGAACAGTATTGAATGAGGCTCACAATACAGTATTTACTATACACCCTGGTGGGAATAAGATGTACTAGGATTTGAAACAAAGTTATTGGTGGCCTGGCATGAAGAAAGACGTGGTAGCCTATTTTTCCAAATGTTTGACCTGTCAGCAGGTAAAAGCAGAGCACCAGTTACCCTCTGGTTTGTTGAACCCCATTCCGATTCCACAATGGAAATGGGAGGATATCACTATGGATTTTGTAACAGGATTGCCCCTTACACAGAAAAAGCATGATGCTGTTTGGGTTATAGTTGACAAGCTGACTAAATCAGCTCATTTCATACCAGTTCGGATGGACTACCCTATGGATAAGTTGGCAGACCTTTATGTAAATTAGATTGTTAGACTGCATGGCATTCCGATGTCAATAATCTCTGATCGAGATCCGAGATTCACATCAAGATTTTAGCAAAGTTTGCAACAAGCATTGGGAACTTGGCTTCGATACAGTACAACATTCCACCCTCAGACGGATGGGCAATCTGAATGGGTTATTCAGATTCTAGAGGATATGATGAGAGGGTGTGTTTTGGAGTTTGCAGGAAGTTGGGATAGGTATCTACCTTTAATGGAGTTCGCCTACAATAACAGTTATCAAAGGAGCATCGAGATGGCACCATATGAAGCCTTGTATGGCCGAAAATGTAGAACTCCTGTTTACTGGACTGAATTGTCTGAGCGCAAAGTTATTGGTCCTGATATTGTCAAAGACACAGAAGAAAAGGTACAAGTTATCAAGCAGAGATTGAAGGAAGCTAGTGATAGACAGAAGTCTTATGCTGATTTGACGAGAAGAGATATTGAATATCAAGTGGGTGACAAACTGTTTTTGAAAGTGTCCCCTTGGAGAAAAGTATTGAGATTTGGGAAAAAGGGTAAGCTGAGTCCGAGGTTTATAGGCCCATATGAAATCCTTCAAAGAGTTAGGCCAGTGGCATATAGATTGGCTCTCCCTATGGAACTAGCCAAACTTCATGATGTGTTTCATGTTTCTATGCTTCAAAGGTATCGATCAGATGAATCCCATATGATACCAGTTCAAGATGTACAAGTACTGCCAGATTTCACTTATGATGAAGAACCTATAGCAATTTTGGCTAGAGAAGTTAGATAGCTTAGAAATGAGCAAATTCCACTTGTTAAAGTACTCTGGCAACATCATGATTTACAAGAAGTTACTTGGGAGCCAGAAGCAGCTATGAGGGAACAACATCCTCACTTAGTCACAACAGGTATGAATTTCGGGGATGAAATTCTTAAGGGGGAGAGAATTGTAAGACCCTAACATGACCCTAATTTAATTTGCATATTTTTATGATTAAGTTAAGGGGATAAATTATCATGCTATTATGTTAATTGCATGAAAATAAAATAAAAGAATATGGTTTAATAGTATTTGAGGGTGTAATTGAAGTATAAAGGTGTTAATTGGGGTTAATTTGTAATTATGGTATATTAATGGCCAATTGTGAATAAAAGCATTTAATTCAAGGTTAATTTGAAAGAATGATTAAATTGATAGGTTGAATTAAGAAAAAGAGTTAGTGGAGGGGTCATTTTATAGCATGCATTAAGGTTTATGCCATTTGTTTGACATGCAAATTTTCAAGGGACTAAAGAGGGGATTGTTATGTTGGTATAAAAGGCTGGAGTTAGTGGAATGTGGAGGTGGTTGAGTGAAACTTTGAGATCGGCAATTGTGAGAGAAAAACCAGAAAAATTATCTTCTTCTTCCTTTTGATTTTCATTGAATGATCTCAAGCAATTTGATGATAATGTTGTGGGTTAAGCAAGAGTATAATGCAGTAAATTAAAGGTAATTAAACTCTTAATTTAACCCTCCATCATCTTCATCTTCATATTCTTTTCAAGTTAACTTAGAACAATGTAATTATGCTTGAAATATATGATTATGGTGATGGTATTTGTGAAGGAGAAGAGGAAGGAAGAAGGAGCAAGGGAAGGGATATTGCTAGAGGTTGAAGATATAGGTTTTGTCAGCCAAGGTATGGGAATTAGGCTGATCATATTGCATGTGGAAAATAGTTGCTGGAAATTGTTATGATTGACAGAAATTAAGATTGCATTTTACGGGTTTTTATCGAAGTGAATTTGGTGAACATTTTGTATCTTTACCGAGTCGTGAAGTCCTTCACGAGTCGTGAACTATTGTCCGACTCGTGAAGCTCTTCACGAGTCGTGCATCTGTTTCTGGGATCATTGGTTTTCACTCGTGAATTTTAGTTCGAGTCGTGAATTATAGACCGACTCATGAGCTCCTTCACGAGTCGTGATGTATAGACTTTCTTCTCCACTCGTGAACTCCTTCACGAGTCGTGAGATTTGCCTTATTTGCTTCACTCGTGAAGCTCTTCACTAGTTGAGCTCCCCTTCACGATTGAATGACCTGTCTAGAATGTTTTGCTCATAAGTTGAGCTATAGAATAGCAAATTGAATGATTCTTTTTGCATTGAAAAATAGACTTCCATGCCTATATATCATATGAAGAAACCTAAGCTTAAATTTGTCTTTAAGTACATGTAATCTAGGGTTGAATCCGGACTTGTTTTCTAGACTGTTCAATGTAACAGAAATTACAATTATGTGCAGAATGTTGCTACACTTGATAATATGATTTTAAATTGATTGAGATAGATAGTTGCTTATGTGATAGTAAAGTTATTTGGATAAGGCATGTAATATGACTATCAACGAAGGATTTATATGAGTACAGGTGCATTCAATTGTGTATATGAATAAAGACTTTTGGTGAAATATCTAACCTATACATGTAATTAGTCTTGTGCATGATGGTCATATGCAAAATTGATATATATATACACATGTAAATCCTATGACATGAAAGTGCACATATTGACATGTACCTATCCTATAAAATAGGGATTATAATAGTATGACCTTGGCATGTGTATGTGCCCATATGAAAACATGTTGATATGTTGTATAGCACATGACTTGAATGATGATAAAGGTATATATATGTGTTGGAAACATGCTCATAAGAATAAATCAACTATATGCGAATGTACCCACAGGTATGTACATTTATGATTATGTATATGAGTATATGAGCATGTAATTGCCTTATGAGATAGAAGATGAATTAGCATGACTATAAACATGTGAAATGCTTAATGAGAACATGATCAAGTATATGATATGATGATTATATGTCATGCCTATATGTTATGATGCAAATTGTACAGTCATACAGATTTGAATAAGCCAGATGTATAACTTGGCATGTGAAATGTGCATATATCTGATTATGCACCAGAGAATTCATAGTTATATAAGACTATGTATATGTGCACAACATTATACTATGAATACAATATTAATATGTGAATTGAACACGAATATAGTTCTGCCTGCGATAGAGATTTAGATGTGGATAGATAGGCGCCTATAAGGAAATTGCAGCTGCCATAGTTTGGCCCGATTGGGTCCATAGTATCTATATGATCCCGTTTGGATCATGATCAGCCCCGTTTGGGTTGATAGGCTACTTCGTTTGGGCATGCTTGACCGGTCCACAGTACAGTTTGGCCCCGTTTGGGTCTATATATTTGATATCTTCGGATATCCCTCTTTGATACCAATGTGTATCCATAGTTCCCGTTATCCACCGATAAAGCTAAGGCAGGCTAAACGTTAGTCATAGTAATGATCAAAATTAAACAGTTAAAGTGATTTGACTAAAGATTGATATTGTGGATTATAATGTTGTTTTACCACAGGAATTATGTTTCATTTAAATATGTTTACATGGGAAATTATTGTCTATATGAATTATGAATATGAGAATATTTGTTACTCTTTGGGTACAATGTTATGCACATGAGAATATGCTTTATGCTTTAAAGTATATGTTATTGTTGCCATGCTATGTTGGACATGTTGTTTATAGTATATGTATATATTGTATATGTATGTTTTGATGACCTATGTGAGTGGTCATCCATCTGTAGATATTCCCCACTAAGCTTTATAGCTTAGCACGGGTTATTTTATCCGTGTAGGTTCAAATAGCAAGTCTTTTGTTGAGGGACGTTCTCTGCATCAGGAAGGGCCAACCATCGACTTATAACCTTGATGTAGGATATTTTGTAATACAATTATCATATGTTTTGTATATGGGCCAGTTATCTTATGATATGTATAAAACCTATGTGGAATATTGTCACTCATTAGTAGTAAAGCTAAGACAGATGTGTGTACATGTGATATGCATAAAGTAATCTTCATATAGTTTAGTATGCATGATAATAGGTATAAAAAGGAATAACATGAATAGACTTGTAGCACGAATATAAGCATATGAAATCATATGGCATGATTAATGGCTAAATGATGATTAAATGATCATGTAGTATAAGCATGATTAATAGTATTCATGATACATGTTTAATGGGGTATTTGCATAGGGGGTGCTGCACTCAGACCCAAATTTTAAACCTAACCCCAATCTCAATCTTAGTTGCCCAATCATGGATCTTCGAATGAGGCAATCATCTGACCTTATAAACCACCTAAAAGAATTATAATGGCTGTACAATTCAAATGTTAGGAATGATGCATGATGACAATACATGAACATGATATATATATTATGCATGAATGTATAAATGTCGTTAGGCATCAATCACAACTACACATAAGCAAGATATAGGCTTCTAACCTTATTAATCCCACACATGAGGTTGTACAGTCTCTTTCCTCTATGGGTTTAGCCTATGAGTAAATAGGGAACCTAATAGGTGTGTACACCGTAAAGTGGAAAACTAGGAGCATAACCTCTCTTAATTGAAAGCACAAATGTATAGTTTTTTAGCCATTTTATATTTAAATAATTCAAATAAATTGAGTTGGGACCACTAAGGCATGACAATCATTGATTAGTACCCTTATAATTTATTTGACTTTATTCAATACATAAGGGCTCACATAGCAAGCAAAAGTTGTTATGGTCATACAATTGTGGTGAAGTAGTTATTGTCTTTACTTGACATTGTAGTCAAGTGGTGAAACCTTTCGGGCTTCCCAAGCATGATCTTTACCAATAGGTCTAGCATGCATTGACGGAAGAATACAAATAACTAACATGCAATTATAACGTGTTAAATGGATTCAAGTCATCATGGTAGTAATGACATTACAAAAATTGTGAAAAAATGAATTAAATAACATAAAATCATAATTCATGGCATCATAAAGTAATGAATAAATCCAATCTAAATATGTGATTATGGCATGAATTTAAGAGAGAGAGACTAAAATCTAGAATATTACCATTAGGAATTTAGTTAAGTAACTTTGGAAACCATATCCTCGAACTCTCATCCTTGATTCTCAATTCCCACATTTGATGAAAAATGTGTTTTTATTTTTGGGTGAAAGAATTTTACTTAGAGCAAAATCTTTCAAGAATAGAGAATCGTATTCCTCTCTCTGAAAAGTATTCTCTCTTTTTCAATGAAAATCCCATTTTGAAAGACCCTAAATTTTGATTAAATACTTAAAGAAGAATTAGAGATTGGTTCTAACTCTAATTCCTCCAAATTTGGGAGTTAAAATCCTTGAAATCCATATGGGATCAAATTTGATCCATATCCACAATTTTAAATGCTAGAAAATTTGGGAAAATTAGTCATTGACTGATAGAGACCCATCACACAATTGATTTAAAAATTCAAAAAAATACCTTTGAATCTGACCTAGACTTTTATGGCCATGACTCAGTGATAGGAGATCATCAATCATTGAGCCATCGATAGTCTTGGACAGTTTAGACAAGCCATCTGCTAAGAGATAGTATTGAAAAAAATGAACATAAATGGATATCCCTCTATAATACATGGTGGTCTATCACAAACATGGACCATAACTCGGGATTTTTTTTATAATTCCTTTCAAAACCAAAAAAACCAAAGTTGAACCCACCAAAATATTTTATAGAAATCTACAATGAAACTTGAGATTCAAGCTTTTTGTCAGAAATATGAATGGTTTCTTATCATCAAGTAACCCTGATATGGGCTATCTCACATCACGGTGTCTACACTCTTTCCTCATATGCTTTAATGAGTTGATCATTATGATGCATGTCGAGCTATATGCGCATCTCGGTTTGCTCTTAAAGGAATATTTTTAGGATCCGACACTGGATGAGCCTCATAAAACTCATAAATTGGCAACTTCACAATAGAAAATGGTTTAACCCGATCTTATTGTTCATGGTCAACATACGAAGGTGGCATCTGAGTGGGCTCAAAAGGTAGGTCTCATAGAGTTGCTGCCCAACACAATGTTGGAAAAGTGAGTTTAACTTTGATGCCTAAATAGAGGTTGGTGTTTAGGACATCACTCTTACTTGCACCCCAGTTAGGTGTTGCATATAATTAATTTTTATTTTTAATCCATTGCCTTCTTTTTCACACGATACATTGTAAAAAATAAATATATCAACTAAATAAAAGTGATAAAAAATAAAATAATTAATTAACTACTTAAACTATTACAAAAGCAAATCATCCAAAACGAAAATAAAATGACATGCATAAATTGGACAATTTATTTATATGTGGGAAGATTGGTTTCTTCATACATATTTTACAAAATGGTTTTTCTCATTTTGTGTCTTTCGGGTAAAAAATTGGACATTGGTCTATTTTTATTGAAAAAACCCAATTTGTTAGATAGAGATGATTTTGAATGAATTTTTTGAATTAACGTGCCAAAAAAATACTTTTTTACTCATTATTACATCCCCAAAAAGTTAATTACATCTAAAATAAATAATAAAGTGTAAAAAGTAAATAAATGAAATAAACCAATAAATAAATCTTAACCAAAGTGTAATAAAATAAAAATAATAAAAGGAAAGAATAAAAACCATTTGAAAGATGACCTCTAAATCATGCTAATCTCCAAAAATAAACTCCACAAGATATAGGAAATAATTCCTCAAAGAAGCACATATAAAAAAAATAATTTGCACATTAAAAACATAGTAAATCAAATAATAAAATTTAAATCACAAAAAAATGCATTCTAGAACAAATATTAAATGGACAAAAAGTATAATATTCCATAACAAAAATGAAATTAACATTAAAAATGGATAAACATGCAAATAAACCCTACATGCAAAATAACACATAGAAAAGACCTAAAATATTAAAGAAAAAGGGGATAAAAAATCGAAGAGGGTTGGGATGAAAGGAAGGTACTGAGATGTCTTGTCGATCGCTATGACTGACAATCATCTGTCATACCTTATTTCCATCTGTCACTCAAAACTCAAATATAATGCAGGAATTCAAAGCCAAAAACTAAAGGAAATTTACTTAAACATAAATATGTATAATTAATTCCTAAAATATGCCAAATCTAATTATAACACTGAAATATGGTCTAAATCATGCCATACTATTAAATACAGCACAAGTACAACAATTAAACTAAAACACTCATCATGTATTAATGAAAAAAATAAAACACTAAATATGCCATTATATTATGTTAAATAGATCTAGATTTCTCATGGCAATAATGGCATTGCAAAAATTAAAGAATATAATGAATGGCATAAAAAATAATATCATGACATCATAACCAACAAATAAATTAATTTAACATAGGATTATGGTATGAAATAATAGAGAGAGGTTGAAGCCTAGAATATTACCCTCAGGAACTTAGTTATGTAACTTTAGCAACTTTAATCCGATCCTCAATCGTCAATTCCCATGTTTAATAAAATTATAAGTATGAGTTTTTGTGTGAAATAATGTTATTTAAAGCTGTACAATTTCCAAAAATAGAGAATTAAGTTTCCCCTTTTTAAAAATCTATTCTCTCTTCTTTTAAGAGTGACAATCTTATTTTGAAATCCAAATTTGGGTTTAAATACTCAAGGAAAAGTTTAAGATTAATTCCAACTCCAATCCCTTTGAATTTGGAAGTTAAAATACTTAAAATTTGCATATGATATGATCTCCTAGGACTTAATCCTTATCCCTAAAATTTAAAAATTAGAAAATATGGAAAAATCTAATAAATGGCCATCACTTAAATGAGCTTTCAAAAACCATAAATATGTCCTTGCATCTAACCTGGACATTTACGATCGTGACTCAGTGGTGGTTGGCTGCTTATCACCGAGCTAAGGGTAGTCCTGGATGGTCAGGATAGGCCATCTACTAGGAGATGCTGCTGAAGGAAACAACCACAGATGGCCATAGTTCTTTTCAAAGCTTATGAAAAGTAAGGTTGAACCTACCAAAATATTTTATAAAAATATGGAAACCCAAGACTAAACTCAAGATTCATGCTTTTTATCAGAAATATGAGTAATTGCTCATCATTAGGTAACCCTGATTTAGGCTGGCTCGGGTCACGATGTCTAAGGTTATCCCCAATTTTGGGCAAACTTATGCATTAGTGCCTAAGTGAGCCAATATTTAGAGTGAAAGGATAAAAGATGCATACTTAAGTTAGTAAATCTCAAGTTAACTTGATTAAAACACAAACCATTTGAGGTTGTGAGTCTTTGTTTGTAATAAACATGTACCATTTGAGGTAGTGAATCTCTAGTCGGGTAGTTATCATCAGCTTATCGATGTGTTAACCCTTGGTAGACTATCTAATTTATGCTAGCTTTTCTGCATATAGAACTAAGAAAGACCGTTGATTGGTTGATGCCATCTATCGGCATGACTAACCGTTCAATATAGTATGGCAGTTGCCATTTGTCAACATGACTAACCTTATTGCGATGGTTCATGCCATCTATTAGCATGTCTAAACTCTTTTTGAGTCAATATCCATGTTGGAAAATTTTTAGCACAATAACTTGGCACCATAAGGTGTGTTAGCCTTGTAGTCAATGTCCTCGCTAAAAAGCTCCTGGCATGATAACTTGGTACCATAAGGTTCCTGGCATAATAACATAGCACCATAAGGTATATTAACCGTCACTTTTTCACCCATGTCGAGTTCACAGTGAATGTACTTCACAAATTGCTTTCCATCCACCCATGTCGAGTTCACAATAAGTGTACTTCATAACTTGCTATCCATCCTCCCATGTCATGTTCATAGTGAGTGTACTTCCCTTACTATATCATCCATAAAATTTCTCTAGAGACACTACATCATAATTTTTCCCTTGTCATTGGAAGTTAAAACAATCTTTCGGACCATGCCTCTTTCAGTGTGTTTTAGTTTTATACTATGATCTTGACCTTCAATGTGCTTTAGTTTTTTAGCATGATCTTGACCAGATTATGTACACTTTATTATGATTATGTCTAATATAAGGAAATCCACCATCATCAAGGTCGTGTGTATGATGGTTATTTATGAATGGTGCATCTTAAGAGGGCTTTGGTACTTGTGAAAATGGTTTATCATTAGTGCATTATTCATTTTATTTGAGTGATTTAGCTTGGAAGACTTATTATCTTTTAGTCATTCTTGCTCTATTTTGGTCAATTTTAGTTAATTTATTATTATTTTTTCTTTTCTCATTATCATTTTCTGTCGTTTGTACTTTTATATTTCATTCATTGTCATTCTTTGGTCATTTTTTGTCATTTTAATTTATTTATTTTATTATTTTCCTTAGTCTTGGATCAAATAATATAAATATAAATGGAAGAATAATCATAAAGGTAAAAATAGACATAAATGTAAATACAAATCATGAATTTTGTTATACACATAAAAATCAAAATGTTTTCTCTATGAATACAATATATGACTATTGAGATGGGCTTGGTCCTCTAAAATATACTGATTTGGATGGTGCTCGGAAAGGTAATGGCCTAAAAGGTCTAGGTAGTGTTATAGGCTACAATGGCAGTGTTTCTGGCTGTTTATGTGGCAACCAAAATTTAAACTTGAATCTTGATAATGCAAAGGATAATGGTTGTAAGATCTGTACGATCACCTTACTAAGATGATAAGTGCTATCCTCTAGGTTCAAAATTGACCATGGATGCTACTCCAAATATCTCCTGATTGTCACTTAAGTTCTTGATGTAGGCCGTTAATACCTCATTAGTCCTAATCACAACCTCTTTTGCTTTGAAAACCTCCCCCTTAATATGACTTATCTGCTGTCTAATACGGGTAAGAAAGTCATCTCCCTCTTATAGAGTCCCATCAAATCTCTATCCTATTACTTTTAAGGCTGCCAATATCCCCTACACAATAGTTTGATGCTAAGTCTGCATGGTCTGGAAAAGAGCGAGGATATACTATATGCTTTGCTACTGAATAGCATACATAAATGCCTCTATATTGGCTAATCTCCTAGAAAAATCATCTAATGGTGGCCCTGTAGTAGTTAGCTTGAGTTGAGGTTATGGTGGAGCCCTGGAGGCGGATTCACCTAGGTCAAAATATGGCATGTACCACTAAAATACCCTAGAGGGTAGGGGTTATGATCATGCGGGAGACCTTGCCTACAGAGGTACTGGTGATGGAGGTAAGCCACCAAGTAGCACATCCAAGTCTACACTGATGTCTATCTCCATCTCCATATCCATGTCTACCCTCCGTGGCTTATGAGGCTTATCCTATGGAGGCTTCTATGGTTGTTCTGCCTAGGCCTGAGGTACCTAGTCCTGATCCATATCGTCTAGTGCCTTTGGTAACACCGATGCTAACCTATAAGTTACCCTAGTCTCTAGGATAGTTAACAACCTGTACTACCCAACACAGCCTCCCACCACCTCAATCATCCTCATATTATAGATCATAGGGAGGTTAATAAAAACTCATCCTCAAACAGTTGTCCAGATGTCCCCTCGTCTTCCCCTAGATGTAACATTAGAGGAGTCAACTCCTTTTATGTGTAGATTTGAGTTATGGGCTATATAGCTAACTTGATCATAGTGACCACTATCTCATGGCTCATATCCACCCATTTATGCCTATGTATGGCTTATAAGAAAAAAATGTCAACCATGTTGATTAACCCAAGACTGCCAGTGCAACAAAGATATGAAGTGGTAAGCACTATTTGTTCGTGCCTGTATGTTTGTATGGCCAGCAATGTGATTTTGGCCATATTTGAATGGTATACAGTGATAAAAGTGCAATCTCATCCTAGTACTATAGCTCAACTCCTTTCTTTGGAACTAAGACCCCCTTTCTGATAGGTAAAACATATGGCCTTGGTGAATCAGCATCGGCTGATATTGTATTTGTACCCCCTAACTTTGAAGGTGATGACACCCTTCTATATATCTAGCCATCGAAACCCTTTGTAGTATAAAGTCACTAGAAACTCCCTGACCACCTCCAGGTATGTGAGGAATGAGGCCACGAATAATGCAGTCCACCTTATGGCTACTAATAACTTATTTATCTTGCCCAACATTCCTATACTCTCTAAGAACTGTCAGGATATGAACCTGTTAGCCTAGTACTAGACTTGGGACAACACCTCATACCCTTATGCCTCCTCTATTTTCATCCACTCCCAAGTCGGTGGAGCGAAAGTGGCAAATGGCTTATCATATGGGGCATCTATAAACAATAGGTCAAAATTAGTTCTATTGAAATAACTTGAAATGCAAGTAATTATATCAATTGAATTGTGAAAATTTTGATAACATACCAACTTATACAAGAGCTAGCCTCCCTACATAAAAATGCATGCTAAGCGCAATAAACACATTATAAATATCCTAAACCCATCAATGGGTGTTCTAGCAATCATACAAACAAACCAAGTTTAACATCTATAAATATTTTACAAAAAATTTAATGAAATTTCGGCAACATTTGCACTAGAAATGTGCCTATCTCCTACATGAAAATATAGTTTTAAATGGTAACAAGTAACATATGCTGAATGGTCGAAAATTAATTTAGTTCATGATTTATTTTCCACCATGTCTAAAAAGTAGTAACTAAAAAACCTACTTCATTGTTGTAATTTTAATTATTTTTCTAATAATTGTCTTTACGAAAGTGAAGATTAAGCAAATATTAATTAACAATAAAGCACATCTCCCAAGAAAATAACAATCTAAATTTAGACAATAATATTTTAAATTATACACATAAAACAAAGTGAAATAGCTACATAACTAATTTAATTGTCTACAGTAGGCCTAAATATGGTAATGCAGGTAATTCAAAAAGAAATGTATTAGGCCAATCATCAGTTCAACAGTCCAATCAAGCACATTTTCATTTTTTATTTTTATTATTTATTGCAATTCACCTACTAAAACTAAAAGAGTAGTTTGCTTCTTTATTTTTTTTTATTTTTTAAGCATGTTATTGTAAATAACAAAAATAAAGGGAAAGAAAACAATGAGGGCACATAAGTCTTCAAACAAAACAAATTCACAAGTGCACAAAAAATGAACATATGACAGATCCAATAGGCTAAGTAAATAAAAAAGAAAAATAAGAGGCATATTTAATTAAAAAGATAAAAATAAAAAAGATAAAAAAGCAATAAATAAAAAAGACACAAAATTAAAAAAACATCTTGGAATCTAAAATGGGTGTTTTAAAAACTGCAATGAAACTATAAATAAAAGTGACCTCGAGGTATGTGCTGACTTGTAGTGAATTTTAACGTAAATGGATTGAAAAATGATAAAAAAATAAAGGATAAAAGCTTGAAAAATAGAAAGGTGAAACTCAAAAATCACAACAAGGGTGATTTGAATAGGAGAGAGGAAGAAAAAGAAGAATGCCCTCTTTTTTTAAAAAAATTTATATGAAAAACAAGTTGGCTTCTATCACAACAGGCAATGGGTATTACTAATGTCCCATCGTTTAACCTGAATTTTAAAGTTTGAAATATTTTTTTAACCATAATTCAACAAAAAAGACTCTCTAGTTTGCCCTATTAACACTTTTATCCCTAAAAATTAATTAAATCGAACTTTGTGAGGCTTAATTTACCATATACACAAATTATTTAAAATTTAAGCATTACATTTATTATTATTATTATTATGATTTATTATGATTTTTATTTATTTATTATTATATATATTCTTTTTTATGTTTTGATACTCTTTGAATTTTTACAACCTAGATGAACTTACACATTTCAACAAATGCTCCATATTGCCTGCAAAAATAATTACGAAATGGATATAAGAGATGTACATGTGCTATGTATGACCCAGGTAAAAATAAGAGAGAATTCATTTAAGTGATCTAGGCCATGAGTTCCTTCAAAGAGATGGCCATCTATCGAGGCCTTCCTATAAATAGGCTTGATTTTTTCCTTGACATTTATACCTTGACTCTCTATATTCCCAATTAACCTTCCTTTCCAGGTATTTCTTTCTCCTTTTTCTTTTTTCTTTTATTTCCATTTCATTTGTAGTCATTTTATTTTATTATTTCTATTTTCTATATCTAAACTACCTAAATATTCCCACCATGTCGAATTCCACTAAACATAAATTGCAGCAGTTATTATATAACACTAAAATTCAAGAAAACCCTATTTTGGCCCCATATGTTGACTTGATATTTCAGAGGCAAGTGTGACTTAATACTAAACTTATTCTAACTACGGCTTGACATTGGGATTTGAGATTCCACATTTTCTAATTCACATACTGGGATCTATATCTCCTGGCGAGGAATTTATTGGTATCCTTAGCTTAAGATTCCCTTTAGGTACTCTCCTTTATGTACCTTATGGTGTGCTTAACTATCCATGACAGATAGAATAGGCATTGGGAATTCTTCCCTTGACCATCATTGGGCTAGTATCAATAGGATAACCTTTTTCTCTAGATGTTTTGATTGGCACTTAGGATATTTTTGTGACATTCATGCATATCAGACCGGAATCATCCTATTATGTAGCTTTGCTCAGTACCTAACTATGACTTTAAATGGTTCCATTTAAGATTACGAATTGTTGAGCATTATAGAGGGTTTATGTAATAGGCTAACCCCATTTCCATTGATTTTGGTAGAGTTTATTCTTAGCTTAGATGTTATTTTTGCTGATCGTACTTCTTATCACACTGGTAGGACCTTGTTACTTTAAGTACGTCATTATTTTAAGATAATGGACCCTGTGTGGGTTTTCACACTAGGTCTCATTGGAAAATAAGATAATGATCCCTAAGGCATCATATACCCAGATACATGACTTCTACTTACCTCATGAGGGGGATATTTGGATGGCTACCGTGGCAGATGGTGACATCAGCTTTCGATGCCTATGGTAGCCCATATATTCTATAACTAAAGATGGACCACCTAAATCCATTCTTTTGTGTAGGTTGTATCAAGCCACTTTCTGCATTTTTGCCCATTGTACTTGCCAATTTGGGGAGTGCTAGGACAATGTTAGATTCCCCTTGGGTTTTCGTGGTGGCATTCTCTGCAGTGGATTCATGTTAGGTTATCAATAACTTTGGGCTTTACTTCCTCTAAAGACTAGCAGACCAAAGATTAGTGCTTATAATTCACTATTACTATTGAATACAAGAGATGGGTCATTAGGCCAATGGTTGATAATAGGACACATCAGCTGAGATATCTAGAGGGGAAGAGTAGCTAAGTATAAATAGTAGATTAGATACAACAAAGACTATGTTTTTGCTTTTATTGGAACTTTGAAATGCAAAAGAACAACTTTGAATATATTAATAATAATTTGAATATAGATTTTACATTTTTATCTGATTTCATTATACATGATCAATATTTAACATAAAGCTTAAAAATACAAGTTATCTAATCTTAGAATGAAATCTTATAAGCATCAGAACTCCTATCATCAATAAGCCCTCTTGGATTTTCTTGATTGACTATTTTCTCTTAGCCCCTAATTTTTTCCCAAGATGCCTCTTTTTATTTTTAACTTGATAGGGTATCCAATTTTAGCAAGGCTGCTATTTTTCCTAATTTTTAACTTGCGAAGCTTTTATTCTCTTCTTTTTCTCTTAAGTCTAGCCATGGAACTTCTATAGTCTATCAATGTTGACCTACTATTTGAAATCCTTGCATCACTATAAATCAACATAGCTGGTCCTTTAAACAATAACTTCTCATCACACAAAGGTCCTTTTTGGGTGGGTATAAACTTGCCTCTGATGTCAAGATTTAATAATCTCGTCTGCTTGAACACCAAATCCCCTTCCCTCAAAGGATGCTTCCTAACCTTCATCTCAAATGAATAGGCTAGCATTTTTTGATAAATTTGATTGTCATAATAAGCTCACATTCTATCCCCATCTAGCAGGTTAACTTAGAGCAGACTTTTTTATGCCCATTCCATTTTAGCCAATTCAACTTCTAAAACTACCATTAAAGACTAATGTTTGATATCCACGGGTGACATGAATTTTATCCTATAGACCAGAAAATAATGGAGTAGCTCCTAGCAAAGTCCTAACAGTAGTCCTATAACCTTACAATGTAAAAGGTAGCTTCGTATCCTAGTCCTTGTAAGTCCAAACCTTCTTAGCTAAAATCCTTTTAACATTTTTGTTAGCTGCTTTGACTGCCCTATTCACCTAAGGTCGATAAAGTGAAGACTTATGATGCTGAATATCATACTTTTTTAGTATTTGGTTTGTTTTAACCTGAAAGTGTGACCCATTATTTGACACTATATGGTAAGGAAGTCTATATTTTAATATCAAATTATTCTCAATAAACCTAGCCATTTCTCTTGCAACAAACTTCTTAAAGGATTATAACTTTATTCATTTTGAGAAGTAGTCAATGGCAACCATAATAAATCTGTGTCTATTAAAAGCTATCAGATGAATCATTCCTCTGATTTCTAAACCCTATGAAGCAAATGGCCAAGGTAATTTAAGATTACCTAACTCTAAAATTGATAGATGTCTCAAGTTCGAGTATTGTTTGCACAACTAACATTCCTTAACATACATAGAACAATCTATGTCCATCATAAGCCAAAAGAACCCTTGGTATATAATCTTCTTTGCCAAAGCTAAATCATTCATATGAGCTCCACATATACCAGCATGTATGTCCTCTATGACCTTCTTAGCTTCATTTTCATTTAAGCACTTTTTAGTGGCTTCCACTGGGAACAATTAATTTTTTAAGTAGTTTTGAATATCCTAATATCAAGCTTCCTATCATCTGACTCAATATCCATAACTTGCTTAGCTTTGAAATACTGTTTATCAAAACTGAAGATTAAAATAGGTTTCATGCTCACCCCTTTGGGTTATCCTATATTGACACCAAAGTAGCTAAAGCATTGGTGAGCTGATTCACATCTATAGTCATGTATCTAAAAGTGCAAACCTCAAACTAACTACTCAAAGCCTTTAGACAATCGATGTAATATAACAATTGTTCTTCTTTTACTGACCATTTTCCTCGCACTTGGTAGACTACTAAAGATGCATCTCTAAAAACTTACATGATTTTTACCCCTATAGTTAGTAAACATTTTAATCTAAAAATGCATGCTTTATACTTAGCTTCATTATTTGTAGCTTTATAGCTCAACTTCTTAGCTAAGAGCAGTTTCTTACCTTTAAAGGTCACAAAAATAATTCCTACTCTAGTGCCCCCTATTGTTCATAGCTCCATCAAAATACATCTACCAACCCTGCACCATTATAGTTGCAATGTCCTCATTAGGAAACTCATATACAACTTCACCCCTTTCTAGTGGTTGATCAGCTAGGAACTCTATAATAGCTCACCCCTTAATGGTTTTCGCAATGATATACATAATATTAAACTCTTGCAATAGTAATAAACATCTACCCATCTTTCTTAAGAGTGAGGGTGCTTCTTGAAGGTAACTAAGAGGAATCTATTTAGCCACTACTTGCACTCTTTAGGAATGGAAATAATGCCTTAACTTTTTTGAGGCCCAGATGACTACCAAGAAAATCTTTTCAACCTTCATATACTTAGCCTTCTATGGCAAGAATTTTTTACTGAGGTAGTAGACTATATATTATATCCCAAATCCATCTTCATAGGCCATCATAGCTCCTATTAAGCTATCATCTATGGCTAAGTATAAAACAAAGGTTAAACTTATTATGGTGGTCTCAGCATTAGTGGATGCAAAAGGAATTCCCTGATCGTATTGAATACAATATGATAGTCCTCATTCAAAACCACTTATTAGTCTTTCCTAAGCAACTTAAAGATTGGCTCAAAAATTAAAGTCAATTTGGCTATAAATCTACTGATGTGCTGATGTATACCTTGAAATCCTCTAAATTTCTTCTCTTTTTTATGGAATATACATCTCCTTAATAGCTTTGACCTTATATGGATTAATCTCTATTCCTTTTTGGTTTACCATATGCCTTAATAGCTTACCTGAGGTGACCCTGAGTATGCACTTCTTTGGGTTGAGGAAACGGTTATACTTATTAATCCTTTAAAAGAACTTTTCCAATGCGTCAAAGTGGGCTTCTCGGGTTGTAAAATTCACCTCCTTATAGATCAAATCATCTAAGATCCTAGTGCTTATCCTTTGATAGGTGGCACTTGTATTCTTAAGTTTAAATGGCATAACCCAATAGGCATAAGTACCCCATTCAGTGATGAAGACTATCGTACTCTTATCCATAATTTTGTTTAAAGTCTAATTGTACCTGGCATGCCTATCCATAAAATTATACATAGCATAGGCTACAACACTATCTACTAGCACATCTATATGGGGTAGTGGGAGGCTTTGTTCAAATCCTTATACTCCACATAAAGTCTAAACCTTCCATCATTTTAGGCCATGGGGACTACATTGGGTAACCAGGTTAGATACTGAATTTGTACCTATGATTGAGACTACCTTAGTAAATCCCAAATAAAAATATGAGCGTGAATCTTATTTAATTGCTTAATTATCTAGCTTTGTTTAATCTCCTTTGCTGTAGGCCTAGCAATTAAAGTTGGCTACTTTTTAACTTCCAGTATCACCTTTCCACTCCTGGTGACTACCTTTACCCTCTTATCTACCTTCTCTTCTTCTTATCCTCACTCTTACTCCTAGAGCTCCACACATCAACTGGCTCTATTAGTCCCTCATCTTCACTTTTACTGGTGGAATCCCAGTAATCAATCATAGAAACTGGCTAGTTTTCATCAACTTATTTTGTTACTTTAGAGGTTGAATGAGTAATAACCACCTACTCATTCCCAAATAGGTCATTTATAATGTTCCATTTTGGTAGGTTGGACCCAATCATGAACACATGAGGTGGTATGGCATTATACACTTATTTTTTCTTCTTCTCTCTTTTCTCAAGATATGAAATCTATTTGATATTGATTAGATCCTGAATCTTGTTCAATAACATACAGTAATAATCTGTGAGGTGCCTTCTATGCTGATGATAGGCACAATACTAATCTACTCTATAATCAAGCATCCCTTAGTTCCTCGTGGGTTTTGGTGGTATCGATTCCCTTTTTTTAACAGTCGATCTAACACCTGGGATAAAGATCTCCTTAAGTTCAAATAGTATCTTTGGTTGGCTTCTGTGGTAAACCTATTACCACTAAAGTTCCTCCTAGCACATCCATTATTATCCCTTTTGGCAAAATACTCACCCTCTCTTCTTTAATAATTTCCTTTAATGACTCCCAATCTTTTACCCATTTCATTTTCAGACCATCCCTCAAATAGGGACTTATTATCCTAATAAAAAGCTTTATTTTGTCAACAATATTAGGTTTTTTCTTCATTTCCATAACTTTGTTACTCCACCTTTTTAGGTACTCATGGACAGATTCATCATGTTTCTGCTGAAGCAACTTAAGGTTTTTAAAGTGACCTCCATTCTAGTGCTGCAATCATATTGTTTTAGGAATTCTTTTGTCAATAAGTCCCAATCTTATTTGGTGTGCCTGCCCAACCTATATTACCAATTTGTCATCGAGCCAACTAAAATTAAGTAAAAGTAATCCACCTTTTATTTCTTAGTCAATGTGGTCCCCTTTATAATCAAAATGTATTGCTTAATACGTGCACAGGGGTCTAAAGTACCCTCAAATTTAGGTAGGTCTGGCATTTTTATCCTATAAGGCTCACTTTAAATGCCTTTCTCCTATTATCGCACATGCCATATGGATAATAACTATAACTTGTTTACCTATCCTTTGCATCCATCAAGGAGGAATATACCCTATTTGCATATTATAAAATCATGCATAAATTCCATGATCGAAATCAAATATTTTGTATCTTACAAAATTTAGGTTTTTCAAATCAATATTACATTACATCATCTTTCAATATAAAATGCCATATAAAAAGACAAAAGCAAAAATATAGGATTCATGTTTTTTACCTTTCCTAAGTCTTATGTTGGCCTTCTTGATGCAGATCACATCTCTATCGAAGAGTCTTAACTTAGGTACCTACATGGATAAACACCCATGCTAAGCTATAAAGCTTAGTAGGGAGCAGTTAGTTTTGAACAACCAAACACAATGGTCATTCCTAAGCATAGAAGCATCAACAAGATATATTAATAATACATTTACATTAACTACAAAGGCAATTTCATGTATTAAAAGAAAGAACAATGCTATGATAATATTTCATTACATGTTCAATCATATAATACATTGTTTATTAGAATACAATTTATCTCATTATCATTTCTTGTGATTGCCTACTTAAGTTCTATGGCTATGGATATTGGATGTGGTGGATACCCATAGGTATTAAACATATAAATACCCATAGGTATTTTATCTTATGGATACCTAAAGCTTAGACCTAAAAGGATTCAAGACCGTGGTTCCAAATAGGAATAAAGTATGGACCCAAATGGAGTTAAAACTATTACAGATACAACTGTACCCTTTAGGCATGCCTATCTATCTACAAACAAGTTCTATATGCAGGCATTGAATCATCTTTCACATTATTTCATTGACCATATTCAATTCATCATAGTGTACATATATGCTTATGTAAGTATACTCTTATTGTATGAAAATCTATATACGTATGTATCACTTACTTGAAAGATCTTTAATAATATGTGTGTGCGTGTGCCCTCTTTTGTCTTCTTATATTCTAGTTACATTAGTATACATAAGATTTACAAGTGGATCTAACCATGGCATAAACTAACTCATGTGCATGTGTTTACTCATCTTTAAGTTCATTTCATAACAATATCTCAATATTCCTCTTAGAGAGTATGCCCTAGAGCCCATGTAAAAGGAATGTATTTCATATGTATGAATTCATATTCTTAATAAAAGCCATCATTCATTTATTAATGCTATGTTTAAATAGATGAGTTTGTAAATCTTAAATTAATAAATGAAGTCCTTGATATTATAAACACAGTGAAAAGGCAATCATGAAAGTGTTTATGATATGAGATGTCTATTGCACGAAAATGTGTTAATATCTAAATATCCCTAGTGATAGAATTAACAAGACAGGACTTTGTCAATTTGGATAGACTAACACATTTTATGCTTCTTGAATGGTTCAAGTAGTGGTTCTCATGACTATGATTATGAAAGATAATCAAAGCTAACATATGGATGCTTGTTAGAAGAACAAGTTCATTGGAGACTTACAAAGAGAATCCTCACATGGATATTAAATCTATATTAGTGAAGAATCTCTTCATAGTGGTTGTGCAAGCATCCTTAGACTTGAGATCACCAAAGTTATCTTAAGTAGCAAGTGGTATACTTTGACTCCATAACTGATTACTTCCAACTGGGGGTGAACATTAGGAGGTTTGGTATATCATGACCTACTTAAAGATAGTTGAGTGATTGACAAAGGATTCACCATCCTAGATTTATTAAGGGAAGTTATCTCGCATGATTTTATAATTGCCTTGTTCAGAGAATCTCTGGCCAGAGTAATATGCCAAGATGGATAGGGATCCATGAAGGGCATTTTGGGAACAATGGTTAAATTAATAGATCATACATAATTAGATTTATATGAGTTGACAGAAATCCATACTCAGAATCTAATTGAGATAAGAGTGGTGAAAGGAGTAATTGCATGATAACTATTTCTATGGAAGGGTATAGTTAAACCACTTGACTTTTCTGACATTTGGGTAGTCATGATGCCTAGCTAGAGGCCGCTCATGACTTGTATAATAGTGTATCATAAATATCAATAGGGATTGATAAAATTATTTAAATTAGTTTGAATCATGTGAGTTTTGAATAAAACTCATAATTACATATTATATTCCCAATATGGATAGGAACCCAATAGGTCACATACATATAGTGTAAAGGATAAAATGATAAAATGACAAGGATAATAATATTTGATATTATTGGATAAGACAAATGAATAAGAGAATAATTAATTAAAGAGTTTAATTAATTATGATCAAGTAGAATTGTTCGCAGAACTTTTTAAAAATGTTAGGTAAAATGGATCTAATTCAAATATTGTATCTAATAATTAATTATTATTATTATTATTGGACTATAAGTGTTATAGGACTGATATAATAATTAATAGATCCATTGGAGAAATTATAAAGGCCCAAATAATTGATTTTGGTGCAGAAACCCTCCAGAGGAAGGGTTTCATGCCAACTTCAGATAAAAGGCCTTAGAGGCCTAATTCTTGAACCAAAACAAATTAAATATATTTTATACATGTTATGGAGCCTACATATTTTATTTGGATGGATTTGGGTGATTAAATTCAAGTGTATACATAAAAGGGCCTAGTTTATGGGTTTTGTGCAAAGTCCTTTATGAATGAACTTAAATTTGATTTAATTGAGCCCAAATAAATTATTAATAATTCCAGAAGCTCATTTAGTATTTCTCCAGAAATTTTAAAAAGCCCAATCCCATTATGAATTTTGATTTTTAACCTAACTAAACAAATCCAAGTGATAGGGATTTTAAGGTTAAGTGAACAATTATGAGAAAAGAAATTCTCTCTCTCAAAAATCCTAGCTGCCACCCTCATTCCTTGCTAACATCAAGTAATTTTTGCCAACCTTGTATTCCTTCATTCTTGGTTCATTTATTCCTTCTCTAGTGTGGATTAGTAATTGGAGGTGTTCAACTTTGGACACTGTGGTTTGTGACAACTCGATGAGAAGGAAAATCAATTGTTCAACAAAAATTAAAGGTGATTTTTTCTTATTCTCATTATATTTATATTGTAAATTCATGGCATGATCATATCTATTGGTTAAAAATTTTAAATTTCACTTATGTATATGATGCATGTAACAGATAATTCCCAATATGGTATCAGAGACAAGTTTTGCCATAAATCTATAATTCTATTTTTTTTGCGGAATAGTTTTTCTTTTTATTTTTGAGTTATTTATTTCATGAAATTTAAAATATCAGATTTGATTGTTTATGAATGAGAAATATTGATTTTTGTATGTATGTTATCAAATATATAAAATGAAAAAAATGATTTTCTTGAGAAAAGAATCATTGTTTTTGGTGTGTAGGGTTTTTATTTTTCAATAAAGTTTAGGGGCTGTTCTAAATTAAATTTTTATTGATCCACTCTTAAATTATTTTGATGATAATTTATGTGTTTAATATGTGATATTAAGACATAGGATCAAACAAAATTAAAATCGATCCAGTTTTGCATGAAAACTAGTTTAGTCGAAAAGTTCGATAAATTAGTATTCTTTGTGTGTTCTTGGTGTGTTCTTGGTGAGTTAATATTTAGAATGATTTTTAATCTTCTAAATCTGATATATCTGATATATTAATGTGTTTTTAATTAATTGAATTAATTAAAATGGGAGTTTAATTAATTGGATTAATTTTAATTCATTAAAACCACTTAATGGGCTTGATTATATTTACGGACTTGATTTAAATTAGTGAATGAATAGGTGGGCCCAAGAAGCTGATTTAAATTAAATATTATAGACTTTAATTAAGTTTATTAATGGGTTTTAGGGGCTGGAGTGGGCTTGGCTCATTCCAAAAGGCCCAAACGGTCCAAAAGACACAGAACTAGTTTGTGTATGGACACACTTTAGGGTTTAAATTTGTGGGTTTTGGCCTACCCTTTGTTTTAAGCACAAAATTGATTTTTTTATTATTTAATATGATTAATTAATTAAATAATCAATTGATAATTAATTAATTAATAATAAATTGGATTGATAATTAAGGCAAGAACATATGCATGTAGAAAGGTTTCCTAAAATGAAAGTTTCCAAAATGGAAAGTTTCCTAATTTGATCACATTATCAAAATAACTCAAAAGTATGTTTCAAGAGTTGAAAAAAAGTTAGTAATTAATTATATGTTTTACTTTATGCATTAGAAATGCATATAAGGGTGTATGATTGGCATGATGGATAGTTATGGACAAGGCCCAATGTGATTGAGTATAATGCATGCTTCGGCCCAATGAGGACTTCCATATCCTGACCAGTTGTTTTTGGTTTGTATTTCCTTTTGAAATTGTAATATGTAATTAGATTACTTAGATTAGAATTATAGATAGAGATGGAGACCACTATCAAGGAGCAAGATGGGCCGGATAGAGATCCAACAAGTATGAAGATAATGTAATTATTTTTTTTCTTTTTTGAATCATGCATATTACCTAGTTATGACCATTTGATTTCCTTTTTGGCTCGAGGAAATCAATGTAGTAAAGTCCATAACTATACCATATTTGTATGCTTATATTTATGTGATAGATATAGGATGCATACCAATGTATGCCAACCGTGTATGATGCGACTTAATTAACTAAAATCCCTCAAACAAATACTAAGGTATATAATCCTTCCATTAATTGGAGGAGAACCATAGTTCTTTATAGTGTGGGTTGTTGACCACAGTCAAGTTCACATTATATTGAATATGTTCAAATCTAATTAAATGGGTAATCTTAGCTAGCGCATTAGCTTGTTGACCACAGTCAAGGCTAATGGTTCTAGAGGTAAGATTAGGGAATTCATATATGATATGCATGTATCAAGAGTTGATAACCTAATGATCTAATAGTTGTGTAGAGACACAATTGGTATAGAGATACCTACCTTTCAAGGGTATGGAGTTTGGCTTGTTGACCATAGTCAAGGTCAAATTACATATCAAGGATTGGATATTGGCCCACTAAGAAAAGCATCGGGTTTTCTCGAATTATAGAGTGGGGGCTATTAATTTGTAATAAAATAGTGGGAGTAAATGGATTAATTAAAGACCTAATTAATGCATACATATATATGAACATAATCTCATATGTTTTCTTTTTACATCTAGGTCATCATCATGAGCACATCAAATATTAACATATGATCAATCTTGGATAACAAGCTGGTTGACAACAACTATTCTGACTGGATTAGACAAGTGAGAATTATTCTCAAAGCTGAAAAGATCCATTACATCTTGGATAAAGATCCACTACCACTTCCATCAGATGATGCCATTGATGAGATCAAGGGCACTTATCAAAAATACATAGAGGATTGCGAAGCAGCGGCATGTCTAATGCTGGGTGCTATGTCCTCAGAGCTTTAGAAGCAACATGAGATGATGGATGCTAGAACTATCATTTTGCATCTAGAGGAGTTTATTCTTCTCAGGCTAGAACTAAGCAATATGAGATTGCTCGAGCTCTATTTAGCTGCAAAATGGTGGAAAGCACTTCGGTTGCTACTCATGCATTAAAGATGTATTAGTATATTGAGCATTTGAGTAGACTTGGCATAATGGATAATGATCTATACATAGATTTAATCTTGTACTTGACTTCAACATGAACAAGATCCAAGTAACCATTCCTGAGTTAATCAACATTCTCAAAACAGCTGATGGATCCTTCAAGAAGGATTCAAAAAGTGTCATGGTTGTCAATTCTGCTAAAGGCAAGAAGAAGAAGAAAATGATGATAACCAAGGCACAACCAAAGTATGGTGGGGTTTCTAAGAAGAAGGTTGCCAAGAAAGAGAATCCTAAAGGAACTTGCTTCCATTGTGGAAAAGATGGTCATTAAAAGCGTAACTACAAGGCCTATGTAGATTATCTCAAGAAGAAGAAGCAAGATGATGCTTCTACTTCAGGTATTCATATGATTGAAAGTAATACTTATTCTATTGCTTTAAAACAATCTTGGGTATTGGATACCGGATGTGGATCTCATTTGTGTAATGATCTATAGGGGCTTAAAAGCAGTAGAAGAGTTGGAAAGGCAAAAATATGCCTACAGTCAGATACTGGACAAAACATTTCTAAAACAGTTGTAGGGACTTATCATTTGCCTCTTCCAAGTGGATTAATACTGGAATTAAATGATTGCTATTATGTTCCAACTTTATCCAAAAATATTGTTTCTTTCAGTTGTTTATTGAACGATTATGACATTTCTTTAAAAGATAAATGTTTTTATATTTTTAAGAACAATATTTTTTATGCTAAAGCTATCATTGAGAATGATATATTTGTTCTTGATTTAATTAAAGAAGTTCATAATGTGGATACCAAGAGAATGAAACAAGATAATCTAAATACCTCATATTTATGGCATTGTTGTTTAGGCCATGTAAATGAGAAATGCATGACCAAATTAAACAAGTCGGGTGATTTGGGATCATTTGATTATGAATCATTTGATACATGTGAGTCTTGTTTATTGAAAAAAATGACAAAAGCTCCGTTTATTGGTAAAGGAGAATGAGCTAAAATGATTTTGGACTTAATACATTCAGATGTATGTGGTTTAATGACTACACATGCTAAAGGAGGTTACTCTTACTTCATTACTTTCATAAATGATTATTCCAGGTTTGGATAAATCTATCTAATGAAATATAAATCAAAAGCATTTGAAAAGTTCAAAGAATTCAGAAATGAAGTAGAAAAGCAACTCGGCAAAAGTATTAAGACATTTAGATCAGATCGAGGTGGAGAGTACTTAAGTCAAGAATTTCAAGATTATCTTAGAGATAATGGGATTTTATCTCAATGGACTCCACCATATACACCACAACATAATGGTGTACCTAAAAGGAGAAATCGAACACTATTAGTTATGGTTCGATCCATGATGAGCTGAGCAAACTTGCCTAAGTCCTTTGGGGATATGCACTAGAAACTGTTGTTCATATGTTATAATAAAGTTCCTAGTAAATCGGTTGATGTTACTCTATATGACATATGGAATAACAAGAAACCCTCACTTTCTCATGTTTTCGTGGTTGTCCTGCTTATATGAAGAGGACAATATCAGACAAACTTGATGTTAAGTCTGACAAATGTTTATTTGTGGGATATCCAAAAGAAATGTTTAGATATTATTTCTATCATCCCTTAAAACAAAAGGTGTTTAATTCAAGGCATGCTATCTTCTTGGAAAGAGAATTTCTCCTATGATAGGATAGTGGGAGTAAAATTTAACTTGGTGAAGTTTAAAATCCACAAATAAAAGTAGATCAACTGATTGAACCCGAGACTAAATTTCATAATGATGAGATTGCAGTTGAACCTGATTATACACAAAATCCTATAAGATCTATTAAAATGCATTCTATCCCTATGAGTTACGGATTTCACATTGATTCAGATAGGGGCATAACTGTAGTAGAGGACAATAAGCGTACAAGCTATCAAGAAGTTTTGAATAGTTTAGAATGTGATTTATGGCTTAAGGCTATGTAGTCTGAAATGGACTCCATGTATGAGAACAAAGTATAGACTTTAACTCAACCTCCTAAAGGGACAAAACTATAGGGTGCAAATGGGTCTTCAAAAAGACGACCGACATGGAAGGTAATATAGTTACCTATGAAGCTCTCTTAGTAACAAAAGGCTATCATAAAAAAGAAGGTATTGAATATGATGAAACATTTTCTCCTATATCAATGCTTAAGTCTATAAGAATACTTTTAGCCATTGCAGCTCATTATGATTATAAGATTTTGCAAATGGATGTGAAGACAACTTTCCTAAATGGAAATCTAACTGATAATGTGTATATGACACAACTAGAAAGGTTCACATCACGAGATGGAAAAAAGTCATGCAAGCTTCAAAGATCCATTTATGGATTAAAGAAAGCCTCTAGGAGCTGGAACATACAATTCAATGAGACAATCAAAGAGTTTGGTTTCTCACAGAATGAAGATGAACCTTGTGTGTATAAAAGGGTTAGTAGGAGTGCAATTGTCTTCCTAGTTCTATATGTGGATGACATATTAATCATAGGAAATGACATTTCTCTTCTCCAATCTGTTAAAATATGGTTATCCAAGCAATTCTCCATGAAAGACCTTGGAGAAGAATCTTATATTATGGGAATAAGGATCTATAGAGATAGATCCAATAGTTTGCTAGGTCTTTCTCAAAGTACATATATAGATAAAGTACTAAAGAGGTTCGATATGGATCTCTCTAAGAAAAGGTTTATACCCATGGTGCATGGGAAACACCTTCCTTAGTTTATGTGTCCACAGACACTAGAAGATAGAGAGAGCATGAATAGAACACCATATGCATCTGCAATTGGTTCTATCATGTATGTTAAGTTATGTACACATCCAGATGTAGCATTTGCTTTGAGTGTCACAAGCAGAATCCAATCCAATTTTGGAGAGGAACACTGGGCAGCTATCAAGAATATCCTTAAGTACTTGAAAAGGACTAAGGATATATTCTTGGTGTATGGGGAGGGCAGTTTGGAAGTAAACGGGGTATACGGATGCCAGCTTCCAATCTGACAAAGATGATTGTAAATCACAGTTTGGTTTTATGTTCATAATGGAATGAGGGATAGTTAGTTGGAATAGTTCCAAACAAGAAACAACTACTGTTTTCATGATAGAAGCTGAGTACATTGCTGCTTTGGAAGTAGCCAAAGAAGCAGTCTGGATCAAAAAGTTCATATCTAAACTAGGAATGGTGCCTAGCATTGTTGATCCGATTCCTTTATATTGTGATAACAATGGAGCCATTACGCAAGCAAAAGAACCATAGTCTCATCAGTGATCCAAGCATGTTCTCAGATGCTACCATCTCATAAGAAAAATAGTAGCTAGAAATGATGTAAAAATGGAAAGGGTCCCTACAGATGATAATGTGGCGGATCCCCACACTAAAGCACTTTCCCAAATTAAGCATGATCACCATATAAATAACATGGGTCTAAGACATATGAGTGATTGGCTCTAGTGCAACTAAGAGATTGTTAGAGAGTATGCCCTAGAGCCCATGTAAAAGGAATGTATTTCATATGTACGAATTCATATTCTTAAAAAACGACATCATTTATTTATTAATGCTATGTTTAAATACATGAGTTTGTAAATCTTAAATTAATAAATGAAGTCCTTGATATTATAAACACGGTGTAAAGGCAATCATGAAAGTGTTCATGATATGAGATGTCTATTGCATGCAAATGTGTTAATATCTAAATATCCTTAGTGATAGAATTAACAAGACAAGACTTTGTCAATTCGGATAGACTAGCAAATGTTATGCTTCTTGAATGGCTTAAGCAGTGGTTCTCATAACTATGATTATGGAAGATAATCAAAGCTTACATGTGGATGCTTTTTAGAAGAACAAGTTCATTGGAGACATGCAAAGAGAATCTTCACATGGATATTAAATCTATGTCATTGAGGAATCTCTTCATAGCGGTTGTGCAAGTATCCTTAGATTTGAGATCACCAAAGTTATCTTAAGTAGCAAGTGGTATACTTTGACTCCATAATTGATTACTTCAAATTTGGATTGAACATAGTTAGGAGGTTAGGTATATCATGACCTAATTGAAGATAGTTGAGTGATAGACAAAGGATTCACCATCCCAGATTTATTAAGGGAAGTTATCTCGCATGATTCTATAATTGCCTTATTCAGAGAATATCTGGCCAGTGTAATATGCCAAGATGGATAGGGATCCATGAATGGTATTTTAGGAACAACGGTTAAATTAATAGAACATACATAATTAGATTTATATGAGTTGAAAAAAATCCATACTCAAAATCTAATTGAGATAAGAGTGGTGAAAAGAGTAATTGCACGATAACTGTTTCTATGGAAGGATATAGTCAAACCACTTGAATTTCTTGACATTTGGGCAGTCATAACGCCTAGCTAGAGGCCACTCATGACTTGTATACTAGTGTATCATAAATATCAATAGGGATTGATAAAATAATTTAAAAAAGCTTAAATAATGTGAGTTCTAAATAGAACTCATAATTACATATTATACTGCCATTATAGACAAGAACCCAATAGGTCACACACATATAGAGTAAAAGATAAAATGGTAAAATGACAAGGATAATAATATTTGATATTATTATGGGATAAAAGAAATGAATAAGATAATAATTAATTAAAGAGTTTAATTAATTATGATCAAGTAGAATTATTCACAGAACATTTTAGAAATATTCTGTAAAATGGACCTAATTAAAATATTGTATTTCATAATTAATTATTATTATTGGACTATAAGTGTTATACGGATGATATAATAATTAATAGATCCATTGGAGAAATTATAAAGGCCCAAAGAATTGATTTTGGTGCAGAAACCCTCCCGAGGAAGGGTTTCACACCAACTTCAGATTGAAGGCCTTAGAGGCCTAATTAGTGGACCAAAATAAATTAAATATATTTTTTAAGTGTTATGGAGCCTACACATTTAATTTGGATGGATTTGGAATTCATTTGGGTGATTAAATCAAAGTGTATGTATAAAGGGCCTAGTTTATGGGTTTTATGCGTAGTCCTTTATGAATGGGATTAAATTGGATTTAATTGAGCCCAAATAAATTATTAATAATTTCAGAAGCCCATTTAGTATTTCTCCAGCAATTTTAAAGAGCCCAATCCCATTATGATGTTGGATTTTTAACCTAACTATAAAAATCCAAGTGATAGGGATTTTAGGGTTAAGTGAACAATTAAGAGAAAAGAAATTCTCTCTCTCAAAAACCCTAGCCGCCACCCTCATTCCTTGCTAGAATCAAGGAATTTAGGCCAGCCTTGTATTCCTCCATTCTTTATTTATTTATTCCTTCTTTAGTGTGGATTACTAATTAGAGGTGTTCAACTTTGGACACCATGGTTTACACCAGCCCGGTGAGAAGGAAAATCAACTGTTCAACAAAAGTCAAAGGTGAGTTTTTCTTATTCTCATTATATTTATATTGTGAATTCATGGCAAGATCAAATCTATTGGTTAAAAATTTTAAATTCTGCTTATGTATGTGATGCATGTAACCAATAATTCCCAACAGTTCTATCATGTGTTACATGTACTTCATAACACATTATACCCCTATTTTTTCATTTAAAGTGCTCTAAATATGTTAAAGGAAGTTCGGGCAAGTTTGGTGACAATTTATGGTTTAAAAATCAAGTGTAAGTTTGAATAGGGAAGGGTCATAACTAAGATAAAATAGTTCCATCCATGGCCATTGCTTCTAGTTAATCCAAAATGCTTAGTCACTGCAAAGACAAAAAAAGTCTATACCGTGAGTACCCATTCTGCACAGAATTCTACAAGTAAATTCATAAGTTCAACTTAAACACAAAATTTGACATAGAAAACATTATTTTCTGGGAAACTTTTGTTCTATGAATTTGTTCTCCTATGTTTCTAGTTTTCATATAATTAAAAATCACTCCATTTGAGCTCTAAAACTAGAGATATTTAGAAAAAAAGTATAAATTGCTTCCAATGATAAGATAACATACATTATTACATTTCAAGATAGTTTTTGACAATATTAGAAGTAGACTCAGGTTTCAAACTCTCATAATAAATTTAGTTATATGTGTCTAGTTTACTCTTCAATTAGGATTACTAAATTTTGAGCTTTACAACTCAACTTATACTTAGAATAGTGTAAGTGTGTCAAGTGAACTCTAGGATAGAATTTTCCTATCTCAAGAGTACTTTTTATATTTCATCTCCTATGTATAAATGAACATGACAACCATGTTTCAACCTCATTAACATATCTAATATATAAGCAAGAGCATTAAATGTTCCAATAACTCTTTGATGTAACCAAAAGCACCTCTTTAACTCCTCTTAACTTCCTTCATTTTCTTGTTTCTTGCTTTTCCTTCTACATGCAACAAATCACATATATATAAACATCTATTTACTCCATCAATTTCAGTCCCTAACATATGTAACAAAAGGAACTGAAAGAGAGAGAATTATTACCTTAGAAATATCTAAACCTTAAATTCTCTCTCCTCTTAAAATTTATAGCTAAAATTATAATGTTTTCAGTGGTGGAAATGGTTGAATTTGTGGAGAGATTGGCTATATTTGGTCCCTAGGGTTCTCAACCATCTTTTTTTCCTTTTTATTCTTTGTCTTTCATGCACTCTCATGCAATTTTAGAGAGAGCAAGGTGGCTTTATCGTATAGGTCAACTTATGGGTCCTAAGAGAATTCCGTCTTGCTCCCTTACATCTTTTTAATTTCTCAATCCACCCCAAAACATTTCCTCCCTTATCAATTTAATCCCTACACCATACTTCTTTAATTATGCATGTGCATGCCTTAAAATGAAATTACCATAATGCCCCTGTCATTTAAATTAATTCCATCCCATTCTTCCATTTATAAACTAACCATGCATGATTCAACTCTAATACCACTTAGAAATGTACATATTCTTCTAGGGTATATGTTGGGGCCTCACTTTTCTCTCCTTTTAAAAAAATTTCATCCTAAAAATTCATACCTAACTTAAATAACTATGAATACTATGACCTCATAACCGAATCTGGCTCCCAAATTGCTTCTTTCATGCCATGATGTTGCCATAATACTTTAACTAAAGGAATCTATTTATTTCACAATTGTCTAATTTACCTAACCAAAATCCCTTTTAGCTTTTCATTATACGAGTAATCAGGTTGAACCTTTATCTCTTATTGGGGTAATATATGAGATTCATCTGATTGATACTTCCTAAGCATTGAGATGTGAAAGAGATCCTGCAATTTAGATAACTTTGTATGTAATACCTTAAAAATTATTATATATATGAATAATAATTTATAGATTATGAATAGTGACACTAGGATGGTATTCGGTGCGATCATATTGGTACTCATACATTAGATTTCTTTAGAATTCTAGAGTTGAACATGCTTAGGCTAGAGATATACTAGGATGGGTGACCTATCGAGAAGTTGGTGCTTAACCATTAGACTGGATAGTGTAAATCAAATAGAGCCCTATGGTAAAATTTAAAAAGAAATTATGGTTAGATAGATCCTTAAACTGGATGACTATTAAGGTTGACAACAAGTTTAACTTAGCCTAAAAGTATCATGTAGACTTTTAAAAATTAATCTAATTGCATAAACCAATTATAAATGGCCTAAATGAATTATTGGAAGTGAAAAAAAAAATTTTTTTTATGGCTTTAAATTTTTAAATTTTGGATTTTTAAATTTTTCCTTCGAAGCTAGCAGTATTCAAAATGATGTTTGAATGACTTAAAATTTTAGAAAAACTTAATAGACATTTTTTTTGAACTAAGAGTAAATTTTTACAAAATTCAGATTAAGAGGAACATCAAAAATTGAAAATTGAAGAAAAATAGTGGTTAGTTGATTATTAGGGTAAAATGTCATCTTTGAATTTTTAAAGGGTATAAATGGCATAAGGAAATAAGCTAAAATCATCTACACCTATTGTGTATAAGTAGAAAAATGTAGAAATGTATGTGAGAGTGAGAAGTGGCTTAAAAATAAGCCATTAGGTCAAATATTAAATGAATAAATATTGGCCCTTTATTTTGTGCATTAAAGGATAAAATAAAGAGATGTAGAAATCTTTTTAAAGCTCTAAAAAATACAGCCATTCTCCCTTTTTTTCTCTACCAAAACCAAACCTTCCTTTTTCCCCATCAATTATTTTTCTTTTTCCTTCTTCAAAATTCCACCATAACTCAAGCTTAAATTTCACTTAGATGCACTAGAAATCATTCTCTTTAACATAGAAACAAGATTGAAGCAAAAAAGAGCTTGGAAAGTGTGTAATTTTAATGAGATAAAGTTAACCTAAATAGGTAAATTCATGAGTTTTTGTTGGAATTAATTATGCTTTTTGATAAAAAAAATTGTAGAAAATCATTAGTAAAATTGATTTTAAGCATTTATATGTTGAAATTGAAAGCAAAAACTCATAATTTCTTCCTCACTCAATTCGATCCAAAGGAGAAATTCAAGGTGAGGAAAGGACTAAGAAGGAAAAAGGCAAGAAAATGGAAGAATAGCTGATTTCAAGCCATTTTATGGTTAGTAGATACAAACTACACTTAATTTCATTATGTATATCCACCATTAGGTAACTTCATTGTTGTATATCCACATTAGGTAACTTCGTTGTTTAGTACTTGGTTTTGTTTGACTGCACACAAGGGATAGATAATCGAAGACAAAGTGGAGATAGAAGTCGAAATGGCATGTACCTATGGAACAATGAACGGAGTTGTATGCTTGTATAATGTATTAGTTGTTTTAGCGTATGTAGTGTTGTAATAGATACTAAAATATAGTAGACATAGGGTTATATATGTGAGATTAGTGCTTAAAAATTAGATTTTGTCATATGATATGTGAAGGAAAGTATATGTTCAAATTTAAAAGTGCTCGTGTTATTGTTGGAGTATTCGAGGTGGAGGATGATTATTAGGAGTGTAAATTTGAAATCTTGTAGATCTGGATAGCATGATTTTATAGTCATTATTCTACCCAATCCTTTGCAAAATGAATAATGATCAATCAATTCAAAACCATAATTAGAAATTAGGTAACCTAATTATTGTACATAACTACCAACATAAGAGTACTAAATGGAGTAAGATAACCATGTGACATTAGTAATAGAAGTAAACTGATGTTCAGACCTGTGTTCAGGCATAGGGTGTCACATTATAGGGAGTGCCAACCTATAAGCCACTAATCCAACTAGTTCTAAGATTTCATACAGACCAATGAATGTTGGAATAATCTTCCCTTTCTTTCCAAATCGTAACACTTTTCTGTAAAGTGACACCATTAAAAATATTTTGTCACCAACCCAATATTTGATGTCCTTCTTGTTCAAATTTGCATATGATTTTTATCTATCGCTAGCTGCTTTTAATCTCTATTTAATAATTTGCACCTTTTCTCAAGTATCTTTGATAATATTGGGACCAATTATCTTATTTTAAATTAATTCGGTCCAGCAAATTGGAGCTCTACATTTTTTACCATATAAGGCTTCAGAGATTGCCATACCAATATTAGTTTGGTAACTATTATTGTATGCAAATTCCATAAAAGAAAGATACATACCCCAACTTCTTGAAAAATCTAAAACACATCCTTTTAGCATATCCTTCAGTACTTGTATAACCCTTTTAGATTGCCCATTCATTTGTTTGTAAATGTTATACTGAAGTGAAGTTGTGTACCTAAAGCCTATTATAAACATTTCCAGAATAAAAACAAGAGCCTTAGATCTCAATTAGAAATTACATACACTAGTATTCCATACAACCGAACAATTTCATTTACATACAATTTTGCCAACTTATCCATTGATCAAATAACCTAGCCGAATTGGTACAAAGTGAACTATTTTGGAAAATCTATCAATAATCACCCACACTGCATCATGCTTCCTTTGGGCAAAAGGCAGGCCTGTAACAAAATCCATGGTAATATTGTCCCATTTTCATTATAAGATCGAATTGGAATTTAGCAACCATAATTGGAATTGGTTCTCAGCTTTCACTTGTTCAGGCACTTAGAAACATATTCCACTACATCCCTCTTCATTTCTGGTCACCAATAAAACTATTTAAAATTTTGTTACATCTTGTTACCAACAAGATGCATAATAAAATCCGTATTGTGCGCTTCATACAACAAGTTTCTCGTCAATTCTTTATCATTTGGCACACAAAGCCTATTTCGGTAATATATGCTTCCATCTTTTTTTTATTTAATTTGATTGGCTTCCCTCATGTGTGGATTGAACTATTTATTGTTGTTTTTCATCAATTTTCTGAGCATTAATTATTGCTTGTCTTATAATGGGCTATACTTTTCATTTAGCTATCAATGCTCCATCTGGTGCAAATTTCTATCTACATTACTGCAACATCAAGGCTACCAACATTTTTTGCCTTAAGGCATTGGTCACCACATTAGCTTTCCTTTGGTAGTAATCAACTATGCAATCATAATCTTTAAATAATTCCAACCATCTACACTGCCTTAAGTCAAGTTTTTTCTGTGAAAGCAGATACTTGAGACTTTTTTGATATGTGTAAACCCTATTTCTTTCCCCATATAAGTAGTATCACCATATTTTCAAGGCAAAAACTACTACTACCAATTCTAAGTTATGTGTAGGATAGTTCTATTCATGAGGCTTCAATTGCCTTAAAGCATAAGCTACGACTTTACCATCTTGCATCTGTACACATCCCAAACCATTTTTGGAAGCATCAATATACATGGAATATTTTTTGCTCGAAGTTGGTTGTGTTAGGCTCGAAGCTTCTGTTAACATCTTTTTCAATTGTTCAAAGCTTGCTTAACATCTAACAGTCCATTCAAGCTTGACACCCTTCTAAAGAAGCCTAGTAAACGAAGAAGTAATGATTGAAAATCCTTTTACAAAGCGACGGTAGTAGCCTACTAGATCTAGAAAATTCCTTATTTTTTTGACATTTTGTGGTGGCTTCCAATTAACAATGGCTTTAATCTTACTATGATCCATTCTAATACCTTCTGATGACACAACGTGCCTAAGAAAAGAAACTTCTCTAAAGCCAAAATCACATTTACTTAATTTAACATACAACTGATTCTCTCATAATGTTTATAGTATAATTCTCAGATGTTTTGCATGCTCTGATTCATTTCTAGAATAAGCTAGTATGTCATTAATAAACACCACAACAAAATACTCTAGATAGAATCTAAACACCCTATTTATCAAATCCATAAAAGCTACTGGTTCATTAGTTAACCCAAAGGCATGACTAAGATTTATAATGGCCATACAGGGTTCTAAAAGTAGTTTTTAGAATATACTTAACCTTCATTCAGAGTTGATAATATCCCAATCGTAAATCAAGTTTTGAAAATACGTCAGCACACTTCAATTGATCAAACAAATCTTTTATTTGTGATATTGGATATTTATTCTTCACTATTACTTTATTGAGTTGCCTATAATCTATACACATTTTCAAGGTTCCATCATTCTTTATGATAAATAAAATCGGTGTACCCCACGATGATACACTAGGCCTAATGATGCCTTTATTTAATAACTCTTACAATTAAAAATTTAATCCCTTTAATTCTGATGGTGCCATTCTATATGATACTTTAAAGATGGGATTTATACCAAGTATAATCTCTATGGCTAACTCAACCTCTCTTTCAGGTGGGAGATTGAGTAACTCCTCAAGAAATACAATAAGAAATTCACTAATCATTGGTATATCGAAAAGGTTTACTTTCTCCTTCTTCGAATTATTCACTAGGGATAGGAATGCTTCACACCTTTTCTTAAGAAATTGTCTAGCTTACATAGATAATATAACATTTGTTAGGGGTTTGTACAAAATACCTTATACCACTATTTCTCTACCATCATTACTTTTAACTACTACTATCTTTGCACCACAATTCTCTACTGCTTAATGTTTGGTTAACCAGTCCAAACCCAATATCACATTAAATTCATAGAATTGTAACTTAATTAAGTTAGCCAAATACTGTTTCCCTTATAACTTGATGGGAAAATTTTTACACAACCTATTAACATAAATATTGTAACCCAAAGGCCTAGTTACACATATGTCAAAATCTAAATGATCTACAGATGACATGTTTATAAGCATATCCTCAATACAAATGTATGAATGTGTAGATCTTGGATCAATAAATGCATGCACATCATCATCAAAAGAGAGAAAATACCCACTATTACTTTTGGGGCATTTTGATCTTTGCAAGCCATCATTGTATATGCCTATTCAGTGGTTGTAGTAGCTATAGGTAGATCAATTATCTTAGATTCATTTTTAGACTAAAATCTAAATTGGCTTAATCTACCTCATCCTCTACCATATCTTCTAGATATTGGGGTTGCATTAGAAGCTCCTATAGTGTTGCATTGATCTTTATTCTTGCTTCATCGAACAATTAACTACCAAGTGATTAGTACTGCCACATCTAAAATATGGACCTATCAACAATCTATATGTACCCTAGCATCTCCTATCATAGTATGAATACTGTAGCAGTGGTCCTTCACTCTGTTTAATTGATGCCTCTCTACCAGATCTAGATGTTGTAGAGGGTCCCTATCACTTTATTCTAGTGGAAGGATTATTAATAGACTCAGTTAATTGATTTCCCTATACAACTCTAGGTCTCTTGCTTTTTAAAGAGCCATCTTAAAAAAAACTCGCTCTCTGCTCTTTTTCTTTCTTGGCCAGCTCAGATTTTTCTACTTGAATAGTTGCTTGAACAAGTTGATATTAATTCACAGGTTTCAAAGATGTAGCTTCAATTAAACATTCTTTAATTTATTTATTTAAGCCATCTTAAAAATGCTGGCATCTAAAAACTTTAATCAACATCGTTTCTAGCACATACTTGCTCAAATTGCTAAACCCTTTTCCATATTCACCCACTGTTATACCCCTTTGCTTTAAAGTTAAAAATTGCCTCACCTTTTTTTCTTTGTATGCTTTAGTAACATACTTTCTTTGAAACTATTCTTTAAAGAACTCCCAAGTGAGTGGGTTAGGTAACTGGGGCTATTTAAGCTCTAACTTCCACCGATCATATTCCGCTCTTTGAAGTAAGGAAACAAAACAAGTCACCATCTAACTATCTATGTAGCACCCTCTATGCAAAACCCTATTTATCTGATAATTTGATTACTATTAATCATGCTGATGCAATATATTTGTTTAACTATCATTTTACCTTTAATCATGTCATACGGTTCATAACTTATGTATGTGCTACTAGTCTTTTCCTGTATTGCATTTCATACTTAGTATCATGCATACTATTCTATATGAATGTTACTTTATGTATATCACATGCACACATACTCTTCTTAGCTTTACTACTTGTGAGTTACAGCATTTCTCATAAGTTATATACATTTTATAACCTAACTGGCCATAAAGCAAAACATACGATAATACTAATACAAAAACATCCTACATCAGGATTAAAATTCGGTAGTTGGCCCTTCCTAATACAGAGATCGTCCCTGAGCAAAAGTCTTGGTAACAGTACCTACACGGATAAATAACCCGTGCTAAGCTATAAACCTTAGTGGGGAATATCTATAGATGGATGACCACTCACAATGGTCATCAAAATATACATACAATGTGTATTATAAATAACATGTACAACATATCATGTCATTAATAACAAATACTTTATAAGCATAAAACATATCATCATGTACATAAACATTGTACCCAAAAGAGTAACAAATATTCTTATATTCATAATTCATATAGACAACAATTTCCCATGTAAATATATTCAAATGAACATAATTCCTATGGGTAAACCAACAATATAGTCCACAATATCAATCTTTAGTCAAATAACTTTAACTGTTTAACTTTGATCATTACTATGAATAACGTTTAGCCTGCCTTAGCTTTATCAATGGATAACGGGAACTATGGATACACATCAGTATCAAAAGAAGGATATCCAAAGATATCGGATCAATAGACCCAAACGGGCCAAACTATATAGTGGACCGGTCAAGCAGACCCAAACAGGGTCGCTTATCAACCCAAACGGGGATGATCATGATCCAAACGGGATCATATATACTATGGACCCAATTGGACCAAACTATGGCAGCTGCAATTTCCCTATAGGCGCCTATCTATCCACATCTAAAACTCTAACGCAGGCAGAACTATATTCGTGTTCAATTCACATATTAATACTATATTCATAGTATATTGTTTGTACATATATAGAGTCTTGTAAAACTATAAGTTCTCTGGTGCATAAACAGATATATGTACATTTCATAAGCCAAGTTACAATTAGCTCATCCATTTCATGTGACTATAAGTTTGCATCATGACATATAGGCATGACATATAATCATCATATCATATACTTGATCATGTTCTCATTAAGTATCTCACATGTTCATAGTCATGCCACAACCCTCGAGTTTTTTAAACTATAAACTTACCCCAAATTAATACTTTTTGCTTCAATTGCACCCTCAATTAATATTAAACCATGCTTTAAAATTTTATTCTCATGTAAATAACATAATATCATGATAATTTACCCTCTCTTAACCCATACTTATACAATTTCCTCTTTTAATTTAATCTTAATCAAATAAAAATCCCATTCAAATATGCAAATTAGATTAGGGTCATGTTAGGGGCCTTACAATTCTCTCCCCCTTAAGAATTTCGTCCCCGAAATTCATAACTGCTTTGAATAAGTGAGGATGTTGTTCCTTCATAGCTGTTTCTGGCTCCCAAGTAACTTCTAGTAAATCGTGATGTTGCCAGAATACTTTAACAAGTGAAATTTGCTTATTCCTTAACTATCTAACTTCTCTAGCCAGAATTGCTATAGGCTCTTCATCATAAGTGAAATCCGGCTGTACTTGCACATCTTTATCGTATGGGATTCATCTGATCGATACCTCCGAAGCATAGAAACATGAAACACATCATGGAGTTTGGCTAGTTCCATTGGCAGAGCCAACTTGTATGCCACTGGCCCAACTCTTTGAAGAATCTCATATGGGCCGACAAACCTCGGGCTCAATTTACCCTTTTTTCCAAATCTCAATACTTTTCTCCAAGGGGACACTTTCAAAAACACTTTGTCACCCACTTGATATTCAATGTCTTTCCTTTTTAAATGAACATACAACTTCTGTCTATCGCTAGTTCCTTCAATCTTTGCTTAATAACTTGTACCCTTTCTTCTGTATCTTTAACAATGTCTGGACCAATGACTTTGTGCTCTGACAATTCAGTCCAGTAAACAGAAGTTCTACATTTTCAGTCATACAAGGCCTAATAAGGTGCCATCTCGATGCTCCTTTGATAACTATTATTGTAAGCGAACTCCAGTAAAGCTAAATATCTATCCCAACTTCCTGCAAAATCCAAAACACATCCTCTCATCATATCCTCTAAAATTTGGATAACCCGTTCAGATTGACCATCTGTCTGAGGGTGGAATGTTGTACTGTAACGGAGCTAAGTTCCTAGTGCTTATTGCAAACTCTGCCAGAATCTCGATGTGAATCTCGAATCTGGATCAGAGATTATTGACACCGGAATGCCATGTAGTCTAACAATCTCATTTACATAAAGTTCTACCAATTTATCCATAGGGTAATCCATCCGAACTGGTATGAAATGAGCTGATTTAGTCAGCTTATCAACTATAACCCAAACTGTATCATGCTTTTTCTGTGTAAGGGGCAATCCTATTACAAAGTCCATGGTGATATCCTCCCATTTCCACCGAGGAATTGGGATGGAGTTCAACAAACCAGAGGGTAACTGGTGCTCTGCTTTCACCTGTTGACAAATCAAACATTTGGAGACATATGCTAGCACATCTTTCTTCATACCAGGCCACCAATAACATAGTTCCAAATCTTGGTACATCTTATTCCCACTAGGGTGTATAGTAAATACTGTATTGTGAGCTTCATTTAATATTGTTCTTATTAATTCTTTGTCATCAAGAACATATAATCTATTCTAGTAATACACACCCCCATCCTCTTTCACTGAATACTCAGACTGGGTCCCTTCATACAAAGACTTCGAAATCTGTTGTAACATATCATCATGTTTCTGAGCATCGATCACTGCTTGCTTCAAACAAGGTCTAACTTCAACTGTGCTATTAAAGCACCATCAATGCAAGTTTCCATCAATGGTGATCTGCAATCATAGCAGCCATCATCTTACGGCTTAAGGCATCAGCTACAACATTAGCTTTGCCTGGATGGTAATCCACTATACAATTCATAATCTTTTAATAGTTTTAACCATCTTTGCTGCCTCAAGTTAAGTTCCTTTTGAGTGAGCAAATATTTGAGATTCTTGTGATCTGTATAGATTCTGTACTTTTCCCCATACAAATAATGTCGCCAAATTTTTAAGGCAAACACTACTGCTGTTAACTCTAGGTCATGGGTTGGATAGTTTTGCTCATGCTACTTCAATTTCCTAAATGCATAGGCAATTACTTTACCATCTTGCATTAATACACACCCCAAGCCAACTCTAGAATCATCATTATACATTGCATACTCCTTTCGTGTAATTGGTCGTGTCAAAACTAGTATCTCTTTCAAAAATTTCTTCAACTGATCAAACTTGCCTGACACCGGTCAGTCCACTCAAACTTTATGCCCTTTCTCAATAGTTTAGTGAGTGGTGCAACTATAACTGAAAAGCCTTTCACAAAACGATGGTAATAACCTACTAAGCCTAAAAAACTTCTCACTTCTATCACATTTCGAGGCGGCTTCCAAATCACTATAGCCTCAAATTTTGCTGGATCCACTCTAATGCCTTCAAAAGATACTATATGACCAAGGAAAGAAACTTCCTTAAGCCAAAAATCACATTTGCGTAGCCTAGCATATAACTTATTCTCCCTCAAAGTCTGTAAAATAATTCTCAAGTGTTCAGCATGTTCCGTTTCATTTCTCGAATACACCAAAATGTCATCTATGAATACAACATCAAATTGATCCAAGTAGGGTCTAAATACCCTATTTATAAGATCCATAAATGCAGCCGGTGCATTTGTTAATCCAAATGGCATCACCAGAAACTCATAATGCCCATATCGGTTCTAAAGGCTGTTTTGGAAACATCCACATCCTTAACTCGGAGTTGATAATAACCCGTTTGCAAATCAATCTTGGAAAACACTCCAGCACCTTTCAACTGATCAAATAAATCTTCAATTCTAGGTAAAAGGGTACTTATTTTTCATTGTTACCCTATTTAACTGTCTGCAATCTATACACATCCTCAAAATCCCATCTTTTTTCTTCACAAATAAAAGTGATGCACTCCAAGGTGATGCACTAGGCCTAATGAAGCCTTTGTCAAGCAACTCCTATAATTGAACCTTTAGTTCCTTCAATTCCAAAGGAGCCATCTTGTAGGGTGCCTTCGAAATAGAAGTTGTACTAGGTAGAATTTCTATAGACAATTCAACATCCCTTTTAGGTGGAAGACTAGGTAAGTCTTCAGGGAACACATCAGGAAATTCTTTCACCACTGGAATCTCTTGGAGATTCACAATCTCTTTTCTTAAATCAAGCACAAGTGCTAAGAAAGCTTCACACCCTTTTCTCAAAAATCTCTTAGCTTGCATAGCTATTATTACATTAGCTATGGGTTTAGATCGAATGCCTTGAACTAAAGTTTTTTTACCAATAGCACCAATAAGAATTACAGTTTTAGCTCCATAATTAATCACTGCATGATGTCTAGATAGCCAATCCATACCCAGTATGATATCAAACTCCCAAAATGGCAATTCAATAAGATCAACAAGAAATTCTTTCCCTTGAATTACAATAGGACACTGTTTATGCACTCTATTAAAAACAACATTGTGACCTAAAAGGTTGGTTACACATATATCATATTCTATTTCATGTACAGTAGACTCATTTTTACCCATATTCCCAGTCAATTTCCTGCAACTATCCCAATGTTGCCTAGAACAATGGGGACACACTGGAGATTGCCCCCCCACTCTGTTTCCCTGAAGCTCTCTCTCCCAGCTTAGACACTGCAGAAGATTCTTATCTCCTATCCTTTTTTGCAGAACTATAGCCAGACTCAGCTGGCAGATTTCCTTGAGCTTCTCTAGCTCTTTTTCCTGTGAAAGATCCACCCTTGGACCCACTCATTATCTATGCTTTCTCCCTTTTTGCAATTTCATTCTTTTCAATTCGCAAGGCTGCTGTAATCAGTTAAGTGAAGTTAACCACTTGCAAAGATGTAGATCCAATTAACTTTTCTCTGATACGATCATTTAACCCATCTTCAAACTGTCTACATTTAAAAGCATCAGTTAACATCTCATCAGGAACATATTTGCACAAGTGACTGAATTCTTTCTCATATTCAGCCACAAACATAGCTCTATGCTTCAAGTTGAGAAACTGCTTTAACTTCTCTTGCTTGTATGCCCTAGTAACATACTTTTTTTTTGAACTCAACTGTGAAAAATTCCCATGTAAGAGGATCTAAACGGGTATACAGATGCCAGCTTTCTAGTAAGATATGGATTTCACATTAATTCGGATAGAGGCATAACTGTAGTAGAGGACAATGAGCCTACAAGCTATCAAGAAGTTTTGAACAGTTCAGAACGTGATTTATGGCTTAAGGCTATGCAGTTCGAAATGGACTCCATGTATGAGAATAAAGTATGGACTTTAACTCAACCACCTGAAGGGATAAAACCCATAGGGTGCAAATGGGTCTTCAAAAAGAAGACTGACATGGAAGGTAATATAGTTACCTATAAAGCTCGCTTAGTAGCAAAAGGTTATCGTCAAAAAGAAGGTATTGACTATGACGAAACTTTTTCTCCTGTAGCGATGCTTAAGTCTATAAGAATACTTTTAGCCATTGCAGCTCATTATGATTATGAGATTTGGCAGATGGATGTGAAGACAGCTTTCCTTAATGGAAATCTTACCGAGGATGTGTATATGACACAACCAGAAGGATTCGCATCAGGAAATGGCGAAAAGGTATGCAAGCTTCAAAGATCCATTTATGGATTGAAGCAAGCCTCTAGGAGCTGGAATATACGATTCAATGAGACAATAAAAGAGTTTGGTTTCTCACAGAATGAAGATGAACCTTGTGTGTATAAAAGGGTCAGTGGGAGTGCAATTGTCTTCCTAGTTCTATATGTAGATGACATATTGATCATGGGAAATGACATTTCTCTTCTCCAATCTGTTAAAATATGGTTATCCAAGCAATTCTCCATGAAAGACCTTGGAGAAGCATCATATATTCTGGGAATAAGGATCTATAGAGATAGATCCAATAGGTTGCTAGGACTTTCTCAGAGTACATATATAGATAAAGTATTGAAGAGGTTCAATATGGATCTCTCTAAGAAAGGGTTTATACCTATGGTGCATGGGAAACACCTTTCTAAGTCTATGTGTCCACAGACACTGGAGGATAGAGAGAGCATGAATAGAATACCATATGCATCTGCAATTGGTTCTATCATGTATGCTATGTTATGTACACGTCCAGATGTAGCATTTGCTTTGAGTGTCACAAGCAGATTCCAATCTAATTTTGGAGAGGAACATTGGGCAGCTGTCAAGAATATTCTTAAGTACTTGAGAAGGACTAAGGATATATTCTTGGTATATGGAGAGGGCAGTTTGGAAGTAAACGGGTATACAGATGCCAGCTTCCAATCTGACAAAGATGATTGTAAATCACAATCTGGTTATGTGTTCATAATGGGAGGAGGAGCAGTTAGTTGGAAAAGTTCCAAACAAGAAACAACTGCTGATTCCACGACGGAAGCTGAGTACATTGTTGCTTCAGAAGCAGCCAAAGAAGCAGTCTGGATCAAAAAGTTCATAACCGAACTAGGAGTGGTGCCTTGCATTGTTGATCCGATTCCTTTATATTGTGACAACAATGGAGCCATTGCGCAAGCAAAGGAACCACGGTCTCATCAGCGATCCAAGCATGTTCTCAGACGCTACCATCTCATAAGGGAAATAGTAGCTAGAAATTATGTGAAAATAGAAAGGGTTCCCACAGATGACAATGTGGCGGATCCCCTCACTAAAGCACTTTCCCAGATAAAGCATGATCACCATATAAATAGCATGGGTCTGAGACATATGAGTGATTGGCTCTAGTGCAAGTGGGAGATTGTTAGAGAGTATGCCCTAGAGCCCATGTAATAGGGATGTTTTTCATATGTATGAAATTTATATTCTTAATAAAAGGCATCATTCATTTATTAATGCTGTGTTTGAATACATGAGTTTGTAAATCTTAAATTAATAAATGAAGTCCTAGATATTATAAACACAGTGCAAAGGCAATCATGAAGGTGTTCATGATGTGAGATGTCTATTGCATGCAAATATGTTAATATCTAAATATCCCTAGTCATAGAATTAACAAGATAGGACATTGTTAATTCGGACACACTAGCACATATTATGCTTCTTGAATGGTTCAAGCAATGGTTCTCATAATTGTGATTATGGATGATAATCAAAGCTAACATGTGGATGCTTGTTAGAGGAACAAGTTCATTGGAGACCTGCAAAGAGAATCCTCATATTGATATTAAATCTATGTCAGTGAGGAATCTCTTCATAGCGGTTGTGCAAGTATCCTTAGACTTGAGATCACCAAAGTTATCTTAAGTAGCAAGTGGTATACTTTGACTCCATAACTGATTACTTCCAACTGGGAGTGAACATAGTTAGGAGATTGGGTATATCATGACCTACTTGAAGATAGTTGAGTGATTGACAAAGGATTCACCATCCCAGATTTAACAAGGGAAGTTATCTCACATGATTCTATAATTACCTTGTTCAGTGAATCTCTGGCCAGAGTAATATACCGAGATGGATGGAGATCCATGAAGGGCATTTTAGGAACAATGGTTAAATTAATAGAACATACATAATTAGATTTATATGAGTTGACAGAAATCCATACTCAGAATCTAATTGAGATAAGAGTGGTGAAAGGAGTAATTGCACGGTAACTGTTTCTATGGAAGGGTACAGTCAAACCACATGACTTTCCTGATATTTGGGTAGTCATGATGCATAGCTAGAGGCCAATCATGACTTGTATAATGATGTATCAAAATATCAATAGAGATTGATAAAATGATTTAAAGGAGTCTAAATCATGTGAGTTTTGAATAGAACTCACAATTACATATTGTACTACCAACATGGACAGGAACCCAATAGGTCACACAAATATAGAGAAAAAGGTAAAATGGTAAAATGACAAGGATAATAATATTTGATATTATTATAAAGGTAGAGAGGAGAATATGATAATAATTAATTAAAGAGTTTAATTAATTATGATCAAATAAAATTGTCCGCGGAACTTTTGAGAAATGTTCTGTAAATTGGATCTAAATGAAATAATGTATTTCATGATTAATTATTATTGTCTTATAAGTGTTATAAGACTACTATAAGTGTTATAGGACATATATAATAATTAATAGGACCATTGGAGAAATTATAAAGGGCCAAAGGAATGAAGAAGTTGGAGGAAGCCCTCCAGAAGAGGGCTACACGCCAACTCCATACAGAAGGGCTTAGAGGGCTTTTTCTTGGACCAAATTAATATATATATGTTACATAAGTGTTATGGAACTCACATATTTAATTTGGTTGGATTTGGAATCCATTTGGATATTTAAATCCAATTAGATGCACAAAGGGCCTAGTTTGTGGATTTTGTGCATGGTCTTTTATGAAAAGATTTAATTTGGATTTAATTAAGCCCAAATGATTATAATTAATTCCAGAAGCCCAATTAATAATTCTCCAGTAATTTTAAAGAGGCCAATCTCATTAAGGAGTTGGAATTTTAACCTAACTATAAAAGGCCAACTAATGAGAATTAGGGTTAAGTGATTAAAACAAAAGGAAAGTCTTTTTCTCTTAATTCTCTCTCCCTTTTTGTGCCACTTCCATTGCTAGCCTCTTGGATTTCGGCCAGCCCTAGTTGAACACCAATTTGTTGGTTCAATTTACCCCTCTCTAGTGTGGATTACTCATTGGAGGTGTTCGATTTGGACACTGTGGTTTGCGACAACCCGGTGCGAAGTAAAATCAACTGTTCAACAAAAATCAAAGGTGATTTTTCTTATTCTCATATAGTTATATTGTGTATTCATGGCAAGATCAGATCTAATGGTTAAAAAATTTAAAATTCCGCTCGTGTATGTGATGCATGTAACCATTAAACTCCCACATGGTATAGAGCCACGGTTTTGCCATGGATATACAATTTTATATTTTTTTGCGGAATAAGTTTTGTTTTGTTTTGAGTTATTTATTTCATGAACTTTAAAATATTAGATTTGATTGTTCATGAATGAGAAATATTGATTTCTGGTTGTATGTGTGATCAAATAAACATGGTGGAAACAAAAACGAAATTTTTGAATGATTAACATAAGGGTTTGGCGTGAAACTCATTAGGGTTTGGCATGAAACCCTAGGTAATGTAGGGGCTGTTCTAATTTAATTTCTTATGGATCTATTTAAAAATCATTTAGATGATATTTTATGTGTTTAATATGTGATATTAAGCCGTAGGATCGAACGGAATTAAAATCGAACAAGTTTTGCATGAAAACTAGTTTTGTCGAAAAGTTCGATAAATTGGTGTTCTTCGTGTGTTCTTGATGTGTTCTTGGTTAGAATGACTTTTGATCTTCTAAATCTGATATATATGATATATTAAAGTGTTTTTAATTAATTGGATTAATTAAAATGGGCCTTAAATTAATTTGATTAATTTTAATTCATTAAAACCACTTAATGGGCTTAATTATGTTTACGGACTTGGTTTAAATTAGTGAATGACTTGGTGGGCCCAAGGAGCTGATTTAAATTAACTATTATAAACATTAATTAAGTTTATTAATGGGTTTTAAGGGCTGGAGTGGGCTTGGCTCATTCCAAAAGGCCCAAATGGTCCAAATGACACAAAACTAGTTTGTGTGTGAACACACTTAGGGTTTTTCTTCTATGGGTTTCGGCCTACACTTATTTAAGCCCAAAATTAATTCTTTTAATTATTTAATATGATTAATTAATTAAATAATCAATTTATAATTAATTAATAATCAATTTGATTGATTATTAAGGCAAGAACACATTCATGCAAAAAGGTTTCCTAAAATGAAAGTTTCCAAAATGGAAAAAGTTTCCTAATTTGATCACATCATTAAATAACTCAAAATATAGTTTCAAAGGTTGAAACAAAGTTAGTAATCCATTTATTTATGCATTAGAGAGGCATATAAGGGTGAATGATTGGCATGATGGTTAGTTATGGACAAAGCCCAATGTGATTGAGCATAATGCATGTTTTGGCCCAATGAGGACTTTCATGTCCCAGCCACTTGTTTTTGGTTTGTATTTCATTTCAAATTGTAATATGTAATTAGATTACTTAGATTAGAATTAGAAATAGAGATGGAGACCAATATCAAGGAGCAAGATGGGCCGGATGGAGATCCAACAAGCTTGAAGATAGTGTAATTATTTTCTTGTTTGAATCATGCATACTACCTAGGTGTGACCTTTTGATTTCCCTCTTGGCTCGGGGAAATCAATGTAGTGAAGTCCATAACTATACCATATTTGTATGCTTATATTTATGTGATAGATATAGGATGCATACCAATGTATGCCAACCATGTATGATGAGACTTAATTAACTAAAACCCTCAAACAAATACTAAGGTATATAAGCCTTCCATTAATTTGAGGAGAACCAGAGTTCTTTATAGTATGGGTTGTTGACCACAGTCAAGCTCACATTATATCGAATATGTTCAAATCTAATTAAATGGGTCATCTTAGCTAGCCCATTAGTTTGTTGACCGCAGTCAAGGCTAATGGTTCTAGAGGCAAGATTAGGAAATGCATATATGATATGCATGCATCAAGAGTTGATAACCTAATGATCCAATAGTTGTGTAGAGACACAATTGGTATAAAGATACCTACCTTTCAAGGGTATGGAATTTGGCTTGTTGACCACAGTCAAGGTCAAATTACATATCAAGGATTGGATATTGGCCCACTAAGAAAACCATCGGGTTTTCTCGAATTATATAGTGAGGGCTATTAATTCGCAATAAAATAGTGGGAGTAAATGGATTAATTAAAGACCTTATTAATGCATATATATATATGAACATACTCTCATATCTTTTCTTTTTCACATCTAGGTCATCATCATGAGCACATCAAACATTAACATACGATCAATCTTGGATAACAAGCTGGTTGGCAACAACTAATCTGACTGGATCAGGCAAGTGAGAATTATTCTCAGAGCTGAAAAGATCCACTATGTCTTGGATAAAGATCCACCACCACGTCCATCAGATGATGCCATTGATGAGATCAAAGGCATTTATCGAAAATACATGGAGGATAGCGAAACAGCAGCATGTCTGATGCTGGGTGCTATGTCCTCGGAGCTTCAGAAGCAACATGAAATGATGGATGCTAGAACCATCGTTTTGCATCTAGAGGAGCTCTATTCTTCTCAGGCTAGAACTGAGCAATATGAGATTGCTCGAGCTCTATTTAGCTGCAAAATGGTGGAAGGCACTTCAGCTGCTGCTCATGCATTGAAGATGTATGGGTATATTGAGCATTTGAGTAGACTTGGCTATGTTATGGATAATGATCTATACATAGATTTAATCTTGTACTCATTGGCTCCAAGTTATGCACCTTTTGTGCTTAACTTCAACATGAACAAGATCCAAGTATCCATTCCTGAGTTAATCAATATGCTCAAGACAGCTGATGGATCATTTAAGAAAGATCTAAAAAGTGTCATGGTTGTCACTTCTGCTAAAGGCAAGAAGCAGAAGAAGAAGAAGATAACCAAGGCGCAGCCAAAGAATGGTGGGATCTCTAAAAAGAAGGTTGCCAAGAAAGAGAATCCCAAAGGAACTTGCTTCCATTGTGGAAAGGATGGTCATTGGAAGCGTAACTGCAAGGCCTATCTAGATTCTCTCAAGGAGAAGAAGCAAGCTGATGCTTCTACTTCAGGTATTCATATGATTGAAATTAATACTTATTCTATTGCTTCAAAACAATCTTGGGTATTAGATACCGGATGTGGATCTCATTTATGTAATGATCTACAGGGGCTTAGAAGCTTTAGAAGAGTTGGAAAGGCAGAGATATGTTTGCAGTCAGCTACTGGACAAAACATCTCTACAACAGTTGTGGGGACTTACTATTTGCCTCTTCCTAGTGGATTAGTACTGGAATTAAATAATTGTTATTATGTTCCAGCTTTGTCCAAGAGTATTATTTCTTTCAGTTGTTTGATGAACGATTATGATATTTCTTTAAAGGACAAATGTTGTTACATTTTTAAGAACAATATATTTTATGCAAAAGCTATCATTGAGAATGGTATATTTGTTCTTGATTTAATTAAAGAAGTACATAATGTGGATACCAAGAGAATGAAACATGATAATCTAAATACCTCATACTTATGGCATTGTCGTTTAGGCCACATAAATGAAAAACGCATGACCAAATTGCACAAGTCAGGTGATTTGGGATCATTTGATTATGAATCATTTGATACATGCGAATCTTGTTTATTGGGAAAAATGACAAAAGCTCCCTTTGTTGGTAAAGGAGAACGAGCTAAAATGGTTTTGGACTTAGTACATTCAGATGTATGTGGTCCAATGACTACACATGCTAGAGGAGGTTACTCCTACTTCATTACTTTCATAGATGATTATTCCAGGTTTGGATACATCTATCTAATGAAATATAAGTCTGAAGCATTTGAAAAGTTCAAAGAATTCGGAAATGAAGTAGAGAAACAACTTGGCAAAAGTATTAAAACACTGAGATCAGATCGAGGTGGAGAATACTTAAGTCAAGAGTTTCAGGATTATCTTAGAGATAATGGGATTTTATCTCAATGGACTCCTCCATATACACCACAACACAATGGTGTATCCGAAAGGAGGAATTGAACACTATTAGATATGGTTCGATCAATGATGAGCCGAGCGGACTTGCCTAAGTCCTTTTGGGGATATGCACTAGAAACTGCTGTTTATGTGTTAAATAGAGTTCCTAGTAAATCGGTTGATGTTACTCCATATGAGATGTGGAATAACAAGAAACCCACGCTTTCTCATATGAAAGTATGGGGTTGTCCTACTTATGTGAAGAGGACAATGTCAGACAAACTGGATGTTAAGTCTGACAAATGTTTATTTATGGGATATCCAAAAGAAACGTTTGGATATTATTTCTATCATTCCTTAGAACAGAAGGTGTTTGTTTCAAGGCATGCTGTCTTCTTGGAAAGAGAATTTCTCCTACGAGAGGACAGTGGGAGTAAAATTGAGCTTGGTGAAGTTCAAGACCCACAAATAGAAGATGATCAATCGATTGAACCCGAAACTGAATTTCATAATGATGAAATCACAGTTGAACCTGATTATACACAAAATCCTAGAAGATCTACTAGGATGCGTTCTATCCCTGTGAGATATGGATTTCACATTGATTCGGATAGAGGCATAACTGTAGTAGAGGACAATGAGCCTACAAGCTATCAAGAAGTTTTGAACAGTTCAGAACGTGATTTATGGCTTAAGGCTATGCAGTCCGAAATGGACTCCATGTATGAGAATAAAGTATGGACTTTAACTCAACCACCTGAAGGGATAAAACCCATAGGGTGCAAATGGGTCTTCAAAAAGAAGACTGACATGGAAGGTAATATAGTTACCTATAAAGCTCGCTTAGTAGCAAAAGGTTATCGTCAAAAAGAAGGTATTGACTATGACGAAACTTTTTCTCCTGTAGCGATGCTTAAGTCTATAAGAATACTTTTAGCCATTGCAGCTCATTATGATTATGAGATTTGGCAGATGGATGTGAAGACAGCTTTCCTTAATGGAAATCTTACCGAGGATGTGTATATGACACAACCAGAAGGATTCGCATCAGGAAATGGCGAAAAGGTATGCAAGCTTCAAAGATCCATTTATGGATTGAAGCAAGCCTCTAGGAGCTGGAACATACGATTCAATGAGACAATAAAAGAGTTTGGTTTCTCACAGAATGAAGATGAACCTTGTGTGTATAAAAGGGTCAGTGGGAGTGCAATTGTCTTCCTAGTTCTATATGTAGATGACATATTGATCATGGGAAATGACATTTCTCTTCTCCAATCTGTTAAAATATGGTTATCCAAGCAATTCTCCATGAAAGACCTTGGAGAAGCATCCTATATTCTGGGAATAAGGATCTATGGAGATAGATCCAATAGGTTGCTAGGACTTTCTCAGAGTACATATATAGATAAAGTATTGAAGAGGTTCAATATGGATCTCTCTAAGAAAGGGTTTATACCTATGGTGCATGGGAAACACCTTTCTAAGTCTATGTGTCCACAGACACTGGAGGATAGAGAGAGCATGAATAGAATACCATATGCATCTGCAATTGGTTCTATCATGTATGCTATGTTATGTACACGTCCAGATGTAGCATTTGCTTTGAGTGGCCCAAGCAGATTCCAATCTAATTTTGGAGAGGAACATTGGGCAGCTGTCAAGAATATTCTTAAGTACTTGAGAAGGACTAAGGATATATTCTTGGTATATGGAGAGGGCAGTTTGGAAGTAAACGGGTATACAGATGCCAGCTTCCAATCTGACAAAGATGATTGTAAATCACAATCTGGTTATGTGTTCATAATGGGAGGAGGAGCAGTTAGTTGGAAAAGTTCCAAACAAGAAACAACTGCTGATTTCACGACGGAAGCTGAGTACATTGTTGCTTCAGAAGCAGCCAAAGAAGCAGTCTGGATCAAAAAGCTCATAACCGAACTAGGAGTGGTGCCTTACATTGTTGATCCGATTCCTTTATATTGTGACAACAATGGAGCCATTGCGCAAGCAAAGGAACCACGGTCTCATCAGTGATCCAAGCATGTTCTCAGACGCTACCATCTCATAAGGGAAATAGTAGCTAGAAATGATGTGAAAATAGAAAGGGTTCCCACAGATGACAATGTGGCGGATCCTCTCACCAAAGTACTTTCCCAGATAAAGCATGATCACCATATAAATAGCATGGGTCTGAGACATATGAGTGATTGGCTCTAGTGCAAGTGGGAGATTGTTAGAGAGTATGCCCTAGAGCCCATGTAATAGGGATGTTTTTCATATGTATGAAATTTATATTCTTAATAAAAGGCATCATTCATTTATTAATGCTGTGTTTGAATACATGAGTTTGTAAATCTTAAATTAATAAATGAAGTCCTAGATATTATAAACACAGTGCAAAGGCAATCATGAAGGTGTTCATGATGTGAGATGTCTATTGCATGCAAATATGTTAATATCTAAATATCCCTAGTCATAGAATTAACAAGATAGGACATTGTTAATTCGGACAGACTAGCACATATTATGCTTCTTGAATGGTTCAAGCAATGGTTCTCATAATTGTGATTATGGATGATAATCAAAGCTAACATGTGGATGCTTGTTAGAGGAACAAGTTCATTGGAGACCTGCAAAGAGAATCCCCATATGGATATTAAATCTATGTCAGTGAGGAATCTCTTCATAGCAGTTGTGCAAGTATCCTTAGACTTGAGATCACCAAAGTTATCTTAAGTAGCAAGTGGTATACTTTTACTCCATAACTGATTACTTCCAACTGGGAGTGAACATAGTTAGGAGATTGGGTATATCATGACCTACTTGAAGATAGTTGAGTGATTGACAAAGGATTCACCATCCCAGATTTAACAAGGGAAGTTATCTCACATGATTCTATAATTACCTTGTTCAGTGAATCTCTGGCCAGAGTAATATGCCGAGATGGATGGAGATCCATGAAGGGCATTTTAGGAACAATGGTTAAATTAATAGAACATACATAATTAGATTTATATGAGTTGACAGAAATCCATACTCAGAATCTAATTGAGATAAGAGTGGTGAAAGGAGTAATTGCACGGTAACTGTTTCTATGGAAGGGTACAGTCAAACCACATGACTTTCCTGACATTTGGGTAGTCATGATGCCTAGCTAGAGGCCAATAATCACTTGTATAATGATGTATCAAAATATCAATAGAGATTGATAAAATGATTTAAAGGAGTTTAAATCATGTGAGTTTTGAATAGAACTCACAATTACATATTATACTACCAACATGGACAGGAACCCAATAGGTCACAGACATATAGAGAAAAGGGTAAAATGGTAAAATGACAAGGATAATAATATTTGATATTATTATAAAGGTAGAGAGGAGAATATGATAATAATTAATTAAAGAGTTTAATTAATTATGATCAAATAAAATTGTCCGCGGAACTTTTGAGAAATGTTCTGTAAATTGGATCTAAATCAAATAATGAATTTCATGATTAATTATTATTGTCTTATAAGTGTTATAAGACTACAATAAGTGTTATAGGACTGATATAATAATTAATAGGACCATTGGAGAAATTATAAAGGGCCAAAGGAATGAAGAAGTTGGAGGAAGCCCTCCAGAAGAGGGCTACACGCCAACTCCATACAGAAGGGCTTAGAGGGATTTTTCTTGGACCAAATTAATTTATATATGTTACATAAGTGTTATGGAACTCACATATTTAATTTGGTTGGATTTGGAATCCATTTAGATATTTAAATCCAATTAGATGCACAAAAGGCCTAGTTTGTGGATTTTGTGCATGGTCTTTTATGAAAAGATTTAATTTGGATTTAATTAAGCCCAAATGATTATAATTAATTCCAGAAGCCCAATTAATAATTCTCCAGCAATTTTAAAGAGCCCAATCTCATTAAGGAGTTGGAATTTTAACCTAACTATAAAAGGCCAACTAATGAGAATTAGGGTTAAGTGATTAAAACAAAAGGAAAGTCTTTTTCTCTTAATTCTCTCTCCCTTTTTGCGCCACTTCCATTGCTAGCCTCTTGGATTTTGGCCAGCCCTAGTTGAACACCAATTTGTTGGTTCAATTTACCCCTCTCTAGTGTGGATTACTCATTGGAGGTTTTCGATTTTGGACACTGTGGTTTGCGACAACCCGGTGCGAAGTAAAATCAACTGTTCAACAAAAATCAAAGGTGATTTTTCTTATTCTCATATATTTATATTGTGTATTCATGGCAAGATCAGATCTAATGGTTAAAAAATTTAAAATTCCGCTCATGTATGTGATGCATGTAACCATTAAACTCCAACACCTATATGGGTAAATAACCCATACTAAGCTATAAAGGTTAGTGGGGAATATCTATAGATGGATGACCACTCACAACGGTCATCAAAATATACATACGATGTGTATTATAAATAACATGTACAACATATCATGTCATTAATAACAAATACTTTAAAAGCTTAAAACATATCCTCATGTACATAAACATTGTACCCAAAAGAGAAACAAATATTCTCATATTCATAATTCATATTGATAGCAATTTCCCATGTAAATATATTCAAATGAACATGATTCCTATGGGTAAACTAATAATATAGTCCACAATATCAATCTTTAGTCAAATAACTTTAACTGTTTAACTTTGATCATTACTATGAATAACATTTAGCCTACCTTACCTTTATTAGTGGATAACGGGAACTATGGATACACATCGGTATCAAAAGAAGGTTATCCGAAGATATCGGATCTATAGACCCAAACGGGCCAAACTATACTATGGACCAGTCAAACAGACCCAAATAGGGTCGCTTATCAACCCAAACGGGGCTGATCATGATCAAAATGGGATCATATATACAATGGACTTAATTAGGCCAAACTATGGCAGCTGCAATTTCCCTATAGGCGCCTATCTATCCACATCTAAAACTCTAACACAGGCAGAACTATATTCGTGTTCAATTCACATATTAATACTATATTCATAGTATATTGTTTGTACATATATAGAGTCTTGTAAAACTATAAGTTCTCTGGTGCATAAACAAATATATGCACATTTCATAAGCCAAGTTACAATTAGCTCATCCATTTCATGTGACTATAAGTTTGCATCATGACATATAGGCATGACATATAATCATCATATCATATACTTGATCATGTTCTCATTAAGTATCTCACATGTTCATAGTCATGCCACAACACCTTCTATCTCATAAGGCATTTACATGCTCATACATTCATGCACATAATCGTAAATGTACATACCTGTGGGTACATTCGCTTATAGTAGCCTTATTCCTATAAGCATGTTTACATATATATATATATATATATATATATATATATATATATATATATATATATATGCATTTATCATCATTCAGATCTTGTGCACTTTCATTTCATAGGATTACATATGTACACATCAATTAGGCATATGACAATCGTGTACAAGTCTAATTACATGTATAGGTTAGATATTTCATCACTAATCTTTATTCATATACACAACGAATGTACATGCATGCATAAAATTCTTTCATCGATAGTCATATTACATGCCCTGTCTAACTTATTTTACTACCATAAAAACAACTATTTGTCTCAATTTAATTAGTAATCATAAAGTCAAGTGCATCAACAATCTGTATAGGGCAGCATACTGGACTCAACTTGTGAGCCATATTTGGAAAGGAAAAATTCATTTTTAGTTAAGATGATCTTCCATAATTTTATCCCCCTATGTGTCTAGTTTCCAAAGCATCAAAATTCATCTCCATATCTAACCTATAGCTTGAGTTATTTGAAAAATACTATAGCCTTTTTTAAAAACCAAATCATGTGAACTGTCATTTAGAACAATTTATAATGTAAAATTTAGAAGGATTTAAACCAACATTTCTTCATCAAAGTTAGACTTTCATGTCTCTAATTTTTCCAAAATTTCATTTTGTAACATTTCAACATCTCTACAAAAAGATATGCTCATTACTGTTAATTTTGTTTCTGTGTGTAGTCTAGGGAACTAGTCCGAATTCAATCCTAAATTCCATGTACTTAAAGGAAGATTTAAGTCTAGGTTCCTTCACATGAAATATAGGTATAAAAGTCTATTTTCCAATGCAAAAAGAATCATTCAATTTTTTGCTTTATACTTCAACTTATGAGCAAAATATTCCAGACAGGTCACTCAATCATGATGACATGTTTGACTCGTGAAGAGATTCATGAGTGAAGCAAGTAAGGCCATTACTCACATCTCGTTAAGAGGTTCACGAGTGGAGAAGAAAAGCTATACTTCACGACTCGTGAAGAGCTTAACGAGTCGGACTAATGTTCACAACTCGTGAAGAGCTTCATGAGTGACCCAACATTGGAAGAAGATGCACGACTCGTGAAGAGCTTCAAGAGTCGGACAAAAGTTCACGACTCGTGAAGACATTCACGACTTGGCAAGGACAATCTTCTTCAACCTCACATTGTTAAAATCCAGCAAAACGTAGCTTTAAATTCTGTAAATCATATCCAGTTCCAGCAATCAATTTCACATGCATTATGAACAGCCTAAATTCCCATACCTTGGCTGACAAACCCAATGTCTTTAACCTCCAGCAATACCCTTTCCTTTGCTCTTCCATCCTTCCTCTTCTCCTTCACAAAAATCATCGACATACAAGTTCCAGTACACTGTTAACGTCCTCCTCAGTTAAAATGAAAAGAAGAAGAAGAAGATGCTGAAGGCTCATTGATAGATTAATTACCTTAGTTTAATGCCTTAAACTCTTGATTAACCAACATGCATAATTTCCTCTTCAAGATTACTTAAGGTATCAACTTTGAATCATAAAAGAGAGAGAAAGAAACATTTCTGTGTTTTTCTTGAAGAAATACCGTTCCATTCTTTCTTCTCTCTCTTCAAAGTTGGCTTTTTATAATAGCAAGGGATAATTCCCCCTTTAGTCCTTTAACCTTTTGCATTCTACACAATAACCTAGCAAATCTTTGCATGTTAAACTTTAACCTCTCCATTTAATTCCTTTCAAACATTAACCTATCCATTTATTCCTTCTCTCAAATTGACCTTTAAACAATCAGTTTTATCCATATGTGACCCTCGAGTTTTCGAAACTATAAACTTACCCCAAATTAATACTTTTTGCTTCAATTGCACCCTCAATTAATATTAAACAATGCTTTAAAATTTTATTCTCATGTAAATAACATAATATTATGATAATTTACCCCCTCTTGACCCATACTTATACAATTTCCTCTTTTAATTTAATCTTAATCAATTAAAAATCCCATTCAAATATGCAAATTAGATTAGGGTCATATTAGGGGCCTTGCAATCTAGACACTGGATTTCATCAAACACTTGTTTAACTTTCCACAACCAAAACTTAGCTTTCTCAGATTCCTCCAAAGTTGTACCCATTAAATTTTTAGCTTCATATTTTCTAATTGCTTCAATGGGAGCTTTAGGTGTAATCGTTATTTGCAAAATTTGAGCCATATTATAAGAAATATTTAACAATTCTTCCCTAGGGACCTCAATAGGTAGTTAACCTCTAGTAAAGGCTGAAGATTCTAGATTTGAAGGGTTAAAATGCATAGGCAAATTGCTATATGTAGTTTCTTCAATTACTTGCTTAGACCTTTTTATGATCTACTATCTATAAGAAATAGGGATGTTTGCATTAGGAAAACACAAATAATAATCTATATATGCATATCCCTAAACTTTTATTAGCCAGAATCGCCTAAACCATGCTCTAATACAAAAATTGTAAGGCTCATGTTAAATGCCTTTCTCCTGCTATCACACATACCATATAGATAATAACCACAACCTATTTACCTATCCATTCAATCCATTAAGGAGGAATATACTCGATTTACATATTATAAACTCGTATACAAATTCCATGATCAAAATCAAATATTTTATATATATATTTTCAAATTCAACTAATTTCGATATATGTACTATTTGTAGACACTGTGACCTAAGGCAGCCTAGATTAAGACTACCCGATGATGAGGATATGATATATTATAGATAGCAAATTCATATCTCAAAGCTTCGATCATGAACTTTTCATATTTCCTAAAAGATTTTCATGATTCTTTAAGAGCTTTCAAAAAATTCTAAATGTTTTAACGAAGTGTGCATAAAAACCTCATTTAGGATCTTTAGTGGCGACAAACAGCCGTTTGTCACCTGAGGGGTGCTCGTCTATGAGTACCTCTCTCCTGTAAGGTCCATTTTAGTTTTGTTTTTCAATCCAGGGTTTAGTGATGAAGGACGATCATCCATCATTGAGGGACACATTTCCCTCACTCAAAACCTAATATTTCCTATAAATTATTTTATATTTTGAAAAGAAAGTTAGAGGATAATGATAGGATTCCAAATTTTAAGGGATTATATCTCAAGATTTGAGGTTTTGAAGTTGAAATGCAACTCAAATTCTTGATTTGGTATAAAATCTTTTATTTTTAGGGTTTCAAGAAGAGGAATCATAACTTTCTTGGTAAGCCACCATTAGAATGAAAGTATTAGTTTCTTTCTCTTTCTAACCTTATATTCTATTCAATTTATGTTGAAACATACACAAACTTAAATGAATTTTAGATTTATTTTGAAAGCAATGAGCATGATTTCGAGTCGAGATCTGGACTACCATTTCTATAGAGTTAGAATATCTCTTTAGGATAATATTCTAGGCCCTTTCTCATCTGCTCTCTCTATAATCCATTCACATGCTCATGTGGTAATTTGATATTGATTTGATATGTTTCAGCGAATAGTCTTCAATGATATGAATGAATGATATACACATTTTATTAAAGCATGAACCATTTCTGATTCATTTAACTTGCTATAGGCATGATAGGAGTTATAAGATTCCTCCATTGTTATGTTTGCAAAATTTGATTTTTATGTTCCTTAAATGTATACATATATGTTTTTTGAGTATTTTATACATGATTCATTGAGGTAATATATTTTGGCATGATTTAGGTCATATAATTCCATACTTTTGGGTTGAAAACTCATTTTGATTAATTTTTTATAGTTTAGAATTTCTTTTTGCAATTTTTGGTTCTATCTAGAGGTGATAGATGGGAAGATGGGATAAAGGATGCATATCCCTTACCCGAGGGATGGGATCCCTCAGCTCTTTCTCCTTGTCCATCCCTCACTTCTTTTTGTGTCTATCCTTCACCTCTTGTGGTCATCCTTAGGTAATTTTCAAACCATTTTTGATGTATTTCAAGTATATCTATGCATATTTACTTTTTCATATTTACATGTTATCTCATTTAATTTTATGCTAGAATAATATGCTTCTGTATGATTTTCATAATGTGTGATACAATGATTTAATTACTCTAATTATTATGTACTAATTCTTTGTTTTTTATGTTCTTTTATGAGTATTTAATTAATTGGATTTTAGAGGGTTACTTTAAATTCTATCATGTGAAGTCATGCCCCTGGAATGATCTATCACTTGTTGCCCATCCGATTTTTCTTGCTTCTTTCTTTCCTTTTTATGGTTTTGTTTGATTAATTATTTGTTTTACATTTATGGATATATTTTTCTTCTGGATGTATTATTTGTTTAGGTTTGTAATAATTAGTAAAAAGGACTTTTTAAGCACGTTTAAAGGAAAAGGCATTTAAAATGATTTCTATTAAATAAATTGGATTTTTATCCAAAACATAGACCAATGTCCAATTTTTAGCCCAAATTCGTACAATATAATGAAATGTTTTTTTTTTGTGAACACGTATAAGGGAACCAATGTTCCCAATGTGACTAATTCCCCATTTTATGTATGCTATTTTAGTTCTATATGTTTTGTTGAGGATGATTTACCTATGTAATAATCTTAAGTAGGATTTTATTTGATGTAATTATTTACTACTTTCTGTTTGATTGGGATGTTTATTTAATTCTATACTTTTGAATCATGTGAGAGAGAAGAGATGATTAGTGATATCATGAACACTAATCTCGGCATAGGCATCAAAAGGTTGAGATAAACTTCCTTATGTGCTGTCAGGTGGCAACTCCATGACACCTACCTTTTTGGGCCCACTAATAGACACCTTCATAGGTTGACTATGAACCATAAATTAGGCCTGATCCCTTTTTATGGTGAAGTGGCTAATTGATGATTAAAAGCAAGCCTACTCTAATCCAAAAAATAGGCCTTCGAGAGCAAACCCAGAATCGAAAGAAGGCTCTGGTGCATGTCACAGTGGCGACTTTGTTGGGGACCAAAAAGATGTTACTTCTAAAACCTTCTTAGTGAAGTTTTTTGTAATTGGGCTTTGTTATTAATCTTATCTCTTATCTAAACTGGATTTATTGCATTCATTTTAGAGCCTTATATTTAAACTAGGCCTCCCTTTTAGCCCTGATGCTATCTTGAAGCATGCCCTACATTGATTTATTAATTTTGTATTCATGGAGTACTTATCAAAATTCTTGATGTATATAAAAATAAGATGTATATAGTTTATCATTTTATTTCATGTCTTGTTTTATTTATACTTTTCATGCATGAAAGAATGTCATAAGACTAATGAGTAGATTCATAAATAATTATACCTTGTAAGACAAAATAAAAAGAAAAGTAATGACAAGGAAAATAATAACCAATAAATGGTAATTAAAAAAGAAGAAAAGTAGAAAAATATTATAAGCTATAACAAAGAAAACCCAAGAAGGCCAAACCCCACAAATAAGATGCTAACACTTGATACTTTTTCACAACAGGTATTGAGAACCTCCATCAAGGGGTATGTATTTGTTATTCTCAAAAAGAATATAATGTTATTATGCATCAAAAAAAATATACAACAAGAAGAATTGCTGATATGTATTTGTCAAAGACATCCCCAGTTGGATGTTAACACTATACACTGCAGCAATAAAATCCAGCTGTAAAGTATAGCAAACCATCTTGATCATACATGCCCTAGGCATTGATCAAATCCAACAACAATATTTTGGTTTTGCATGCCCTTAGGGCTAACCAAACATATTCAAGCAAAATTGATTATGCATGTCCCAGGTGTTAATCAGTCTTTATCAAGCCATATTGATTTTGCATACCCTAGTTGCTAATCGAACGCATTCAAGTAATCTACTTCTACATGCCCCATGCAAAATTTTTCTTTTTTATCTTAATTTTCCATTCCCTAAGTGCTAATTTGATGACCAAAAACTTGCCACCTTCAATGAAGTTAGTCTCAAGCCTTTATTCTACATGCCTCAGGCACTAATCAAGCAAAACCCTTCATTATTCTAATTATGCATGCCCTAGGTGCTAGTTAGGCAACTAGAGACTTACTGCCTTTAATGGAATTAGTCTTGAATCCTGATTTTGCATGCCCTAGGTGCTAATTAGGTAACTAGAGACTTATCGCCTTTAATGGAGTTAGGCTTAAACCCTGATTTTGTATGCCCTAGGCACTAATAAAGGATTTTAAGCAATAAACCAACCAAGAGATTCGCTATCTAAGTTACACATCTTTTTTCTTTATCTCTAAATTTAAGCTCGCTTTGGCACCAATGTACCAGCTCTCCAAAATTAGGGGAAACTATAGACACCATGAGCTAAGGCAACCTAGATTAGGGTTACTCAATAATGAGGATATGATATTTTACTTACAACAAATTAGGATCTCAAAGCTTTGATCATGAACTTTTCAAATTTCCCAAAAGATGTTAATAATTCTTCACGAGCTTCAAAATTTTCTAAATGTTTTAACAAAAAATATATAAAAAACCTTATTTTAGGTCTTTAGTGGTCACAGACGGTCGTTTGTCACTTGAACAGTGCTCGTCAATGATTACATCTCTCCAATGGGGTCTGTCTTAAAGGATTTTTGGTCAATCCAGGATTTAGTGGTGAAGGATGGCCACCCTCAACTCATTGAGGGACACCCATCCCTTGCTCAAAACTTGAGATTTCCCATAATTTTTGTAACACCCTAATCCATTAACCATGGATAATCATCAATCATCATCATCTTAAACCTAGTAAAGGTCAAGCAAAAATAATAATAATAATAATAATAATAATAATAATAATAATAATAATAATAATAAGACAAGCTATAATTACATGCCACAATAAAATAAATTAAACTTATAGATAAATAATCATAACATAAATGGCCTTCAAGTATCCTGAAATCCTCAAGGCAACTACATCTTGCCTAATCCTCTGGTGCTTAACCTGAACCTACACAGATAAAAAGACCCGTGCTAAGTTATAAAGCTTAGTAGGGAACAAATATATATATATATATATATATATATATATAACCTCTTTTCACAATTCATCTCATTTCCTATAAACTTTCACAATAACAAAGGATAACATATGAGTCTATTATATTAATCATTTCATAAATAACATTCTTAGGGGAGTGTTTGACCTTACTAATGGATACCATATTTACAATAATGTAACGCGTTATGAGACTCATCTCATCTCTTAATAGCTTAGCCATTCATCACATTTGCCATCATATTACCCTTAACTTTTCTTACCTTAGTATAAATCATGCATCTTATAATCCTTTTAATCAAGATGCTAGACATCATAGTTATTAATGGTACAAGATTTCCACTTACTGCATTAAATCACATTGTTCACCTAAGATAGGCATTCAACATTAATTCATAATATAAGGGTATACTTAAGTCATGTAGCATCTACAAGTAGTCCTGGTAAGCATAATTACTTCACATATATCATATAATTCTCATATTAGATTTATAAACTTTACATTCTTCATGTTATCTTAGCATGGTAACCTGATTCTTTCGCAATCATCATTTTATATCATGCATTGCACTTAGTTAAATGAATGTTATCATTAAGCCTACATGTGTGTAAACATTTATATATAAGTAAATAGACCAACGGATTTGCATGTGATCATAATGAACAAGCCTTACATACCATGATTATGAGACAAAGTCTCAATGTCACATGTATGCATTTTATAAATATAGTACATGAAACTTAGTGCACATGTTATAGTTCATATAACTTCTAGTACAATATGTACGCTTTAAGGTCCATCTATTCTCTTTAGAATCCCATCGGTTGAACTAACTCACACCGGCACTCATACGGGAACCTTCCTTAATTGATGTGAGACATCTCAATCATGTATTACAAAGCATTACATTCCACTTCATAAAACAGTTTATAATTGAAAGGAATTTAAGACAATCAAACAATAGGTCATTCCTCATCCTTACATCACATATAAATGGAGCAATTAATGCATGTTTTACTTTATCTTGTGTATGTTTTATCATCTTTAATAGCCTACTTATGTATTAGCTCAAAAGGTGGATAACAGGAGCAATAGATACCAGAAGGTATCAAACTATGGATATTTGGAGATATCAAACAATGGACCTGAACGGGGTCAAACAATCATTCCAGCAAGGAACAAACTATGGACCCAAACAGGGTCGATCAATGATTCCATTAAGGAACAAGAACCAAACGGGGTCAACTATAGCAGCGGCGACTATATCCCTATAGGCATGCCTATCTAATCCATAACTAAACTAAGACCCACAAGCTTAACCACTTAAGAACATCTTTAATTTAACATATCCTGCTTTACTTATCACATCGTTTGGCTTAAAGCCATTTTTCATAAAAGAATGTATATCATTCTTATCATACATCAATGTTGAGCTTTAAGTTTCATTACACATGGATGCAAGTCATGTCATCACATAGTTGCATCAACATCATTCATACACATCGTAGTGATTTACATGATAATGCAAACATAATAAAACATTACTTTCATCAATCTATCTCGTCATACTTAGACTTATGCATGAAACTAATGAGACAATTATAAAAGTGTAGTTCTTGCAGCTAAAAAGCTTCATAATATCATATGCATGTCCATATATAGGCAACTTGAATCATAGTAGTACATACTCTTAGGGTATTCATAACTAGTCACATAAGGAGTCAAACTCCTTGTCATAGAATGGTTGAATCAATAATAAAATATTAACTTACATAACTTATTGATAATTCTCAATGACGTACCTTGTTACAATTTCCTATAAGCAACTTTCACACCTCATCAAACTCACATCAAAGCATGATTATTTTAAGCAATACTCATGCATTTACGATCCATATAGTAGTAACATGTGTAAGTTCTCCTATAGCTTAAGGTCAACACTTGTTCATGTTTGATCCTTTGATTCACTTCAATGGTTTATCAGATTATAGGCAACAAGTTGTATACCTTAATATAGTCATATATATATTTCAATCCTCTTACTTGTATTTTATACTTAGGTAGATTATGTGAGCTTATTTCATCTTAGTCATTAACACACTACGAATGCTCATATGCTAATCATAATGTATTATAGGAATGAGCAAATAGGTGAGCAAGTTATTACACATTACTGCCAATAATTAATTCTTCTTGTAACCTTGAGTATAACAAGCTCTACAGTTTATTAATTTAACATAAAATGTGATGTTCCATTTCTTTTTACTTGGACAGGTAACTTGCCACTATTCTCTTATTATCGCTAGGTTATATCATAGTATTTTAGATAGAACCATTCCTTGACCTAGTGCATACTTTATACCAATTTTATAAGACACATTGAATAGCATATCATTTAAGTTACTATGTTACCTCGTGCTATTCTTAGTTCTATGCTCTTTAGGCATTAGCACACCTTTTAACAACATAATTCATACTAACATTGCCATAGCAAGTCCCTATAATTTAGAGTTCAAGTGAACCATCGTTTCTTAACTCAATGTGTTTAATTATCATAAAACTTATGGAGGTTCCTCCAATTAAGTGATCATACTTTATGCACATCACTAGTGACTTTGGATAACTTATAGCTTAATTCACTCTTCTTCCTCTTATAATATCATTTATGTCTTTTAATTTCCATAATAATTCATGTTATATTCATGCCTTTCAAAAATGTATCTTTATAGACTTTAGCATTAGAGAGACTTTCATAATCTATTACTCTAATCAAGTAACATATCAAACTTCACCTAATAGCCATTTATCCTCAATCTTACTTATTACTAGTCAATTATTGCTCTCTTAATGATTTTATGGACCACATAATATGGTGTTCCATATCCAATTACATGAATTAAATCTTGGGCTGAGAATATACTATAGAGGGGAGAAAACATGCTTGGTCGTGCCTTTAAGGAATGAAGTGCATAAGTGGCCATGTATATCAAAGGAGAAAATGCATGCTTCACCGTGCCTTCAAGGAATGAAGTGCATAAGTGGTAATGTATATCAAAGGAGAAAATGCATGCTTGGCCATGTATGAGAGGAGGAATAACTATAATTGGCCGTGCATTTTCAAAGAGAAAGTGTGAGTGGCCATGTACATCAAAGGAAAACAATGAATGGCTGTGCATTCTCATGAATAAAAGAGTGAGTAGCCATGCATTCTCAAGGGCAAAAAAATGATTAACCATGCATTTCCAGGAAGAAAAGGGTGAGTGGCCATGCATGAGAAAACCCAAATAGCAGAACATGAATTTAAACCCTAAATCTCACTTCCCCACTTCCTTAAATGATCATCTAAGTTTTAAATCATTAAAAATCATCTTATTTTACTAGATTTATCTCTAAACCTGATCAAGGATGACACACAAACAAGAAAAAAGGGAAGATTCCTCAAAATCTATCATGTGAACAGTACATATATTTAGTTCCTGTACCTATCAATAGAGCTCAAACTCCTTCAATTCTCGAGATCCTCTCTTCGACTTCATGAAGCCAAACATCAAAACCTTAGTTTCCTCAATTCACAAAGAGAGAGAGAGAGAGAAATCTCCATCAAATGCCGATCTCCTTATCTCTAGGAATGCCTAAATGCTTGAGTGGGATAAATATCTCACCAAGAGAAATTCCCAAAATACCCTTATACACTTTAATCTCTTAAATTTTCATTTCTTACACTTTAACACCAAGACTTATAATTTGATTTCAATTACATACTTCCTTAAAATTGCATCTTACCCATATCAAAGTACATACATGCTGAAATTACCAAAATACCCCTCTTGGGACTTAACCTCAATAATTGCAAAATAATTCAATTTTTCCTTAATTAACCATAATTCTCCTTAATTAACTATAATCCGCTTAGGGTCATGATTGGGTCATCACAATTCTCTAATATTTTGAAAAGGAAGTAGGAGGATAATGATAAGACTCCAAATTTGGGGGGATTATATCTCCAGATTTGAGGTTTTACAGTTGGAATTCAACTCAAATTCTTGATTTGGTTTAAAACCTTTTATTTTGAGGGTTTCAATGAGAAGAATCATAACTATCTTAGGAAGCTGCCATTAGAGAAGAAGAATTAGTTTCTTTCCCTCTCTAACCTTGTGCTCTAGCAAATTTTATTGAAACACATACAAACTTAAATGAATTTTATAGTTATTTTGACTGCAATAAGAATGATTCAAAGTTGAGATCCGGATTACCATTTTCATAGAGTCATAATATCTCCTAAGGGTAATATTCTAAGCCCTTTCTAACATTCTCCCTCTACAATCCATTCACATGCTCATGTGATCATTTGATATCTATTTGATATGTTTCAATCAATATACTTGAATGCTATAAATGATATGCATGTTTTATTGAAGCATGACTCATTTCTGATTTGTTTAATATGCTAGAGGCATGATAGAACTTATGAAATTCCTTTATTGTTATGTTTGCAAAATTTTATTTTTATGTTACTTAAATGTATACATACATGTTTCCTTGTGTATTTTATGCATGATTCATTGTTTTTGTATATTTTGGCATGATTAAGGTCATATAATTGCATACTTTAGGGCCAAAAACTCATTTTGAATAATTATCTACACTTTGGCAATAATTTGTAATTTCTAGTTCTGTCTAAATGTGATAGATGGGAAGATGGGATGAGGGATGCTCGTCCCTCACCCCGAGGGATGGGATCCCTCAGCTCCTTCTCCTTGCTCGTCCCTCACTTCCTCTTATGTCTATCTTTCACCTCTTGTAGCCATCCTTGGATGTTTTTCAAGCCATTTTTTATGTATTTCAAGCATATATATCCATGTTTAATATTTTTGTCTGATTTGCATGTTATCTTATGTAATTTCATGGTAGAATAATCTGCTTCTATATTATTTTCATGATGTGTGATTCAATGATTTAATTACTCTTATTATTGTGTATTAATTCTTTATTTTTAGGTGTTTTTTATGAGTATTTAATTAATTGAATTTTGGAGGATCGCTTTAAATTCTTTTATTGGAAGTCATGCCCCTAGAATGATCCGTCACTTGTTGCAACCCTAGCAAGTGCACTAGATCAACAAGTAATAAAGTGGAGTAATTTTAAGACTTTGAGATATCATACCCGAGGGATAACGACTATTTTAAGCTAGATATCTATAATTGAGCGGGTTCATCCGAGATAAATTCTCAAGTTTTCAATTAAGAGAACATCTTAAATCTAATTAACAAAATAAATAATTAAAAAAGAAAATAAAGCTAATTAAATTAGAGATTAAAACATTAATTAAACCATTGCCAATGAATTCTAATCCTTCCTAAATCAAATGCAATTGGATTAAACATATATGATTCATATGGCATAAATGTAGACAATCCATCTAAAACACTAGTATCCTATTTCGGAGCCTACTATTCTAACTATCCAATATCCCTTTTCGAAGCCTGCCTAATAGCCAGCATAAGCATGGGTCCCAAGATCTAGGCATGGATTAATATCCCATTTTGGAGCATACTAATTTAATACCTATCTATCCTTTAACTATTTCTAAAATTAACAATGTACAACCAATGAACCAAAGGCCTCCATTATGGAATCCAATCTTCTTTGATTCACAGCTCATTCAAGGCTAAAACAGAGCATGCAATTACCCATTCCATTCCAAGCACAATAACCATCCATTCAAATGAAGTAAAATGATAAAATTCTTAATAATAAAATAGATAAATGACTAAGCATAGTGAATAATAGAACATTCAAGTTTATATATCAAACATAAACTTAGTCCATTACATAGATATGGGGATTCATAGATCCCCTAGCAACAAAACTACAAATTAAATATAAATAAAGTAAAAAAAAGAAATGAGAGAGGAAACCCATGAAGCCATTTGTAGTTGGTAAAGCTCCAATCTGAATCCAAGCCTCCTCCTTCAAAGCCCCTACAAAATGAAGAACATAGCTTAAAGTAAATGTAGAAAATTGAATCTAACCCTAACTTACATTGAAAATAAATCTTATCTAAAGTTTACATTCAAATAAATCTAAACTACAACATAAAAATAGAGGGAAAACATAAGAAAAATGAAGGGAAAAACCTTAGATCTAAGTGTGGTGGTTCTCCCTCCTTTATCCTTCTTTTTCTGCAAAAGAAACATAGATTTTATAGAGGTGGCCGAAAGGCCATGACTGGGACACTTTTGTCTCAACCATGCCTTATTAAGATAAAATAGTGCTTTACTTTGGCCACGGCTAGGACACTTTTGTCTCCTCCGAGGTAACCTTCTATATGAAAATTTCTTCGAACCCTGCATTGGCCATGGTTTGGACAAATGTGTCTCGGTCGAGTCCCCTAAAAGAAGAAAAATTAGATATTTTTTTTACATAAACCAATCCTAAAAAATTTAGTATTTTCCCATATTGAACCATTGGATCAAGTTAAAATTTTAACAGCAACTTTTTAACATCTTGTTCTACATTTTTAACGGTCAAGATTGGATTTTGATATTTACAAATCATTTTATGTCTAGGACAATCTTGGTTGAGTGAAATTTCTTCTTTGGGTGAGTGATCTTCTCCTTTCTTCAATTACGTATTTTTTTCTCTTCAATTAAGCCTTGAAAACCACCAAAACTTTATAAATCTAAATATAATTCTAATTGGCATAAAAAGAGGAATTTATTACATAAAACACCAAAAATCATGCAAAATAAAGCATAAACACAAATAAAAATATACTCAAATTAAACACTAAAATTAGAGTTATCAACTACCCCACACTTAGCTTTTGCTTACCCTTAAGCAAATGAACAAACCACATTCCCATACACTTAAAATCGAAGAAAGAAAACATAAATTCAAAAAAAGTATAGCAACACTTTAGTAGAAGTCACTAAACAAAATCTTAAATCGAAAAGACTTAACTAGACCATATTAACAAATCTCCTTCTGTGTGTGTGCTAGGCCAAAACAATTTAAAACAACTTTTAAAACAAAAAATTCCAGCGTAATCAGATAATCTAGAAAATAATTTATGTACAAAGGATTGCACATATGGTTTCGCTCATAAAACTCAAGGGACTCCATAGGCCTCTCCTTTAGCACTAGAACCCAAAGGTCATCTTCGTACACAACTCTTAACAAGAAAAGATCCTTAGGATTTAAAAGGTTGTAATATGGCTAAGGTATGGCTATCAAGAAAATGATTAAGATATTCAATTTTGAACTGCCATTTCTATCTTAGCTCACCACATTTCTCTTAAAAATGAGAATTCAACTCTACCCTTATTCATTTATCATCATTGCCAAACTTTAGATATACAAAATGTAGAACATTTTTCAAGGAAATAGCATAAAGAAGAAGAAAAAGAATCCCCTCTTAAATTTTTTATTGAAACTACAGCTCAATTGATGTTCAAAAAGCTTAGGATCATGCTCCTATAAATGTAGAGTACCCCACACTTAGATGAAACCAAGATTGCTAGCTTTAATCTTCTTTTGTTTTCCTTTTTTTGCAGCTAAAGTAATAAATTTTACAATTTATAAGCAGGGGCTCACAAAAATTCTTTTTATAAAGGAACTACATCGAAAAGACTTAACTAGACCATATTACCAAATCTGCTTCTGTGTGTGTGCTAGGCCAAAACAATTTAAAACAATTTTTAAAACAAAAAATTCCAGCATAATCAGATAATCTAGAAAATAATTTATGTACAAAAGATTGCACATATGGTTTCACTCATGAAACTCAAGGGACTCCATAGGCCTCTCCTTTAGCACTAAAAACCGAAGGTCATCTTCGTACACAACTCTTAACAAGAAAAGATCCTTAGGATTTAAAAGGTTGTAATATGGCTAAGGTATGGCTATCAAGAAAATGATTAAGATATGCAATTTTGAACTGCCATTTCTATCTTAGCTCACCACTTTTCTCTTAAAAATGAGAATTTAACTCTACCCTTATTCATTTATCATCATTGCCAAACTTCAGATATACAAAATCTAGAACATTTTTCAAGGAAAGAGCATAAAGAGAAGAAAAAGAATCCCCTCTTAAATTTTTTACTGAAACTATAGCTTAATTGATGTTCAAAAATCTTAGGATCATTCTCCTATAAATGTAGAGTACCCCACACTTAGATGAAACCAAGATTGCTAGCTTTATTCTTCTTTTGTTTTCCTTTTTTTGTAGCTAAAGTAATAAATTTTACAATTTATAAGCAGGGGCTCACAAAAATTCTTTTTATAAAGGAACTACATTAAGAAAATTTTTCAATCTCACTTAATATTGGCAATGTATCCCCAACTCTAGAATCATATAATTAAAGCACAAACCTTTACTCGTAAGCATTTGCCACGAAAAATTTATCTCACCTACTTCTAGAATGGCCAGTTCGAAAAGGGCAAGATAAGGGCTTTTTAGGCTTAAGAGATCAAAATGTAGGTGTAATCAACAAACATAAAATGAACACATATTTAGCATGCTCAAATAAACTCAAAAGAGCTTACAAGGGATATTGTATATCAAAGGTAAGTCAAAAGGTTTTTCAAAATTTGATCAAGAAAAATATTGCCTAAGTCATTTTTATTTTATTTTTGAGTCATTTACTTGCATCAAAAGGTGATGAGGAAGGTTTTAGCGCTATAGAATTTCTACTCAATCAACTTTATGAACTGGTTTATATTATTTTTAAAATCAAGCCTAAAGTGTAGAATTATTAGGAGACCTACTAGTATTGGTCTAATTGAAACTAACCGATAATGAAAAATTTGTTCAACATTTAACCACTCTTTTGCTATTCCAACTAATCTAAATAAGGCATTCTAATTCTAAGTTCAAGATTGTTCACAACGGAAAAAAAAAAACTATGACGGTAAACTAAATAGGTACAAAAGTATGCAATAACAACAATAAACAAAAGCAAACATCACAACTAAACTATAATCAAAACACAAGTGAAAAATAAACTAAAGATAACAAAATAATAACATGAATTATAAATTAAAAACTAAAACAACAATAAAGTAAAATAAAGTATAAAATTAAAATAAAACATAAAATTATTAGAAAATAAAGCAAAAAATTAGTTAAATAAGTTGAATTCATGTTTATCATGCCAACATTTATGCAAATGTATAAGAAATGGAGTGTTTGTATTAAAAATGCAGATGAGGAGAGGTGACAATGAAATGTAATGAGAAAAGATAGATAGAAAATAGGACTTTTCAATTGCACAAGGCCTCAGACAATTTGGTCTCTACCGTATGCACCAAATTCCTGCAAATTCTTTAAGTTTCACACCCACTTTTATGTACATTAGCACATTTAATTCTAATCTTATTCATGCAAAAATCAATGCTCAAATGAATCACCTCAAAATTAGCAAAAACATAAGCAAAAACTAAAATCATAAAGTAAAAATAAATGAAACCAAATAAACAATTAAATAAAAATAGGGCAAGAGAATTATTTTTGATTTAATAAGTCCCAACTTGACTCTCGTTACTATCTAAAAACCAAGCTTGTAACCCAAATGTTGGTCTTTCTAGAACTTGTTCCTTATTTTTCCCCATTAGTATGAGAAACTTATCGAAATTCACCAAGGTAGGCTCTTGAGTCAAGAATTACTACTGAGAGATGAAGCTCTTGAGTCTTCAATAAATTCTCTTGATTTTGCAATAAAGCCTCTTGATTTTTGATCTTTTTTTCTTGAGAATTAATTATAGCCATCCATTCTTCACTTTCAGCTCTTAATCGCCTATCTTTGCTTTCAAGCAATTTTAGAAGGACTTGAACTTTGGAGGCACATGACTCTTGCGATATCCATTGTGAGCCAGGATCTTCAAAATATGGCAATGAGTAGAAAGTTAAAGGCTGATATGAGTACTACATTTCTCGCATTTCTCTACTCAACTCTTCCATTTGTGCTCTCAACATAACCAATTCATCATCTTGGACAATACCATGCATCATAATCTTTCCGTAAAGAATAACACCAAATCAAAAATATAGAAAAATAAAAGTTTTAGACAAAGGTCAAATAAAGATATCAAACAAACAACATCATTATTCTGGGCAACGGTGCCAAAAACTTTTTGCAATACTAGCAAGTGCACTAGATCAAAAAGTAATAAAGTGGAGTTTTTTTAGCATTTGAGATATCGTACCCAAGGGATAAGGGTTATTTTAAGCTAGATATCTATAATTAAGCAGGTTAATTAGAGATAAATTCCTAAGTTTTCGATTGAGAGAGCATCCTAAATCTAATTAATGAAATAAATAAATAAATAAAATAAAGCTAATTAAACTAGAGATTAAAACATTAATTAAACCATTGCGAAGGAATTCTAATCATCTCCAAATCAAATGCAATTGGATTGAACATATAGGAATCATATGGATTAAATGTGGACAACCCATCTAAAACACTTGTATTCCATTTTGGAGCCTACTATTCTAACTATTCAGTATCCTATTCTATAGCCTACCCAATAGCTAACATAAGCATGGGTCCATAGACCTAGGAATGAACTAATATCCTATTCCAGAGCCTACTAATTCAATACCCATCTATCCTTTGATTATTTTTGAAATGAACAATGCACAGCCCATGAACCAAAGGCCTCCATTCCAAAATCTAATCTCCGTCAATTCACAGCTTATACAAGGCTAAAATAGAGCATGTAATTACCTATTCCATTCCAAGCATAATAACCATCCATTCAAATGAAGTATAATGATGAAATGTTCAGTAATAAAATAGATAAATGAATAAGCACAATGAAGAAAAGTACGTTTAAGCTCATATGTCAAACATAAACTCGGTTCATTACACAGATATGGGAATTTATTACTCATATCATTTTGCAACTGGGACAATCTCGGGTGAGTGAAATTTCTTCTTTGGTGAGTGATCTTCTCCTTTCTTCAATTAAGCATTTTTTTTCTCTTCAATTAAGCCTTGAAAACCACCAAAACTTTATAAATCTCAGTATAATTCTCATTGACATAAAAAGAGGAATTTAGTACATAAAACACTAAAAATCATGCAAAACAAGACACAAACACAAACAAAAATATATTGAAATTAAACACTAAAATCAAAGCTATCATCACTCGCTTCCCATCTAGTTTTTCTTACTTTCATTCATTCTTTCTTTCCTTTTTATCATTTTGCTTGATTAACTATTTATTTATGTTATAGATGTATTTTCCTTTGGATATATTATTTCTTTAGGTCTATAATAATTTATAAAAAATAACTTGTTGTGCACGTTAAAAGGTGAAGGCATTTAAAATATTTTTTATTAAATAAATTCATTTTTTTCCAAAAAATGGACCAATTTCAAATTTTTAGCCCAAATCCAAATAATATAATAAAATTCTTTTTTGTAAATACACATAAGGTAATCAATGTTCCTAATTTAACTAGTTCCCTATTTTATATATGCTACTTCAGTTCTGTATATTTTGTTGAGGATGATTTACCTATGTAATAATCTTAAGTAGGATTTTATTTGATGTAATTATTGACTACTTTCTATTTGATTGTGATGTTTATTTAATTCTACACTTTTGCATCATGTGAGATAGGAAAAGGGATTAAAGTTTAAAACTCAATTGTAAAACAACACCTAACCAAGATGCCTTATGAGAGTGATGTCCTAAACACCAATCTCTGCCTGGACATCAAAAGGTTAAGATAAACTTCCCGATGTTTAATAGGGTGGTGACTCTATGATACCAATCTTTTAGGCCCATCAGTAGATGTCTTCATGTGTTGACTACCAACCATAAATTGAGTCTGATCCTATTTTACGGTAAAGTGGCCAGTTGATGATTAAAAGTAAACCTCCTCCATTATTCGACCCTAAAAGTGGGCCTCTGAGAGCAAACCCGAAATATAAAAAAGGTTGTAGCGTATGCCACACTATTATATCTTAAAAAATTTAGGCTTGTCTGACCAATATTACATTACATCATCTTTTAATACAAAATTCCATATACAAAGGCAAAAGCAAAAATACAAGATTCATACTTTTAACCCTTCTTAAGTCTTATGTTGGTCTTCCTATTGCAGATCACATCTTTATAGAAGAGTTTTAACTTGGGCACCTATATTGATAAACATCCATGCTAAGCTATGAAGCTTAATAGGAAGCAATTAATTTTGAACAACCACTCACAGTGGTAATTCCCAAGCACACAAGCATAAATAAGATATAATGATAATACATTTACATTAACTACAAAGGTAATTTCACATATTAAAGGAAAGAAGAATGCCATGACAATATTGCATTACAAGTTAAATCATATAATACACCATTATTTGGCATACAATTTATCTTTTTATCATTTTCTATGATGGCCTGCTTAAATTTTGTAGGAATGCATAACAAGTGCGGTGGATACCCAAAGGTATCGAACATATGAGTACCTATAGGTTTTTAATCTTGTGGATACCCAAAGGTATCAGAAATGTAGACCTAAAAAAGTCAAGATTGTGGTCCCAAATAGGGATAGACTACAAACCCAAATGGGGTCAAAACTATGGCAACTGCGACTATATCCTATAGGCATGCATATTTTTTTTACAACCAAGTTCTATATGTAGGCAATGAGTTATCTTTCACATTATTTCATTCATCATGTTCAATTCATCATAATGTACATTTATGCATAAGTAAGTATCTACAAGTAATCATAATACTATGGTTTTGATCATTAATGTATACTCTTATGAGTATAAACATTTATATGTGTATGCATCACTTAATATATATATATATGTGTGTGTGTGTGTGTGTGTGTGTGTGTGCACCTTTATTTGTGTTATGATATTTTATTTTCATTTATGTACATTCATAAGATTGATATGTGGATCTAACCATGGAATCAACTAACTCATATGTATATGTTTTCTCATGTTTAGGTTCATTTTATATCCGATCATCCATCATGTGTTACATGTATTTTATGACATAATATACCCTTATTTTTATATTTAATGTACTCTAAAAATGTTCGAGGAAGTTCGGGTAAGTTTCAATGTAACACTCTAATACACTAACCAAGGATAATCATTAATAATCATCATAAACCTAGTAGAGATCAAGTAGAAATAATAATAATTATACGATAGTCAATAATTACATGCTACAATATAAATAAAAAAAACTTATAAATACAGAATCATAACATAAATGGCCTTCTATACATTTTGAAATCATCAAAGGCAACCGCAATCTACCAGATCTTCACTTTAATGGTGGTCAAGCTACTATAGCTATCAGTCCACTTGAGCTTATCCTGAAATCCACACGGATAAACAAAGCCATGCTAAGTTATAAAGCTTGGTGGGGAAAAAAACTGTATAGATAACCTTTTACAATTTTTCATCATATCATATACAACTATCACAATAACATAAAATAAAACATATGAGTCTACAATATTAATCATTCGATAATGGAAATTCTGGGGAGTCCTCAACCTTAACCATAAATACAATATTTACTAAAATCTAGAGCATTGCATAAATCATCTTATTACAAAATTTATCAATTACATTATCATCATCATCTTTTACATGTTAAACTAGTATAATTCATACACCTCAAAATCCTTTTACTCATAAGTTCTCAACATCATGCTTTTTGATGGGATAAAACTTCAATTTAATGCATTCCATTATATTAGTTACACAGGATATACATTCGATATTAAATCAAAGCACAAGGGTGTGCAAAGGTCATATAGCATCTATATGAGATATTATTAGGCATGCTTACTTCAAACACACACACACACACACAGATATATATATATATATATATATATATATCATTCAATTCTCATGATAATTTCTTTACCATATATTCCCTCAGGGCTATCTTAGCATGGCTAACTAAACATCATACGACATCATTTCATCTCATGCATTGTACTTTGGTTTATGTCAGAATTATACATATGCACATAAATGTGTAAAAGTTCATATACATACTAATGAATTTGCATGCCATTTCAAAGAATAGGTATTACACATCGTGATTAACCGACAAAGTCTCGATACCATATGCAAACATTTCATAACTTCCATATACATGAAGGTTATGATGTATGTCACAGTTCGTATAACTTTTAATACAATTTTGTGAGCTTGTTACCTATGTGGCCTATCTATTCACCATGGAACCTATTGGTGGACCTAACTCGCATCGGTACTCATACGGGAACCTTCCTTATAATAGATGTGAGATATCACAATTATGTAACACATAACATGGCATTTCTTTTCATAAAACTAGATTATAGCCAATAGGAAATTAGGATACAACATCACAGTAGGCCTTTCATCATACTTACATTACATAAATGGAGCAATCACTGCATGTGTTTACTTTATCTTGTGCACATTCTATCATCTTTGATAGTCTACCTAAGTACTAGTTCAAAGGGTGGATAACGGGAGAAATGGATACCCGAAGGTATCAAAAAATGGATATTTGAATATATCAAACAATGGAGCTAAAAAGGCCGAGTGATGGTTCCAACAAGTAACAAATAATAGACCCAAATGGGGTCGAGCAACAGTTCCAGCAGGGAACAAACAATGGACCTAAAAGGGTCGAGCAATGGTTCCATTAAGGAACATGAGCCAACCAGGGTCAACCATGGCAACTACAACTGTATCCCTTTAGCCATGCCTATCTAATCCAAAACTAAACTAAGACCCATAGGCTTAAGCACTTTTAAGAATATTTGATTCATCATGTTCCTCCTTACATGGTATAATATTTGTTCAAGCCACAATTCATATATGGATTCACATTTTATATTCATATGATGGCATTAACATTTGTTATCTCAACTCATAACTTATATTTAGTGAATTTAAACTTGTTAAGAATAATCATTATCATACTTCACATAAACATACATATATATATATATAAATATAACAATTTAATGCAATCACGATATTAATATAATTACAATGATAAATCTAACAAGTTACGATTAGCACTTACCTGATAAACTTGTCAGGATCACTTACCTTGATAGTTAAGGTTTGACAGTAAAGAAATAGCATAAAATAGTCACATTTTATGCTTATGCAAATACCTATTAAGTGTTTTAATTAGGTTGCATTAGAGGGTTAATTATTTGCACAAGGAGTGTGGTCTTAGTCAAAATTAATATGAAGGCATTTTGTTGAATAGTCCCAGTGATTGCATAAGATAGTGAAGTGGAGAGCAGTGAAGCATCAGTTGGTTATGCATCATAAACAGGCAAGCATCACATGGTTGTGCAGCATAAGGCCTTTATCTTTGCATGGCCTGGTAGCACAACAACATTTGACCTAGCATGGCCTCGCAACACAAGGTCTTTGGCCTTGCATGGCCTCGCAGCATAAGGCATTTGACCTTACATGGCCTCACAACACAAGGCCTTTGGCCTTGCTTGGCTTCGCAGCACAAGGCCTTTGGTCTTGCGTGGCCTCACACTAAATGAACAAATCCATTATTTTACTGATTAACTTAATAGCAATGCTTAATAAGCCCAGAAATATCTATAAACTCATCTTAAATCTTCTCTAAACTAAGTGTTTCACTGGTTTAAAGAATCTTGTTACAAAGGTTCCTAATTTCGATCGATCTATCTATAGACAACTTCATATACAATAAAATCAAAAAAATATTCACATACCTGGTTTGAAGTTTCAATCTTTCTTCACTCCTCTTGATCCATCCCCTTTACTCATGATTCCTTTCTTTTCCTATACATAGAGACAACAAGCATAACTTATCATCTCTCTACAACCCTAATATCAAAAATTAACACAGGAAATAAGGGAAAAGATCGATGAGAAGGAAAACATTACTTCATGATGCTAAAACACCAAAACCCTAAGCTTCATCTTCTTTATCTTGCAACCACAAAGAGAGGGTGAGAGTGAGAGAGAGATCTCCCTCAAAATGCCGATCTCCACATCTTAAGGAATCCCAAAATAATTGAGTGGGATAATTATCTCACGAAGAGAAGTTCCCAATATACCCTTATACACTTTAATCTCTTAAATTTCCATTTCTTACAATTTAACCTCAAGATTTCTAATTTAATTTCAATTACATACCTCCTTAAAATCATAACTTACACATACTCAATTATATACATGCTAAAATTACCAAAATCACCCTCATGGGACTTAACTTCGGTAAATGCAAAATAATCTAGTATTGCCTTAATTTAATTAAAATCTTCATTAATTAACCATAATCTTCCTAGGGCTAGGATTGGGGCCATACAAATCTCTGTCCCTTCAAAGAATTTCATCCTCAAAATTCAAACCTGAAATCATTATCTTTATCTTTATCTTTATTGCTATTAATTTCCAAACTCTGTATTAACTATAAGCAACTATAGCCATAACAAACTCATCCATCTCTATCTTTAGTATCTGTCTAGGATTTCTAGATACTCTTATGCTCATTATAATTTCTATCATTTTTTTCCTTTTAGCTGGGCCAGGAATGTGATGCAATGTTATTCATATGATATGGGGTGCTATGCAATGTGTTAATGAGTTCATGTATGCAATATAATACCAATGCACATTATCATAAACTGGACATGTTATCCTATCCCGATACAATGACATATGTTTCATTGCCCATACTAATTTGGAAAATCTTGGTAATTATATATAGAGCATCTTAATAGCCTTAACATCTTGCATGCTCATCAATGCCAAAACTCAAATTCTCTTTTTATCATATAAACTTTTCCTTAAACATCTTAATAAACAACCTAGACATCCTTATAATCAAACTTATTCTATACATTAATCATAAAACATCAAGAGTTTTAAGCACTACCAATATCAAGAGGTGAGAGATATTGACAATTCCTTAGATATCATCTCACAATTTCATAATCAAAATCCTAATAGTGCTCCAATATACATCAATCATAGGCCAATCACCTAACACAATCATCAAATTTTATTCCTTATAACAATAACATAGAATATGGCTATATGCTCTAAGCCAATTCATTTAGACTTTCAAGAACGATTCTTATATCCTTATAGCCCAGAAAAAACTAAACTAGAGTGCTATAAAACCACTAATTATAACTTCCTAATCCACTAGCCAAGGATAATCATTAATCATAATCATAAACCTAGTGGAGATTAGGCAGAAATAATAATAAATATAAGCCAGGCCATAATTACATGCCATAATATAAATAAAAAATTATAAATATGGAATCATAAAATAAATGGCAATTTATACATGTTGAAATCATCAAAGGCAACCACAATCTGCCAAATATTCACTTTAATGGTGGTCAATCCACTATAGCTATCAGTCCACTAGAGCTTATCCTGAAACATACACGGATAAACTAACCCATGCTAGGCTATAAAGCTTAGTAGGGAACAAAACTCTGTAGACAAACTCTTAGAAATTTTCATCATATCATATACAACTATCACAATAACAAAAAATAACATATGAGTTTACAATATTAATAATTCCATAATGGAAATTTTGGGGAGTCCTTAACCTTAACCATAAATACCATCTTTATTAAAATCTAGAGCATTGTGTAAATCATCTTATTATAAAACTTATCAATTACATTATCAACATCATGTTTTACATGTTAAACTAGTATAATTCATACACCTCAAAATGCTTTTACTCATAAGTTCTCGACATCATGCTTTTTTATGGGATAAAACTTCAGTTTAATGCATTCCATTATATTAGTTACACAGGATATACATTCGATATTAAATCAAATCACAAGGGAGTGCTCAGGTCATGTAGCATTTGTATGAGATATTATTAGGCATGCTTACTTCACACACACACACACACATATATATATATATATATCATTCAATTCTCATGATAAGTTCATAACCATATATTCCTTCAGGGCTATCTTAGCATGGCCAACTAAACATCATACAACATCATTTCATCTCATGCATTGTACTTTGGTTTATGTCAGAATTATACATATGCACATAAATATGTAAAAGTTCATATACATACTAACGGATTTGCATGCCATTTTAAAGAATCGGTATTACACATCATGACTAACCGACAAAGTCTCCATACCATATGCAAATATTTCATAACTTTCACATACATGAAGGTTATAATGTATGTCATAGTTTGTATAACTTTTAATACAATATTGTGAGCTTGTTACCCATGTGGCCTATCTATTCACCATGGAACCCATTGGTGGAGCTAACTCACATCGATACTCATACAGGAATCTTCCTCATAATAGATGTGAGATATCACAATCATATAACACTTAACATGGCATTTTATTTAATAAAAATAGTTTATAACCAATAGGATATTAGGATACAACACCATAGTAGGCCTTTCATCATGCTTATATTACATAAATGGAGCAATCACTGCATGTGTTTACTTTATCTTGTGCACATTCTATAATCTTTATTAGCCTGCCTAAGTACTAGTTCAAAGGGTGGATAACGGGAGTCATGGATATTTGAAGGTATCAAACAATGGATATCTAAAGATATCAAATAATGGACCTAAAAAGGTCGATTGATGGTTCCAACAAGTAATAAATAATAGACCCAAAGGGGGTCGAGCGATGGGTCCAGCAAGGAACAACTAATGGACATAAAAGGGCCAAGTGATGGCTCTATTAAGGAATAAGACCCAACCAGGGTTAACCATAGCAGCTGCAATTGTATCCCTTTAGACATGCCTATCTAATCCACGACTGAACTACGACCCATAGGCTTAACCACTTTTAAGAATATTTGATTCCTTATGTTCCTCCTTACACTGTATAATATTTAATCATGCCACAATTCATATATGGATTCACATTTTACATTCATATGATGGCATCAACATTTCTTATCTCAACTCATAACTCATATAAAGTGTATGTTAACTCATTAAGAACAGTTGTTATCACACACACACACACACACACATATATATATATATAGCAATTTAATGCAATCATGACATTAATACAATTATAGTCATAAATCTAAACAAGTTGCGATTAGCACTTACCTGAAAAACTTACCATGTTCACTTACCTTAATAGTTAAGGATGAAAATAAAGGCATAGAATAAAATAGTCACATTTTACTCTGATACAAATACCCATTAAGTGTGTTAATTAGGTTGCATTAGAGGGTTAATTATCTATACAAGGATTATGGTCTTATTCAAAATTAATGTGAAGCCACTTTGTTGAATAGTCCCAGTGAGTGCATAAGACAGTGAAGTGGAGAGCAACGAAGTATCACTTGGTAATGCATCATAAATAGGCAAGCATCATATGTTCGTGCAACATAAGTCCTTTGAAATTGTGTGGATCTTGAGTGGCCTTGCACCATAAGGCCTGTCGCCTTGCGTGGCCTGTCACCTAAATGAACAAATCCATTCCTTTATAGATCTTTCAACTTAATAGCAATGCTCAATGAGCCCAAAAATCTCTATAAACTCATCTTAAATCTTCTTTAAACTAAAGGTTTCAAAGGTTTAAAGAATTTTGCTATTTAAGAACCCTAATTTTTATCGATCCATCTATAGATAACTTCATACACAATAAAATCAAAACAGTATTCCATACATGGTTTGATGTTTCAATCTTCCTTCACTCCTCTTTATCCATCCCCTTTACTCGTGATTCCTTTATTTTCTTATAAATAGAGATAACAAGTATAACTTATCATCTCTCTACAGCCCTAATATCAAAAATTAACACAGGGAAGAAGAGACGAGATCTATGAGAGGAAAAACATTACTTCATGATGCTAATATTAAAGAGTATGTCGCAGAGCCTATGTATTCATATTCTTAATGAAAGGCATCATTCATTTATTAATGCTATGTTTAAATACATGAGTTTGTAAATCTTAAATTAATAAATGAAGTCCTTGATATTATAAACATAGTGCAAAGGCAATCATGAAAGTGTTCATGATATGAGATGTCTATTGCATGCAAATGTGTTAATATCTAAATATCCCTAGTCCTATAATTAACAAGATAGGACATTGTTAATTTAGACAGACTAGCATATATTATGCTTCTTAAATTGTTCAAGCAGTGGTTCTCATAACTGTAATTATAGAAGATAATCAAAGCTAACATATGGATGCCTGTTAGAAGAACAAGTTCATTTAAGACCTGCAAAGAGAATTCTCACATGGATATTAAATTTATATCAGTGAGCAATCTCTTTATAGCGATTGTGCAAGTATCCTTAGACTTGAAATCACCAAAGTTATCTTAAGTAACAAGTGGTATACTTTGACTCCGTAACTGATTACTTCCAACTAGGGGTGAAAATAGTTAGGTTGGGTATATCATGACCTACTTGAATATAAATGAGTGATCAATAAAGGATTCACCATCCCAGATTTATTAAGGGAAGTTATCTCACATGATTCCATAATTGTCTTGTTCAGAGAATCTTTGGTCAGAGTAATGTGCCAAGATGGATAGGGATCCATAAAGGGGATTTTGGGTACAATGGTTAAATTAATAGAACATACATAATTAGATTTATATGAGTTGATAGAAATCCATACTCAAAATCTAATTGGGATAAGAGTGGTGAAAGGAGTAATTGCACGGTAACTGTTTCTATGGAAGGGTATAGTCAAACCACTTGACTTTCTTGACATTTGGGTAGTCATGATGCCTAGCTAGAGGCTTTTCATGATTTTTAAAATAGTGTATCATAAATATCAATAGGGATTGATAAAATGATTTAAAGAAGTTTAAATCATGGGAGTTTTGAATAGAACTCATAATTACATATTATACTGCCAATATGGATAGGAACCCAATAGGTCACACACATATAGAGTAAAGGATAAAATGGTAAAATGACAAGGATAATAATATTTGATATCATTATGGGATAAGAGAGATGAATAATATAATAATTAATTAAAGAGTTTAATTAATTATGATCAAGTAAAATTGTTCGCATAACTTTTTAGAAATATTCTAAAAAATGCACTATAATTGTTATAGGGCTGATATAATAATTAATAGATCCATTGGAGAAATTAAAGAGGCCTAAATAATTGGTTTTGGCGCAGAAACCCTCTAAAGTAAGGGTTACATGCCAAACCCTGATAGAAGGCCTTAGAGGCCTAATTCTTTGACCAAAATAAATTACATATATTTCATAAGTGTTATAGAGCCTACATATTTAATTTGGATGGATTTGGAATTCATTTGGGTGATTAAATCCAAGTGTATGCATAAAGGGCCTAGTTTATGCGTTTTGTGCATAATCTTTCATGAAAGGACTTAAATTGGATTTAATTGAGCCCAAATAAATTATTAATAATTCTAGAAGCACATTTAATATTTCTCCAACAATTTTAAAGAGCCAAATCCCATTATAAAGTTGAATTTTTAACCTAACTATAAAAATCCAAGGGATAGGGATTTTAGGGTATAGTGAACAATTAAAAGGAAAGAAATTCTCTCTCTCAAAAAACCCTAGCCGCCACTCCCTTACTAGCATCAAGGGGAATTCGGCCAGCCTTGTGGTTCCTCCATTCTTGGTTCATTTATTCCTTCTCTATTGTGGATTACTCATTAGAGGTGTTCAATTTCGAACACTGTGGTTTACGACAACCCGGTGAGAAGGAAAATTAACTGTTCAACAAAAATCAAAGGTGATTTTTCCTAATTCTCATTATATTTATATTGTAAATTAATGGCAAGATAAGATCTATTGGTTAAAAATTTTAAATTATGCTTATGTATGTGATGCATGTAACAGATAATTCCCAACAGCTAAAATACAAAAACTCTAAGCTTCCTCTTCTTCATCTCGCAACCACAGAGAGAGGGTGAGAGAGAGAGTGAGAGAGAGATCTCCCTCAAAATGCCGATCTCCATATCTCCAGGAATCCCAAAATATTTGAGTGGGATAAATATATCACCAAGAGAAATTCCCAATATACCCTTATACACTTTAATCTTCTAAATTTCCATTTCTTATAATTTAACCCTAAGACTTCTAATTTAATTTCAATTACATACTTCTTTAAAATCATAACTTACCCATACTCAATTACATATATGTTGAAATTTTCAAAATACCCCTTATGGGACTTAACTTTAATAAATGCAAAATAATATAGTATTGCCTTAATTTAATCATAATCCTCGTTAATTAACCATAAGCTGCCTAGGGCTATGATTGGGGCCTTACATTCAGTGACAATTTGATGTCTAAAAATCAGGTGTAAGTTCAAACAATGGAGTGTGACAACTTAAACAAAATAATTCCAGCCATGACCATTGCTTCTAGTCGATCCAGAATGCTTAGTCATGGCGGAGACAAAAGTGTCTCTCCCATGACTACCCATTCTACATATAATTCTATAGGTAGATTCCTAGGTTCAACTTGAACACCAATTTTATCCTAGAAAATAATATTTTCTAAAATAACTTTCTCATACACACTTTTTACCCTATCTTTCTAGTATCTATGTCATTTAAAATCACTCCATTTGAACTTCTAAAATTAAAAATGTTCATAAAATAGTATAGACTATTCCTAATAATAGGACAATAGAATTTATTTAATTTCAAGCAAATTTTTGACAATCTTAGATGTATAATCAATGTTTGACCTCTCATAAGAATTTTAGGTATGCAAGTCTACTTTACTCTTCAATTAAAATTGCTCAATTTTAAGCTTTACAACTCAACTTATACCTAAAAGAGCTCTATTAGGTCAAGTGAACTCTAGGACATAATTTTCTATCTCAAGAATACTTTTTGTGTTTCGTCTCCTATGCACAAATGAACATCACAAGAAAATTTCCATGTCATTAACATATCTAATATACCATTTCAAATCATTTTACATAGGTAAGCACATGTAAGAACATTAAAAGTTCTTATGCCTCTTTGATGCAACAAAGGCACCTATTCAACTCCTCTTAGCTTCCTTCTCTTTCTTCTTGCTTGCTTCTCCCTTTACATGTAACAAATGATATATGTAAACATCTATTTACTCCATGAATTTCATTCCATAACATACAGAATAAGAGAGAAGTTAAAGAGTTACCTCAGAAATTTCTAAACCCTAAATTCTTTCTCTTTTCAAAATTTATAGCCAAAATTATGCTTGTGATATGCCCCATAGTTTGCTCATATCCACTTTGGTTCTTAAAGGCCCATTTTAGGGTCTAAGATCATAATGAGGCTCATTATAGCCTATAAGCTGGCCACTTCACAATAAAAAGGAATTTAGGCATTGATGGTCATCCTATTAAAATGGCCAATGTGGGCTCAAAAAGGTAGGTATCATAGTATTGCTACGTATGAATGTTGAGAAATGAATGTCAAACTTTTGATGCCTAAATGGAGATTGTTGTTTAAGACATCACTCTTATTTGATACCTCAATTTGGTGTTGTTTTATAATTGGATTTTAAAAATTAATCCACTCTCCTCTCCCATATGATGTATACAAAATTTAATAAGTAAACATGTCAAACATACATGAAAGTAATGAAATAAATAAAATAAACAATCCTACTAAAATTATTACATAAGCAAATTGTCCAAATGAAAAAGAATAAAAGAAATGTCATAGATAAAATAGGGAATTAATTAGATTAGGAACATTGGTTCCCTTATGCATATTTACAAAACATGTGAAGAGCCTTTATGCATTTTAGAAAATGCATGATGAGTGGTCCCAATATAGATGAAAATAGTACTCTTTTTATGTGTGAATTTTAGGGTTAAAAGTTGGACAATGGTCCATTTTTATTGAGAAAATCCCAATTTGATTAATAAAAATGATTTTAAATGAATTTTGACTATACATATAAAAATCATCTTTTTTACTACCTTTTAATAAAATAATAAAAGCAATAAATAAATAAAATGAGCAAAAAAGAATTAAAATTGTCCATGTGCATTGTCTAAAGTGCTTCAAATTCTCAAATGCCAAAATTCGATGCAATAAAGATTAAAATATGTTACGACCCTAGCAAGTGCACTAAATTAACAAGTAATATAGTGGAGTATTTTTAAGACTCTGATAAATCATACCCAAGGGATTGTGTGTGCAAGCTATGAAAATTAATTGTATGCTAAAGAATTCCCAATTGTTTTGTGTGTATGAATTATCTACTTCCTTTAATGTAGAAATTAAACAACTAAAATGTGCAATGAAAGTTTGTTAAATTGAAACTAGCAGTAAATTTTAGTATGAGGTAAGCTATGAAAAAAATTACAAGTATGAAAATCAATATAAAAGAAGCGTTGCTCAGGTTCACTCATCCACCTCCTACCCAAATGTGAATTAATTTACCTAATGTTATATATAAATGAATTTGGGATTACCTTCTAAACCCAAATGTTCCATTACGGAGCAAGCTACTCTAATTGCAATGTGTTCCATCCTAGAGCAAGCCTTACAATTAGCCTAAGCATAGGTCCTTAATCCTAAGTTTGGTTTGCTTTCCCATTTCGAAGCCAAACAACCCAAAACTCATCTATTTCACTCCACACTCTAGTCTTAAAACTATAAAATCATGCACATCTAAAGTCCCATTCTGGAGAAATTTAAAATAGACAACATTAATGATAGAAAAACTTAGCAAAACCATTCATGGCATTCAATCCACACAAGCTCAACAACCAACAAAGATATATGATAAAAACCATTCATCTAAGCTGCACTATAAGAAAATTAGCAAATAGCAACGGAAATTAGCAACCGAATTTGTTAAATTTCTATTGCTAATAAAAATTAGCAATGGAAAATAGCAATGGAACATTCTGTTGCAAATTTGGCAGTTGGTATTTTTAGCAACATAAATTATTTTTCGTTGCTATTTTTACCAACGGAATTAGAATTTTCGTTGCTATATTTAGCAACCGAAATCAATTTTCGTTGTTATATTTAGCAACCGAAATCAGTTTCTGTTGCTATTTCTAGCAACCAAATTGAAGTTTCGGTTGCTAAATTCAACAAAAATTATAAAAAAATTGCGACGGAATTTCCGTCGCTATTCCGTCACTAAATTATTGTTGATTTTGATGAGAGGTTGAAGGGACTCTTTATGCTTTGCAAATTCCAAAATTTCCATCAGAAAACAGCCACAGCTGAAAGATTAGAACCACCAAAAGATTGACTATAATAATTTATACACAGTATATGAATGTGAGAATTAATCTCTTGGCCCTACAACTTCTGAACTAATCTATGAATAAAAGAAAAATTGTTATCTCAGCCTATTATAATCTGACCAATAGAGCCATTGAGAAAAACCACAATTTCAAACAAATGAAACGTAATGTTCCATGTATTTCATAGTGTTATTTCAGTTCAGAGATTTGCATAACAATTCCCATATCAAGATGGCAATTTATTTTTATCAAGACATCAAAAACTTTAATAGATACATAATCACAATTCATTATATAAGGTTATAGGAAGACTTGCTATCTGCTGAAAAATTAACAGCTGATCACCGGTATGTCACCAAGCTCACAATAATCATTTCTACTTCAAGTTTAAAATAACCTTTAGACATCCTAAAAAAAATGAAAATCTTGAGAAAACTTGGCATAAATTGAAATCAATTATTTATTTCATAAAAATATTCTTATTGAACTCTGTGATAAAGATGAATGAAGATTCTTAAAATTATGATCCACAAAGACATTAACAATTACCTCAGTTCTTTTCAAAACCTGACCAATTGGATCTTCCATGTTGGCAAGCACACACGAATAGAGTTTACCAGACTTTTAATCTGTTGATGAAATAAAAGAATCGAAGCAAATGTATTGTCAAATCAAATAGTTGGAATGAACATAAATAAGAAGCAATAAACTATAAGAAAAAAAAAATGAATGGAAAGGTGATGAAAACATGTAAATCAAATCGGTACTCTTACCTTTCCAGGCTTCAGAACCAGCCGTGATATCAATGATTTTTCCAATCCAGCTTGCTAAGCAGCTTCAACGTCGGCTTCATTTTCAATGTTAATCAATTTCTCATTAGTTACCAAGGCATTAGCTATGTCCAATAAAATTTTGTTCCTCTCATGTGGACACAATGCCTACAGAACAAAATACTAGCTAAAGTTATCATGCTACTGAATAAATATTAAGGAAATCTGTAAGCCAAGAAAGCGATTAAGTGACAACAGTAATTCCTCATCGATATAAAGGAAACATGCAAAAAATTTTTGTCAAGCCTAAAAGAAATTAAGTTAACTACAACCTTGTTAACTTAAACGAATTCAATCAAAGCTTCATTCCGTTGAAGCAATCAGTTGCCAATAGATCAACCGATCTATAGCTTGTGAGGGGCCCTGGCCAAATCTATTGAAGAAAGGAAAAAATCAATGATTTTTCTGCTGATATCAGCAGGGAGCACAACTTGGTAGTTAATTTAGAAATACCTCAATATCACCTTCCATCCTAACTTTCTTAGCCTGAACACCAAACCGATCTATCATAAATGGTCAAATGAACAGAATTCAGATAATCAATGGTAAACAGCTATTAATTCAGATAACCACGTACCAAATAAATGCAGTGACAATCCTATCAAGTATCAACAACATATAGCTATTACCTTGGTTAATAGGTATGACTTCCTTATTGCTGACTATCTCCATGGTGGCTTACCAAATAAGATGAGATCAAGGCTTTTGTTAGCTAAATATTCATAAACAATAAAGTGCTAGTGAAGCAGAATCCAAGGAATCGAACCAAGTTCTTATGTTATGCTCTACTAATCATATCCATTTCATTGTAAATGTCCTGAATTCGGCTCTTGTTGCTATCATATAAATGCTTGATTATGATTTCTCTACCATCTGGTAAGTTGCCCTGCACATTGATTTCATTTAAAATAAAATCAATGTGGAAATCTAAAATTCTAAAGAAAATCAATTGAAAGAAAAATGCAGAAATTTAAAGGCATAAATACTTTATATACTTCACCTAATCCTCCTTCCCCAAGCTTACGGATATCATCAAAGTTTTTTGTTGCTTTATGCAGTATTTCATATTTGAACTACAGTCCTTCATGTAATAATTGTACGTCCTCCACCCCTTCAGATGAAACAGGCATATAAATTCAACCATCAATTATAGTATAAGAGTAATTATTAAATATTAGTATACCATTGCTTAATTACCTTTCAAATTTTTTATGCCGTTCTTTCTTCGGTAAGTGTGTTTGCCAACACAGACACCAATACTAACTGCCACTAAGCAGATCATAACCAAACGCATAATGTATGAGATGATGGAAAATACTGGATCTGCAAGAGAATAACATACAAATAAAATAAAAAATTAAACATCCACGTTGATAATTAAATGAGATGGCTGCATAATGTAGGATGTATATGCTCGTCTTCTGTACAACAAAGTTTTATGCCCAAATCTTATAGTCTCTATGATTAGAGTTTTGAACCCACAATCACACATAAGTAGAGATGACTCCAACGTGGCTAGGATTTTATACAGGCAGAATTGTCATCTAAACATATAAATACAACTATATTCTTATATCTCCAAACTTGCATAATTTCATACTTGAGTTGGAACTTGTTATCTCACAGAATTGCAGAAACTCTGATATGTCATCTAAATCATATAATGAACTATATTTTTATCACTCAAACCTTATAATATCTTCTATTAGTGGAGTTTAACCCATAAAATCCCAGACATGACTGCAATGTGAACACATGAAAAAGAAGTGCTAACCCCTATTTTCATTAGAGTCAATGGCGAATGCAAAATCAGCATAACGAAGAAAACACCCGGCATTTCCTTCTGCAACATTTCCTCAAGCACCTTCTCTACAGTATGTCTAAACTCCTGTTTTGAGTTTACATTGCCCCCGTATTTATGCTTCCATCCACCAAATACATTGTACTAATTTATCAAAACTAGAGAAAATCAATATATATGCAAGTAAAATCAAACTTAATTTCTCTGAATTTCTTAGAAAATATGAGGCTTCCCCTTTACTTGCTCAGTTTGTTCACTTCACTCCATGTATTCAAATAATAGTAATAATTATTATTATTAATAATATTTTGATCTAAACATCTAACACTAATATGCAGCTCAAAGGCTCAACTACCGGCGTATTAGGCCAAAAAATAACAAAGAAAAAAGGAGATGAAAAAAAAAGCAAAAGAATTTGGTAATAAAAAAAAAGCAATAACATACCCTATGGGAGGAGTGGAGGCGAGACCATTTGCACGGAGGTTCCGTCTGAAGATGAGGAGAGATGATGAAGAAGACCTATTGACCATGGTGGTTATTACTACTAGTAGTATTAGCCACATTTCCATAACTTCTAACGGAGTTGAGCTAGGCTGAGGGAGAGAGCGATGCAGATGGGAGAGAGCGAGGGAGAGACAAAATGAAGACAGAGAAATAAGAGGCCTTTTATACCTAGGGCAAATAGCAAATTACCAACGGATATTTAATTAGGTTGCAATTTTAGCAACGGAAATACCAACGAAATTCAAATTTCGTTGCTATTTTTGGACCCAAATTTTTTCACCTCTTTGGGACCAAAATACCAACGAAATTGTAATTCAGTTGCTAAATAGCAATGGAATACATTTTTCGTTGCTATTTTAGCAACAGAATTTAGTTTCCGTTGCTATTTTTGGACCAAAATATTTTTCACCTCTTTGGGACCATAATACCAACGAAATATTAATTTGGTTGCTAAATAGCAACGAAAAATTAATTCGGTTGCTAAATAGCAACGAAAAATTTATTCAGTTGCTAAATAGCAACGGAAAAATTCCGTTGCAAAATAGCAACGGAATTAATATTTTGTTACTAAATTTCGTCCCAAAATTTTTCCGCTATCTAATACCGCCATATTTAGCAACAGTCATAGATTTCCATTGCTATTTTTCGTGGCTATTTTTTGGCGCTAAAATTTCCCTCTTTTTTTAGCAACGGAATACCACAATTTTTATTCCGTTGCTAACAATAAAAAATTCAACCAAATTTAGCAACGAAATTAAAATTCCGTTGCTAATTAGTAACGAAAATCAAATTCCATTGCTAAATTAGCAACGGAATCAATTCCGTTGCTATTTTCAGATTTTCTTATAGTGCTGGAAAATAACTTAAGAATAAGAAACCCAAGAACTAACAATGAGCAACAGTGAAATAAACCATTCATTTATATAAATAACCTTAAAATATGTTCAATATTCACATTATGGATAGGAGATTCAAAAATTCCCCAAACAACTAAAAGACTACTCACTACCCATTACAAAATAAACAAGAGAAAATGAGAGAATAAACCCTGAAGTTCACTGTGGAAGGAAACCTAGCTGAATACCAAGTTCTTTAATCTTTTTTCTCCAAGGCTTCATTGGATATAAGCTCAAAACTATGTAAATATAAACTTCTAAGGAATATATTTGTACCTAATCTAAGTATTTTGTTGTACATCTATCTATTTTCATGTAAAACCTATGTATTTATGTATGAAAATGAACAAAGGAATGAAAGAAAAAAAGAAATAAAACCCCAGATTTGGAAAAGAAGAGAACTCCTATTATGCAGAAAAATTTTGCTATTTATAGGCGAAAAAGGGTCACAATCATTAGGGAATTTTTGTTGATTGTGACCTACTTTAAAAATCCTCTTTTTATCGAACATAAGTCATGATCATTAGGGAATTTCTACTGATGGTAAGGTGGCTTTCCGAAAAAAGGGTTACTATCATTACCAAAAACCTGATGACTATGATATAGCTTTCTTTTACATTATGGACTGACTACTTAACTACCTCATAATCCTTACTAGAAACCCGATAATCGTAAGGTTCTTTGTTTCTCAATTTTATATTGAAGAGCCCCATAGGTAACAACTCTATATGAACAAATGCACTACTGATCATGACATACTTCAAAATGGTGCATTTTGATAGAAAACAAAGGTCATGATTGTAAGGACCCAATCATGGCCCTAATTGGATTATTGTTAATTAATGAGGACCATCATTAATTAAGGCAAAATTAGATTATTTTACAATTATTGAGGGTAAGTCCCAAGAGGGGTATTTTGGTAATTTAAGCATATAGGTATATTGAGTACGATTAAAATTAAGATCAATAAGGGATATAGTTGAAGTAAATTAGAAGTTTGGGGGTTAAATGTTAAGAAATATAAGTTGATGGGGTTAAATTGAATAAGGGTAATTTTGTAAATTCAATTAAGGATATATTTACCCCACTAACTCCCTTTATAGCTTCTTGGAGAAGGAACTCATGGGAATTTTGAGAAGTTGGATCAGCACTCTCACTCTCTCTCTCTCTCTTTCTCTTTTCTTTTTCTCTGTTTGTTATAGGTTGGAGAAGGGAGTTAGGGTTTGTGGACCAACATCAAAGAAGAAGAGAGAGAAGCTGACAAATCAAGTAAAAGAGAAGAAAGAAATCATGATTAAAGGAGTTGGAATTGAAGCTTTATAAAGGTATAAAACTATTATATTAATTTTTATGTATGGGAAGATGATTTTGTTAGTTGCAAATGGATCTATAGAAAATTAGGGTTAGGTTGTCTAGGTTTATATTGGGAGATCTTAAGTTGAGTTTTGGAAGAGCAGAGATTGGATCTATTTTCCTTATGAGTGTCTTTGCCGAGTCATGATGTTCTTCATGAGTCGTGCATTCTTGTCTGACTCTTGAAGCCCTTCACGAGTCATGCACCATTTCCCCATGGGTCACTCATGAATGAGTTATTCTTCTTTGGCTTTTGACTCATGAATCACTTCACGAGTCGTGCATTCTTGTCCGAGTCATGAGCCCCTTCATGAGTCGTGAAATGTGGTCTTCTTGCTTCACTCGTGAGCCCCTTCACAAGTCATGAAATGTAGCCCTTTTTCTTCACTCATGAGCCCCTTCATGAGTTATGAAAGTTAGTTGTTTTTCTTCACTTGTGAACTTCTTCACGAGTCTTGAACCTCATCCCTTTACTTCACTCGTGAAATCCCTTCACGAGTCAAAGGTTTCTTCATGACTAATAGACCTATTTGGACTGTTTTGCTTATAAGTTGAGTTAGAGAACACCAAATTGAATGATTCTTGTTGCATTAGAAAATGGATTTCCATACCTATATTACATATGAAGAAACCAAGTTTTAAATCTATTTCTAACTAGGCCATATTTCAGCTTGAACTCTAGAATAGTTTGCTGCCCAGTCACTAGGAATAGACCTCAGTGTTTTGTAAATATTTGAAAATATAAAAATGATATCAAGATGATTTTTGATGTTTTAAAAAATAGAAACATAGTGGAACAATTTTGTAGAGACCAAGTTTTTGTGAAAATGCCTTTTGGTATGTCAAAAACCGCTTACAAGTTGAACTCAGAAAACTGGCTATGACTGTTCACGACTCTTGACTCCTGTCACGACTCCTGACATGTGTTACTCGTGAACAAGTGCACGAGTCATGAAGTTTGCTCCCTTTCACAAGTAGGGACACCCCTCAAGACTTGTGACACTTTCCTACTTGACCCAAACATGATTTTTAAGCCCTATAGTGTCACCAAAACTGATCTAAAACCTTTTTAAGTAACTTTAAAGCATTTTAAGCATAAAATAAGGATAAGTTGTGACACTAAACATGATTAAATGAAACATTACATGAGAATAAAGTTAGTAAATGAATAATAACATTAGAATAAATGAAAATGATTACTTGTATTTGATGGTATTCTAATAATTATACACATGTGTTTAGGCTTTGCCCAAAAATATTGCATTTTGATATTCCTCTACAATGATATGAGAACACTATGATATAACCTAGAGATAATAAGAATATAGTCACAAGGTTACATGTACAAGTTAAAAGAAATGGGACATCACAATTTATGTTAAATTATGAAACCCTAGAAGCTTGATTACACTCAAAGTCACAAGAAAAACTAATGATTAATAGTAATGTGTAATAACTTGCTCACCTGTTTGCTCATGTCTATAAAACATTATGATTAACACATGAGTATCCATAGATTGAAGTGAATACAAGTCAGAGATTGAAATATTTATATGATTATGTTAAAGTATATAACTTGTTGTCTATAATCTATAGACCATTAAAGTGAACAAGGGACTAAATATAAACAAGTGTTAACATTTAACATTGTAAGAGAACCTACGCATATTAATATTATATGGATCATAAATGTATGGGTATTGCTTTAAATAACTATATTTTGAAGTGAATTATGATAACATGGGAGAGCTCCTCACGGCAAATTGTAACAAGGTATGTAATTGAGATTATCAATGAATTATGTAATTTAATGTTGTATAATTGATGCTACCACGCTATGATGAGTAGTTTAAGTCATTATATGATTAGATATGAGTACCTATAGGGTATGTGCTGCTACGGTTCAATTTGACTTTATATGCACACATATATATTTGGACATGCATATAATACTATAACTATTTATAGTTGCAAGAACTATACTTCCATAATCGCCTCATTGGCTTCATGTATAATATCAAGTATAATAAGATGGATCGATGAAAGAAATATTCTATTATGTGTTAATTATCATGTAATCCACTACAATATGTATGAATGATGTTAATGCAACTATGTGATCATATGATAGCACCCATATATATTGAAGCTTATAGCTCAATATGTAAACATGATTAGAATGATATGCATTCTTTTATGAAATGAGGCTTTCGACCAAATGATGTACTAAGTAAAGAATAATATGTTAAATCAAAGATATTCTTAAAGTGGTTAAGCCTGCGGGTCTTAGTTCAGTTGTGGATTAGATAGGCATGCCTAAAAGGATATAGTTGCAGCTGCTATAGTTGACCCCATTTGGGTCTTGTTCCTTAATGGAACCATCATTCGACCCTTTTGGGTCCATAGTTTGTTCCTTGCTGGAACTTTTGTTTGACCCTATTTGGGTCTATTATTTGATATCTTCAGATATCCATAGTTTGATACCTTTGGGTATCCATTGCTCCCGTTACCCACCCTTTGAGCTAGTACTTAGGCAGGCTATGAAATATGATAAATGTACATAAGATAGAGTAAAACATGCAATGATTGCCCCATTTATGTAATGTAAGCATGATGAATGCCCTCTTATGGTGTTGTATCCTAATTCTTCTGGGCTATAAACTATGTACATTTAGATAGGCATGCCTAAAAGGATATAGTTGCAGCTGCCATAGTTGACCCCGTTTGGGTCTTGTTCCTTAATGAAACCATCATTCGGCCCTTTTAGGTCCATAGTTTGTTCCTTGCTGAAACTGTTGTTTGACCCCGTTTGGGTCTATTGTTTGATATCTTCAGATATCTATAGTTTGATACCTTTGGGTATCCATTACTCCCGTTATCCACCCTTTGAGCTAGTACTTAGGCAGGATATGAAATATGATAAATGTACATAAGATAGAGTAAAACATGTAATGATTGCCCCATTTATGTAATGTAAGCATGATGAATGCCCTCCTATGGTGTTGTATCCTAATTCTTGTTGGCTATAAACTATGTCTATGAAATGAAATTTCGTATTATCCATTATATGATTATGATATCTTACATTTATTTATGAGGAAGGTTCCCGTGTGTTTATCAATGTGAGTTAGTTCCACCAATGGTTTCCACGATGAATAGATGGGCCACAAGCTTATAATATTGTATTAAAAGTTATATGAACTGTAGTATGCATAATGATCTTTATGTATGTGAAAATTTGACAGGTTTGCATATGGTATGGAAACTTTGTCGGTTAATCATGATATGTAATGCATGTTCATTGAAATGACATGCAAACATGTTAGTATGTATATGATCATTTAAACATATATATATGCATATGTATGATTATGATATAAACCAAAGTGTAAAACATGATATAATATGATGTGGTATGATGTTTAAATTGCAATGATAAAATAGCATTAAGCGATAAGCTTGTATGAACCTGAAATGAGAACTGTATAAAGATATATGAAGAAATCATGTCTAAAAAAAACTTTATGATTGTTACATGGCATAAGCACTCTAGTGTGCATGGATTTAATGTTGAATGCATAACTTATGTAAACATGTGATTTAGGCATTAAGTTAAAGTTTGTATTATCAATAATCTGGAAGCCTGAATTCTAAAGTAATAAGGATCAAGAAGGGTATGAATCAAGCTAGTTTAAAGGAAGAATGGTATAAAGATGATGATTAGTAAATTGACAAGTTTCAAACGAAGATATTTTGCAAACTGTTCTATACATTAGTAAATATGGTATCCTTAATAAGTTTTGGGGACTTCCCCAAATGTTCATTGTGAAATGATCAATATAATAGACTCATTCGTTATTTTGTGTTATATAAGAACTTGTATATAATGAGGTGAATTATGTAAGGAAGTTATCTATAGAGTTTTGTTCCCACTAAGCTTTATAGCTTAGCATGGATTTGTTTATTCGTGTAGGTTTTGGATAAGCTCCCTTTTAGTTTGATAGCTACTGTAGCTTAACCATCATGAAAGAGAGGATCGGGCTAGTTGTAGTTGTGTTGAAGATTCTATTATGTATTGTTGGCCAATTATGTTAGGTCCTCTTATTTATAAGTTTGATTTATTTAAATGTGGTATGTAACCATAGCCTGTGTTATTGTTATTATTAGTATTCCTGCCTGATCTCTATTAGGTAGGATGATGATTGATGATTATCCATGGTTAAGGGATTAGGGTGTTACAATGATTACTAAGTAAATCTAGTAACTGTGAGGTACCTACACAATACACAATTGGGCAAAAAATTTCATTAAAACTCTCTAAAACACAAAAAAAAAAGCTAGAATTAACTGGGAATGGGAATAATTTATTAAATGCAGGAAAAATAAAGAATAAAACTAAAAAGGCACTAGAAACGAGACTAAAAGTTAACTAAAACTAGACATTAAATGGGAGTTTTCAGGATAGTCATAAAACAACAAAGAATAATAAACGGTTAGATTATGTTGAATAAAAAAAATTGCATTTTAGGCTAGAGAATATTAAATAAATAGAATGTAAAATTCAAGTAAATAGAATTAAAATATTATTAAAAAATACAACAAAGTATGTAAAAGAAAATTAAATATGAAAATCAATGCAAAAAGATATGAAAAAGACCTAAAATAACATGCATAAAAGGCCTAAAAAAGGACAGATGGCTAAAATAGAGGCAAGAGATGAGACAAGAGAGAAGTCCTATGATGATCTATCTATCGTTATGGTAGACAAACATCTATAAGACTTTCTTCCATCTATCACTCGAGAAAAGATAGGAAAAGTAGAAAAATAGTCCAAAATCAAAGTAAACTAATTCTTTACCTAAGCATATTTTCTTCTATACCCTAAAACATGCTAGATCAAATTCAAAAACATTCCAAACATATTTATATCATGCAATAGCAATTAAATTTATAATAAAATACAAAATTTTAATCAAGAAGAATAGTTGTACATCAATGGTGAAAAATCCTAAAATATGCCTTTTTACATGTTTTAAAATAATCATGGCATGAAAAATAAGAACAAGTAAACAATATCTTTACGTAATGAATCAATACATTTACATGGTGTAGACACTATGATCTAAGGCAACCTAGATCAAGGTTACCCGATCATAAGGAAATAGCATATTATTGACAATAGGTTTTCATCTCAAAACTTTTATTGTGAATTTCTAACTTTTTCTTCAAAATATTTCATGATTTCAAATATTTTCCAAGTGTTTTAGTAAAATGTAAGAAAATACCTTGTTTCGGCCCTTCAGTAGTGATAGACAATAGTCTGTCACCTGAATGGGTGCCTCTCTCCTATAGGACCATCTGAAAGGTTTCCTAGTCAAACCTTTGATTAATGGTAAGGGATGGTCATCCCTTACTCGAAGACCAGATTTTCCCACCTTTTTAGGATTTTTCAAAAATGGTAATTTTTTCCAAATATTCATTCTAGATTTAGAGGTTTTTATCTTTGAATATAAAGTGATTTAAAGGATCTTTTCAACCAAAAATCTTCCCAAGGTATTTAAACCTAAATCTAGGGTTTTGAAAGAAAGAAAAACCGTAAAAAAAGAGAATTATTTCTTTTGCTCTCTATTTTTTGATGTTCTAGCAATTTTTTTTTTGGTGAAACACATTAGCAGAAAAAGAATTTTATAATTTGATTTAAGAATGAGGACCATAATTTTGAGTAAGAGATTCAAACTATATAATCTATAGAGTTAGATGATCTATTCAGGGTAGTATTTTAGGCCTTTCTCACTTTCTTTCTCTAGATTTTATTTAAGTGTGATTATTCAATTCTTTAAGGTATGTTTATATGTTTTTAATGGTTTCATTTGATTAATATGCATGTTTATGGAGTTGTGTTTCACTTTTGATTCATTTAATTTGCTAGAGACATGATGTGTTGTTATGGTTTCCTCCATTATTGTTTAATCCAAGCTTTTATTTTGATTTTTTTCCTCACCTAAATGCATGTTTATTTGTATGTTTTATGAATATTTCAATGTTGATCATATTTTGATGAGTTGTAGGCTTAAAAATGCATGTTATCGGTTAGAAATAATTCCTACATGTTTTATAGAATTTTAGCTCTATTGCTCTCTTTCTTGTTTCTATCTAGAGGTGAGATATAGGAAGAAGGAGCGAGAGATTATCATCCCTCACCCGAGGGATGGGATGTCCAACCTCCTTCTCCCTGGCCATCCCTCACCTTCTATTCTAGTCATCCATCACTATTTTTTTTGCTGTCTAATGGCATTTTTTAAGAATTATTGTTGGGAATTATCGGTTACATGCATCACATACATAAGCGAAATTTAAAATTTTAACCAATAGATATGATCTTGCTATGAGTTTACAGTAAAAATATTAAAGAGAATAAGAAAAATCACCTTTGATTTTTGTTGAACAGTTGATTTTCCTTCTCACCGGGTTGTTGCAAACCATAGTGTCCAAAGTTGAACACCTCTAATTAGTAATCCACACTAGAGAAGGAATAAATGAACCAAGAATGGAGGAATCACAAGGCTGGCCAAATTCCCCTTGATGCTAGCAAGGGAGATGGTGGCTAGGGTTTTTGAGAGAGAATTTATTTTTTCTTAATTGTTCACTTAACCCTAAAATCCCTATGACTTGGATTTTTATAGTTAGGTTAAAAATCCAACATCATAATAGGATTGGGCTCTTTAAAATTTCTGGAGAAATATTAAATGGGTTTCTATAATTATTAATAATTTATTTGGGCTCAATTAAATCAAATATAAGTCCATTCATAAAGGACTATGCATAAAACCCATAAACTAGGCCCTTTATGCATACACTTGGATTTTATCACCCAAATGAATTCCAAATCCATCCAAATTAAATATGTAGGATCCATAACACTTACGAAATATATTAAATTTGTTTTTGTCCAAGAATTATGCCTCTAAGGCCTTCTATCTGGGTTTGGCGTGTAACCCAAACCAATTATTTGGGCCTCTTTTATTTCTCCATTGGATCTATTAATTATTATATCAGCCTTATAACAATTATAATCCAATAATAATTAATTATGAAATACAATATTTCGATTAGGTCCATTTTGCAGAATATTTCTAAAATGTTCTGCGAACAATTTCGCTTGATCATAATTAATTAAACTCTTCAATTAATTATTCCTTTATTCATCTCTCTTATCCCATAATAATATCAAATATTGTTATCCTTGTCATTTTACCATTCTATCCTTTACTCTATATGTGTGTGACCTATTGGGTTCCTATCCATATTAGCAATATAATATGTAATTATGAGTTCTATTCAAAACTCACATGATTTAAACATCTTTAAATCATTTTATCAATCTCTATTGATATTTATGATATACTATTATACAAATAATGAGCGGCCTCTAGCTAGGCATCATGACTACCCAAATGTTAGGAAAGTCAAGTGGTTTGACTATACCCTTCAATAGAAATAGTTAACGTGCAATTAATCCTTTCACCACTCTTATATCAATTAGATTATGAGTATGGATTTCTATCAACTCAAATAAATATAATTATGTATGTTCTCTTAATTTAACCATTGTTCCCAAAATTTCCTTCATGGATCCCTATCCATCTTGGCATATTATGATGGAATATGGCATCGTATGCACATAAAGATCACGCAGCGAAAAACAATAAAATTTGATCATACATGCCATACAATTTCATGACAAGAATGGAAACATACAATTTTAGGCTTTTTTTTAAACTTACAACTTTATATGCCTTTAAAACTTAATTTTGATGATGACCAGCAACCAAGAAGGATATCTTAGCCTTAGACCTTCACCACCAATGCCAAGGAACAGCCTTTACACCACACCTCTATATTCTCACACACACACTTGCAAAGATAGCTTAAAACCGAGATTGCTAGCTCTCAAATTAAGTATTGTGTAATGGCTATGGATTAAAGTTACAAGACTTGATCTTGTACTTCTTTTATATGCTATTAATGCCTAAAAACACAAGAAAGCAAGAAAGAGTTCTACCCCTTGTGTGTTTCGGCCAAAGAGTGAAATGTGAGTGAGAGAGAACAATTCACGCCAAAACCTAACAAAAAACTAGGGTTTCATGTTTTTTCCTCTATCAATATATATCATCTAATTTTGTAAGTGATTAGTCTAAAATCCACTACCTCAATATAATTTATTTTGGCATTAATCATTTCTTTAAAATAAGTAATATATATTGATTCAAACTCTTTTGATTTAATCCAAGATAAAACATAAGACATTATAATCAAATTAATCACTTAATTTGGAAATTCACATATGCCGAAATTCCCTTAGTAAATCTTGGAATTTTAGCTATGTCATCTCTTAATTAAGTATTTTAATTTGATTTAAATATCATTAGGATTTAATACTCAATTAACTTAATTAATACAAGATAATTAATTAATTAAAATTAAACCATGTGGGCTGAATTTCTCTCTCTCATGGGCCAAGGTCGAACAGCATTTATAATGCCCATTACATATATTAATTTGACTTTAATTAAAAGCCCAAATTAATGTCCAATACTTTATTTAAATATTTTAAGCCCAATGTTTTGTGTGCGATCCTATAGTTCCATTTAATGTTAGCAATGAATTAATAAATTAATTCAAAGGCTATATATATTCTCTAGCAAGATATTATAGCATTCCAAATTAAATGAAAATGCATATGGCATTTAGTGACCTAATACTAGTCTTAATTCATTTGTTATTCCCATAACAATGATTGACTAGGGATATTTAGAATGAAGTCTCATTTGTTTCAATGTCTTACAACCATGTGCCTCGCACATGATAACTTAAACTAAAACAACATTCCTGGATAGTTCTATCAATTGATATGCACAGGAATACAATAGATAAAAAAATGCCTCATTTATTAACTAAAGTGTTTTATTACAATGTATTGGGGCTAGGGCTTACACTAACAATCTCCCACTTGCACTAGTCCCAATTAGGCATAGCCCTAAGACTGAATGCTCTTGAATGAGCTTCGTGCAGATTTGGACGCAACCGTTTCGTCAAAGGATCTGCTACATTGTCTTCACTTGCTATCTTGCTAACCTTGACGTCCCCACGATCAATGATTTCTCTGATTAGGTGGTACCTCCTGAGTATGTGTTTGGATTTCTGGTGTTACCGGGGCTCCTTGGCCTGTGTAATGGCCCTGTTGTTGTCACATAAAATTTCTAATGGATCTAGGATGCTTGGGACCACTCCTAATCCAAAAATGAAATTTTTAATCCAAATAGCCTCTTTTGCAGCCTCACTCGCTACAATATACTCAGATTCTGTAGTTGAGTCGGCAACGATCTCTTGCTTTTAGCTTCTCTAGCTGATAGCACCGCCTTTTAAAACAAAAATGAATCCATATTGCTATCTAGAATCCTGAGTGCTGGTCTAAAAAGCAGCATCGGCATAACCTTGTATGACGAGCTCTTCTTGACCACCATACACCAAGAAGTGATCCTTAGTCCTTCGTAGGTACTTCAGAATCCCTTTTACAGCAGACCCATGCTTCTCACTACGGTCTTGCTGAAACTTACTCATTATACTCAGTGCATGAGCAACATCCAACCTAGTACATAACATAGCTTACATGATAGATCCAATAGCAGATGCATATGGGATTCTACTCATGTTATCCCTTTCCTCTTTGGTTTTAGGGCACTGTTCTTTAGTCAAAGGAACTCCCAAAGCCAAAGGTATGTACCCTTTCTTTGAGTCTCCTATACTAAAATGCTTTAATACTTTGTCTATGTACTTTTCTTGACTTAATCCCGAAAGCTTATTCGATCTATCTCTATAGATTCCACTACCAAGTATTGTCTCGGCTTCACCTAAGTCTTTCATTGAGAAACATTTTCCCAACCATTGCTTAACCTTTTGCAATGTCGGAATGTCATTCCCAATGAGAAGGATGTCATCCACATATAGGACCAAAAATACTACTATGCTCCCACTAACCTTCTTGTACACACAAAGCTCATCTTTGTTCTTGATGAAGTCAAATTCTTTCACTGACTCATCAAAACGAAGATTCCAACTTCGGGATGCTTACTTTAATCCATAAATGGATTTTTGAAGCTTGCAAACCTTCTTGGATGCTTGGGATTGACAAAACCCTCAGGTTGTGTCATATACACATCCTTAAGTAAATTTCCATTGAGGAAAGCAGTTTTGACATCCATTTGCCATATCTCATAATTATGATATGCAGCTATGGCAAGCAAGATCCTAATGGACTTTAGCATGACTACAGGCAAAAAGGTCTCATCATAGTCTACACCATGAGTTTGTCGAAAACCTTTTGCTACTAGTCTACCTTTGTAGGTCTTATCAACTTTGAGTTTAAATAGCCACTTGCATTCAATTACCTTAGTACCTTCCGGTGGATCAACGAAGGTCCAAACCTGGTTATCGATTGATTGCATCTCGGATTTCATGGCTTCAAGCCAATTTTTTGAGTCATGGCTCTCAATAGCTTCTTGGTAGGTAGTAGGATACTCACGATCTACTAACTCAATAGTGTCACTGTCTGTGATTAGAAATCCATATCTCTCAATCTCCTGATGTACCCTACCAGACCTTCTAGGTTCTTGTGTAATGGGTTCTTGTTCCACAACTAGTTGTGAACTTGATCCCATTTTAACTTATCCTCTATAGGAGTTTGTGACACTTGAATTTCTCCAAGTTCTACTTTACTCCCACTGTCTTTCTTGATAAGGAACTCCTTTTCCAAGAAAATAGCTTTACGAGGAACAAATACTTTGTTCTCGGCTTGTGAGAAAAAGTAGTATCCCTTTATTTCTTTGGGATAACCCACAAAGAAGCAGACAGTGGATTTGGACTATAATTTGTCAGATGTTAATTTCTTAACATGTGCTTCACAACCCCAAATCCTAAGAAATGATATATTGGGTTCTTTCCTAGTCCATACCTTGTATGGTGTCTTCTCAACTGCTTTAGTTAGAGTACGGTTTAGTAGAAACGCAGCAATTTCTAATGCATAACCCCAAAAAGAGACAGGAAGATTTACTTGACTCATCATAGATCGAACCATGTCCAACAGAGTTTGATTTCTCCTTTCAGACACACCATTCCATTGTGGTGTTCCAGGAGGAGTGAGCTGTGAAATAATACCACACTCTTTTAGATGACTATCAAACTCTTGGCTTAAGTATTTTCCACCTCGATTTGATTGAATGGCTTTTATACTTTTGCCAAGTTGTTTTTCTACTTCGTTCTTAAACTCTTTCAATTTCTCAAAAGTTTCAGATTTGTACTTCATTAGATAGACATAGCCATATCTATTGAAGTCATCTGTGAACGTCACGAAGTAGCTAAAACCACCTCTAGCTTGTGTACTTAATGGTCCACATACATCGGTATGTATTAGTTCCAATAAGCCATTAGTCCTTTCACCTTTCTTTTTAAAAGGACTCTTTGTCATTTTTCCATGTAAACATGGCTCGCATATATCATAAAACTCTAAGTCGAATGACCCATGCACTCCAGTTTTGTGGAGTTTTGAAATGCATTTATCGTTTGTATGCCCTAAACGACAATGCCAGAAGTAAGTAGGGTTCAATTCGTTTGATTTAACCCTCTTTGTATTAATGTTGTATATGGACTCTTTGTTTTGTAGATCAAGGATATAAACGCCATTTTCCAACATGGCATTGCCATAAGAAATGCCTTAGTGACGAATATGAGCATTGCCATTTTTAATAATAAAATCAAATTCATCCAAATCCAAACATGAAACTGAAATAATGTTTCTGCTCATAGCAGGCACATAATAACAATTTTTCAAAATTAAACAAAGTCCGGAAGGTAAAGTGAGTTGATAGTCGCCTAACTCCATTGCAGCAACTTGTGCTTCATTCCCCACATGGTGGTCCACTTCATTCTTCCCAAGTAACTACCTATTTCTTAGCCCCTGCACATTTGAACAAATGAGAGAACCACAACCGGTATCCAATACCCAAGTGGTAGAAATAGAAAGGTTAATCTCAACAACAAAAATACCAGAACTGGATGCCTTGGCTCCATTCTTCTTTTGTTCTTCCTTGATGGGAGCACAATTCTTCCTCCAATGCCCTATCTTGTTGCAATGGAAGCAAGGGCTCTCACTCTTTTTGAGCTTCTGTGCCTTGGGCCTGAGGTGCACTCCCACTTGATTTGAATCGAGCTAGGTCATTCTTGGGTTTTGCCTTTCCCTTTCCTTTTCCCTTAGCGGGTCCCTTCTTAATGCCCCCTTAAACCATCAATATAGGATTGGTCTTTCGAATGTTCTCTTCAGCATTCTTAAGCATCCCATGGAGCTCAGTGACTGACTTGTTCATTGTATGCATGTTATAATTCATCACAAATGGATCATAATCATCAGTCAATGATCCTAAGATCAAGTCAGTGGCCAATTCCATTGGCACTTGTACCTCAAGCTTCTCAAGAGTATCAAGATACCCTTTTATCTTGAGTACATGGGTACTAATAGGAGTACACGTAGCCATCTTACAAGAAATTAAGGCCTTTGTTGTCACGTACCTCTCGTGACGAGCTTGCTCTTGGAACATCTCGTTGAGGAGCACTATAATCGCATAAGCCTCTTGGTCCATGAATTTCTTTTGCAAATCAAGCACCATAGTGGCCAGCATCAAATAGGTCACATCATTGGAGTCGCTCTTCTTGGTCTTAAAAGTTTCCTTTTGAACCGCAGAGGCGCTCCTAGCAGGTTCTTCAGGCAAGGGTGCATCCAAAACATATGACTTTTTCTCTTACTTAAGAACTATTCTTAAGTTTTGAGACCAGTCTCTGAAATTGGTGCGATTTAATTTGCCTTTTTAAGGACCGATCGTAATGAGAAATTATTGTTTGAAGAAGCCATTTTCAATCTACAATAAAATTTAGCAAGATTAAATGAGGTCTTATTATAATCCCATAAACCGAATTAATATCCCCTTAAATAATTTGCGTTAGTGATTTTAATGTGGGCAAAGATCATCTTTTCACAACAACTTATTAGTCAAGCTGAGCTTGTACACCTAACAAGTGAAGTTACTTAGGTAGGAAAAACTCCAATCATGTCTCGTACATGACTCTTGGATCAAATAGGCTAACATCTTAATATGTTATAGCACAAACCCATTTATTAGTTGCCTAGATTCGGGCATCCCTTTCCATGTTAAGTCCAACCTACATTCATAACCCATGCCTCACAAAGATAATCGGGCGCATCTAGGACTCCTAGTCTACGTGACCAATGATCGATGCCTTGACAAGTTTCGAATTAGGAAGACAACTTTGTGGCTTACTATTTTTAGGGATTTATTTTATTACGGCTTACATGGCATACGCTTTGTCATCCATTCATAGTATGCATATATAAATAATTGTATAAAGTAAAGCATGACAAACATGGGCCCAAAAACCTACAACTAAGATTCTATACTATTACATAAGAATCTTCGAGTTGGGCTTCTCCACTCTGGTGGCTTCGTCTTGATTTACAAAGTCTTCAAGTAAATTCTATTCTAAGAAATAAATGAAACTTTTACAATAATACATAATGGCTCACAGCCATATTTAATTACAAAAACCCAGGGCCCATGAATGCACCATGCATATCCATTCATCACACCAAACAAGCAAATAAATATACATAACATTCATGGATCAATAATTAATTTAGCCAAACCCATTAATGGAAATTGTGTACTTAAACCTTTAAGAGATTACCTTGTGATGGGCCTGGGCGGAAGCCCAATGGACTAAATCCTCTTATTGAATAAGTTTTCTTAAAAGCCCAAAACACAAACTAGTTAGATTTGTGCTATAAATCAACTCTAGTATAATTTCTAATTTTGCCATTTTTAATTTTATGTCATACAGTCCATAAACATTAAAAAATACATATAATATGTACCAACATGAATTAAAACACAAAATCATAAAGAACATATATATGATACATGGCATGCATATAAAAACAAACAAACAACAAAACTAGTTGTTTAATGCTTATGTGATGCCACAAAATGCACAAATACTTAAATCAATTTTATGAGTCATTTAATAATTTAAATAAGGTCATAAATATTGATTTAATATTTTGTACCAATCTTATCTAAATGTGTTTTTACCATTTTAATCAAAACAAAACAAACAATGTTGATTAAACATGTAACAAACACAAACTAGTCATAGTTTTAAGTGATTTTAAAATTAATCAATTAAATTGTCATAGACCAGAATTAAAACCAAATTTAAAATATGTCCAGACCTGATATTTAATCTTTAAAAATCACTTACAAACATGCCAAAATCGTTTTTACATTTAATATTTAAAACTAGTTGTTAAACTAACAATTAACATGCCAAATTGCACCTAGTTTTAATATTAACATGTACCATCAGGTATTATCAATTAAATCCGACCATTAACAGCTCCTAGAACATATTAGGACAGTATATTAATATTTCATATTAATTATAATACCTATCTAATCAATTAAAATCGTTTTTACACCAAAACAATGCAAAAAACTCAAAATAGAAAATTTCAGCATTGCATGTATTTAAAATAACGATTTTTGATTAATTATTTCATGCGTCTAAAGCACTAAAATAAGCATGTTTAGGCTCTGATACCACTGATGGAATATGACATGGTATGCACATAAAGATCATGCAGCGAAAAACAATAACATTTGATCATACATGCCATACAATTCCATAACAAGGATCGAAACATGCAATTTTAGGTTTTTTCAAAACTTACAACTTTAGATGCCTTTAAAACTTGATTTTGAAGATGACCAGCAACCAAGGAGGATATCTTAGCCTTAGACATTCACCACCAATGCCAAGGAACAGCCTTTATGCCACTCCTCTCTATTCTCACACACACACTTGCAAAGATAGCTTAAAACCAAGATTGCTAGCTCTCAAATTAAGTATTGTGTAATGGCTATGGATTGAAGTTACAAGACTTGATCTTGTACTTCTTTTATATGCTATTAATGCCCAAAAAGACAAGAAAGCAAGAAAGAGTTCTTCCCTTTGTGTGTTTCGGCCAAAGACTGAAATGTGAGAGAGAGAGAGAACAATTCATGCCAAAACCTAGCAAAAAACTAAGGTTTCACGTTTTTTCCTCTATCAAAATATATCATCTAATTTTGTAAGTGATTAATCTAAAATCCACTACCTTAATATAATTTATTTTAGCATTAATCACTTCCTTAAAATAAGTAATATATATTGATTCAAACTCTTTTCATTTAATCCAAGATAAAACATAAGACATTATAATCAAATTAATCACTTAATTTGGAATTCACATGTACCGAAATTCCCCTAGTATTTAATCTTGGAATTTCGGCTATGTCATCTCTTAATTAAATGTTTTAAGTTGATTTAAATATCATTAGGATTTAATACTCAATTAACTTAATTAATACAAGATAATTAATTAATTGAAATTAAACCATGTGGGCTGAATTTCTCTCTCTCATGGGCCAAGGTCCAATAACATTTATAATGGCCATTACATATATTAATTTCACTTTAATTAAAATCCCAAATTAATGCCCAATACTTTATTTAAATATTTTAAGCCCAATGCTTTGTGTGCGATCCTATAGGTCCATTTATTGTTGGCAATAAATTAATAAATTAATTCAAAGGATATAAATATTCTCTAGCAAGACATTATATCATTCCAAATTAAATGAAAATGCATATGGCATTTAGTGACCTAATGCAATTTTGTATAGTCCCTTACCCATGAATATCGGAATTAATATAAGGCATGGAACTAGTCATCCTTATATATATGAATTCCTTTCTTGATATTCCAGTGACACTGAACTCTCAGATAAATAATGATTACTCATTATTTCATCTCGGTATGGCCATACACTTTTAAGTTCACTGATCAAGTGGCCGATGATATTTTCTCTCTTATAGAGAGGGGTAATCCCTTCACTTATCTAATGCTCTCTAACATGAATCAATGCACACCCAAGCATACCCGTACTTGTCACTCTGTTACGAGCACGTTAGGTGATGTCAAAGCACACAGTAATTCATAAAGAGTTTTATAGAGATTTTAGGTCTAAGAACTCTGATACAAAACTTGCATATGAGAAACACTTATGACTTGTACCATGTAGTGTTCTCATGAGTGGATCAAATCTAGATACCATGTTCTAAACATGTATCTTTGATCTCTGATTGACACTCTTGTCCTTATGATCCATAAGATAGAACTCAACTTATCAGAGAGAGCATACTAGTCTTAATTCATTGTTATTCCTATAACAATGACTGACTAGGGATATTTAGAATGAAGTCTCATTTGTTTTAAGGTCTTACAACCATGTGCCTCACACATGATAACTTAAACTGAAACAACATTCTTGGATAGTTCTATCAATTGATATGTACAGGAATACAATAGATAAAACAAATACCACATTTATTAACTAAAGTATTTTATTACAATGTATTGGGGCTAGGGCTTACACTAATATATTACTCTTGCCAGAGATTTTCTAAACAAAACAATTATAGAATCATGCAAGATAACTTCCCTTAAAAAATCTGGGATGGTGAATCCTTTATTGATCACTCAGCTAACTTCAAATAGGTCATGATATACCTAACCTCCTAACTATGTTCACCCCTAGTTGGAAGTAATCAGTTATGGAGTCAAAGTATACCACTTGCTACTTAAGATAACTTTGGTGATCTTTGTTAGAGAGTATGCCTTAGAGCCCATGTAATATGGATGTATTTCATATGTATGAATTCATATTCTTAATAAAAGGCATCATTCATTTATTAAAGCTTTGTTTAAATATATGAGTTTGTAAATCTTAAATTAATAAATGAAGTCCTTGATATTATAAATATAGTGTAAAGGCAATTATGAAAGTGTTCATGATATGGATGTCTATTGCATGCACATGTGTTAATATCTAAATATCCCTAGTCCTAGAATTAACAAAATAGGGGATTGTTAATTTAGAAAGACTAACACATATTATGCTTCTTGAATGGTTCAAGCAGTGGTTCTCATAACTGTGACTATAGAAGATAATCAAAGCTAACATGTAGATGCTTGTTAGAAGAACAATTTCATTGGATACCTGTAAAGAGAATCCTCACATGGATATTAAATCTATGTCAGTGAGGAATCTCTTCATAGCAGTTGTGCAAGTATCCTTAGACTTGAGATCACCAAAGTTATCTTAAGTGGCAAGTGGTATACTTTGACTCCACAACTGATTACTTCCAACTAGGGGTGAATATAGTTAGGAGGTTGGGTATATCATAACCTACTTGAAGATAGTTGAGTGATTGACAAATGATTCACCATCCCAGATTTATTAAGGGAAGTTATCTCGCATGATTCTATAATTGCCTTGTTCAGAGAATCTCTAGCTAGAGTAATATGCAAAGATAGATAGGGATCCATGAAGAGCATTTTGGGAATAATGGATAAATTACTAGAACATACATAATTAGATTTATTTGAGTTGACAGAAATTCATACTCAAAATCTAATTGAGATAAGAGTGGTGAAAGGAGTAATTGCACGGTAACTATTTCTATGAAAGGGTATAGTCAAACCACTTAACTTTCCTGAAATTTGGTTAGTCATGATGCATAGCTAGACGCCAATCATGACTTGTATAATAATGTATCATAAATATCAATAGGGATTGATAAAATGATTTAAAGAAGTTTAAATCATGTGAGTTTTGAATAGAACTCACAATTACATATTATACTGCCAATATGGACAGGAACCCAATAGGTCACACACATATAGAGAAAAGGGTAAAATGATAAAATGACAAGGATAATAATATTTGATATTATTATGGAAATAGAGAAGTGAATAAGAGAATGATTAATTAAAGAGTTTAATTAATTATGATCAAGTAAAATTGTTTGCATAACATTTTAGAAATGTTATGTAAAATGGACCTAATTGAAATATTGTGTTTCATAATTAATTATTATTGGACTATAAGTGTTATAGGGCTGATATAATAATTAATAGATCCATTGGAGAAATTAAAAGAGGCCCAGAAGATTGTTTTTGGCGCAGAAACCCTTTAGAGGAAGGGTTACACATGCCAAACCCTGAAGAAGGCCTTAGAGGCCTAATTCTTGTACCAAAAAAATTAAATATATTTCACAAGTGTTATGGAGCCTAAATATTTAATTTGGATGGATTTGGAATTCATTTGGGTGATTAAATCCAAGTGTATGCATAAAGGGCCTAGTTTGTGGGTTTTGTGCATAGTCTTTTATGAAAGGATTTAAATTTGATTTAATTGAGCCCAAATAAATTATTAATAATTTCAGAAGCCAATTTAATATTTCTTCAGAAATTTTAAAGAGCCCAATCCCATCATGAAGTTGGATTTTTTAACCTAACTATAAGAGAAAAAGAAATTCTTTCTCTAAAAACCCTAGCCTCCACCCTCTTGCTAGCATCAAAGGATTTCGGCTAGCCCTTGTATTCCTCCATTGTTGGTTCATTCAATCCTTCTCTTATGTGGATTACTAATTGGAAATATTCAATTTTGGACACTATGGTTTGCGACAACCCGGTGAGAAGAAAAATCTACTATTCAACAAAAATTAAAGGTTATTTTTCTTATTCTCATTAATATGTATATTGTAAATTCATGGAAAGATCATATCTATTGGTTAAAAAATTTTAAATTTCGCTTATGTATGGGATGCATGTGACCAATAATTCCCAACATGATATCAGAGCCTCGGTTTTGCCATGAATCTACAATTCTATATTTTGTGGAATAGTTTTTATTTTGAGTTATTTATTTCATGAACTTTAAAATATCAGATTTGATTGTTCATGAATGAGAAATATTGATTTCTTGATATATGTGATCAAATATAGAAAATGAAAAATAAAAATGATTCTTTTGAGAAAAGAATCATGGTTTTGGCATGTAGGGTTTCTATTTTTCAATAAACATTTTAGGGGCTGTTCTAAATTAAATTTTTATTGATCCACTCTAAAATTATTTTGATGATAATTTTTTTTGTTTAATATGTAATATTAAGCCATAGGATCAAACAAAATTAAAATCGAACAATTTTTGCATGAAAACTAGTTTAATCGAAAAGTTCGATAAATTGGTGTTCTTGATGTGTTCTTGGTGTATTCTTATTTAGAACGATTTTTAATCTTCTAAATCTGATATATCTGATATATTAATGTGTTTTTAATTAATTTTATTAATTACAATGGGCCTTGAATCAATTGGATTAATTTTAATTTATTAAAACCACTTAATGGGCTTAATTATGTTTATAGACTTGGTTTAAATTAGTGAATGACTTGGTGGGCCCAATGAGCTTATTTAAATTAAATATTATAAACTATAATTAAGTTTATTAATGGGTTTTAAGGGCTGAAGTGGGCTTGGCTTATTCTAAAAGGCCCAAATGGTCCAATAGACACAAAACTCGTTTGTGTGCGAACATATCTTAGGGTTTAATTTTGTGGGTTTCAGCCTACCCTTTATTTTAAGCCCAAAATTGATTCTTTAATTGTTTAATATGATTAATTAATTAAATAATCAATTAATAATTAATTAATAATCAATTGGATTGATAATTTAGGCAAGAACACATACATGCAAAAAGGTTTCCTAAAATGAAAGTTTCCAAAATGGAAAAAGTTTCCTAATTTGATCACATTATTAAAATAACTCAAAAGTAAGTTTCAAGAGTTGAAACAAAGTTAGTATTCCATTATATTTTTTTACTTTATCCATTATAAATGCATATAAGAGTGTATGATTGGCATGATGGATAGTTATGGACAAAGGCCTAATGTGATTGAGCATAATGCATGTTTTGGCCTAATGAGGACTTTCATGTCCTGGCCACTTGTTTTTTGTTTGTATTTCGTTTTCAAATTGTAATATGTTATTAGATTACTTAGATTAGAATTAGAGATAGAAATGGAGACCACTATCAAGGAGCAAGATGGGCCGGATGGAGATCCAACAAGTTTGAAGATAATGTAATTATTTTTACTTGTTTGAATCATGCATATTACCTAGGTTTGACCTTTTGATTTCCCTTTTGTCTCGAGGATATCAATGTAGTAAAGTCTATAACTATACCATATTTGTATGCTTATATTTATGTGATAGATATAGGATGTATACCAATATATGCCAACCATGTATGATGAGACTTAATTAACTAAAATTCATCAAACTAACACTAAGGTATATAAGCCTTCCATTAATTTGAGGAGAACCGGAGTTCTTTATAGTGTGGGTTATTGACCATAGTCAAGCTCACATTATATCGAATATGTTCAAATCTAATTAAATGGGTCATCTTAGCTAGCCCATTAGCTTGTTGACAACAGTCAAGGCTAATGGTTCTAGAGCCAAGATTAGGGAATACATATATGATATGCATGTATCAATAGTTGTGTAGAGACATAATTGGTATAGAGATACCTACCTTTCAAGGGTATGGAGTTTGATTTATTGACCACAATCAAGGTCAAATTTCAAATCAAGGATTGGATATTGGCCTACTAAGAAAACCATCGGATTTTCTCGGATTAAATAGTGAGGGCTATTGATTCACAATAAAATAGTGGGAGTAAATGGATTAATTAAAGACCTAATTAATGCATACATATATATGAACATACTCTCATATGTTTTCTTTTTTCACATCTAGGTCATCATCATAAGCACATCAAACATTAACATATGATCAATCTTGGATAACAAGCTAGTTGGCAGCAACTATTCTGACTAGATCAAACAAGTGAGAATTGTTCTTAGAGCTGAAAAGATCCATTATGTATTGGATAAAGATGCACCACCACTTCCATCAAATGGTGCCATTGATGAGATCAAGGGCACTTATCGAAAATACATGTAGGATAGTGAAGCAACAGCATGTCTGATGCTGGGTGCTATGTCCTCAAAGCTTCAAAAGTAACATGAGATGATGGATGCTAGAACCGTCATTTTGTATCTAGAGGAGCTTTATTCTTCTCAGGCTAGAATTGAGCAATATGAGATTGCTCGAGCACAATTTAGCAGCAAAATGGTGGAAGGAACTTCGGCTACTGCTCATACATTAAAGATGTATAGGTATATTAAGCATTTGAGTTGACTTGGCTATGTAATGGATAATGATCTATACATAGATTTAATCTTGTACTCATTGGCTCCAAGTTTTGCACCTTTCCTGCTTAACTTCAACATGAACAAGATCCAAGTAACCATTCTTGAGTTAATCAACATGCTCAAAATAGCTGATGAATCCTTCAAGAAGGATTCAAAAAGTGTCATGGTTGTCACTTTTGCTAAAGGAAAGAAGCAGAAGAAGAAAAAGATGATGACCAAGGTGCAACCAAAGAATAGTGGGATTTCCAAGAAGAAGGTTGCCAAGAAAAAGAATCCCAAAGGAACTTGCTTCCATTGTGGAAAAGATGGTCATTGGAAGCGTAACTGTAAGGCTTATCTAGATTCTCTCAAGGAGGAGAAGCAAGATGATGCTTCTACTTCAAGTATCCATATGATTAAAATTAAGCTTCAAAATAATCTTGGGTATTAGATATCGGATGTGGATCTCATTTGTGTAATGATCTATAGGGGCTTAAAAGCAATAGAAGAGTTGGAAAGGCAGAAATATGTCTACAGTCAGCTACTGGACAAAACATCTCTACAGCAGTTGTGGGGACTTACCATTTGCCTCTTCCAAGTGGACTAATATTGGAGTTAAATAATTGTTATTATGTTCTAGCATTATCCAAAAGTATTATTTCTTTCAGTTGTTTATTAAATGGTTATGACATTTCTTTAAAAGACAAATGTTGTTACATTTTTATGAATAATATGTTTAATGCTAAAGCTATCATTGGGAATGGTATATTTGATCTTAATTTAATTAAAGAAGTGCATAATATGGATACCAAGAGAATGTAACGAGATAATCTAAATAACTTATATTTATGGCATTGTTGTTTAGGCCATATAAATGAGAAACGCAGGACCAAATTACACAAGTCAGGTGATTTGGGATCATTTGATTATGAATCATTTGATACATGTGAGTCTTGTTTATTGGGAAAAATGACAAAAGCTCCCTTTATTGGTAAAGGAGAACGAGTTAAAATGGTTTTGGACTTAATACATTTAGATGTATGTGGTCCAATGACTACACATGCCAGAGGAGGTTACTCCTACTTCATTACTTTCATAGATGATTACTCTAGATTTGGATATATCTATCTAATAAAATATAAATTAGAAGCATTTGAAAAGTTCAAAGAATTCAGAAATGAAGTAGAGAAGCAACTTGGCAAAAGTATTAAAACACTTAGATCAGATCAAGATGGAGAATACTTATGCCAAAAATTTCGAGATTATCTTAGAGATAATGCGATTTTATCTCAATTGACTCCACCATATACACCATAACACAATGGTGTATCTAAGAGGAGAAATCGAACACTATTAGATATGGTTCGATCCATGATGAGTCGAGTAGACTTGCCTAAGTCTTTTTGGAGATATGCACCAGAAACTGCTATTTATGTGTTAAATAGAGTTCCTAGTAAATCGATTGATGTTACTCCATATGAGATATGGAATAACAAGAAACCCACAGTTTCTCATATAAAGGTATGGGGTAGTTCTGCTTATGTGAAGAGAACAATGTCAGACAAACTAGATGTTAAGTCTGACAAATGTTTATTTGTGGGATATCCAAAAGAAACATTTGGATATTATTTCTACCATCCCTTAGAACAAAAAGGTGTTTTTTAAGGCATGTTGTCTTCTTGGAAAGAGAATTTCTCCTACGAGAGGATAGTGGGAGTAAAATTGAACTTGGTAAAGTTCATGACCCACAAATAGAAGGAGATCAACCGATTGAACTCGAGACTGAATTTCATGGGGATGAGATTATAGTTGAACCTAATAATACACAAAATCCTATAAGATCTACTAGGATACATTTTATCCTTGTGAGATATGGATTTCACATTGATTCAGATAGAGGCATAACTGTAGTAGAGGATAATGAGCCTACAAGCTATCATTAAGTTTTGAACAATTTGGAACGTAATTTATGGCTTAAGGCTATGCAGTTTGAAATGGAATCCATGTATGAGAATAAAGTATGGACTTTAACTCAACCACCTAAAGGGATAAAACCCATAGGGTGTAAATGGGTCTTCAAAAAGAAAACCGATATAGAAGGTAATATAGTTATCTATAAAGCTCGCTTAGTAGCAAGAGGCTATCATAGAAAAGAAGGTATTGACTATGATGAAACCTTTTCTCTTGTAGCAATGGTTAAGTCTATAAGAATACTTTTAGCCATTACAGCCCATTATGATTATGAGATTTGGCAAATAGATGTAAAGACAACTTTCCTAAATTGAAATCTGACTGAGGATGTGTATATGACACAACCAGAAGGGTTCACATCAGGAAATGGCAAAAAAGTATGCAAGCTTTAAAGATCCATTTATGGATTAAAGTAAGCCTCTAAGAGTTGGAACATACAATTCAATAAGACAATCAAAGAGTTTGGTTTCTCACAAAATAAAGATGAAACTTGTGTATATAAAAGGGTTAGTGGGAGTGCAATCATCTTCCTAATTCTATATGTGGATGACATATTGATCATGGGAAATGACATTTCTCTTCTCCAATCTGTTAAAATATGGTTATCCAAGAAATTCTCCATGAAAGATCTTAGAGAAGCATCCTATATTCTGGGAATAAGGATCTATATAGATAGATCCAATAGGTTGCTAGGTCTTTCTCAAAGTACATATATAGATAAAGTGTTGAAGAGGTTCAATATGGATCTCTCTAAGAAAAGGTTTATACCCATGGTGTATAGGAAATACCTTTCTAAGTCTATATGCCTGCAGACACTAGAGGATAGATAGAGCATGAATAGAATACCATATGCATCTGCAATTGGTTCTATCATATATGTTATGTTATGTACACATCCAAATGTAGCATTTGCTTTGAGTGTCACAAGTAGATTCCAATCCAATTTTAAAGAGGAATACTGGGCAGCTATTAAAAATATCCTTAAGTACTTGAGAAAAACTAAGGATATATTCTTAGTATATGGGGAGGGCAGTTTGGAAGTAAAATGGGTATACGGATGCCAGCTTCCAATCTAACAAACACAATTGTAAATCACAGTCTAGTTTTGTATTCATAATGGGAGGAGGGGCAGTTAGTTGGAAGAGTTCCAAATAAGAAACAATTGCTGATTCCATGATAGAAGCTGAGTACATTACTGCTGCGAAAATAGCCAAAGAAGTAGTCTAGATCAAAAAGTTCATATCTGAACTAGGAGTGGTGCCTAGCATTGTTGATCCGATTCCTTTATATTGTGACAACAATGGATCCATTGCGCAAGCACAGGAACCACGGTCTCATCAGCGATCCAAGTATGTTCTCAGACGCTACCATCTCATAAGGGAAATAGTAACTAGAAATGATGTGAAAATAGAAAGGGTCCCCATAAATGATAATATGGCGGATCCCCTCACTAAAGTACTTTCCCAGATTAAGCACGACACCATATAAATAGCATGGGTCTAAGACATATGAGTGATTTACTCTAGTGCAAGTGGGAGATTGTTAGAGAGTATGCCTTAGAGCCCATGTAATAGGGATGTATTTCATATGTATGAATTCATATTCTTAATAAAAGGCATCATTCATTTATTAATGCTATGTTTAAATATATAAGTTTGTAAATCTTAAATTAATAAATGATGTCCTAGATATTATAAACACAGTGCAAAGGCAATCATGAAAGTGTTCATGAGATGTCTATTGCATGCAAATGTGTTAATATCTAAATATCCCTAGTCATAGAATTAACAAGATAGGACATTGTTAATTCGAACAGACTAGCACATTTTATGGTTCTTGAATGGTTCAAGCAGTGGTTTTCATAACTGTGATTATGAAAGATAATCAAAGCTAACATGTGGATGCTTGTTAGAAGAATGAGTTCATTGGAGACCTGCAAAGAGAATCCTCACATAGATATTAAATCTATGTAAGTGAGAAATCTCTTCATAGCGGTTGTGCAAGTATCCTTAGACTTGAGATCACCAAAGTTACCTTAAGTAGCAAATGATATAATTTGACTCCATAACCGATTACTTCTAATTGGGGATAACATAGTTATGTGGTTAGGTATATCATGACCTACTTGAAGTTAGTTGAGTGATTGATAAAGGATTCACCATCCCAGATTTATTAAGGGAAGTTATCTCGCATGATTCTATAATTGCCTTGTTCAGAGACTCTTTGGCTAGAGTAATATGCCAATATGGATAGGGATCCATGAAGGGAATTTTTGGAACAATGGATAAATTAATAGAACATACATAATTATATTTATATGAGTTGATAGAAATCCATATTCAGAATCTAATTGAGATAAGAGTGGTGAAAGGAGTAATTGCACGGTAACTATTTCCACGGAAGGGTATAGTCAAACCATTTGACTTTCCTGACATTTCAATAGTCATGATGCCTAGCTAGAGGCCAATCATGACTTATATAATAGTGTACCATAAATATCAATAGGGATTGATAAAATGATTTAAAGATGTTTAAATCATGTGAGTTTTGAATAAAACTCATAATTACATATTATACTACCAATATGGATAGGAACCCAATAGGTCACACACATATAGAGAAAAGGATAAAATGATAAAATGTCAAGGATAATAATATTTCATATTATTATGGGAATAGAAAAGTGAATAAGAGAATAATTAATTAAATATTTTAATTAATTATGATAAAGTAAAATTGTTCACATAACTTTTTAGCAATGTTCTGTAAAATGGACCTAATTGAAATATTATATTTCATAATTAATTATTATTAGACTATAAGTGTTATAGGGCCATATAATAATTAATAGACCCATTGGAGAAATTAAAAGAGGCCTAGAAGATTGGTTTTGGCGCAAAAACCCTCCAGAGGAAGGGTTACATGCTAAATCCTGATAGAAGGCCTTAGAGGCCTAATTCTTGGGCCGAAACAAATTAAATATATTTCTCAAGTGTTATGGAGCCTACATATTTAATTTGGATGGATTTGGAATTCATTTGGATGATTAAATCCTAGTGTATGTATGAAGAGCCGAGTTTGTGGGTTTTGTGCATAGTCTTTTGTGAAAGGATTTAAATTAGATTTAATTGAGCCCAAGTAAATTATTAATAATTCTAGAAGACCATTTAATATTTCTCCAGCAATTTTAAATAGCCCAATCCCATTATGAAGTTGGATTTTTTAACCTAACTATAAAAATCCAAGTGAGGGATTTTATGGTTAAGTGAACAATTAAGAGAAAAAGAAATTCTCTCTCTCAAAACCCCAGCCGCCACCCCCTTGCTAGCTTCAAGGGATGTTGGCCAGCCCTTGTATTCCTTCATTATTGGTTTAATCAATCCTTCTCTAGTGTGGATTACTAATTGGAGGTGTTCAATTTTGGACACTATGGTTTGCGACAACCCGATGAGAAGGAAAATCAACTGTTCAACAAAAATCAAATGTGATTTTTCTTATTATCATTAATAAGTATATTGTAAATTCATGGCAAGATCAGATCTATTAGTAAAAAATTTTAAATTCCGCTTATGTATGAGATGCATGTAACCGATAATTCCCAACAATCTCAAGTCTAAGCATACTTGCACAACCACTATAAAGAGATTCCTCACTGACATAAATTTAATATCCATATGAGGATTCTCTTTGCAGGTCTCCAATGAACTTGTTCTTCTAACAAGCATCCACATGTTAGCTTTGATTATCTTCCATAATCACAGTTGTGAGAACCACTACTTGAACCATTCAAGAAGCATAACATGTGTTAGTCTGTCTGAATTAACAATATCCTATCTTGTTAATTCTATGACTAGGGATATTTAGACATTTACACATTTGCATGCAATAGAAATCTCATATTATGAACACTTTCATGTTTATAATATCTAGGACTTCATTTATTAATTTAAGATTTACAAATTCATGTATTTAAACATAGCATTAATAAATGAATGATGCCTTTTATTAAGAATATGAATTCATACATATGAAATAAATTCCCATTACATGGGCTCTATAGCATACTCTTTAACAATTATTTTGCATATTTTTGGCCTTTCATGTATGTTGGCATCATATGTTTACCCGATATGATATTTATGCATATTTTGCAATATTTTTTGCTTCTGGACAGCATACTTTTATGACTAAGATTATTTTATATGTTAATATTTTGGTGATTGTTTCTTGTATACTAATTTACTTACTTTGTGATGATTTTTTCTGAGTAATTTGATGTATTCATTTTTCGAAGGATTTGTGATCGATTTTTTGCATGAGAAATCATGTTAACTACTAGTTTTTATTCCCTAATAGTGTTAATCATTCGATTATTTTTTAGTTTTTTGCTTGGTAATTTATTTCATTATTATGTATTGCTTATTATTTATTTCGAATGTATTTATTTTTTTAGGTGTAATTGGTATTAATAAATTATTTTTTCATATTAAATGATAAAATTTTAATTAAATCATTTTTACTAATTAATTGGATTTTCTGTAAGAGCCTAGACCAATGTCTAATTTTAGAGCAAAATCCATTCCATACAAGAAAAGCCTTTTTGTAAATATGCATGAGGGAACCAATGTTCCCAAACTAATCAATTGCCCGTTTTATGCATGATATTTACTTTTATTTGTACTTTATTCTTTGGGATGATTTGTTTATGTAATAACTTAAATAGAACTTTATGCTTCTTGTTTATTTATTTCATTCCTTGTTTGATTGGAATGTTTATTTTTATTGCTTTGCATCGTGTCAGAGAAGAGAGTGGATTAAATCTAAGATTCACTTATAAAATAACACCTAACCAAGAAGCCTAATAAAAGTGACATCCCAAACACCAGTCTCTATTTGGGCATCAAACGATCGAGAAAAACTTTTCGATGTTTTATAAGGTGATGACTTAATGACTTCTACATTTTTTGGGTAAATGCCATCATAGGTTAACCATCAACCATAGACTGGGTTGGATCCCTCTTTATGGTGAAGTGGTTGATTTATGAGTTAAGTGACCCCTCTAATCTTGGACTTTAAAAGCGAGCCTCTGATAGGCGAACCTAAAAATAAAAGATGGCTTTGACATGCATCATAATGGTGACTCTAGTGGGAAATAAAGAGACCTTACTCCAAAAAGCATATTGGTTAAGTTCTTTATACTTGGGTTTTTTTATTAATCCTATCTCTTTTGTAAAATTGCATACATTCCAGTGTTTTATAATTAAGTTAGCCTTCCTTTTTTTGCCCGGGTGCTATCCTGAATCACACCCTATGTTCACTCAATATAGGGAGGTGTTAAGGAGACCCAATAGCCTAAGTCTAGTATCAAATGGTATATAAAATGGTGATCCATCAATGGTTATGCTCATAATGAGCTAGATCTATTGGCAGAGGCCATGCTTGGGTAGCCCTAAAGTCTCATCACCCTTGACTCAAGACCATACAATGAAAATAACAACTTCTCCTAGACTGTATAACCATAATAATATTTGCATGCTATATGGACCTTATGTATTGATTAAACTCGAACAAATTAGAAGGGTATTAGTAAAAGGCTATCATACCCTGAGGGGCCCAACCCGATTTGTGTGAGTTAGTCAAAATACATAATGGTTCAAACCTATATGCTTGTGCTTTTAATTAAAGAGGTTATGCTATTGATTTTTTGCCATGCACCATATGCATCATTGGGTACCTTATTGACCCGTGAGCTAAGCTTACCTAGAAAAGAGATCACGTGTCCTTCTATGTGGGACTGTGCTTGAGTGTTATTGTGATTGACATCTAACCAAAATCATGCATTACATTGATGCATCATACATATACCATGTTTATGCATCATTAATCATGCATTATTCCTAATACATAACCTTTGCAAGCATCATAAAATCATTAGGTGGTCTAGAGGGTCAGATGGGTACCTAGTTTAAGGATCCAATCAAGACTACTGAGGCTAGACTTAGGTTCAAATTTGGGTTCGAAGGTCAGTTTCGAGTGGAACTCAAGCCAACTATCAGAAAATAATCAAGGAATCAATTTAGAAATGGAAAATAAGAGGGTGCATAAGACTAAAATGGGGAATGAAACTGGAAGAGTGAAAGATTATACTACTATGAGATTTCCATTTTCAAGGGAAAGGTTGAATGTCACCCTTGTTGGGCCTTTAACGATGAGGGATGAGTCAGACCAAAGGTTGGATAGGTATTTACAGGAGTTCAAAGAAAGGATACTAGCCATGATCGATGGGATGGTGGCTTCAATAGCACCTGGTGTAAGAACTTAGCTCGTAGTAACCACCATTGAGATAGTAGATCCAACTCATGTTGGGAATACTACCATAGTTAATGCTACTATGCTTTGAGACCTACCTAGAATGGAAAGGAGGCACGACTTTGAGGATGATGTTATAAAAAGGAAAGATGAGGATTATGCTCCCTAAGTGATGAACATGAGGATAAGAGAGCCTAATGTTGAGATCCAACTTTTAAGAAGATGGAGGAGAAGATTAAAGCCATACCTAGGCTATTATTTGATGGAAGGGGGATAAACCATGAAGATAGAGATTTGAAAAGGAATGAGCTATTATTGTAGAGGTTTAAGATGCCTAATATTCCAAGGTTTGATGGCTTATTGGATCCTTTAGTGCATATCAAGTAGTATACTCTAATAATGAAGGGGACTACTCTATCTAAAAAAATAGAAGGTGGAGTACTTTTACTTAAGTTTGATTGGACCAGCCATATACTGCTATCATGCATTAGATAGATGAACCAAGGAAGATTAGGATCTTCTAACCAAAGAATTCCTTAAGCAGTATTAGTACGAGGATGGAAATCACTTTAAAAGATCTTAAATTACTTTAATAGAAGCATGATGAATCCTTTCATGAGTACCTCACCAAATGGATGAATAGGGTGATGGAAATAAAGAGAAAACCTAACACAACTGATCAAATCAGGTTGTTTATTTGGAATTCAAGCCCATACCTCAAAGATGGGTTAAAGATCAAGGGTTTGAAAGATCAAGATTTTTAAAAGGACATAACAATTGAATTTGAAGGAAAGTATCTATCTAGAAGGGCAAATAGTGAGAAGACAAAGAGAAACTTTAGCAGTAGTAAGACCATTATGAATAGTAATGGGCATAATAGAGTTGGGAAGACTACAGAGGTCTCAACCATAAAGGTTAATCCGAGATATTATTTTGATTTCGAAAAATCATTATCTTGGGTTCTGAATAGATTGGTTAAGGAAGGGAAGCTCGAGCCACTGCCACCAAGGCCTGCAAAGAGTCAAGGGATACCTTATTATAGGGAAGACAAATATTGTGCATACCATTAACACACTACGTACTTAATTGATTGTTGTCACACTCTAAGGAATAAGATTCAAGATTTAATTAATAGTAGGTAGATCTAAAATCCGAAGAAAAGGGATAAGAAAAAAATGAGTGGTTACAATGTTATACCTCCACCAGTGTATATGATAGGATCAAGTTTGCCTGAGTGGTATATGATGCAGGATTTGTATGGGAATAAATACCTAGCCATTGCTCGCTCCACCCCAAAAGTAACAGAACCAATTAAACAAAATTGGCCAGTTTTTATGATTTACTATTGGGATACTTCCATAGAGAGTGAGGATGAGGGAATTGGGGTGCCTATTGACATCTGGAATTTTACTAGTGAACAAAAAGAGGAAGTAAGAGAAGAAAGGGAAGCAAAGCAGTTAAAAAGAGTGGAAGTGTAGACCTTGAAGTTGAAAGATAATCGCCTCCTGTCACACACCAATAGAGAAAGAAATTGAGGCCGATCAGATAATTAAGTAGCTAGAGAAGACACAGGCTCAAATAGGTATTTGGGATTTGTTGAGATAGTTTCCTTTGTATAGGTAGAAGTTGGTGGAGGCTTTGAGCAAAGCTACTATTGTTCCACTTTTTTTCCTTTTGAATTGTTGGACTAAGTTAGAGGGGGGATTGAGGAAAATGTAGTATACTATGATGCCAACTTATCGGCTAAAGGGAGGAATCATAATTATCCCCTTTACATCAAGGCTTAGCTCAACGAAAAACATATAGCTTTTATGATGGTGGATGATGGATATTTCCATTAATGTGTCCCCTTTGGTGGTAATTTCAGCTTTTAAATTAAATGAGCACATGTTGAGTAAGTTTGATCTAACCATTTCTACTTACAATAATTCCAAAATGTAGGCTACTGGATGTTTAAGGCTATAGTGAAGATAGGGCTTATTGAAATTAAAGCCGAGTTTGTAGTATTGCCTATCCCAGCTAATTTCTCTATGCTTCTTGTAAGGTCGTGGTTCCATAAACTAAGAGGTGTGCCATCCACATTGCATCAGATGATTATAATCTCTTATGATGGGCAGGTGGTCACTATTAAAGCATATAGGGAGAATCATGTATCATTACTCGAAATAGCAAAACAACCATTGAGCAGGTTTCACGTGGCAGTTATTAGCAGTGAGAAAAATAAAGATAGTTTTTTTAAGAATCCTCAAGTCATTAAAAATGCTTACGAAGATGAGTTTTCTACCAAAGGTTGGGTTAAGCAAGAATTCTCAAGGATAGCAAATTGTTGTAGCCATCAGAGGCTAGAAGGATAAGAAAGGGTTATGCTTCGCATGTCCTAGCAAGAAGGGGAAAAAAAGAGGTAGCGAAGGGAATCCCTCATATCACTTAGGGTTTTATGTCGGCTTCGTGTTTTATTTGTATTGTGGTGAAAATGAGCCTTAGATGATAGGAGATGATCTAGTGCCAGGGTTTGAACTATTTAATGATGTCTTAAATTGGGAAAAGGGAATCGTCAAGCTAGTTTAGGGTTTTTAGGATGAAGAGATCTTGTTATACCATATGGCCTGGGATAAAGAAGCACCAAAAAAAGTCCTAATAGAGAAGCTACTTACTCTTCAGGTGAAAGGCAAAAAGAAAATAGAAGCTAAAGAATCACCTGAAGCTGACCTAAAAATGTGGGAGATGCCTGATGATGACAAGATTAAAGAAGACACTATTATTGATGTTGTTTATTTTTCTGAACTTTTTGATTAGAACAATGTTTCTTCTTTTGATTACATTAATGAGATGAATAATTTTTCTTATTTGTGTGATGTTTCTTTATGTTTTAATATGCATGATCTCTATTATTAATCATTCATATTTGACTTTAACTCAAGAAATACATGTTCATTCAATCTCAGAACTAAAGAAAAACTAAAAGAAATTTTATTGTTATCAAACATAACTCCTAAAGAGAGAGAAAAAATTTGAGAGAATATTTAAAAAACATGAAAAAAGTCTTTACCTAGACCTATAAAGACATGTCTGGGATAGATTGAGAAATTGTTGAACATGCAATTCCTACATACCCGAGGCACAAGCCAGTTAAATAAAAACTTAAAAGACTTAGGCCAGAATGGGCAGAGAAGGTTAAAGAAGAAGTCAATAAGCAAATAAAGGCTAAGTTTCTCATGGAATTCCAATATCCTACCGGCTAGTAAATATGGTTCCTATAGCAAAAAAGGATGAGAGAGTTAGGGTCTATGTGGATTATAGGGATCTAAACAAGGCTTACCCCAAAGATGACTTTTCCTTACCTCACATAAATATTCTTGTTGATAGTGTAGCCGCTTACACCATGTATAGTTTTGTGGATGGGTATGTCGAGTATAACCAGATTCTGAACAAAATAGTGGATAGGAGCCAGACAACGTTCATAACAGAATGAGGGATATATGGCTATCGAGCCATGCCTTTTGGTTTTAACAATATGGGTGTTACCTACCAAAGAATGGTTATGAAGATCTTAGATGACTTGATTCACAAAGAACTAGAGGTGTATGTATATGACATGATGATCAAGTTAGTCACTAGGGAAGGTCATTTTAAAGCACTGGAGAAGTTCGTTCGGAGGATTAGCAAGTACAATCTTCATCTCAATCCTATAAAGTGTATTTTTAGGGTTACATTAGGTAAACATTTGGGTCATATGGTAAGATAGAGAGGTTTAGTAGTATATCCTGACAAGGTGTGAGCTATTAGAGAAATGCCAGTGCCCCAGAAAAAGAAACATTTAAAGGATTCTTGGGTAGAATCCAATATGTAAGCAAGTTCATAGCTAGGTTGACATCAATTTGTGAATCGATATTCAAGTTGCTCAAGATGGATAAACTGGTGGTTTGGAACAAGGACTGTAAAAAAGCGTTCGATACAATCCAAAATTATTTACTACATCCGCCAATGTTGCGAGCACCCCATGAAGGTAAACCTTTGATTCTATACTTGGCAACAAAGGATAGTTCAGTGGGATCCATGATGGCATAAGAGGATAATTATGGGATGGAGTATGTAATGTACTATCTCAATAAGAAATATCTTCCCTATGAGGTGAAGTATAAAGACATAAAGAAAATTTATTTAATAGTTATATAGGCATCAAGGAAGCTGAGACACTATTTTCATTTCTACAAAATCAAAGTTGTGGCTAAACAAAACCCACTTAGGTACTTATTTAAATCTCCTTCATTGTTAAGAAAGATGGGAATGTGATTGATCCTCTCTTAAGAGTATGATAATAAATATGTCACTAGGAAAACAATTAAAGGGAGAACATTAGTAGAGTTCCTAGCTAATAAGCCTTTAGAAGGGGAAGAGTTAACCTATGAGTTTCATGATGAACATATTATGGCCATAATGTTTCAAGGATGGCAGATGTACTTTGATGGAACTGTGAATAATAAGGAAGCAGTAGTTGTTCAAATCACATTAGAGGGAGAAAAATTACCACTAGCTAATAAGTTAAGGTAAAAATGCATGAACAATGAAGTAGAGTATGAAGCATATGCTTTCGGCTTGAAAGCTTTACAGTTGTGGGAGCAAAGTCTGCAAAGATATTTGGAGACTCATCATTAGTGATTATCAAGTAAGGGGTGATTGATTAGTAAAGGAAGAACGTTTATTGCCTTACCTTAGATAACTAAAAGTCTTGAGAAGTCAGTATGAATTTTACACTTTTTACTATATGCCTAAGGAGGAAAACTAGTTAGCAGATGTATTGGCTACCTTATATAGGACAATTCAAAGGGTGTAATTATAAAACCTATATTAATTATGAGTATCGACAAGCCATGCTTTGAAAAGGAGCAAATCAAGGATATCAAGGTGGATGATGGAAAACCTCGGTACTATGATATTCAGAATTATCTAGAAAAGTCAATATTCCCTTAAGAAGCAATTGAAAAGGACCCGGGATTAATTCGTAAGTCATCAACACAATTTATTATTGTAGAAGGTGTGCTTTATAAAAGATAGCCTGATGGAATCCAGTTAAGGTGTTTGGATGAAAAAGCAGCAAAGAAAGTGATTGAGGAAGTACATATGATAGTGTGTGGAGCCTATATAAACGGCTTGGCTTTAGCAAAAAAAAACTATGAGGCAAGGTTTCTTTCAGCTTACAATGGATATTGATTGCTTGAAGTATGTCAAAAGTGCCAATTATGCTAGCATTATGCCTACTTAGGACAAATAACCATTTTAGAATAGTGCAACATTACATCATCTTGGCCTTTTACTACATAGGGTATAGACATCATAGGCATGATCCATCCACTAGCCTTGAACAAAAACAAATTCATCACCGTAGCTGTTGATTACTTTACCAAAGGGGTAGAAGTAAAATCTTTTAAAAAGGTAGATGAATGGGATATGGCTAAATTCATCAAGAGGAATCTGATATGTAGATACCAGTTATCTAATCATATGGTATCAGATAATAGGCTACAATTCTTAGGAGAAACTAAGTAGATGCTCATCAAATATGGGGTTTAACATCATAAGTCTTTTCCTTATAGGCTATAAGTAAAAGGAGTGATCGAGGTAGCCAACAAGAATGTGAAAGCAATCCTAGCCACAATGGTTCAAACTTATAAGGATTGGGCTGATAAGCTACCTTTTGCATTATGGGGTTATAGGACCAAAACTAAAACTTTAATAGGAGCTACTCCTTTCTCTTTGGTTTATGGAACAGAAGCAATACTATCGATAGAGATTGAGCATTAATCTTTAAAGGTTATTTTAGAAGCTGAGATACTAAAAGTAGAATGGGCTAGACAGAGATTATCCTAGCTTAACATTCTAGATAAAGATAGAATGAGGGCTCATTATCACAATCAGATCAATCAAAAGAGGTTAGCTTGCTCATTTAGGAAGAAAGTTATGAAACACCAGCTGAAAAAAGGAGACCAAGTATTCAAATAGATGAGGCAGGGATGCCAGATATTCGAGCCAAATTTAGACATATGTGCGAAGGACCCTTCGTGCTTAAAAAACTACTATCTAAAGGTGTTGTTATCTTATTAGATAACAATGGTAATGAGTTTAGCGAACCTATGAATGTCGATAGACTAAATAGGTTCCATGGCTAAAGAATAAAAAAGACAAAAGAAGAGAATAAATTCCCTACGGGTTAAAAATCAAAAAAAATGGTGACCTTACTAAAATTGGGTGCCTCGCTAGGTTGAAAGACTAAAAAAGGAATCCTGGACAAAAATTAGAGGCTAAGAGAAAATAATAAATCAAGAAACCTAATAAGGATGATTGATGATAGGTGTTAGGATGCAAGTAAAATTTCATTCCTGAGATTGAATAATATGTGTCATTAGTTTAACATCAAATAATGATCATGTGTACTGAAATCAAAGAGAAATGTCATATGCATAGGCATCCACGTAACAAAAGTAGCATGTTTTTTTATATGTTCAAAATTAAAATGTCCATCAAAAATAAAAGACATACTCTATAATAGTGTCTGATCTAATCTATCTGTGTCACTTCTCTCTCATTAGGATCCCTGATAGCCTAAAGCCTATTATCAATAGCAAGACTAGTGACCCATCGCCTATAAGTAAAAGAAGTAGTGAAGTCACTACCATAAATGCAAGGGATGGTAGGCCTCACAGGAAGCTGGGTGTAGACCCTCTGATGATACTCTCACATGAAAGTATAGATGAGTGTACCACCTCAAAAGCCCAACAGTCACTTGACAATATCTTGTCTGCCTCCAAACTGTTAGAGAGTATGCTCTAGAGCCCATGTAATAGGGATGTTTTTCATATGTATGAAATTTATATTCTTAATAAAAGGCATCATTCATTTATTAATGCTATGTTTGAATACATGAGTTTGTAAATCTTAAATTAATAAATGAAGTCCTAGATATTATAAACACAGTGCAAAGGCAATCATGAAGGTGTTCATGATGTGAGATGTCTATTGCATGCAAATGTGTTAATATCTAAATATCCCTAGTCATAGAATTAACAAGATAGGACATTGTTAATTCGGACAGACTAGCACATGTTATGCTTCTTGAATGGTTCAAGCAGTGGTTCTCATAACTGTGATTGTGGAAGATAATCAAAGCTAACATGTGGATGCTTGTTAGAAGAACAAGTTCATTGGAGACCTGCAAAGAAAATCCTCACATGGATATTAAAACTATGTCAGTGAGGAATCTCTTCATAGCGGTTGTGCAAGTATCCTTAGACTTGAGATCACCAAAGTTATCTTAAGTAGCAAGTGGTATACTTTGACTCCACAACTAATTACTTCCAACTGGGAGTGAACATAGTTAGGAGATTGGGTATATCATGACCAACTTGAAGATAGTTGAGTCATTGACAAAGGATTCACCATCCCAGATTTAACAAAGGAAGTTATCTCGCATGATTTTATAATTGCCTTGTTCAGAGAATCTCTGGCCAGAGTAATATGCCGAGATGGATGGAGATCCATGAAGGGCATTTTAGGAACAATGGTTAAATTAATAGAACATACATAATTAGATTTATATGAGTTGATAGAAATCCATACTTAGAATCTAATTGAGATAAGAGTGGTGAAAGGAGTAATTGCACAGTAACTGTTTCTATGAAAGGGTACAGTCAAACCACATGAATTTCCTGACATTTGGGTAGTCATGATGCCTAGCTAGAGGCCAATCATGACTTGTATAATGATGTATCAAAAGTATCAATAGGGATTGATAAGATGATTTAAAGGAGTTTAAATCATGTGAGTTTTGAATAAAACTCACAATTACTTATTATACTGCCAACATGGAGAGGAACCCAATAGGTCACACACATATAGAGAAAAGGGTAAAATGACAAGGATAATAATATTTGATATTATTATAAAGGTAGAGAAGAGAATATGATAATAGTTAATTAAAGAGTTTAATTAATTATGATCAAATAAAATTGTCTGTGGAACTTTTGAGAAATGTTCTGTAAAATTGGACCTAATTGAAATAATGTATTTCATGATTAATTATTATTGTCTTATAAGTATTTTAGGACTACTATAAGTGTTATATGACTGGTATAATAATTAATAAGTCCATTGGAGCAATTATTAAGTGCCAGAGGAATGAAGTAGTTGGCGGAAGCCCTTCTGTAAGGGCCACACACCTACCTCAGAACAGAAGGCCTTAATGGCCTATTTAATGGACCAAATTAATTTATATATGTTACATAAGTGTTATTAAACCCACATATTTAATTTGGTTGGATTTGGAATCCATTTGGGTATTTAAATTCATTTAGTTGCACAAAGGGCCTAGTTTGTGGGTTTTGTGCATAGACTTTTATGAAAAGTTTTAAATTGGATTTAATTAAGCCCAAATGATTATAATTAATTCCAGAGGTCTAATTAATAATTCTCCAGCAATTTTAAAGAGCCCAATCTCATTAAGGAGTTGGAATTTTAACCTAACTATAAAAGGCCAACTAATGACAATTAGGGTTAAGTGATTAAAACAAAAAGAAAGTCTTTTCTCTTAATCTCTCTCTCCCTTTTGCGCCAACTCCTAAGCTAGCTGTTGGAAATTTCAGCCAGCCCTAGTTAAACAACAATTTTTTGGTTCAATTTACCCCTCTCTAGTGTGGATTACTCATTGGAGATGTTCGATTTTGAACACTGTGGTTTGCGACAACCCGGTGCGAAGTAAAATCAACTGTTCAACAAAAATCAAAGGTGATTTTTCTTATTCTCATATAGTTATATTGTGTATTCGTGGCAAGATCACATCTAATGGTTAAAAAATTTTAAAATTCCGCTCATGTATGTGATGCATGTAACCGTTAAAATCCAACATGCTGTCAGAGCCACGGTTTTGCCATGGATATACAATTCTATATTTTTCTGCGGAATAAGTTTTGTTTTGTTTTGAGTTATTTATTTCATGAACTTTAAAATATTAGATTTGATTTTTCATGAATGAGAAATATTGATTTCCGGTTGTATGTGTGATCAAATAAATTTGGTGGAAACAAAAATGAAACTTTTGAAGGATTGTGATTAGGGTTTGGCGTGAAACCGATTAGGGTTTGGCATGAAACCCATTAGGGTTTTGGCGTAGGGGCTGTTCTAATTTAAATTCTTATGGATCCATTTAAAAATTATTTAGATGATATTTTATGTGTTTAATATGTGATATTAAGCCGTAGGATCAAACGGAATTAAAATCAAACAAGTTTTGCATGAAAACTAGTTTAGTCGAAAAGTTCGATAAATTGGTGTTCTTCGTGTGTTCCTGATGTGTTCTTGGTTAGAACGACTTTTGATCTTCTAAATCTGATATATATGATATATTAAAGTGTTTTTAATTAATTGGATTAATTAAAATGGGCCTTAAATTAATTTGATTAATTTTAATTTATTAAAACCACTTAATGGGCTTAATTATGTTCAAGGACTTGGTTTAAATTAGTGAACGACTTGGCGGGCCCAAGGAGCTGATTTAAATTAAACATTATAAACATTAATTAAGTTTATTCTTGGGTTTTAAGGGCTGGAGTGGGCTTGGCTCATTCCAAAAGGCCTAAATGGTCCAAAAGACACAAAACTAGTTTGTGTGTGAATACAGTTAGGGTTTTTCTTCTGTAGGTTTCGGCCTACATTTGTTTTATTCCCAAAATTGATTCTTTTAATTATTTAATATGATTAATTAATTAAATAATCAATTTATAATTAATTAATAATCAATTGGATTGATTATTAAGATAAGTACACGTGCATGCAAAAAGGTTTCCTAAAATGAAAGTTTCCAAAATGGAAAAAGTTTCCTAATTTGATCACATCATTAAAATAACTCAAAATATAGTTTCAAAGGTTGAAACAAAGTTAGTAATCCATTTCTTTATGCATTAGAGAAGCATATAAGGGTGTATGATTGGCATGATGGTTAGTTATGGACAAAGCCCAATGTGATTGAGCATAATGCATGTTTTGGCCCAATGAGGACTTTCATGTCCCGGCCACTTGTTTTTGGTTTGTATTTCATTTCAAATTGTAATATGTAATTAGATTACTTAGATTAGAATTAGAAATAGAGATGGTGACCAATATCAAGGAGCAAGATGGGCCGGATGGAGATCCAACAAGCTTGAAGATAATGTAATTATTTTCTTGTTTGAATCATGCATACTACCTAGGTGTGACCTTTTGATTTCCCTCTTGGCTCGGGGAAATCAATGTAGTGAAGTCCATAACTATACCATATTTGTATGCTTATATTTATGTGATAGATATAGGATGCATACCAATGTATGCCAACCATGTATGATGAGACTTAATTAACTAAAACCCTCAAACAAATACTAAGGTATATAAGCCTTCCATTAATTTGAGGAGAACCAGAGTTCTTTATAGTATGGGTTGTTGACCACAGTCAAGCTCACATTATATCGAATATGTTCAAATCTAATTAAATGGGTCATCTTAGCTAGCCCATTAGTTTGTTGACCACAGTCAAGGCTAATGGTTCTAGAGGCAAGATTAGGGAATGCATATATGATATGCATGCATCAAGAGTTGATAACCTAATGATCCAATAGTTGTGTAGAGACACAATTGGTATAGAGATACCTACCTTTCAAGGGTATGGAATTTGGCTTGTTGACCACAGTCAAGGTCAAATTACATATCAAGGATTGGATATTGGCCCACTACGAAAATCATCGGGTTTTCTCGGATTATATAGTGAGGGCTATTAATTCGCAATAAAATAGTGGGAGTAAATGGATTAATTAAAGACCTTATTAATGCATACATATATATATGAACATACTCTCATATCTTTTCTTTTTCACATCTAGGTCATCATCATGAGCACGTCGAACATTAATATACGTTTAATCTTGGATAACAAGCTGGTTGGCAATAACTTTTCTGACTGGATCAGGCAAGTAAGAATTGTTCTCAAAGCTGAAAAGATCCACTATGTCTTGGATAAAGATCCACCACCACTTCCATCAGATGATGCCATTGATGAGATCAAAGGCATTTATCAAAAATACATGGAGGATAGTGAAGCAGTAACATGTCCGATGCTGGGTGCTATGTCCTCGGAGCTTCAGAAGCAACATGAAATGATGAATGCTAGAACCATCATTTTGCATCTAGAGAAGCTTTATTCTTCTCAGGCTAGAACTTAGCAATATGAGATTGCTCGAGCTCTATTTAGCTGCAAAATGGTGGAAGTCACTTCACCTGCTACTCATGCATTAAAGATGTATGGGTATATTGAGCATTTGAGTAGACTTGGCTGTGTTATGGATAATGATCTATACATAGATTTAATCTTGTACTCGTTGGCTCCAAGTTATGTACCTTTCATGCTTAAATTCAACATGAACAAGATCCAAGTATCCATTCCTGAGTTAATCAATATGGTCAAGACAGCTGATGGATCATTTAAGAAGGATCCAAAAAGTGTCATGGTTGTCACTTCTGCTAAAGGCAAGAAGCAGAAGAAGAAGAAGATAACCAAGGCGCAGCCAAAGAATGGTGGGATTGATGGAATATGACATGGTATGAATGTGATGATAGCACAGTGGAAAAACAAAAATTTTTATCATACATACCATACAATTCCATGGCAAGAATTTAAACATGCAATTTTAGGGTTGTAGAACTTACAACTTATGATGCCTTTTGAAAATTGAATTTGGTGATGCCCAGCAACTAAGATGACTTTGTTGGAATTTAACGGTTACATGCATCACATACATGAGCGGAATTTTAAAATTTTTAACCATTAGATCTGATCTTGCCATGAATACACAATATAACTATATGAGAATAAGAAAAATCACCTTTGATTTTTTGTTGAACAGTTGATTTTACTTCGCACCGGGTTGTCGCAAACCACAGTGTCCAAAATCGAACACCTCCAATGAGTAATCCACACTAGAGAGGGGTAAATTGAACCAACAACTTGGTGTTCAACTAGGGCTGGCCGAAATTCCCAAGAGCTAGCTTGGGAAGTGGCGCAAAAGGGAGAGAGAATAAGTGAAAGGACTTTCCTTTTGTTTTAATCACTTAACCCTAATTCTCATTAGTTGGCCTTTTTTAGTTAGGTTAAAATTCCAACTCCTTAATGAGATTGGGCTCTTTAAAATTGCTGGAGAATTATTAATTGGGCTTCTGGAATTAATTATAATCATTTGGGCTTAATTAAATCCAAATTAAATCTTTTCATAAAAGACCATGCACAAAATCCACAAACTAGGCCCTTTGTGCATCTAATTGGATTTAAATACCCAAATGGATTCCAAATCCAACCAAATTAAATATGTGAGTTCCATAACACTTATGTAACATATATAAATTAATTTGGTCCAAGAAAAAGCCCTCTAAGCCCTTCTGTATGAAGTTGGCGTGTAGCCCTCTTCTGGAGGGCTTCCTCCAACTTCTTCATTCCTTTGGCCCTCTATAATTTCTCCAATGGTCCTATTAATTATTATATCAGTCCTATAACACTTATAGTAGTCTTATAACACTTATAAGACAATAATAATTAATCATGAAATACATTATTTCATTTAGGTCCAATTTACAGAACATTTCTCAAAAGTTCCGCGGACAATTTTATTTGATCATAATTAATTAAACTCTTTAATTAATTATTATCATATTCTCCTCTCTACCTTTATAATAATATCAAATATTATTATCCTTGTCATTTTACCATTTTACCCTTTTCTCTATATGTGTGTGACCTATTGGGTTCCTGTCCATGTTGGCAGTATAATATGTAATTGTGAGTTCTATTCAAAACTCACATGATTTAAACTCCTTTAAATCAATTTATCAATCTCTATTGATATTTTGATACATCATTATACAAGTCATGATTGGCCTCTAGCTAGGCATCATGACTACCCAAATGTCAGGAAAGTCATGTGGTTTGACTGTACCCTTCCATAGAAACAGTTACCGTGCAATTACTCCTTTCACCACTCTTATCTCAATCAGATTCTGAGTATGGATTTCTGTCAACTCATATAAATCTAATTATGTATGTTCTATTAATTTAACCATTGTTCCTAAAATGCCCTTCATGGATCTCCATCCATCTCGGCATATTACTCTGGCCAGAGATTCACTGAACAAGGTAATTATAGAATCATGTGAGATAACTTCCCTTGTTAAATCTGGGATGGTGAATCCTTTGTCAATCACTCAACTATCTTCAAGTAGGTCATGATATACCCAATCTCCTAACTATGTTCACTCCCAGTTGGAAGTAATCAGTTATGGAGTCAAAGTATACCACTTGCTACTTAAGATAACTTTGGTGATCTCAAGTCTAAGGATACTTGCACAACCGCTATGAAGAGATTCCTCACTGACATAGATTTAATATCCATATGAGGATTCTCTTTGCAGGTCTCCAATGAACTTGTTCCTCTAACAAGCATCCACATGTTAGCTTTGATTATCATCCATAATCACAATTATGAGAACCATTGCTTGAACCATTCAAGAAGCATAACATGTGCTAGTCTGTCCGAATTAACAATGTCCTATCTTGTTAATTCTATGACTAGGGATATTTAGATATTAACACATTTGCATGCGATAGACATCTCACATCATGAACACCTTCATGATTGCCTTTGCACTGTGTTTATAATATCTAGGACTTCATTTATTAATTTAAGATTTACAAACTCATGTATTCAAACACAGCATTAATAAATGAATGATGCCTTTTATTAAGAATATAAATTTCATACATATGAAAAACATCCCTATTACATGGGCTCTAGGGCATACTCTCTAACAATCTCCCACTTGCACTAGAGCCAATCACTCATATGTCTCAGACCCATGCTATTTATATGGTGATCATGCTTTATCTGGGAAAGTGCTTTAGTGAGGAGATCCGCCACATTGTCATCTGTGGGAACCCTTTCTATTTTCACATCATTTATAGCTACTATTTCCCTTATGAGATGGTAGCGTCTGAGAACATGTTTGGATCGCTGATGAGACCGTGGTTCCTTTGCTTGCGCAATGGCTCCATTGTTGTCACAATATAAAGGAATCGGATCAATAATGCTAGGCACCACTCCTAGTTCAGTTATGAACTTTTTGATCCAGACTGCTTCTGAAGCAGCAATGTACTCAGCTTCTGTCGTGGAATCAGCAGTTGTTTCTTGTTTGGAACTTTTCCAACTAACTGCTCCTCCTCCCATTATGAACACATAACCAGATTGTGATTTACAATCATCTTTGTCAGATTGGAAGCTGGCATCTGTATACCCGTTTACTTCCAAACTGCCCTCTCCATATGCCAAGAATATATCCTTAGTCCTTCTCAAGTACTTAAGAATATTCTTGACAGCTGCCCAATGTTCCTCTCCAAAATTAGATTGGAATCTGCTTGTGACACTCAAAGCAAATGCTACATCTGGACGTGTACATAACATAGCATACATGATAGAACCAATTGCAGATGCATATGGTATTCTATTCATGCTCTCTCTATCCTCCAGTGTCTGTGGACACATAGACTTAGAAAGGTGTTTCCCATGCACCATGGGTATAAACCCTTTCTTAGAGAGATCCATATTGAACCTCTTCAATACTTTATCTATATATGTACTTTGAGAAAGACCTAGCAACCTATTGGATCTATCTCTATAGATCCTTATTCCCAGAATATAGGATGCTTCTCCAAGGTCTTTCATGGAGAATTGCTTGGATAACCATATTTTAACAGATTGGAGAAGAGAAATGTCATTTCCCATGATCAATATGTCATCTACATATAGAACTAGGAAGACAATTGCACTCCCACTGACCCTTTTATACACACAAGGTTCATCTTCATTCTGTGAGAAACCAAACTCTTTGATTGTCTCATTGAATCGTATGTTCCAGCTCCTAGAGGCTTGCTTCAATCCATAAATGGATCTTTGAAGCTTGCATACCTTTTCGCCATTTCCAGATGTGAATCCTTCTGGTTGTGTCATATACACATCCTCGGTAAGATTTCCATTAAGGAAAGCTGTCTTCACATCCATCTGCCAAATCTCATAATCATAATGAGCTGCAATGGCTAAAAGTATTCTTATAGACTTAAGCATCGCTACAGGAGAAAAAGTTTCATCATAGTCAATACCTTCTTTTTGACGATAACCTTTTGCTACTAAGCGAGCTTTATAGGTAACTATATTACCATCCATGTCAGTCTTCTTTTTGAAGACCCATTTGCACCCTATGGGTTTTATCCCTTCAGGTGGTTGAGTTAAAGTCCATACTTTATTCTCATACATGGAGTCCATTTCGGACTGCATAGCCTTAAGCCATAAATCACGTTCTGAACTGTTCAAAACTTCTTGATAGCTTGTAGGCTCATTGTCCTCTACTATAGTTATGCCTCTATCCGAATCAATGTGAAATCCATATCTCACAGGGATAGAACGCATCCTAGTAGATCTTCTAGGATTTTGTGTATAATCAGGTTCAACTGTGATTTCATCATTATGAAATTCAGTTTCGGGTTCAATCGGTTGATCTACTTCTATTTGTGGGTCCTGAACTTCACCAAGTTCAATTTTACTCCCACTGTCTTCTCGTAGGAGAAACTCTTTTTCCAAGAAGACAGCATGCCTTGAAACAAACACTTTTTGTTCTAAGGGATTATAGAAATAATATCCAAATGTTTCTTTTGGATATCCCACAAATAAACATTTGTCAGACTTAACATCCAGTTTGTCTGACATTGTCCTCTTCACATAAGCAGGACAACCCCATACTTTCATATGAGAAAGCGTGGGTTTCTTGTTATTCCACATCTCATATGGAGTAACATCAACCGATTTACTAGGAACTCTATTTAACACATAAACAGCAGTTTCTAGTGCATATCCCCAAAAAGACTTAGGCAAGTCCGCTCGGCTCATCATTGATCGAACCATATCTAATAGTGTTCGATTCCTCCTTTCGGATACACCATTGTGTTGTGGTGTATATGGAGGAGTCCATTGAGATAAAATCCCATTATCTCTAAGATAATCCTGAAACTCTTGACTTAAGTATTCTCCACCTCGATCTGATCTAAGTGTTTTAATACTTTTGCCAAGTTGTTTCTCTACTTCATTTCTGAATTCTTTGAACTTTTCAAATGCTTCAGACTTATATTTCATTAGATAGATGTATCCAAACCTGGAATAATCATCTATGAAAGTAATGAAGTAGGAGTAACCTCCTCTAGCATGTGTAGTCATTGGACCACATACATCCGAATGTATTAAGTCCAAAACCATTTTAGCTCGTTCTCCTTTACCAATAAAGGGAGCTTTTGTCATTTTTTCCAATAAACAAGATTCGCATGTATCAAATGATTCATAATCAAATGATCCCAAATCACCTGACTTGTGCAATTTGGTCATGCATTTTTCATTTATGTGGCCTAAACGACAATGCCATAAGTATGAGGTATTTAGATTATCATGTTTCATTCTCTTGGTATCCACATTATGTACTTCTTTAATTAAATCAAGAACAAATATACCATTCTCAATGATAGCTTTTGCATAAAATATATTGTTCTTAAAAATGTAACAACATTTGTCCTTTAAAGAAATATCATAATCGTTCATTAAACAACTGAAAGAAATAATACTCTTGGACAAAGCTGGAACATAATAACAATTATTTAATTCCAGTACTAATCCACTCGGAAGAGGCAAATGATAAGTCCCCACAACAGTTGTAGAGATGTTTTGTCCAGTAGCTGACTGCAAACAAATCTCTGCCTTTCCAACTCTTCTAAAGCTTCTAAGCCCCTGTAGATCATTACATAAATGAGATCCACATCCGGTATCTAATACCCAAGATTGTTTTGAAGCAATAGAATAAGTATTAATTTCAATCATATGAATACCTGAAGTAGATGCAACAGCTTGCTTCTTCTCCTTAAGAGAATCTAGATAGGCCTTGCAGTTACGCTTCCAATGACCATCTTTTCCACAATGGAAGCAAGTTCCTTTGGGATTCTCTTTCTTGGCAACCTTCTTCTTGGAGATCCCACCATTCTTTGGCTGCGCCTTGGTTATCATCTTCTTCTTCTGCTTCTGAAGCTCCGAGGACATAGCACCCAGCATCAAACATGCTGCTGCTTCACTATCCTCCATGTATTTTCGATAAATGCCTTTGATCTCATCAATGGCATCATCTGATGGAAGTGGTGGTGGATCTTTATCCAAGACATAATGGATCTTTTCAGCCCTGAGAACAATTCTCACTTGCCTGATCCAGTCAGAATAGTTGTTGCCAACCAGCTTGTTATCCAAGATTGATCGTATATTAATGTTTGATGTGCTCATGATGATGACCTAGATGTGAAAATGAAAAGATATGAGAGTATGTTCATATATATGTATGCATTAATAAGGTCTTTAATTAATACATTTACTCCCACTATTTTATTGCGAATTAATAGCCCTCACTATTTAATCCGAGAAAACCCGATGGTTTTCTTAGTGGGCCAATATCCAATCCTTGATATGTAATTTGACCTTGACTGTGGTCAACAAGCCAAATTCCATACCCTTGAAAGGTAGGTATCTCTATACCAATTGTGTCTCTACACAACTATTGGATCATTAGGTTATCAACTCTTGATGCATGCATATCATATATGCATTCCCTAATCTTGCCTCTAGAACCATTAGCCTTGACTGTGGTCAACAAACTAATGGGCTAGCTAAGATGACCCATTTAATTCGATTTGAACATATTCGATATAATGTGAGCTTGACTGTGGTCAACAACCCACACTATAAAGAACTCTGGTTCTCCTCAAATTAATGGAAGGCTTATAAACCTTAGTATTTGTTTGAGGGTTTTAGTTAATTAAGTCTCATCATACATGGTTGGCATACATTGGTATGCATCCTATATCTATCACATAAATATAAGCATACAAATATGGTATAGTTATGGACTTCACTACATTGATTTCCCCGAGCCAAGAGGGAAATCAAAAGGTCACACCTAGGTAGTATGCATGATTCAAACAAGAAAATAATTACATTATCTTCAAGCTTGTTGGATCTCCATCCGGCCCATCTTGCTCCTTGATATTGGTCTCCATCTCTATTTCTAATTCTAATCTAAGTAATCTAATTACATATTACAATTTGAAATGAAATACAAACCAAAAACAAGTGGCCGGGACATGAAAGTCCTCATTGGGCCAAAACATGCATTATGCTCAATCACATTGGGCTTTGTCCATAACTAACCATCATGCCAATCATTCACCCTTATATGCCTTTCTAATGCATAAAGAAATGGATTACTAACTTTGTTTCAACCTTTGAAACTATATTTTGAGTTATTTTAATGATGTGATCAAATTAGGAAACTTTTTCCATTTTGGAAACTTTCATTTTAGGAAACCCTTTTGCATGAATGTGTTCTTGCCTTAATAATCAATCAAATTGATTATTAATTAATTATAAATTAATTATTTAATTAATTAATCATATTAAATAATTAAAAGAATCAATTTTGGGCTTAAAATAAGTGTAGGCCGAAACCCACAGAAGAAAAACCCTAAGTGTGTTCACACACAAACTAGTTTTGTGTCATTTGGACCAATTTGGGCCTTTTGGAATGAGCCAAGCCCACTCCAGCCCTTAAAACCCATTAATAAACTTAATTAATGTTTATAATAGTTAATTTAAATCAGCTCCTTGGGCCTACCAAGTCATTTACTAATTTAAACCAAGTCCGTAAACATAATTAAGCCCATTAAGTGGTTTTAATGAATTAAAATTAATCAAATTAATTTAAGGCCCATTTTAATTAATCCAATTAATTAAAAACACTTTAATATATCATATATATCATATTTAGAAGATCAAAAGTCGTTCTAACCAAGAACACATCAAGAACACCAATTTATCGAACTTTTCGACAAAACTAGTTTTCATGCAAAACTTGTTCGATTTTAATTCCGTTCGATCCTACGGCTTAATATCACATATTAAACACATAAAATATCATTTAAATGATTTTTAAATGGATCCATAAGAAATTAAATTAGAACAGCCCCTACATTACCTAGGGTTTCACGCCAAACCCTAATGGGTTTCACGCCAAACCCAAATTATGATGCTTCAAAAAATTTGTTTTTGTTTCCACCAAATTTATTTGATCACACATACAACCAGAAATCAATATTTCTCATTCATGAACAATCAAATCTAATATTTTAAAGTTCATGAAATAAATAACTCAAAACAAAACAAAACTTATTCCGCAGAAAAATATAGAATTGTATATCCATGGCAAAACCGTGGCTCTGATACCATGTTGGAATTTAACGGTTACATGCATCACATACATGAGCGGAATTTTAAAATTTTTAACCATTAGATCTGATCTTGCCATGAATACACAATATAACTATATGAGAATAAGAAAAATCACCTTTGATTTTTTGTTGAACAGTTGATTTTACTTCGCACCGGGTTGTCGCAAACCACAGTGTCCAAAATCGAACACCTCCAATGAGTAATCCACACTAGAGAGGGGTAAATTGAACCAACAACTTGGTGTTCAACTAGGGCTGGCCGAAATTCCCAAGAGCTAGCTTGGGAAGTGGCGCAAAAGGGAGAGAGAATAAGTGAAAGGACTTTCCTTTTGTTTTAATCACTTAACCCTAATTCTCATTAGTTGGCCTTTTTTAGTTAGGTTAAAATTCCAACTCCTTAATGAGATTGGGCTCTTTAAAATTGCTGGAGAATTATTAATTGGGCTTCTGGAATTAATTATAATCATTTGGGCTTAATTAAATCCAAATTAAATCTTTTCATAAAAGACCATGCACAAAATCCACAAACTAGGCCCTTTGTGCATCTAATTGGATTTAAATACCCAAATGGATTCCAAATCCAACCAAATTAAATATGTGAGTTCCATAACACTTATGTAACATATATAAATTAATTTGGTCCAAGAAAAAGCCCTCTAAGCCCTTCTGTATGAAGTTGGCGTGTAGCCCTCTTCTGGAGGGCTTCCTCCAACTTCTTCATTCCTTTGGCCCTCTATAATTTCTCCAATGGTCCTATTAATTATTATATCAGTCCTATAACACTTATAGTAGTCTTATAACACTTATAAGACAATAATAATTAATCATGAAATACATTATTTCATTTAGGTCCAATTTACAGAACATTTCTCAAAAGTTCCGCGGACAATTTTATTTGATCATAATTAATTAAACTCTTTAATTAATTATTATCATATTCTCCTCTCTACCTTTATAATAATATCAAATATTATTATCCTTGTCATTTTACCATTTTACCCTTTTCTCTATATGTGTGTGACCTATTGGGTTCCTGTCCATGTTGGCAGTATAATATGTAATTGTGAGTTCTATTCAAAACTCACATGATTTAAACTCCTTTAAATCAATTTATCAATCTCTATTGATATTTTGATACATCATTATACAAGTCATGATTGGCCTCTAGCTAGGCATCATGACTACCCAAATGTCAGGAAAGTCATGTGGTTTGACTGTACCCTTCCATAGAAACAGTTACCGTGCAATTACTCCTTTCACCACTCTTATCTCAATCAGATTCTGAGTATGGATTTCTGTCAACTCATATAAATCTAATTATGTATGTTCTATTAATTTAACCATTGTTCCTAAAATGCCCTTCATGGATCTCCATCCATCTCGGCATATTACTCTGGCCAGAGATTCACTGAACAAGGTAATTATAGAATCATGTGAGATAACTTCCCTTGTTAAATCTGGGATGGTGAATCCTTTGTCAATCACTCAACTATCTTCAAGTAGGTCATGATATACCCAATCTCCTAACTATGTTCACTCCCAGTTGGAAGTAATCAGTTATGGAGTCAAAGTATACCACTTGCTACTTAAGATAACTTTGGTGATCTCAAGTCTAAGGATACTTGCACAACCGCTATGAAGAGATTCCTCACTGACATAGATTTAATATCCATATGAGGATTCTCTTTGCAGGTCTCCAATGAACTTGTTCCTCTAACAAGCATCCACATGTTAGCTTTGATTATCATCCATAATCACAATTATGAGAACCATTGCTTGAACCATTCAAGAAGCATAACATGTGCTAGTCTGTCCGAATTAACAATGTCCTATCTTGTTAATTCTATGACTAGGGATATTTAGATATTAACACATTTGCATGCGATAGACATCTCACATCATGAACACCTTCATGATTGCCTTTGCACTGTGTTTATAATATCTAGGACTTCATTTATTAATTTAAGATTTACAAACTCATGTATTCAAACACAGCATTAATAAATGAATGATGCCTTTTATTAAGAATATAAATTTCATACATATGAAAAACATCCCTATTACATGGGCTCTAGGGCATACTCTCTAACAGACTTTATCCGCCTTAGATCTCAATCACCAATGCCAAGGAACAGCCTTTTATGCCACTCCCTCTATTCTCACACACACAATTGCACCGACAGCTTAAAATCGAGATTGCTAGCTCTCTTTTTCGGTATTGTGTAAAGGCAATGGTTTGAAGCTACAAAATTTGATTTTGTACTTCTCTTAGGTTGCTATTACTACCCAAGATCACAAGAGAATGAGGAACTATCCTTTCTCCTTGTGAAAATTGGCTAAAAGAAATTCTTTGAGAGAGAGAGAGAGTTCATGCAAAACATAGAGAAAATACACTAGGGTTTCACGTTTTTCCCACAAAAAAAATATATCTCTATTCCTTTTAAGTGATTAATCTCAAATATACTACCTTAAGATAATTAATATTAGCTAAAGATAATTAATATTTGCCTTTATCACTTAATTAAAATAAGTAATATTTATTGATAAAAACTCTTTTAATTTATCCAAGATAAAAATAAAAGACATTTAATCAAATAATATCACTTAATTTAGGATAAAAGATAGGTCATTTAAATCTAATAAACCACTTAAATAAAACTATACATGTGCCGAAATTCCTTGTTATTTCTCTAGGAATTTCGGCCACATCAAATTTCATTTAGATGATTTAATTAGATAAATATGTCTTTAGGCTTTAATACTCAATTAATTAAATTAATACATGACATTTAATTAATTGAAATTAAACCTTGTGAGCTGAATTTCTCTCCCTCATGGGCCAAGGTCCAATAGTAATCTAATAACCCATTGAACACATTAATTTGACTTTAATTAAAAGCCCAAATTAATGCCCAATACTTAATTTAAATATTTTAAGCCCAATGTTTTGTGTGCGATCCTATAGGTCCATTTAATGTTGGCAATGAATTAATAAATTAATTCAAAGGCTATATATATTCTCTAGCAAGATATTATAGCATTCCAAATTAAATGAAAATGCATATGGCATTTAGTGACCTAATGCAATTTTGCATAGTCCCTTACTCATAAATATCAGAATTAATATAAGGCATGGAACTAGTCATCCTTATATATATTAATTCCTTTCTTGATATTCCAGTGACACTGAACTCTCAGATAAATAATGATTACTCATTATTTCATCTCGGTATGGCCATACACTTCTCAGTTCACTGATCAAGTGGCCGATGATATTTTCTCTCTTAATGAGAGGGGTAATCCCTTCACTTCTCTCATGCTCTCTAACATGAATCAATGCATACCCAATCATACCCGTACTTGTCACTCTGTTACGAGTACGTTAGGTGTATGTCAAAGTACACAGTAATTCATAAAGAGTTTCATAGAGATTTCAGGTCTAAGAACTCCGATACAAAACTTGCATATGAGAAACACTTATGACTTGTACCATGTAGTGTTCTCATGAGCGGATCGTATCCAGATACCATGTTTTTTAACATGTATCTATGATCTCTGATTGACACTCTTGTCCTAGTGATCCGTAAGACAGAACTCATAATATCAGAGAGAGCATACTAGTCTTAATTCATTGTTTTTCCATAACAATGACTGACTAGGGATGTTTAGAATGAAGTCTCATTTGTTTCAAGGTCTTACAACCATATGCCTCACACATGATAACTTAAACCAAAACGACATTCTTGGATAGTTTTATCAATTGACATGCACAGGAATACAATAGATAAAACAATTGCCTCATTTTATTAATTAAAGTATTTTATTAAAATGCATTGGGGCTAGGGCTTACACTAACAATCTCCCACTAGCACTATTCCCAATTGGTCATAGCCCTAAGACCGAACGTTCTCAAATGAGCTTCGTGCAGATTTGGACGCAACTGTTTCGTCAAAGGATCTGCTACATTGTCTTCACTTGCTATCTTGCTAACCTTGACGTCCCCACGATCAATGATTTCTCTGATCAGGAGGTACCTCCTGAGTATGTGTTTGGATTTCTTGTGTGACCGGGGCTCCTTTGCCTGTGCGATGGCCCCGTTGTTGTCACAGAAAATTTCTAATGGATCTAGGATGCTTGGGACCACTCCTAATCCAGAAATGAAATTTTTAATCCAAATAGCCTCTTTTGCAGCCTCACTTGCTGCAATATACTCAAATTCTGTAGTTGAGTTGGCAACGGTTTCTTGCTTCGAGCTTCTCCAGCTGACAGCACCATCGTTCAAAACAAAAACAAACCCAGATTGCAATCTAGAATCCTGAGTGCTGGTCTGAAAAGTAGCATCGGCATAACCTTGTATGACGAGTTCTTCTTGACCACCATACACTAAGAAGTGATCCTTAGTCTTTCGCAGGTACTTCAAAATCCCTTTTACAGCAGACCAGTGCTTCTCACCAGGGTCTTGCTGAAACCTACTGGTTATACTCAATGCATGAGCAACATCCAATCTAGTACATAACATAGCGTACATGATAGATCCAATAGCAGATGCATATGAGATTCTACTTATGTTGTCCCTTTCCTCTTTGGTTTTAGGGCACTGTTCTTTAGTCAAAGGAACTCCCAAAGCTAAAAGGTATGTACCCTTTCTTTGAGTCTCCCATACTAAAACGCTTTAGTACTTTGTCTATGTACTTTTCTTGACTTAGTCCCAAGAGCCGATTCGATCTATCTCTATAGATTCGAATACTAAGTATTGTCTCGGCTTCACCTAAGTCTTTCATTGAGAAACATTTTCCCAACCATTGCTTAACCTTTTGCAATGTTGGAATGTCATTCCCAATGAGAAGGATGTCGTCCACATATAGGACCAGAAATACTACTATGCTCCCACTAACCTTCTTGTACACACAAGGCTCATCTTCGTTCTTGATGAAGTCAAATTCTTTGACTGCCTCATCAAAACGAAGATTCCAACTTCGGGATGCTTGCTTTAATCCATAAATGGATTTTTGAAGCTTGTAAACCTTCTTAGGATGCTTGGGATTGACAAAACCTTCAGGCTGTGTCATATACACATCCTCAAGTAAGTTTCCGTTGAGGAAAGCAGTTTTGACATCCATTTGCCATGTCTCATAATCATGATATGCAGCTATGGCAAGCAAGATCCTAATGGATTTGAGCATGACTACAGGCGAAAAGGTCTCATCATAGTCTACACCATGAGTTTGTCGAAAAACTTTTGCTACTAGTCTACCATTGTAGGTCTTATCAGCTTTGAGTTTGAATAGCCACTTGCATTCAATTACCTTAGCACCTTCTGGTGGATCAACCAAGGTCTAAACCTGGTTATCGTACATTGATTGCATCTCGTATTTCATGGCTTCAAGCCAATTTTTCGAGTCTGGGCTCTCAATAGCTTCTCGGTAGGTAGTAGGATCCTCACGATCTACTAACTCAATAGTGTCACTGTCAGTGATTAGAAATCATATCTCTCAATCTCTTGACGTACGCTACCGAACCTTCTAGGTTCTTGTGTAATGGGTTCTTGTTCCACAGCTGGTTGTGAACTTGATCCCATTTCCAACTCATCCTCTATAGGAGTTTGTGGCGCTTGAATTTCTCCAAGTTCTACTTTATTCCCACTATCTTTCTTGAGTAGGAACTCCTTTTCCAAGAAAACAGCCTTGCGAGCAACAAATACTTTGTTCTCGACTTGTGAGTAAAAGTAGTATCCCTTTGTTTCTTTAGGATACCCCACAAACAAGCAAACACTGGATTTGGACTCTAGTTTGTCAGATGTTAATTTCTTAACATATGCTTCACAACCCCAAATCCTGAGAAAAGACATATTGGGTTCTTTCCCAGTCCATACCTCATATGGTGTCTGCTTTAGTTGGAGTATGGTTCAATATAAACGCAACAGTTTCTAATGCATAACCCCAAAAAGAGATAGGAAGATTACCTTGACTCATCATAGATCGAACCATGTCCAACAGAGTTTGATTTCTCCTTTCGGACACACCATTCCATTAAGGTGTTCCAGGAGGAGTGAGCTATGAAATAATACCACACTCCTTTAGATGACTGTCAAACTCTTGGCTTAAGTATTCGCCACCTCGATCTGATCGAATGGCTTTTATACTTTTGCCAAGTTGGTTTTCTACTTCGTTCTTAAACTCTTTGAATTTCTCAAAAGTTTCAGGCTTGTACTTCATAAGATGGACATAGCCATATCTCCTGAAGTCATCTGTGAATGTCACGAAGTAGCTAAAACCACCTCTAGCATGTGTACTTAAAGGTCCACATACATCGGTATGTATTAGTTCCAATAAGCCATTAGTCCTCTCACCTTTTTTATTAAAAGGACTCTTTGTCATTTTTCCATGCAAACATGGCTCGCATGTGTCATAAGACTCTAAGTCGAATGACCCAAGCACTCCAGTTTTGTGGAGTTTTGAAATGCGTTTTTCGTTTGCATGTCCTAAACGAAAATGCCAAAAGTAAGTAGGGTTCAATTCGTTTGATTTAACCCTCTTTGTATTAACGTTGTATATTGACTCTTTGTTTTGTAAATCAAGGATATAAAGGCCATTTTGCAACATGGCATTGCCATAAGAAATGCCTTGGCGACGAATATGAGCATTGCCATTTTTAATAACAAAATCAAATTCATCATTATCCAAACATGAAACTGAAATAATGTTTCTGCTCATAGCAGGCACATAATAACAATTATTCAAAACAATACAAAGCCCGGAAGGTAAAGTGAGGTGATAATCGCCTATCTCCATGGCAGCAACTCGTGCTCCATTCCCCACACGGAGGTCCACTTCATTCTTTCCAAGTAACTGCCTATTTCTTAGCCCCTACACATTTGAACAAATGTGAGAACCACAACCGGTATCCAATACCCAAGTGGTAGAAATAGAAAGGTTAATTTCAACAACAAAAATACCAGAACTGGACGCCTTGGCTCCATTCTTCTTTTGTTCTTCCTTGAAGAGAGTGCAATTCTTCCTCCAATGCCCTATCTTGTTGCAATGGAAGCAAGTGCTCTCACTCTCTTTGAGTTTTGGCACCTTGGGCTTGGATTGGGCCTGAGGCGCACTCCCAACTGACTTGGGTTTTCCCTTTCCCTTTCCTTTTCCCTTAGCGGGTCCCTTCTTAATTCCCTTTTGAACCATTAGTACGAGATTGGTCTTTCGAATGTTCTCTTCGGCATTCTTAAGCATCCCATGAAGCTCAGTGACTGACTTGTTCATTGCATGCATGTTATAATTCATCACAAATGGATCATAAGCAGCAGGCAATGATCCTAAGATCAAGTCAGTGGCCAATTCCTTTGGCACTAGTACCTCAAGCTTCTCAAGAGTATCAAGATACCCTTTCATCTTTAGTACATGGGTACTAACAGGAGTACCCTCAGCCATCTTGCAAGAAATTAAGGCCTTTGTTGTCACGAACCTCTCGTGACGAGCTTGCTCTTGGAACATCTCCTTAAGGTGCATCATGATCGCATAGGCCTCTTGGTCCATAAATTGCTTTTGCAATTCAGGCACCACAGTGACTAGCATCAAACAGGTCACATCATTAGAGTCACTTTTCTCGGTCTCAAAAGTTTCCTTTTGAACCACAGAAGCGTTCCTAGCAGGTTCCTTAGGTAAGGGTGCATCCAAAACATACGACTTCTTCTCTTGCTTAAGAACTATTCTTAAGTTTTGAGACCAGTCTATGAAATTGGTGCCATTCAATTTGTCCTTTTCAAGGACCGATCGCAATGAGAAATTGTTGTTTGAAGATGCCATTTTCAATCTACAATAAATTTAGCAAGATTAAATGAGGTCTTATTATAATCCCACAAACCGAATTAATATCCCTTTAAATAATTCGCGTTAGTGATTTAATGTGGGCCAAGATCCACTTTTCACAACAACTTATTCGTCAAGCTGAGCTTGTACACCTAACAAGTTAAGTTACTTAGGTAGGAAAACTCCAATCATATCTCGTACATGACTCTTGGATCAAATGGGCTAACATCTTAAGATGTTATAGCACAACCCATTTATTAGTTGCCTAGGTCCGGGCATCCCTTTCCATGATAAGTCCAACCTACATTCACAACCCATGCCTCACAAAGATAATCGGGCGCATCTAGGACTCCTAGTCTACGTGACCGATGATCGATGCCTTGACATGTTTCGAATTAGGAAGGCAACTTTGTGACTTACTATTTTAGGGATTAATTTTATTACGGCTTACATGGCATACGCTTTGTCATCCATACATAGCATGCATATATAAATAATTGCATAAAGTAAAGCGTGACAAACATGGGCCCAAAAACCTAGAACTAAGATTCTATACTATTACATAAGAATCTTCGAGTTGGGCTTCTCCACTCCGGTGGGCTTCGTCTTGATTTACAAAGTCTTCAAGTATATTCTATTCTAAGAAATAAATGAAAAACTTTTACAAAAAAATATAATGGCTCGCATGCCATATTTAATTACAAAACCCAGGGCCCATGAATGCACCATGCATATCCATTCATCATACCAAATTAGCAAATAAATATACATAGCATTCATGGATAAAATAAAGTCCAATTTTAATTAATTTAGCCAAGCCCATTAATGGAAATTGTGTACTTGAACCTTTAAGAGAAGTCCCCATGACGGGCCTGGGCCAAAGCCCAATGGACTAAATCCTCTTATTGAATAAGTTCTCTTAAAAGCCCAAAACACTAACTAGTTAGATTTGTGCTATAAATCAACTCTAGTATAATTTCCAATTTTGCCATTTTTAATTTTATGTCATACAGCCCATAAACATTAAAAATACATATAATATGTGCTAACATGAATTAAAAATATAAAATCATGAAGAACACATATATAGTACACGTGATTCATGCAAAAAAAACAAACAACAAAACTAGTTGCTTAATGCTTATGTAATGCCATAAAATGCACAAACATTTAAATCAATTTTATGATTCATTTAATAATCTAAAAAAGTCCATAAATATTGATTTAATGTTCTGTACCAATTTGATCTAAATGTGTTTTTACCATTTTAATCAAAACAAAACAAAACAATCTTGATTAAACATGTAACAAACACAAACTAGTCATAGTTTTAAGTGATTTTAAAATTAATCAATTAAATTGTCATGGACCAGAATTAAAACCAAATTTAAAATATGTCCAGACCTGATATTTAATCTTTAAAAATCACTTACAAACATGCCAAAATCAATTTTACATTTAATTTTGAAAACTAGTTGTTAAACTAGCAATTTACATGCCAACTAGCACCTAGTTTCATAATTAACATGTACCATCAGGTATAAATAATTAAATCCGACCATTACCAGCCCTAATAACATCTTAGGACATTATATTAACATCTCATATTAATTATAATATCTATCTAATCAATTAAAATCGTTTTCTCACCAAAACAATGCAAAAAACTCAAAACAGAAAATTTCAGATTTGCATGTTTTTATAATGACGATTTTTAATTAATTTTTTCATGCATCTAAAGCACTAAAATAAGCATGTTTAGGCTCTGATACCACTGATGGAATATGACATGGTATGAATGTGATGATAGCACAGCGGAAAAACAAAAATTTTTATCATACATACCATACAATTCCATGGCAAGAATTTAAACATGCAATTTTAGGGTTGTAGAACTTACAACTTATGATGCCTTTTGAAAATTGAATTTGGTGATGCCCAGCAACTAAGATGACTTTATCTGCCTTAGATCTCGATCACCAATGCCAAGGAACAGCCTTTTACGCCACTCCCTCTATTCTCACACACACAATTGCACCGACAGCTTAAAATCGAGATTGCTAGCTCTCTTTTTCGGTATTGTGTAAAGGCAATGGTTTGAAGCTACAAAATTTGATTTTGTACTTCTCTTAGGTTGCTATTACTACCCAAAATCACAAGAGAATGAGGAACTATTCTTTCTCCTTGTGAAAATTAGCTAAAAGAAATTCTTTGAGAGAGAGAGAGAGTTCACGCAAAACATAGAGAAAATACACTAGGGTTTCACGTTTTTCCCACAAAAAATATATATCTCTATTCCTTTTAAGTGATTAATCTCAAATATACTACCTTAAGATAATTAATATTAGCTAAAGATAATTAATATTTGCCTTTATCACTTAATTAAAATAAGTAATATTTATTGATAAAAACTCTTTTAATTTATCCAAGATAAAAACAAAAGACATTTAATAAAATAATATCACTTAATTTAGGATAAAAGATATGTCATTTAAATCTAATAAACCACTTAAATAAAACTATACATGTGCCGAAATTCCTTGTTATTTCTCTAGAAATTTCGGCCACATCAAATTTCATTTAGATGATTTAATTAGATAAATATGTCTTTAGGCTTTAATACTCAATTAATTAAATTAATACATGACATTTAATTAATTGAAATTAAACCTTGTGGGCTGAATTTCTCTCTCTCATGGGCCAAGGTCCAATAGCAATCAAATAACCCATTGCACACATTAATTTGACTTTAATTAAAAGCCCAAATTAATGCCCAATACTTAATTTAAATATTTTAAGCCTAATGCTTTGTGTGCGATCCTATAGGTCCATTTAATGTTGGCAATGAATTAATAAATTAATTCAAAGGCTATATATATTCTCTAGCAAGATATTATAGCATTCCAAATTAAATGAAAATGCATATGGCATTTAGTGACCTAATGCGATTTTGCATAGTCCCTTACCCATAAATATCAGAATTAATATAAGGCATGGAACTAGTCATCCTTATATATATTAATTCCTTTCTTGATATTATAGTGACACTGAACTCTCAGATAAATAATGATTACTCATTATTTCATCTCGGTATGGCCATACACTTCTCAGTTCACTAATCAAGTGGCCGATGATATTTTATCTCTTAATGAGAGGGGTAATCCCTTCACTTCTCTCATGCTCTCTAACATGAATCAATGCATACCCAATCATACCCGTACTTGTCACTCTGTTACGAGTACGTTAGGTGTATGTCAAAGTACACAGTAATTCATAAAGAGTTTCATAGAGATTTCAGGTCTAAGAACTCCGATACAAAACTTGCATATGAGAAACACTTATGACTTGTACCATGTAGTGTTCTCATGAGCGGATCGTATCCAGATACCATGTTCTTTAACATGTATCTATGATCTCTGATTGACACTCTTGTCCTAGTGATCCGTAAGACAGAACTCATAATATCAGAAAGAACATACTAGTCTTAATTCATTATTATTCCCATAACAATGACTGACTAGGGATGTTTAGAATGAAGTCTCATTTGTTTCAAGGTCTTACAACCATATGCCTCACACATGATAACTTAAACCGAAATGACATTCTTGGATAGTTTTATCAATTGACATGCACAGAAATACAATAGATAAAACAATTGCCTCATTTTATTAATTAAAGTATTTTATTACAATGCATTGGGGCTAGGGCTTACACTAATAGGGATCTCCAAGAAGAAGGTGGCCAAGAAAGAGAATCCCAAAGGAACTTGCTTCCATTGTGGAAAGGATGGTCATTGGAAGCATAACTGCAAGGCCTATCTAGATTCTCTCAAGGAGAAGAAGCAAGCTGATGCTTCTACTTCAGGTATTCATATGATTGAAATTAATACTTATTCTATTGCTTCAAAACAATCTTGGGTATTAGATAGCGGATGTGGATCTCATTTATGTAATGATCTACAGGGGCTTAGAAGTTTTAGAAGAGTTGGAAAGGTAGAGATATGTTTGCAGTTAGCTACTGGACAGAACATCTCTACAACAGGTGTGGGGACTTACTATTCGCCTTTTTCTAGTGGATTAGTACTGGAATTAAATAATTGTTATTATGTTCCAGCTTTATCCAAAAGTATTATTTCTTTCAGTCGTTTGATGAACGATTATGATATTTCTTTAAAGAACAAATGTTGTTACATTTTTAAGAACAATATGTTTTATGCAAAAGCTATCATTGAGAATGATATATTTGTTCTTGATTTAATTAAAGAAGTACATAATGTGGATACCAAGAGAATGAAACATGATAATCTAAATACCTCATACTTATGGCATTATCGTTTAGGCCATATAAATGAAAAACGCATGACCAAATTACACAAGTCAGGTGATATGGGATCATTTGATTATGAATCATTTGATACATGTGAATCTTATTTATTGGAAAAAATGACAAAAGCTCCCTTTATTGGTAAAGGAGAATGAGCTAAAATGGTTTTGGACTTAATACATTCAGATGTATGTGGTTCAATGACTACACATGCCAGAGGAGGTTACTCCTACTTCATTACTTTCATTGATGATTATTCCAGGTTTGGATACATCTCTCTAATGAAATATAAGTCTGAAACATTTGAAAAGTTTAAAGAGTTCAGAAATGAAGTTGAGAAACAACTTGGCAAAAGTATTAAAAAACTTAGATCTGATCGAGGTGGAGAATACTTAAGTCAAGAGTTTCAGGATTATCTTAGAGATAATGGGATTTTATCTCAATGGACTCCTCCATATACACCACAACACAATGGTGTATCTGAAGGGAGAAATCGAACACTATTAGATATGGTTCGATCAATGATGAGCCGAGCGGACTTGCCTAAGTCCTTTTGGGGATATGCACTAGAAACTGCTGTTTATGTGTTAAACAGAGTTCCTAGTAAAACGGTTGATGTTACTCCATATGAGATGTGGAATAACAAGAAACCCACGCTTTCTCATATGAAAGTATGGGGTTGTCTTGCTTATGTGAAGAGGACAATGTCAGACAAACTAGATGTTAAGTCTGACAAATGTTTATTTGTGGGATATCCAAAAGAAACGTTTGGATATTATTTCTATCATCCCTTAGAACAAAAGGTGTTTGTTTCAAGGCATGCTGTCTTCTTGGAAGGGGAATTTCTCTTACTAGATGACAATGGGAGTAAAATTGAATTTGGTGAAGTTCAAGACCCACAAATAGAAGATGATCAACCAATTGAACTCGAAACTAAATTTCATAATGATGAGATTACAGTTGAACCTGATTATACACAAAATCCTAGAAGAACTACTAGGATGCATTCTATCCCTGTGAGATATGGATTTCACATTGATTCGGATAGAGGCATAACTGTAGTAGAGGACAATGAGCCTACAAGCTATCAAGAAGTTTTGAACAGTTCAGAACGTGATTTATGGCTTAAGGCTATGCAGTGTGAAATGGACTCCATGTATGAGAACAAAGTATGGACTTTAACTCAACCACCTAAAGGGATAAAACCCATAGGATGCAAATGGGTCTTCAAAAAGAAGACTGACATGGAAGGTAATATAGTTACCTATAAAGCTCGCTTAGTAGCAAAAGGTTATCGTCAAAAAGAAGGTATTGACTATGATCAAACTTTTTCTCCTGTAGTGATGCTTAAGTCTATAAGAATACTTTTAGCCATTGCAGCTCATTATGATTATGAGATTTGGCAAATGGATGTGAAGACAGCTTTCCTTAATGGAAATCTAACCGAGGATGTGTATATGACACAACCAGAAGGATTCACATCAGGAAATGGCGAAAAGGTATGCAAGCTTTAAAGATCCATTTATGGATTGAAGCAAGCCTCTAGGAGCTGGAACATACGATTCAATGAGACAATCAAAGAGTTTGGTTTCTCACAGAATGAAGATGAACCTTGTGTGTATAAAAGGGCCAGTGGGAGTGCAATTGTCTTCCTAGTTCTATATGTAGATGACATATTAATCATGGGAAATGACATTTCTCTTCTCCAATCTGTTAAAATATGGTTATCCAAGAAATTCTCCATTAAAGACCTTGGAGAAGCATCCTATATTCTTGGAATAAGGATCTATAGAGATAGATCCAATAGGTTGCTAGGTCTTTCTCAAAGTACATATATATAGATAAAGTATTGAAGAGGTTCAATATGGATCTCTCTAAGAAAGGGTTTGTACCCATGGAGCATGGGAAACATCTTTCAAAGTCTATATGTCCACAGACACTAGAGGATAGAGAGAGCATGAATAGAATACCATATGCATCTACAATTGGTTCTATCATGTATGCTATGTTATGTACAAGTCCAGATGTAGCATTTGCTTTGAGTGTCACAAGCAGATTCCAATCCAATTTTGGAGAGGAACACTGGGCAGCTGTCAAGAATATTCTTAAGTACTTGAGATGGACTAAGGATATATTCTTGGTATATGGAGAGGGCAGTTTGGAAGTAAATGGGTATACAGATGCCAGCTTCCAATCTAACAAAGATGATTGTAAATCACAATCTGGTTATGTGTTCATAATGGGAGGAGGAGCAGTTAGTTGGAAAAGTTCCAAACAAGAAACAACTGCTGATTCCACGATGGAAGCTGAGTACATTGCTGCTTCAGAAGCAGCCAAAGAAGCAGTCTAGATCAAAAGGTTCATAACCGAACTAGGAGTGGTGCCTAGCATTGTTGATCCGATTCCTTTATATTGTGACAGCAATGGAGCCATTATGCAAGCAAAGGAACCATGGTCTCATCAGCGATCCAAGCATGTTCTCAGAAGCTACCATCTCATAAGGGAAATAGTAGCTAGAAATGATGTGAAAATAGAAAGGGTTCCCACAGATGACAATGTGGCGGATCCCCTCACTAAAGCACTTTCCCAGATTAAGCATGATCACCATATAAATAGCATGGGTCTGAGACATATGAGTGATTGGCTCTAGTGCAAGTGCGAGATTGTTAGAGAGTATTCCCTAGAGCCCATGTAATAGGGATTTTTTTCATATGTATGAAATTTATATTCTTAATAAAAGGCATCATTCATTTATTAATGCTATGTTTGAATACATGAGTTTGTAAATCTTAAATTAATAAATGAAGTCTTAGATATTATAAACACCGTGCAAAGGCAATCATGAAGGTGTTCATGATGTGAGATGTCTATTGCATGCAAATGTGTAAATATCTAAATATCCCTAGTCATAGAATTAACAAGATAGGACATTGTTAATTCGGACAGACTAGCACATGTTATGCTTTTTGAATGGTTCAAGCAGTGGTTCTCATAACTGTGATTATGAAAGATAATCAAAGCTAACATATGGATGCTTGTTAGAAGAACAAGTTCATTAGAGACCTGCAAAGAGAATCCTCACATGGATATTAAATCTATGTCAGTGAGGAATCTCTTCATAGCGGTTGTGCAAGTATCCTTAGACTTGAGATCACCAAAGTTATCTTAAGTAACAAGTGGTATACTTTGACTCCACAACTGATTACTTCCAACTGGGAGTTAACATAGTTAGGAGATTGGGTATATCATGACCTACTTGAAGATAGTTGAGTGATTGACAAAGGATTCACCATCCCAGAATTAACAAGGGAAGTTATCTCGCATGATTCTATAATTGCCTTGTTCAGAGAATCTCTGGCCAGAGTAATATGCCGAGATGGATGGAGATCCATGAAGGGCATTTTAGGAACAATGGTTAAATTAATAGAACATACATAATTAGATTTATATGAGTTGACAGAAATCCATACTTAGAATCTAATTGAGATAAGAGTGGTGAAAGGAGTCATTGCACAGTAACTGTTTCTATGGAAGGGTACAGTCAAACCACATGACTTTCCTGACATTTGGATAGTCATGATGCCTAGCTAGAGGCCAATCATGACTTGTATAATGATGTATCAAAAGTATCAATAGGGATTTATAAGATGATTTAATGGAGTTTAAATCATGTGAGTTTTGAATAGAACGCACAATTACTTATTATACTGCCAATATGGACAGGAACCCAATAGGTCACACACATATAGAGAAAAGGGTAAAATGGTAAAATGACAAGGATAATAATATTTGATATTATTATAAAGGTAGAGAAGAGAATATGATAAAAATTAATTAAAGAGTTTAATTAATTATGATCAAATAAAATTGTCCGCGGAACTTTTGAGAAATGTTCTGCAAAATTGGACCTAATTGAAATAATGTATTTCATGATTAATTATTATTGTCTTATAAGTGTTTTAGGACTACTATAAGTGTTATAGGACTGGTATAATAATTAATAAGTCCATTGGAGCAATTATTAAGGGCCAGAGGAATGAAGCAGTTGGCAGAAGCCCTTCTGTAAGGCCACACGCCTACCTCGGAACAAAAGGCCTTAATGGCCTATTTAATGGACCAAATTAATTTATATATGTTACATAAGTGTTATGGAACCCACATATTTAATTTGGTTGGATTTGGAATCCATTTGGGTATTTAAATTCATTTAGTTGCACAAAGGGCCTAGTTTGTGGGTTTTATTCATAGACTTTTATGAAAAGTTTTAAATTGGATTTAATTAAGCCCAAATGATTATAATTAATTCCAGAGGCCCAATTAATAATTCTCCAGCAGTTTTAATGAGCCCAATCTCATTAAGGAGTTGGAATTTTAACCTAACTATAAAAGGCCAACTAATGAGAATTAGGGTTAAGTGATTAAAACAAAAAGAAGGTCTTTTCTCTTAATCTCTCTCTCCCTTTTGTGTCAACTCTTAAGCTAGATCTTAGGAATTTCGGCCAGCCCTAGTTAAACACCAATTTGTTGGTTCAATTTACCCCTCTCTAGTGTGGATTACTCATTGGAGATGTTCGATTTTGAACACTGTGGTTTGCGACAACCCGGTGCGAAGTAAAATCAACTGTTCAACAAAAATCAAAGGTGATTTTTCTTATTCTCATATAGTTATATTGTGTATTCATGGCAAGATCAGATCTAATGGTTCAAAAATTTTAAAATTCCGCTCATGTATGTGATGCATGTCACCGTTAAAATCCAACACAAACTACCTAACATAGTAGGCAATGATATAAAAGGTAGTACGATGGAGTCCGCCTAAAGCAATACACCCTAAGTCCCCATCCATAACCATGAAGGTGATAAGTAGCCAAGCACATCTAAACATGATATCAGCATCTACCAAGTGATCAATTCAATCAATAGCTTTATGGACTGACTGAGAACTTCAAAGTAAGGGATAGAGTCTAACATGGTGTATAGGATAAGGATCTATAGTCCTTACTTCAAGGAGGAGGCTCTAAAAGTAGCTACATTTTCTCATGAAGCCATACCTGAAAAAGAAAAAAAAAAGGCTGCTGGGATGAGTTGGGTTCATCTCAGGAAAAAATAAGGCAAAAAGATACATTAAAATCCAAAAATATGTGTATTTCAATAAGAAAAGCTAGTATGAAAACCCACAAGGGGTATACTACCCTAAAAACAAGGAAGTGCCTGGAGAAGTAATGGATTGTTGGTAAAAAGAGAGTCAGGATCACGGTGAACTAGAGCCAGACCAAAAATAATCTCTACTATGATCACGAGGAATGCATTGCACCCTTGTTATATGAAATCCACTATACTGAATAATTTATAGGCCCTAGTCATGGGATCCTTGCTATCTACCAGCAAACATCAGGTGAAATAGCAAAGAAGCACTACATCAGTGTGAAAAGTGGGTACATAATCGAAATCTATAAGGAAAATGTTTAATTACCCCAGCAAAAATGTCCTCTTAAAGGGAACCAGACCTCGAGCCTCAGAAGGTAAGACATCAAGGGTATGAACCACTTCTCTAAGATACTTAGAAATAGTGAATGGTAGACAAGGTCGGGCATCAGGCTTAAATCTAGCACTAACCATAATAGTAAATTCTTTAAGCAGGGGATAATGCTCCTGGATAGTAAACCTAAACACATGAAACCTTAGATCCCAGAATCAAGCAACAGCATACAATAGGTTCCTATCCAGATAAACTCACCTCAAGAACCTCAGGCTAGAATAAAGGCCAACTAATGATCTTCCCAAGTTCTCGCATCATCTAATAATCAATGCAGTTTTACAAGTCCAATCATTATAGTAATAGAATTTTTCAAGCAGTCTAGGCCAAAAGGTAGTAAATGATAATGAATGACTAAAAGAAAAGATAGATAAAGAAAAGAAGAAAAGAGAAAAGGAAGAAAGGGTACTTGAAAGAAGCTTCTAAGAAGATGAAAAGTCAAAGGCATAAAACCTAAGGAAATCATGGCACTATTTATAGGAAATTGATAAGGATGGCCATCCCTCACTAAAAGCAAGCCATATGTTGCTCATCCCTCACCACTAAAAAGCCAAAGTCACATTTTGCATATCCTATGCATTGTATGTACATATTATTTGCATTTGCCTTTATTTGTGCCTTGTAAGAAGTCTAAAAGGCTTTGCTACCTGAATGTTTAAACCTAAAAGTTTCTGAAAGCAAAATTTCATCTGCTTTAAAGGACACTCAAATATCAAAGGGTATTTTAGACTTTAGTGAGGTAATATATTAAAATGTTATTTTTTAAAAATAACTCATAAAAATGTTAATAATGTTGTAAATTAATTTTAGATGGATAGAGAATAAAAAGCAATGAAAAAGGTCAAAAATTGTAGAAAAAGAAGTTAAAATGTGAAAAATAGGAGAAAATTAAGAAAGCATGACATTTTGATCATTTTAACTTGTGAGATGGGACACCTTGCCCATCCCATCTTTTGCCTCACAAAGGATAGACTTTTTGTCCCTCGCTCGATTTTGTTAATACAAAAGATCTTCTCTTTCATTTTATGGCTAAACTTCCATTTTTTTGACTTTTAAACTTTAAAAAAGATTTTTGTTCCTTTTTTTCTCTCATTCGATGTCCAAATCTCAAGCCGATCATGCTTATGGCTCCTACGAGCGAGGCATGTTCATAAAGCAAAACATTTTTCATTACTTCTACTTTTTTCCTTTTTGTCCTTCCATATGCCTCATAGGAAAGCCTATCAATAGCCTTCCTAACCAGTGCCTGATTACATGATGGCCGTACAAGCCAGAAGGTACCAAGCCCTAGGATAAGTCAAGTGTAAAACTAGCAGGTTTTATATCTAGGTAAGTGTTTGAGGATTTTAGATTACTTTAGAAGGAAAATAAGTTATTAGCCAACGCAGGGTGGATCGACTTCTTTTTCTCGACTTTTAGGATATACCCAAATGTGACCTAAGAGGTCTTGGCCACTATAGAGTGTGGGGGATATCAGTGGTCAGACACTAGAGATAGGGTAGTGAGATTCTATGTTTTAAGGATAACGTTTAGCATAACCAGGCATAGATACATAGAGGCTATGGAATTTCCCAGTGGACCGCATATAGTCATACCACCCAAGATTATGGATAAGGATAGATGGAGGGTTGTGACACTAATTGAAGTTATTTATGACTCAAACAAGGCAAAGAGTGTTGTCCACCTTTAACCTCAAGCATACTGGGAGCCAAAGTAATGTTACTTCGATTGACATCACTAGCTTATGAGGAATGCAGGTGTGCCACCCTATAAACATCATTCACAAGATCATCTTGACACTAAGCAAGGTGAGCACTGTACCAAGGACCCAGGTTTGCTTAAAAGGAGTCATCACTAGGCTACTGATATCCCTCAAATTAAAGGAGCACCATTTTAGAGACCTTATACCAGCGAGTAGGTGTATAGATTTATAGGCAGCTATTACCATAACCATGATGGTGTCTATAGATGGAAAGGAGGGTTGGTATGATTGATCATGGTGCTAGAGACCTAAGAGAGGCTTGGTTTGGATCATATAGTCCTAAATGCAGCAGATGAGGTCAATGGATAGGGTAAGGTGGTAGATGAGGCACTAGTAAAGCCACAGATACCTCCACAGTAGCCACTTCAGCAGGATGCTTTACCAGATAAGCCTCACAAGGTAGAGGGAGTACAGGGGGTAGATATAGACTTTGACTACACTTTTAACATGCAGATCGACATACACGACCTCCTGGGTGACTCACCACAGACTTTGACACGTCCTGGATCGCCCATCAGATATTAGAGGTCGTTGGCAATAAGTTTTTCTCCATACAGGTACCTGGCAGCATCATCATCTTTAGCTCCTCCACACCCTATTGACAACAAGTGGAATCCACCTCTGTTGCACCTTCGCTATTAGTTCCACCATCGCCTGCACAGACACTTGCAACAACTCTACTAGATGACACCTCTAGGACGTTAGCAGCTATAAAAGAGACACAGAGAGCAATCCTCATAGTAGTACAACCACTAAAGCCTTACTAGTGGCTATCCATACTTTACAGACAAAGGTTCAAAGCCTTAAGATTGATATGCATGCCGTAGGGTGTAGATTTGATGAATCACTATAGGTGGTTGATGACTTTATTAAATAGCTTGAGGACTACAGCATGTGAATTGAGATTATAGTCCCTAGAGTCAAGATGGTTGTCATTGAGGTTGATAAGGAGATGAAAAGGTATCTTGAGGACTTGAGGCTAGATTTGATGAGATACTTGAAAAGCCATTTTTATAGCAGTTTGTGAGGTAGGATAAGGGTTAGAGAGACTGGTAGAGGATATAGCATAGGTTTTTTAGCCAGTGACATTAGTGCTACCGGGCTTTTGGTTTACCTTTGAGCAAGCAGGAGAGCAGCCACCTATAACACCTTAGGCCATGGCACATCCCAGGCCACCAATTTGTAGATAGCCATCATGACTAGCCTATCATAGAGTACCTAGATTAGGGGCATCTTAGTGATCTCTTTATCTTTTAATTATGGAGTTCTCTTTTGTTTTTGTAAAACTATCAATGTATGTAGATGGAATTGTATATAATTTATATTATGATATTATGTTAATCTCATTTCACTCAGTACATTTGAAAATAAAAGAATGACCAACAATGAAATGTCAAACAAAAAAGAATAAAAAATAATAATAATAATAATAATAATAATAAGACTGAAAAAGAATAATATCATGCCAAGACATTGATAATAAAGTAGGAATCTAAAAATAGAAAACTGGTAAAAAATCAAGTTTAATAAGTAGTGCACTAATAGTCTATGCTTATTTTCACAATAGGAGCTTTAAGCCCACATCAAGGGGCATATGTTTACTCATCTAAAAAGAGACACACCACAAAAAGAGAAATTGAATGCCAAAAGATTATCGTTAAGCTTCCTGGTGATGATAGTTTTCCTTATATTTGCAGCAAACTATATATTAATGACACCTCATAGATGCATACCTACCAAAATGGCTTTAAACATTCCAATGACACCTTACAAATGCACACCTATTAGAAATCTTCATGGTGGATGGACGTATATCCCCAGTGGGAAACCACAACAAGAAAGCGATCATATCTTAAAAAGTTTGTGGCTAACAGGTCAGATAAGAAATACCATTGAACAAATATCAACATAACCATTTTACTTAATGTTGTCAGATTCTCTTTAGCCTTAGTCAAGTATAGCAAACTATCCTGATCATGCACACCTTAGGTGCTGATTGAATCAAACTAAAATATTTCGATCCTATATGCCCTAGGCGCTAATCAGATATACTAAAAGAATGATAATTCTACATGCCCTAAGTGCTAATCATTCTTCTTCAACCCATCTCGAATTTGCATGCCCTAGGCTCTAATTAGATGCATTCAAATAACCTGGTTCTGCATGCCCTAGGTACTATTAAGGGAGAAACATCCTTTCTTATTTCAATTTTGCATGAACTAGGCTCTAATTAGACAAGTGAAGACTCACTACCTACAATAGAGTTTATCTCAAATCTTGATTCTGCATGCCCCGGGCACTAATCAAATAAAACCTTTCATTATCTAAATTTTGCATGCCCTAGATGCTAATTGAACAACTGGAGACTCATTACCTTTAATGGAGTTAGTCTCACATCCTGATTTTATATGCCCCAAGTGCTAATTAAGGATTCCAAATAATAAACCAAACAAGAGATTCTCTACCTTAGGTACTCATCTTTTTTCCTTTTACTTTGAATTTTGGCTTACTTTAGCATTGATGCACCAGCTCTACAAAAATAGGGGTAGCTATAGACACCATAACCCAAGGTAGATAAGATCAATGTTATTCGATGATAAAAAAAAATAGCATATTGCTAATAATAGGTTCAGATCTCAAAACTTTGATCGTGGATTTCTCAGTTTTTCTTAAAAATATTTCATGATTTCAAATATTTTTTAAGTGTTTTAACCAAATGTGTAAAAATACCTTATTTTAGGCCTTCTATGGTGATAGACAGTCATGTATCTCATGATGGGTGCCAGTCCATGAGTGCCTCTCTCCTGTAGGGCAATCTGGAAGGTTTTCTGGTCAAAACCCCTAATTAATAGTGAGGGACAGCCATGCCTTATTGAGGGATGCCCATCCCTCACTCGAAGATAGATTTTCCCACCTTTTTCTGGGTTTTTCAAAAATGCCAATTTTTTTCAATGATTTAGTTTAGATTTAGAGGTTTTTATCTTTAAATTTGAGTGATTTAAAGGATTTTTTCTACCAAACATTTTTCTATGGTATTTAAATCTAAATCTAGGGTTTTGAAAGAAAGAAAAAATCATTCTTTGAAAGAGCCACCATTAAATGAGGAGAATTGTTTCTTTCTCTCTCTATGTTTTGATGCCTTAGTAAATTTTTTTGTTGAAACACATACAATAAAAATGAATTTTATAATTTGGTTTAAGAATAAGGACCATGATTTGGAGTAAGAGATCTAAACTCTAGAATTTATAGAGTTAGAATATATCTTGAAGGTAATATTCTAGGTTCTTTTCTCACTTTCTCTCTCTAGATTTTACTTAAGTGTGATTATTCAATTCTTTAGGGCATGTTTATATTTTTCTAATGGTTTTATTTGAATAATATGCATGTTTATAGAGTTGTGTTTCACTTCTAATTCATTTAATTTGCTGGAGGCATGATGTGTTTTTATGGTTTCCTCATTGTTGTTTAATCTAATCTTTTATTTTGATTATTTTCCTCATATAAATGCATGTATATTTGTTTGTTTCATGAATATTTCATTGTAGGGCATGTTTTGATGAGTTTTAGGCTATAAAAATGCATGTTATTGGTTAGAAATATTTCCTACTCATTTTTTTTTTTGAATTTTGACTTTGTCGCTTTCTTTTTTATTTCTGTGCAGAGGTAACGGATGGGAAGAAGGAGTGAGAGATGATCGTCCCTCACCCGAAGGATGGGACATCCTGCCTCCTTCTCTTTGGCCATCCCTCACCTTCTATTATGGCCATCCCTCACTATTTTTAGCCATCCATGGGCATTTTTGATGTATTATTTTATATATTTTTGGCCTTTTCATGTATATTAGCATCGTATATTTACCCGACATGATATTTATTCATATTTTGCCATATTTCACTTTTTTACAGTGTACTTTTATGATTAATATTATTTCATGTGTTAATATTTTTGTGATTCTTTCATGTATACCAATCTACTTGCTTTGTGATGGTTTTTACGGAGTAAATTGGTACGTTCATGTTTTAGAGGATTTGTGATCCCTTTTTTACATTAAAAATCATGTTCCCCATTGGTCTCCCGATAATGCTAATCACTTGATTCTTTTCATTATTTTGCTTGGTTATTTATTTCGTTATTAGTTATTCCTTATTATTTATGTTGGATGTATTTATTTTTAGGGATGTAATAGGCAGTAATAAATTATTTTTGAACATTAAATGATAAAGTTTTAATTAAATCATTTTTACTAATTAATTGGATTTTCTTTAAAAGCCTGGACCAATGTCAAATTTTAGCCTAAAATCCATTCTATACAATAAAAGCCTTTTTGTAAATATGCATGAGGGAATTAACATTCCCAAACTAATCAATAGCCTATTTTATTTATGATATTTATTTTCTTTTGTACATTATTATTTGGAACGATTTGCTTATGTAATAACTTAAGTAGGACTTTATTCTTCTTATTTATTTATTGCTTTCTTTGTTCTATAGGAATGTTTATTTTTATTACTTTGCACCATGTGAAAGAGGAGAGTGGATTAAATCTAAAACTCACTTATATAATAACACCTAACAAAGATACCTAATAAGAGTGACATCCTAAACAGCAATCTCTATTTGGGCATCAAAAGATTGAGATAAACTTCCTGATTTTCTATCTGGTGGTGACTCCATGACTACTATCTATTTGGGGCCATTAGTAGATTGAGCATCAATCATAAACTGGGTTTGATCCCTCTTTATGGTGAAGTGGTTGATTTATAATTTAAATGAGCCTTTTCGATCTCGAAACCTAAAGCGAGCCTCCAAAAAGAGAAACCGAAAACAAAAGTTGGCTCTGGTGTACATCACACATGGTAATTGATTTATTATTAAGGTGGAATGAAAAACCATAATATTAACCTCAGTTGCTGTTTTGAAGGCTAAAGAATTATGCTTTAAGTTCTTCTCCAATTAATTTCCATGATTGATTAAAAAAGTAAATATATTTTTATGTTTGTCTTATGTAAAAGAATTATTTTTCCTTCAAAAGAGTGTGAAGATCTTTTCCATGTTTTGAAGAGAAAAAATTTAGATTTTTTATTCTCCAATATAAATGGATGTCTCTCTTAAGTTCCTCTAAAAAAACATAATTTTCTAGCCACCAAAAGAAGAAATGGAATTAAGCTCAAATTCAAGTTTTTATAGTAAAAGTATGAGGCTTCAAGTTTCCCTCAGCAAAAGAGAAGAAAATTACTTACCAAACATGATGAAAATGAAAGAATAACTATAATAAAAATTATTACAAACTTTGAATAATAGAAAAAAATAAGTTAAAACTATTGTACAATAACTACAGAAAATAAAATTAAAACTATAAACTAATGAAAATTTTTATCTAATTGTCTCTCCTTGTTTTGGTGTCTTGAGCACCCTTTTATAGGCTCCAAATAAGAATTTTTATGCATTGAAACTTCCTAAACCAAAGAGGAATTGAGTTTGAGTTTGAGTTGAAATAGGAAGTTTTGAATTGTTATTTTCCATGAAAACTCAGGAGAGTGATAGGTGAGTGATTTGCACACTCAAGAAAGCATTCCCTTCACTCAGCCAAGTGTTCTTCATCACTTAACTGAGTGATCACATTCCAGTTGCCAATTTAGCTAAAATTATAGTTTTTCCCCTAAACTTCTTATTTCTATAATTAAACCTTTTTTCCTTTAAATAAGCCATGAAAATCACCAAAACTCATAATTAAAGCTAAAAAGCTCATAAATTAACTATTTAAACATAAATCAACCAAATTAATACTAAATTAACTAATTTAAACATATAAAAACATAATGAAAATATAATATAATTCACAACTATCAAATACCCAACACTTGGTCTTTGCTTGCCTCCGAGCAAATTTGAACAAACCAACTCCTCAAAATAATCAAACTTTAACTAAGAATTATGCATTTTAAAATATAGTTTAGCAATTAACAAAAGCACTCAATAAAATTCTAACTAGGATAAATTCAAACAAGATAAAATGAGTTAGTTTTCTCTATGTGTGTGTGCAACATCAAAAAATTTTAAGCATTTTTAAAAATTAAAACACTAATACAAATCCATAGTCAAGCTTAGAATTAATGTACATCTAAGTCCATATTTGATTTCGCACTTGAAAATCTAAAAAAACCATAGGCCTCTTCTTTAGCACCAGAATCTTGAAGGTCATCTCCGCTAAATGACTCAAAAATAAAACTTAGAATCACATAGGTCTTTAAAGGTTGTAATTTGGTTAAGGTGTTTGTGTTGGGAATTATCGGTTACATGCATCTCATACATAAGCATAATTTAAAATTTTTAACCAATAAATTTGATCTTTCCATGAATTTACAATATACATATTAATGAGAATAAGAAAAATCACCTTGATTTTCGTTGAACAGTTGATTTTCCTTCTCATCGGGTTGTCGCAAGCCATAGTGTCCAAAATCGAACACCTCCAATAAGTAATCCACACAAGAGAAGGATAGAATGAACCAATAATTGGGAGAAACAAGAGCTAGCCAAAAACCCTAGATGCTAGTGAGGGAAGGTGGCGGCTAGGGCTTTTTTAGTGAGAAAAACTTTTCTCTTAATTGTTCACACTTAATCCTAATACACCATCACTTGGATTTTTATAGTTAGGTTAAAAATCCAACTTCATAATTGGATTGGGCTCTTTAAAATTGCTAGAAGCTAATTAATTGGGCTTCTGGAATTATTTATAATTATTTGAGCTGAATTAAATCCAATTTAGGCCCTTTAACAAAAGACTATGCATAAAACCCATAAACTATGCCCTTTGTACATATACTTGAATTTAATTACCAAAATGAATTCCAAATCCAACCAAATTAAATATGTAGGCTAAATAACACTTATGAAATATATTTAATTTATTTTGGTCCAAGATTTAGGCCTCTAAGGCCTTCTGTTTGTAGTTGGCGTGTGGCCCTTCCTCTAGAGGGTTTCTGTGCCAACTTCACTTCTTTGGGCCTTTATAATTCCTCCAATGGATATATTAATTATTATATCAGCCCCATAACACTTATAGTTTGATAATAATTAATTATGAAATACATTATTTCAATTAGGTCCATTTTACAGAACATTTCTAAAAGGTTCTACGAATAATTTTACTTGATCATAATTAATTAAACTCTTTAATTAATTATTATCTTATTCACTTCTCTATCCCCATAATAATATCAAATATTATTATCCTTGTCATTTTATCATTTTATCCTTTTCTCTATATGTGTGTGACCTATTGGGTTCCTATCCATATTGGCAGTATAATATGTAATTGTGAGTTCTATTCAAAACTCACATAATTTAAACTCCTTTAAATCATTTTATCAATCCCTATTGATATTTATGATACACTATTATAAAAATCATGAGTGGCCTCTAGCTAGACATCATGACTACCCTAATTTCAAGAAAGTCAAGTGGTTTGACTATACCCTTCCTTAGAAACAGTTACCGTGCAATACTCCTTCCACCACTCTTTTCTCAATCAAATTTTGAGTATAGATTTCTGTCAACTCATATAAATCTAATTATATATGTTTTATTAATTTAATCATTGTTCCCAAAATACCCTTCATGGATCTCTATCCATATTGGCATATTACTCTTGCCAGAGATTCTCTGAACAAGGCAATTATAAAATCATGCGAGATAACTTCCCTTATTAAATCTGGGATGGTGAATCCTTTCTCAATCACTCAACTATCTTCAATTAGGTCATGTATACCCAATCTCTTAACTATGTTCACTCCCAGTTGGAAGTAATCAGTTATAGAGTCAAAATATACCACTTGCTACTTAAGATAACTTTGTTGATCTCAAGTCTAAGGGTACTTGCACAACCGCTATGAAGAGATTTCTCACTGACATAGATTTAATATCCATGTGAGGATTCTCTTTGCAGGTCTCCAATGAACTTGTTCTTCTAACAAGCATCCATATGTTAGCTTTGATTATCTTCCATAATCACAGTTTTGAGAACCACTGCTTGAACCATTCAAGAAGCATAACATGTGCTAGTCTATCCAAATTAACAATGTCCTATCTTGTTAATTCTATGACTAGGGATATTTAGATATTAACACATTTGCATGCAATAAAAACCTCATATCATGAACACTTTTATGATTGCCTTTGCACTATGTTTATAATATCAAGGACTTCATTTATTAATTTAAGATTTACAAACTCATGTATTTAAATATAGCATTAATAAATGAATTATGCCTTTTATTAAGAATATAAATTCATACATATGAAATTCATCCCTTTTACATGGGCTCTAGGGCATAGCCTCTAACATTCTCCCGCTTGCACTAGAGCCAATCACTTATATGTCTCAGACCCATGCTATTTATATGGTGATCGTGCTTTATCTGGGAAAGTTCTTTGGTGAGGGGATCCGCCACATTATCATCTGTAGGGACCCTTTTCTATTTTTAAATCATTTCTAGCTATTATTTAACTTATGAGATGGTAATGTCTAAGAACATGCTTGGATCGCTAATGAGACCATGGTTCTTTTGCTTGCGTAATGGCTTCATTGTTGTCACAATATAAAGGAATCGAATCAACAATGCTAGGCACCACTCCTAGTTCAGATATGAACTTTTTGATCCATATTGCTTCTTTGGCTGCTTCTGAAGTAGCAATGTACTCAGCTTCTATTGTGGAATCAGTAGTTGTTTTTTATTTGGAACTCTTCCAACTAACTGCTCCTCCTCTCATTATGAACACATAACTAGACTATGATTTAAAATCATCTTTGTTAGATTGGAAGCTGGCATCTGTATACCCTTTTACTTCCAAACTTTCCTCTCCATATACCAAGAATATATCCTTAGTCCTTCTCAAGTACTTAAGGATATTCTTGATAGCTGCCCAGTGTTACTCTCCAAAATTGGATTGGAATCTTCTTGTGACACTCAAAGCAAATGCTACATCTGGATGTGTACATAACATAGCATACATGATAGAACCAATTGCTGATGCATATGGTATTCTATTCATGCTCTCTCTACCCTTTAGTGTCTGCGAACACATAGACTTAGAAAGATGTTTCCCATGTACCATGGGTATAAACCCTTTCTTAGAGAGATCCATATTGAACCTCTTCAATACCTTATCTGTGTATGTACTTTGAGAAAGACCTAGCAACCTATTGGATCTATCTCTATAGATCCTTATTCCCAAAATATAGGATGCTTCTCCAAGGTCTTTCATGGAGAATTGCTTGGATAACCATATTTTAACATATTGGATAAGAGAAATATCATTTCCCACGATCAATATGTCATCCACATATAGAACCAGGAAGACAATTGCACTCCCACTGACCCTTTTATACACACAAGTTCATCTTTATTCTGTGAGAAACCAAACTCTTTTATTATCTCATTGAATCGTATGTTCTAGCTCCTAGAGGCTTGCTTTAATCCATAAATGGATCTTTGAAGCTTGCATACCTTTTTGCCATTTCCTGATGTGAACCCTTCCGGTTGTGTCATATACACATCCTCAGTCATATTACCATTTAGGAAAGCTATCTTCACATCCATTTGCCAAATTTCATAATCATAATGAGTTGTAATGGCTAAAAGTATTCTTATAGACTTAAGCATCGCTACAAGAGAAAAGGTTTCATCATATTCAATACCTTCTTTTTGAAGATAGCCCTTTTCTACTAAGCGAGCTTTATAGGTAACTATATTATCTTTCATGTCGGTCTTCTTTTTGAAGACCCATTTACACCCTATGGGTTTTGTAGCACCCCCTATACAAATAACCTATTTATCTGATAATTTAAATACTATTAATCATGCTTATACTACATTCACTTAACCATCATTTTACCATTAATAATGTCATACGGTTTCATATACTTATGTATGTGCTATAAGTCTATTCCTGTTTTGCATTTCATACTTAGTATCATGCATACTATACTATATGAATATTACTTTATGTATATCACATGTCTCTAATTTTACCAGAATTTTATTTTCTAACATTTCAACATCTCTACAAAAAGTTATGCCCATTATTGTAAATTCTATTTCTATGAGCAATCTAGGGAACTAGTCCGGATTTAACCCTAAATTCCATGTACTTAGAGGCAGATTTAAGTTGAAATTTCTTCATATGAAATATAGGTATTGAAGTCTATTTTTCAATGTAGAAAGAATCATTCAATTTTCTATTCTATAGCTCAACTTATGAGCAAAACAATCCAAATAGGTCAATCAGTCATGAAGAAGCATTCGACTCGTAAAGAGATTCACGAGTGAAGCTAAAAGGCCAAAACTCACATCTCGTGAAGGGGTTCATGAGTGGAGAAGAAAAGCTACATTTCACGACTCGTTAAGAGCTTCACGGGTCGGACTATAATTCATGACTCGCGAAGGTATTCATGAGTGAAAACCAATGATCACAAATGACCCAGAAGAATAAGGTGCACGACTCGTGAAGAGCTTCACGAGTCGGACAAAATTCACGACTCATGAAGAGCTTCACGACTCGGTAGTGACTCTAACATCTGATATTCTATTCTTCAAAATTCATACTGAAACCCCGATAAAACCCAGAAACATAACCCTAAATTCCCATACCTTAGCTGAAATTCCTATATCTTCAACCTCTTGCAATATCCTTTCCTTTGCTCTTTCTTCCTTCCTTTTCTCCTTCATAAACATCATCACCATTTAAAATTTCCAACACTTGATTAACATTTCCTCAGCCAAAATGAAAAGAAGAAGAAGATGATGATGATGATGATGAAGGGTTAAATTAATAGATTAATTACCTTAAATTAATGCATTAAACTCTTGATTAACCACATGCACAAATTTTCCACTTCAAGATTACTCAAAGAAATCAATTTGAATCTTAAATGAGAGAGGAAGAAGAACATTCTGCATTTCTTGAAGAAAATACCGTTCACTCACCCTCTCTCTCAAATTTAACTCTTTATAAAAGCAAGGGATAATTCCCTTATAAGTCCTTAAGCCTTTTGCATGCCACTAAATCACCTAGCAAATATTTACATGTTGAACTTTAACCCCTCCATGTAATTCCTTTCAAACATTAACTTATCAATTTATTCCTTCTCTTAAATTGACCTTTTAAAATAAGCTTCTATCCATATTTGACCCTTAAGTTTAAGAAATTATAAATTTACCCTAAATTAATACCTTTTTTACTTCAATTGCACCCTCAATTAATATTAAACCATACTCTTAAATTTTATTTTCATGCAATTAGCATAATAACATGACAATTTAGCCCCTTGACCCTTACTTATACAAAATCCTCATTTAATTTAATCTTAATAAAATAATAATCCCATTCAAAAATATGCCAATTAAATTAGGGTCATGTTAGGGGCCTTACAATTCTCTCCCACTTAAGAATTTCGTCCCCGAAATTCATACCTATTTTGAATAAGTGAGGATGTTGTTCCTTCATAGCTGTTTTTTGCTCCCAAGTAACTTCTTGTAAATCGTGATGTTGCCAGAGCACTTTAACAAGTGAAATTTGCTTATTCCTTAGCTGTCTAACTTCTCTAGCCAGAATTGCTATAGGCTCTTCATCATAAGTGAAATCTGGCTGTACTTGCACATCTTGAACTGGTATCACATGGGATTCATCTGATCGATACCTCCAAAGCATAGAAACATGAAACACATCATGAAGTTTGGCTAGTTCCATAGGGAGAGCCAACCTATATGCCACTAGCCCAACTCTTTGAAGAATCTCATATGGGCTAATAAACCTCGGGCTCAATTTACCCATTTTCCCAAATCTCAATACTTTTCTCCAAGGGGACACTTTTAAAAACACTTTGTCATCCACTTGATATTCAATATCTTTTCTTTTTAAATCAGCATACGACTTCTGTCTATCACTAGCTTCCTTCAATCTCTGCTTGATAACTTATACCTTTTCTTCTATATCTTTAATAATATCTGGACCAATACTTTGCGCTCCGACAATTCAGTCCAGTAAATAGGAGTTTTACATTTTTGACCATACCAAGCCTCACAAGGTGCCATCCTGATGCTTCTTTGATAACTGTTATTATAGGCAAACTCTATTAAAGCTAAATATCTATCCCAACTTCTTGCAAAATCCAAAACACATCCTCTCATAATATCCTCTAGAATTTGGATAACCCGTTCAGATTGACCATCCGTCTGAGGGTGGAATGTTGTACTGTAACGGAGCTGAGTTCCTAGTGCATGTTGCAAACTCTACCAGAATCTCGATGTGAATCTCGGATCTCGATCAGGGATTATTGACACCAAAATTCCATGCAGTCTAACAATCTCATTTACATAAAGTTTCGCCAATTTATCCATAGGGTAATCCATCCGAACTAGTATGAAATGAGCTGCTTTAGTCAACTTATCAACTATAACCCAAACTGCATCATGCTTTTTCTGTGTAAGGGGCAATCCTGTTACAAAATCCATGGTAATATCCTCCCATTTCCACTGTGGAATTAGGATGGGGTTCAACAAACCAGAGGGTAACTGGTGCTCTGCTTTCACCTACTGACAAGTCAAACATTTGGAGACATATGCTACCACATCTTTCTTCATGCCAAGCCACCAATAACATTGTTTTAAATTTTGGTACATCTTATTCCCACCAGGGTGTATAGTAAATACTATATTGTGAGCCTCATTCAATACTGTTCTTTTTAATTCTTTGTCATCAGGAACATATAATCTATTCTGATAATACACACCCCCATCCTCTTTCACTGAATACTTAGACTGGGTCCCTTCATGTGAAGACTTCAAAATCTGTTGCAACCTTTCATCATGTTTCTGAGCATCGATCATTGTTTGCTTCAAACAAGGTCTAGCCTTCAACTGTGCTATTAAAGCACCATCTTATGTAAGTTTCCATCTACAGTGATGTGCAATCATAGCAGCCATCATCTTATGGCTCAAGGCATCAGCTACAGCATTAGCTTTGCTTGGATGGTAATCCACTATACAATCATAATCTTTAAATAGTTCTAACCATCTTTGCTGCCTCAAGTTAAGTTCCTTTTGAGTGAGCAAATATTTGAGACTCTCGTGATCTGTATAGATTTTTCACTTTTCCCCATACAAATAATGTCGCCAAATTTTAAGGCAAACACTACTACTGATAATTCTAGGTCATGGGTTGGATAGTTTTGCTCATATGGCTTTAACTGTCTAGATGCATAGGCAATTACTTTACCATCTTGCATTAACACACACCCAAGCCAACTCTAGAAGCATCACTATACATAGCATACTCCTTTCCTGTAACTGGTTGTGTCAAAACTGGAGCCTCTGTCAAAAATTTCTTCAACTGATCAAAATTTGCCTGACACCGATCAGTCCACTCAAACTTTATACCCTTTCTCAATAGTTTAGTGAGTTGTGTAGCTATAACTGAAAAGCCTTTCACAAAAAGACTGTAATAATCTGCTAAGCCCAGAAAACTTCTCACTTCTGTCACATTTCGAGGCGGTTTCCAATTCACTATAGCCTCAATTTTTGCTGGATCCACTCTAATGCCTTCAAAAGATACTACATGACCAAGGAAAGAAACTTCCTTAAGCCAAAAATCACATTTGTTCAGCTTAGAATATAACTTATTCTCCCTCAGAGTCTATAAAACAATTCTCAAATACTCAGCATGTTTCGCTTCATTTCTCGAATACACCAAAATGTCATCTATGAACACAACAATAAATTGATCCAAGTAGGGTCTAAATATTCTATTCATAAGATCTATAAATGCAATTGGTGCATTTGTTAACCCAAATGGCATCACCAAAAACTCATAATGCCGATATCGGGTTCTAAAGGCTGTTTTGGAAACATCCACATCCTTAACCCGATGTTGATAATAACTCGATCCCAAATCAATCTTGGAAAACACTCCAGCACCCTTTAACTGATCAAATAAATCTTCAATTCTAGGTAAAGGGTACTTATTTTTCACTGTTACCCTATTTAACTGTCTGTAATCTATGCACATCCTCATAGACCCATCTTTTATCTTCACAAATAAAACCGGTGCACCCCAAGGTGATGCACTAGGCCTAATGAAGCCTTTGTCAAGCAACTCCTGTAGTTGAACCTTTAGTTCCTTTAATTCCAAAAGAGCCATCCTGTAGGGTGCCTTTGAAATAGGAGCTATACTAGGTAGAATTTCTATAAACAACTCAACATCCCTTTCAGGTGGAAGACTAGGTAAGTCTTTAGGGAACACTTCAGGAAATTCTTTCACCACTGGAATCTCTTGGAGATTCATAATCTCTTTTCTTGAATCAAGCATAAGTGCTAAGAAAGCTTCACACCCCTTTCTCAGAAATTGCTTAGCTTGCATAGCTGTTATTACATTAGTTATAGGTTTAGATTGAATGTCCTGAACTATAGCTTTTTTACCATCAGCACCAATAAGAGTTACAGTTTTAGTTTCACAATTAATCAGTGCATGATGTCTAGACAGCCAATCCATACCCAGTATAATATCAAACTCCCGAAATGGCAATTCAATAAGATCAGCAAGAAATTCTTTCCCTTGAATTACAATAGGACATTGTTTATGCACTCTATTAACAACAACATTGTGACCTAAAGGGTTGGTTACACATATATCATATTCTAGTTCATGTACAATAGACTCATTTCTACCCATATCCCCAGTGCAAACATAAGAATGAGTGGAACCAAGATCAATCAATGCATGCATGTCAGAATTAAAGAGAGAGAAAATACCAACTATGACTTCTGAAGCACTCTGATCCTCTTTAGCTTTCATTGCATAAGCCCGAATAGGAACAACTGGAGCTGTGGGTCTATCAACTAATTCAGAAATGTTCCTGGACTGGGATCCTTAATGACTCGATCCCCCATGTCCTCTTCCTCTACCTCTACCTGAAGATGGTGCATTAAAAGTTCCTTTACTGCCCTGCTGTCCAACACCTTGTTCCCTCTTCGAAGGGCAGTTTGCCATGAAGTGATCGGTACCACCACACTTGAAACATGCCCCAGTCAATTTCCTGCAACTACGCCAATGTTGCCTAGTACAATGGGGACACACTGGAGGTTGCCCCCCACTCTGTTTCCCTGAAGCTTCCATTCCCTGCTTAGACACTGCAGATGATTCTTGTCTCCTATCCATTTTTGTAGAACTATAGCCAAACTTAGCTGGCTAATTTCCTTAAGCTCTTCTAGCTCTCTTTCTAGTGAAAGATCCACCCTTGGACCCACTCCTTCTCTGTTCTCTCTCCCTTTTTGCAATTTCACTCTTTTCAACTCGTAAGGCTGCTGTAACCAGTTGAGTGAAGTTAACCACTTGTAAAGATGTAGATACAATTAACTTTTCTCTGATACGATCATTTAACCCATCTTCAAACTGTCTACATTTAAAAGCATCAGTTAACATCTCATCAGGAACATATTTACACAGGTGACTGAATTCTTTCTCATGTTCAGCCACAGACATAACTCTCTACTTCAACTTGAGAAATTGCTTTAACTTCTCTAGCTTATATGCTTCAGTAACATACTTTTTCTTGAATTCAGCTATGAAAAATTCCCATGTAAAGGGATCTGGTAACTGGGGTTGCTTCAACACCAACTTCCACCAATCATAAGCTGCTCCCTATAATAAGGACACAGCACAAGATGCATTATGACCCACTGGACAATGAATTTCATCAAAAATTCTCTTTAGCCTTTCCAACCAAAATTCATCTTCCTCAAACTATTCCAGATTAGTGCCTAAAAACTCTTCAGCACCATGCTTCCTAATTTCAGATATTGGGGCTTTAGGTGATGTCATCCTTTGAAGAATTTGAGCCATATACTATTATATCTTTAACAATGCTTCTGTAGGGATGGCTGCTGGGACCTCATTTGGATTGGATGATGAACATCCAAGATTAGAAGGATTGGTTCTAACTGGCCTGTTACTTTCAGTCGATTCCTCAAAAGTATCTCTAGAGCTCTCCATCTCTAATCTATAAGAAAACAGGGACTTCTACATTAATCCAATAAAACACTATATCATACTATAGAATCCTAGGTTCATTTTTACCCCGAAAAGTCTAAACCTAGGCTCTGATACCACAAATTGTAGCACCCCCTATACAAATAACCTATTTATCTGATAATTTAAATACTATTAATGATGCTTATACTACATTCTCTTAACCATCATTTTACCATTAATCATGTCATACGGTTTCATATACTTATGTATGTGCTACAAATCTATTCCTATTTTGCATTTCGTACTTAGTATCATGCATACTATACTATATGAATATTATCTTATGTATATCACATGCACACATACACTTTCTTAGCTTTACTACTAGTGAGTTACAATACTTCACATCGATTATACACATTTTATTAGATAACTGGCCAAAAAGCAAAACATATGATAATGGTAATACAAAAATATCCTACATCAAGGTTAAAAGTAGATGGTTGGCCCTTCCTAATGCAGAGATCGTCCCTCAACAAAAGTCTTGTTAACTATACCTACATGGATAAATAACCCATGCTAAGCTATAAAGCTTAGTGGGGAATATCTACAGATGGATGACCACTCACAACGGTTATCAAAATATACATACAATATGTACTATAAATAACATATACAACATAACATGACAATAAAAACAAATACTTTAAAGCATAAAACATATCCTCATGTGCATAAACATTGTACCTAAGATAGTAACAAATATTCTCATATTCATAATTCATATAGACAGCAATTTCCCATGTGAACATATTCAAATGAAACATAATTTCTATGGGCAAACCAACAATATAATCCACAATATCAATCTTTAGTCAGATAAACTTTAACTATTTAATTTTGATCATTACTATAAATAAAGTTTAGCCTGCCTTAGCTTTATCAGTGGATAACGGGAACTATCGATACACATAGGTATCAAAATGAAGAATATTCGAAGATATCAGATCTATAGACCCAAATGGGGCCAAAATGTACTGTAGACCGGTCAAGCAGACCCAAACGGGGTCGCCTATCAACCCAAATGGGGCTGTTAATGATCCAAATGGGATCAAACATACTTTAGACCTAATTGGGCCAAACTATGGCAGCTGCAATTTCCCTATAGGCGCCTATCTATCCACATCTGAAACTCTATTATAGACAGAACTATATTCATGTTCAATTCACATATTACAAATGTATTCAGAATATACTATTTGAACATATATAGAATCTTGTAAAACTATGAGTTCTCTGGTGCATAAACAGATATATGCACATTTCATAAGCCAAGTTATACAATTAGCTTATCCAATTCGTGTGACTATAAATTTGCATCATGACATATAGGCATGACATATAATCATCATATCATATACTTGATCATGTTCTCATTACGCATCTCACATATTCAAAGTCATGCTATAACATCTTTTATCTCATAGGGCAATTACATGCTCATACACTTATATACCTAATCGTAAATGTACATACCTGTATGTACATTCGCATATAGTAGGCTTATTCCTATAAGCATTTTTACCAATATATATGCCTTTATCATCATTCAGATCATGTGCACTTTCATGTCATAGGATTACATATGTATACATCAATTTGGCATATGACAATCATGTACAAGTCTAATTACAAGTATAGGTTAAATATTTCATCACTAATCCTTATTCATATACAAAAATGAATGTACATGTATGCATATAAATCCTTCATTGATAGTCATATTACATGCCCTATCCAATTTATTTTACTATCACATAAACAACTATTTGTCTCAATTAATTAAAAATCATAATATCAAGTGTAGCAACAATCTGCACAGGGCAGCATTCTGGACTCAACTTATGAGCCACATTTTGAAAGGAAGATGTCATTTTTAGTCAAAATGATCTTTTAAATTCTTATCCCTCTATGTGTCTAGTTCCCAAAGCATTAATATTTATCTTAATATCTAACCTATAGCTCGAGTTATTCGAGTTATACTATAGGGTGTTTTTAAAACCAAAATAATGTGGACTGTCACTTAGAAAATTCATAACGTAAAATTTAGAAGGATTTAGACCAAAACTTCTTCATCAAAGTTAGACTTTCATGTCTCTAATTTTACCAGAATTTTATTTTGTAACATTTCAACATCTCTACAAAAAGGTATGCCTATTATTGTAAATTATGTTTATGTGAGTAGTCTAAGGAACTAGTCCGAATTTAACCCTAAATTCCATGTACTTAGAGGAAGATTTAAGTTTAGGTTTCTTCATATGCAATATAGGTATGGAAGTCTATTTTTCAATGCAAAAAGAATCATTCAATTTTCTGTTCTATAGCTCAACTTATAAGCTAAACAATCCAGATAGGTCAATCAGTCGTGAAGAAGCATTTGACTCATGAAGAGATTCACGAGTGAAGTTAAAAGGCCAAAACTCACATCTCGTGAAGGGGTTCACAAGTGGATAAGAAAAGCTACATTTCACAACTCGTGAAGAGCTTCACGGGTTAGACTATAATTCACGACTCGTGGAGATTTTCACGAGTGAAAACCAATGATCACGAATGACCCAGAAGAATAAGGTGCACGACTCGTGAAGAGCTTCACGAGTCGGACAAAATTCACGACTCATGAAGAGCTTCACGACTCGACAATGACTCTCACATCTGATATTTTGTTCTTTAAAATTCATACCAAAACCCCGATAAAACCCAGAAACATAACCCTAAATTCCCATACCTTGGCTGAAATTCCTATATCTTCAACCTCTTGCAATATCATTTCCTTTGCTCTTTCTTCCTTCCTCTTCTCCTTCATAAACATCATCACCATTTAAAATTTCCAACACTTGATTAACATTTCTTCAGCCAAAATGAAATGAAGAAGAAGGAGATTATAATTATGAAGGGCTAAATTAATAGCTTAATTACCTTAAATTAATGCATTAAACTCTTGATTAACCGCATGCACAAATTTTCCTCTTCAAGATTACTCAAAGAAATCAATTTAAATCTTAAATGAGAGAGGAATAAGAACATTCAACATTTCTTGAAGAAAATACCATTCACTCATTCTCTCTCTCAAATCTAGCTCTTTATAAAAGCAAGGGATAATTCCCTTATAAGTCCTTAAGCCTTTTGCATGCCACAAAATCACCTAGCAAATCTTTGCATGTTAAACTTTAACCCCTCTATGTAATTCCTTTTAAACATTAACCTATCAATTTATTCCTTCTCTCAAATTGACCTCTAAAAATAAGCTTCTATCCACATTTAACCCTTATGTTTCAGAAATTATAAATTTACCCCAAATTAATACCTTTTTACTTCAATTGCACCCTTAATTAATATTAAACCACGCTCTTAAATTTTATTTTCTTGCAATTAGCATAATAACATGATAATTTACCCCTTTGACCCTTACTTATACAAAATCCTCATTTAATTTAATCTTAATCAAATAAAAATCCCATTCAAAAATATGCAAATTAAATTAGGGTCATGTTAGGGGCCTTACAGGTTTTATCCCTTCAAGTTGTTGAGTTAAAGTCTATACTTTGTTCTCATACATGGAGTCCATTTCAGAATGCATAGCCTTAAGCCATAAATCACATTCTGAACTGTTCAAAACTTCTTAATAGCTTGTAGGCTCATTGTCCTCTACTACAGTTATGCCTCTATCCGAATCAATGTGAAATCCATATCTCACATGGATAGAACGTATCCTAGTAGATCTTCTAGGATTTTGTGTATAATCAGGTTCAACTGTAATCTCATCATTATGAAATTCAATCTCAGGTTTAATCGGTTGATCTACTTCTATTTGTGGGTCTTGAACTTCACCAAGTTCAATTTTAGTCCCACTATCCTCTCGTAGGAGAAATTCTCTTTCCAAGAAGACAGCATGCCTTGAAACAAACACCTTTTGTTCTAAGGGATGATAGAAATAATATCCAAAGGTTTCTTCTGGATATCCCATAAATAAATATTTGTCAGACTTAACATCTAGTTTGTCTCACATTGTCCTCTTCACATAAGCAGGACAACCCCATACTTTCATATGAGAAAGCGTGGGTTTCTTGTTATTCCACATCTCATATGGAGTAACATCAACCAATTTACTAGGAACTTTGTTTAACATATAAACAGCAGTTTCTAGTGTATATCCCCAAAAGGACTTAGGCAAGTCTGCTCGGCTCATCATTGATCGAATCATATCTAATAGTGTTCAATTTCTCCTTTCAGATACACCATTGTGTTGTATTGTATATGGTGAAGTCCATTGAGATAAAATCCCATTATCTATAAGATAATCTTGAAATTCTCAGCTTAAGTACTCTCCACCTCGATCTAATCTAAGTGTTTTAATACTCTTGCCAAGTTGTTTCTCTACTTCATTTCTGAATTCTTTGAACTTTTCAAATGCTTCTAATTTATATTTCATTAGATAGATGTATCCAAAACTGGAATAATCATCTATGAAAGTAATGAAGTAGAAGTAACCTTTCTTTGGCATGTGTAGTCATTGGACCACATACATATGAATGTATTAAGTCCAAAACCATTTTAGCTCATTCTCCTTTACCAATAAAGGGAGCTTTTGTCATTTTTCCAATAAACAAGATTCGCATGTATCAAATGATTCATAATTAAATGATCCCAAATCACCTGACTTGTGTAATTTGGTCATGCAGTTCTCATTTATATGGCCTAAACGACAATGCCATAAATAAGAGGTATTTAGATTATCATGTTTTATTCTCTTGGTATCCACATTATGCACTTCTTTAATTAAATCAAGAACAAATATACAGTTCTCAATGATAGCTTTTGCATAAAACATATTGTTCTTAAAAATGTAACAACACTTGTCCTTTAAAGAAATGTCATAACCGTTCAATAAACAACTAAAAGAAATAATACTCTTGGATAAAGATGGAATATAATAACAATTATTTAATTCCAGTACTAATCCACTTGGAAGAGGCAAATGGTAAGTCCCCATAATCATTATAGAGATATTTTGTCTAGTAGCTGACTACAAATATATTTATACCTTTCCATCTCTTCTAAAGCTTCAAGCCCCTATAGATCATTACACAAGTGAGATCCACATCCGGTATCTAATAGCCAAGATTGTTTTGAAGTAACAGAATAAGTATTAATTTCAATCATATGAATACCTAAAGTAGAAGCATCAGCTTGCTTCTTCTCCTTGAGAGAATCTAGATAGGCCTTAAGTTATGCCTCCAATGACCATCCTTTCCACAATGGAAGCAAGTTCTTTTAGGATTCTCTTTCTTGGCAACCTTATTCTTGGAGATCCCACCATTCTTTGGTTGTGCCTTGGAGTCAAAATATACCACTTGCTACTTAAGATAACTTTGGTGATCTCAAGTCTAAAGATACTTGCACAACCCCTATGAAGAGATTTCTCACTGACATAGATTTAATATCCATGTGAGGATTCTCTTTATAGGTCTCCAATGAACTTGTTCTTCTAACAAGCATCCACATGTTAGCTTTGATTATCTTCCATAATCAGGGTTATGAGAACCACTGCTTGAACCATTCAAGATGCATAACATGTGCTAGTCTGTCCGAATTAACAATGTCCTATCTTGTTAATTCTATGACTAGGGATATTTAGATATTAACACATTTACATGTAATAGACACCTCATATCATGAACACTTTCATGATTGCCTTTGCACTATGTTTATAATATCAATGACTTCATTTATTAATTTAAGATTTACAAACTCATGTATTTAAACATAGCATTAATAAATGAATAATTCCTTTTATTAAGAATATAAATTCATAAATATGAAATTCATCCCTTTTACATGGGCTCTAGGGCATACTCTCTACCAGTTTATTATTAAAAAATGGATAAAAGATCATTAAAAGGAATAACTACTCTATACTTAAATAGACCAAACTCCAAAATATCAATCTACTAAGTACATAACCCTTTTTCCATACGTATTTACTCAATTCCATGAATATCCAAAAGAAAATAATAATAATATTAATAATAAAATTCTTCTATAATTTCTTAATTAAATCACATTTTAAGAAGCCAAAATTCTCTTTCTCTTGTAAGAACCCACACTTAAAATTTTTCCATGTAGGCTAGCTTTATTTCAAAGTTCTCTTTCTTTTTTTTTCTTTTTTTCTTTTTTTCACTTTTTTCCTTTTTTTATTGCTAGTTTTATTAAAGGTAGTGTCAGATTACAAAGGTGAATTACAAGGTAAATCAGCAATGTTACTTGACTTTATCCATAAGCCTTGCCAGAAAACCCAAAGCTATCTTACTACACCCTTTATAATGACAAATCAAAAATTAATCTATCCAATCCTAGAGTGGCCAATTCTACAAGGGAAGATAAAGGTTTCTTAAGATATATGATTAATATATGAGTGTGATAAGAAAAATTAAAAATGGCATGCATTAAGCATGCCTCATTAGGCTTAAAATTGGTTAACAAGGGTCAAATATATCAAAAAGATAGGAAAATAGTCTTAATATAGCTCAATAAGAAAAATTTGCCTAGATCAATTTCTAAGTTATTTCTATGCTTTTAAGGGTGATGAAGAAGATTTCAGTGTTTTAAAGTTCCTTACTCAACTATTTCAATGCACTGATTTTTCCTCTATTTTTAAACTAATCTTTTATGCTCAAAAAGTGGAAACTAACAAATATACGTCAAGTTGAATATTAAACTAGCTAAAAATTTTATTAAAAAACATGCTTGTCTTATAGCTAAATAAAAATTTTGAACATTGCACATTTTAAGTTCAAGTTCAACATGTTAAATTTTTGAAAAAAAAAATAGGATGAACGAAGCTAAATGGACAATATATGATAAATGAACTAACTACTCAACTATCATAAAAACTAAAAACCAAACATGCAAACTAAAAACCAAACTAAACAATCTAAAATAAAAATAAAATAACTAGATAAAATAGCTAAAACAATTAATGAGTATGATAAGAGAACTTCTTTGAATTTATCTTTAAAATCTAGCTCAACTGAGCTCTATCCTCCTATTTAAAATCTTGTTGTCCTCAACAAATTAGCAAAAGTATCAACTCACTACCTAAATTTTTGTTAAAAAGTTAGCATCTAAGAGAAATAGAGACTAGAGCAATACTATAATTGACTCAAATCAATACTAGCACAAGCAAATAACCATAATCATGCTAAGATGAGATATGAAATCAATTGAATTGAGTAAACAAACAAACATGCCTCTAAAACCAAAGTAGTGTGAAAATAAAGTTTTAAAATTCATGGTAACCAAGTGAAGAAATGCACCTAGGCCACTATGCTTTACTACTCAAAGTACAATGTCAAAAATTACATGATTAACATTAAGTGTGTGAGTGGATAATCTTGAGTCCAAGGTTATTTGGTGATGGTTTGGCTTAATAAGATGAAAAGAAAGATTTTTTAATTGGTTATGGTAAGCACAAAATAACTAAGCCAATTTCAAAACAATCTCAACCTATATCAAGCCAACAATTTAAATCAAGGTTCAATCTCAAACCATAGGTGGCTAAGAGAACATAGAATGCAAATGAAACATAACTTAACTCAAAATCAAGCTCTAAGCAAACCTATGTTCAAGAACAATAAGGCCACACCAATTCATGCAACTTAGTCTCAACAAGTAAATCGAAGAATTGAGCAATGCAAAAACTAATGAAAGTTGCCGCTAAAATTTTAAACTAAAAAATGAAAGCCTAAATATCATTTTTAGAGCCCAAAAAAGTGGTTATAGAGGTTGAACCCCCATAAAAATAATCTATCTCAAAATGAGCTTTTTGGAAATATATTATAATAAAACATTGGATAACTGTATCAAATGTTATATGAAAAATAGTTTCGGCCATAATAAAAAAACAAAAAACTAGAGCTCTTTGAGTAAGGGAGTACATATTAAGTGACAGAGTGCATATAAAGGACATACATATGAGTGAGTGTGGTTTTAAAGTGAGGAAGTGGATGATTAATGTGAGTGAGATGTGTGAATGAGTGTGAGTGAGTGAGTGAGTGAGCGAGCGAGCGAGCAAGAGTGAGCGAGCGAGCGAGTGAGTGAGTGAGTGAGCGAGCGAGCAAGAGTGAGTGAGTGAGTGAGCGAGCGAGCGAGCGAGCGAGCGAGTGAGTGAGTGAGTGAGTGAGTGAGTGATTGAGTGAGTGATTGAGTGAGTGAGTGAGTGAGATGTGTGATTTAAAGCAAAACCTAAAGGCTTTGATGAGTGAAATAAAAGAAATTAAGTGAGTGTATCCAAGAGTGAGGGAGAATTGTGGGTGAGTGAGTGTTATAAATAGACACTTGGCTAAGTGAAGAGGCATATTCTGTAGAGTGAAAGGATTCAATTGGGAGAGTGACTGATTTGGTGAGGAAGAAATAAAGCTACATAGGATGGATTTGGGTCACTCGACTGAGTTCTTCATTATTGGAACTAAAGGAGCAAGAAATCACAAATTATGTAAAAGATAAAAATTGACACTCAGGAGAGTGGTCAGAGCCACTCGACTGAGTGGTACAAGGCTATCCCCATTTTCTCTTTCTTTTGTCTGATTTTTCTACCTTAATTCCTCCATTAAAGTTTGTTTTCAATATTTGCTTAATTCCTACCTTATTTTAAACCTTCAATATCTAAACCAAACCTCACAAAACAACATGAATTCATGATTAACAACTCACTTAAATTAATCAAATCTCTATTAAAGTTGTTCTAAAACTATGTATGATAGTATTGAAAACCAAAAACTAGTTAAGGAACATATCAAGTGTAACATGAATCATACTCACTCTAATAAATCTCCATCTTGAATAATCAATCTTCTTTCACTCAAAACTCCATTAAAATCATGCCAAAACAATATGCAAGCCTACAAACTATTTGAATTACATATCAAATCCATTGTTAACTTAGCAAATGAATAATTATTTCTTTAGTTTATGAAGCATCAAGCAAATAACATCAAATTCACACTTAAACAATGAAAATAACTCAAGAATCATAGATATATATTAAGTTCAACTAAGTTGTAATTCCCTTACCTTAAAAACCATATGAGCTCTTTAAATATCCTAGATGCACTTACAAATTCAAATACAATTATTAAGCATAAAAATTATTAAAAGTAGCTTCTTTTTAACCCCAAATCTTAAACTCGTGAATTGAATGACAACAAACATCAAAAAACATGAATTAAACTATAAAAACCTATTAAATAAAACTAAAAACAAGATAGAAACTTATTGAAAATATCAAACAAAATACAAAACATAAAAAAAATTTGACAAAAATTTAAAGATAAGAGTTAGAGAAATTCTTGTTTATCGAGTCCCAGCTTGACTCATGTTACTCTCTGAAAGTCGAGCTTTTGATCCATGTGAGGCCCCAATCATGGCCCTAATCAAATTATGTTAAATTAATTAGGATTATGGTTAAATAAGGTAAATTTTGATTATTTTGCATTATTAAAGTTAAGTCATATGAGGGCCATTTTGGTAATTATGCACATATGAAATGGAGTATAGTTAAAATGTTAAGAAAGGATGTTATTGAATTAAATTAAAAGTTTTGGGATTAAAATGTAAGAAATACAAGTTATTATGGGTGAAAGTGTATAAGGGTATTTTTGGAATTTCCTTGGTGAGATATTTACCCCACTCACTCTTATAAGTTCTAAGAAAAGGTGGAGATCAAGAAAAAGGGGTAAAAAAGGGAGATGCAATCTCTCTCTTTTTCTCTTTCTCTCTCTCTCTTGTTATGGATTACGATTTGAAGAAAGAAGCTTAGGGTTTGTAAGGTAACATCTTAAAGGTAATATTTCCTTATCTCTTTTATAACCCTTCTCCTTACGATTTTGGACTTGATTTCTGGTATTAGGATTAGAGAGATGATAATCATACTTTTTATCTCTATTGTGTAAGGAAGGAAAGATAAGAAGTTAGATTAAGAGTAAGGAAGGAAGAAATCAGAACTAGGAGCTTGAGGAGATGAAGCTTCAATTAAAGGTATTGGAATTAGGTTTACTAAACTGTTTACATAAGTTATTTTGGGAACTTTTCTCTCTCCTAATATGTGTGTCATCTTTGATAAGGTCTAGTAATTTAGGTGAGTTTAGAATGGTTTAATGGTTTATTGAGCATTACTGTAAGTTGTGAAGTGAGATCTGGGATTTAAGTTCTTGACTCGCATAATCTGGGTTTCTTTTAAACATGCTTGCCAAGATCTCATGCACTACCACGTAGTGTTTCTCTTTCCCATGTATAGTAGCACGTAGTTCCCCTCCCTTGCATAGCTGCTTAGGCCCTTTGAATTCCCAGTGCACAGCCATGTGAAGCCCTTGTATTTCCCTTGAACGGCCATGCATACCCCTCAGTATTTCCTTACATGGCCGCGTATCCCAATTGATTTTTTCCTGCATGGTCATACACCTCCTTTGGAATTTCCCTGCATGGTTGTGCATGGCCCATTGATTTTCTTTGCACAACAGCGTATGGCTCTCCTTTTTCCCTTGCACATCTGCTCAGACCTCTTTTGCTTCCCTTTGCATGGCTAAGTGGCCTTTTGTTCTTGGTGATGCATGGCTAACTGGCCCTTCATTTCATGAAATACATGGCCAAGCATGGCCTTTCATCTCCTGGTGCTCGGCAAAATATACACTCTCTCTTCACCGGTTCTTATTCACCTAAATAATAAATCACTCTTAACTTATGAACACAATATTATACAGCTTATATGCTTATAAAGTTAGTTATATATTAGGTTGAATTAAGCTAGCAATGAGTAATGATGATGGTGATTATATATTAAAGTGGTGGTTAGTATGCTCTTTGATTACTGATGAATTAATAGAGTTGTGAATTTTTCCCAATGTTAATGTTTAGAAAGATATAGTTTTGAAAGGTGTGGCTTTAAGATAAGATAATCTATGAATTTAAATGACATGAATGTTATTGTAAGAGGGAGTAGATTGAATTAAGTTGTGAGTCACATGAAGCCACCAATATGCTTTATATGGCATGGCCATTTAATTAGAGAATCCCTGCATATATGTATATAGAAAGGGTGAGAGGTCATAGAGTAATAAAACCTACTGAGTTAAAAAAAATATGGTTCATTAGGAAGTTGTTTTTAGAGGAATTTGTATAGGGCAATGCATATACGTATGGTTTTAGCTAGAAGGTGTTTAATACATATCAAGCTCATAATTTAGGAGAGTAACGAGGCATTATAGAAACTTTAAAATCATATACTATTTAAGATGACCTATATAGTGTGAGGGCCTAATCTTGACCCTAGTAGAAAAATAAGTTTAGTTATTTGATACTTTGTGTACAATTAATATTTTTATGGTTATAGCCACATTGGAATAAAGTTTCTTGAGGGTACTATGGTAATTTCAGTGAAATTTATGAATAATAGTGTTAATTGGCTGATAAAAGTGATGTTGGGGTAAGATTTAGGATTTAAGATTTGTTTGGGCTAAAACCATAAGTTTAAGAGTTGGAGGGGTTATTTTTGAGAAAGAAATTGAGAATAAGGTTAAAAGGGTAATTGGTGGTCTTCTCACATGACTCCAATGATAAATATCATTGTCTATTTAAAGGAAGATCATCTCTCTCTTTTTCTCTCTTTTTCTCTCTTTTTCTCTCTTTCTCTCTCTTTCTCTCTTTGAGTTTGGAACTAGGGTTTTGGTAAGAGGAACTTCTTCCTTTTATCTCTTTATTTAATAAAGATTCTATGATAGCAAGAAGGAAAATCTAATAATTTTATGGTTTGTTATAGTAGAGACAAGTAAAGATAAGGGCAAAAGGATCTTGAAGGAATGAGAAAGTCACTGCGTTCAGGTATGGGACCATTATTTGTTTTGTTATCTGTAGATGGATCTGTTTGTTAAGAAATTAGGGTTGTGTTATCTAGATTCTTTAATCAGGAATTTTAAGATGAGTAATGAAAGATTGTTTGCTTTTAGATGAGTTTTGAATGAGGGTTTGACTTATGGAATCATTTCTATTTACATTGAACTGAGATCATATGTGTTTCCTTATGGTGCACAGCCACTCAAGGCATAAAGCCTTGAGATGCACGACCACTAAAGGCATAAAGGCTTGAGATGCATGGTCACTCAAGGCATAAGACTTGAGATGTACGGCCACTCAAGGTCTTCCTATGCATAATGCATGGCCAAGTAATATAGAGAACATATGACCAATGAAATAACAAAACTTGTATTACATTAAACTTAACTTAGAGTCATAATAGTTGAAAAATGAGGATTCAAGAATCCCTCAATAAAAGAAGAAATCTACTCACTATTCATAATGTAAATTGAATACATGAATACAAAATTGATGTTAGAGAGTATGCCCTAGAGCCCATGTAATAGGGATGTTTTCATATGTATGAAATTTATATTCTTAATAAAAGGCATCATTCATTTATTAATGTTGTGTTTGAATACATGAGTTTGTAAATCTTAAATTAATAAATGAAGTCCTAGATATTATAAGCACAGTGCAAAGGCAATCATGAAGGTGTTCATGATGTGAGATGTCTATTGCATGCAAATGTCTTAATATCTAAATATCCCTAGTCATAGAATTAACAAGATAGGACATTGTTAATTCGGATAGACTAGCACATGTTATGCTTCTTGAATGGTTCAAGCAGTGGTTCTCGTAACTATGATTATGAAAGATAATCAAAGCTAACATGTGGATGCTTGTTAGAAGAACAAGTTCATTGGAGACCTACATAGAGAATCCTCACATGGATATTAAATCTATGTCAGTGAGGAATCTCTTCATAGCAGTTGTGCAAGTATCCTTAGACTTGAGATCACCAAAGTTATCTTAAGTAGCAAGTGGTATACTTTGACTCCATAACTGATTACTTCCAACTGGGAGTGAACATAGTTAGGAGATTGGGTATGTCATGACCTACTTGAAGATAGTTGAGTGATTGACAAAGGATTCACCATCCCAGATTTAACAAGGGAAGTTATCTCACATGATTATATAATTACCTTGTTCAGAGAATCTCTGGCCAGAGTAATATGCCAAGATGGATGGAGATCCATGAAGGGCATTTTAGGAACAATGGTTAAATTAATAGAACATACATAATTAGATTTATATGAGTTGACAGAAATCCATACTCAGAATCTAATTAAGATAAGAGTGGTGAAAGGAGTAATTGCACGGTAACTGTTTCTATAGAAGGGTACAGTCAAACCACATGACTTTCCTGACATTTGGGTAGTCATGATGCCTAGCTAGAGGCCAATCATGACTTGTATAATGATGTATCAAAAGTATCAATAGGGATTGATAAGATGATTTAAAGGAGTTTAAATCATGTGTGTTTTGAATAGAACTCACAATTACATATTATACTGCCAATATGGACAGGAACCCAATAGGTCACACACATATAGAGAAAAGGGTAAAATGGTAAAATAACAAGGATAATAATATTTGATATTATTATGAAGGTAGAGAAGTGAATAAGATAATAATTAATTAAAGAGTTTAATTAATTATGATCAAATAAAATTGTCCGCGAAACTTTTGAGAAATGTTCTGCAAAATTGGACCTAATTGAAATAATGTATTTTATGATTAATTATTATTATCTTATAAGTGTTATAAGACTACTATAAGTGTTATAGGACTGATATAATAATTAATAGGTCCATTGGAGAAATTATAAAGGGCCAAAGGAATGAAGAAGTTGGAGGAATCCCTCCAGAAGAGGGCCACACGCCAACTCCATACAGAAGGGCTAAGAGGGCTTTTTCTTTGACCAAATTAATTTATATATGTTACATAAGTGTTATGGAACTCACATATTTAATTTGGTTGGATTTGGAATCCATTTGGGTATTTAAATCCAATTAGTTGCATAAAGGGCCTAGTTTGTGGGTTTTGTGCATAGACTTTTATGAAAAGGTTTAAATTGGATTTAATTAAGCCCAAATGATTATAATTAATTCCAGAGGCCCAATTAATAATTCTCCACCAATTTTAAAGAGCCCAATCTCATTAAGGAGTTGGAATTTTAACCTAACTATAAAAGGCCAACTAATGAGAATTAGGGTTAAGTGATTAAAACAAAAGGAAAGTCTTTTCTTTATTCTCTCTCCCTTTTTACGCCAACTCCAAGCTAGCTTCTTGGAATTTTGGCCAGCCCTAGCTGAACACCAATTTGTTGGTTCAATTTACCCCTCTCTAGTGTGGATTACTCATTGGAGGTGTTCGATTTTGGACACTGTGGTTTGCGACAACCCGGTGCGAAGTAAAATCAACTGTTCAACAAAAATCAAAGGTGATTTTTCTTATTCTCATATAGTTATATTGTGTATTCATGGCAAGATCAGATCTAATGGTTAAAAAATTTTAAAATTCCGCTCATGTATGTGATGCATGTAACCGTTAAATTCCAACAATTGAATGCTATACTCACGAATTAACTCTGACATCTTCAATCTCCAACTTTTAAACTAGAAGAAGAAAACTTGAATTAACCCTAAGTATAGATCTCTAAAGCTATAAAATTGTGTTTGAAAGAATAACTAAGCTAAAACTTATAGTAAAAAAGAGCAAATAATGAATTTCTCATGAAAACTCACTAGAAAAACCTAAAAAGAATGAAGTCGATTGCAACTCAAGTCTCCAAATTCTACTAAAAGACTTCTAATTTTGTTAAAAGATGTAAATCAACCTGGCTAAGACACTAACGATCTCAATCTAGTTAATAGCTTATGCTCTTAAAACATTTAAGTAACTCGATTGAGACATATTCCATCTCAGTTGGGTTTAGTGCTTTTGGACTGATTGTGATTTCTTCCAATGACTCAACTAAGTCACCCTTCTTCTCAGTTGGATTGATCTTAAAAATTTACAAATTAATATAAATAAGCTTCAAACTCGATGATTCTAAAACACAAGCAATTTAAACACATAACACACACTAATTAAACTAAAAAACCTACTCAAAACACACATAAATATAAGTATAATTTGGAGTTATCACCTAATACAAAATAAAAACATTTATGTAAAACCTGGAAATAGGAATTCATAGATCCTAAAATTTTATAAGGGAAGAGCACGTTATGGTGTTCAAAAAGATGTCATATTTTTATTAGGGTAGCAAGGTCCAATCAGGCTTGCTAATGTTTGGAATATGCAAGAAAGGCTTGCCCTATCAGATTGGGATTAAGCTCTTCAATGCTTATGTTAATTTTTAGACTTTAAAAAGAGAAAGTAGTGAGAGAATCTTAAGAGTATTATCTCTTTGAAATGTAAGATAACTTGGTATTTAAAAGTGGTATAAAGGACTACTTGAGTAGTCTATCTTGATGACAAATTAGGTCTGTGGGGATGTGATGTGAAATAGGCGACAAATGAAATAGAGGTATGTGTTAGTAGACCAATACATGGTAGGCCTTGTCTTGTTCGATCGGATAACCTAATCCCAATGGTATGTGTTTGGGATATATCTAATCATCATGTGAAGAAAAACCTAAAAGTGGGAGTTCTTCACCTTAGTTTGTTTATCCTTGAGTTATACCAATTGAGTCCTGTTTTCTTTCACTTTCCTTCCCTACGTGCCCTTTTTATTGGAAGGGTGGGACCAACCTCTTAGTTTACTTGAGAGTTTCGCATGGCTAGTTGACCATAGGCATAGGGTACAACTCATTTTATTTTATCTTGAAATGAGTATGCATCCTTTTGTCTTAGCTTAGAATGGAAGCATTTTTCATATTGTATTGCATTTCCTCCCCCTTTTTAGCAAATAAAAGAGGATATAACTCTGTGGCTTTCTCTGGTATGTCTTCTCCCAGGTAAAAGTCTATTTCATTGGTGTGTGCCATCGAAAGGACAAGATATTTCATCTCTTACTACATTTTTTCCCTTCTGATTAATTTGTTAGGAAATAAAGAAAGAGGCATTTTTCCCCTTTATGGCTTTCTTCGATGTTTTTTCTCTTAGTAATGTTTGGAATTTGCAAGAAAGGCTTGTTCATTCGGACCATGAATAATCACTCTGATGCTTAAGTGATTTTTTATACTTTAGAAAGAGAAATTAGTGAGAAAATGTTAAAAGTGTTGTCTCTTTGAAATGTAAGATAACCTAGTATTTATAAGCAATGTATAGGACTATTTGAGTGGTCTATCTTGATGTCAGAGTAGGTTTGTGGGGATCTGATATGAATGTAACGACCTAAAATTTTAACTAGCATGAATAGTATTTTTTGGCAATGAACAAAAAAATTGGAATGTTATTTTGGGTAATTATATTAGTATAGTACAATAAAATTTATAAGTGCCTAAGTGTTAAATGTATGCAGACCAGAGAAATTTTAGGATGGGTGACCTAAAGTTAAGTTAGCATTTAACCACTGGATAACAAGATATATATTAAATAGAGTCTGGTGGTAAAATTTGAGGGGAAATTAAGATTTGATAAGCCCTCAAATTGGACAACAAAAAATTTACCTAGATCAAAAAGGGCCGACTAGAACTTTGACCAATCTGCAAATATTTCACAGATCTCCAAAAATTATTTCACTTTCCCAAATCTACTAGAAATAATCTTAAATAATATTTGGAAGCGAAAAATAATTTTTCTGACAACTTAAAATTTTCGAATTTCAGACTGGCTAATTTTTCCTTTGGAGCTAAAAGTATACTGAAATGATATCGTCATGACTTGAAATTTTAAAAAGACTTTCTTGCATGTGTTTTTGCTTGTAAGAAAATTTTTTTGAGATTTCTGACGAGGGGAATATTGAAATCTAAAAAAGGGAAAAATTGAGTTTTCAAATTGCTTGAAAATATTATAGCCCCGAAAACTTATTGAAATGAATTCTAATTGATATGAAATTTCAAAAACATCTTAATTATAATATTTAGAAATTTTTGGAATAATTTTAGTGTAAAAATAAAATAAGGATGGATGAATCCATGAGAAATTGACAAGTGGCATAATTATATCCACATAAGGTGGTTTGATTTGTCCACCATTTAAACCACTGATTTTAAGGCTAATTTATTTTCAGAATATTTATCCAATACCCTTAAAATTCTTGGAAAAAATGGACTAGAAAGCAGCCCTCCCTCTCCTCCAAAAACATAATCCAAAACTTAGTGAAATTTCACTATTTTTCTCTTGATTTAAGCTTTTCCACCATAATTTTTCATGCTTTATCAATTGAAACCATTCTTATCATCTCTTATTAGCTCCAAATTAAGAAAATTTTAGATTTAAAGTGGAGAAAGTGAATGGAATTTTAAAGAGAAGTTTGGAGCAAAAATCCAAGTAAGTTAATTTAGTAATATTTTAGTGGTTTTAATAGATTTTTAGGTAGAAATTGATGTAAAATTTTATATTTTTGGTTGAATTTGAATCATGGATGAAGAAATTTGAGGAAAATATACATGGCAAGATTTGGCCAAAGTGGGAATTGAAGAGAAATCAAGTGGAATAAAAAAATGGAGGAAAAGATGAAAAACGAAGAGAAATTATGGGAAAAGCTTGGAAAATATGTAAGTTGATACCTAAACTAACTAATTTCATGTAATCCTATTTTATTTGTTTTTGGACTTTTAATATAAATGATGCTTAAATTTAAATTAAAGGTAGATTAGTGAAATTGAATGATAAATAATAGGGTTGGTATGAGAAATTTTATAAAAGAATGATTAAAAATATGAAAATAGTTTAAGAACCCATTATGTCCCTTAATGATAAATTAAGGTAATGTTAGTTTTAATTTAAATTAATGGTAGATTAATATAATTGAGTGATAAATAATGAGATATTTGATGTTAAATGTATAAAATTATGGTTAGAAAGGGTATATTAGTTATGGAACCTATTATATAAGAAAATTAAATTAAAGTTAGATAGAAAATTAAATTGATTTATGGTTAGAATTATATTTAATATGCATGAAAAATATGGTAGAAATTTTTTTGATGAATTAAACAAATTTAAATGTATTTAACCTAGTGATAACCGATCGAATAGAAAATTATGGAATTATAAAGGATTGAATGATAAAAATAAAGAAACAATGTTAGATACATGAAAATTGGATCTTAAAAAAATGATAGAAATGTACTTTGTGAATTAAATAATTTTAATATGAATGTGGTATGGTATGCTTGATTAATTTGATAAGATTATGATGATTTAAAGCATGGAAATGAAGTTACATGATGAATTAGAGATAGTGATGCACATTGTATGAGATGTGATTGTCATATAATGTTATGATGTGAAAAAAAAATATGAATATGTTGCATATTTTATATGTATGTATTTAACCTAGTGATAGCCAAATAAAGAATTATAGAATTAATGAATTATATGATAAAATGGAAATTGATGGACTAAAGTGTAATTATCTCCTAAAGTTGAAAAATAAGTAGGCAAAGGATAAAAAAAATAGTAATACAAGGGATCAAAGAGTAGTTAGCAAATTAAGAATAAAAATTTGAATTTAACAAAGCAAAGAATAGATAAAGAAATGAGTAATAAGGACCAAATACTAAATTGCCATTATGTGATGATATTACGAGGATACAAATGTAAATTAGGGAGAGAAAATTAAATAAATGATACAAAAAGAAGTAATTATATAATTGATGGTGAAAGACAACTAAAATTATAGGTAAAGGGATGTGAGTAACTTAGATGCAAATAAAGAATAACATAAAGATTAAATTGTAATAAGGAAGGAAAATAACAGTAATAATAGAATATACTGTAAAAGTTCATATGACCAAATTAGACTAATTAAAAAGAAGACTAATGAAGAAAATGAAAATATGAGTTATATAGTAATTTAACAAAGAGTTAAGAGTGCATAAGCTAGGATTAATAATGTAAGGAAATAAATGTGCAAATTTAATTCAATAGGATAAGGAAATAAAAACAAATTCAAGGATAAAACAAAAATGGAAAACACAAATTAAGAAGGACCCATAAAGACTTAAGATGAAAATAAAATGTTACAAGTCCATTGTATATGAACATTATATCGTAAGATAGATATTAAAAATCTATATGTACATTTAAGCCTAACTAATAATTTAAAGAAAGGGAAATGATAATTTAAAAGTAAAGTAACAAATAAAAAATAAATGGTAGATTAAAAAAACTAAATTAGGGGCATATTTATAAATCGATGACAAAAGAATAGGTTTGAGAAATAGAGATGAGAGTGAGTATTAAAATAAAAATTAAAGTCTGATTGAAAATTATAGCAAAGGGTAAGTGCAAGGTATTGAACTAGGTGATTAATCATTGAGATAAAATGTAAAAATTGACAAATACGAATAGCATAAAAAAATGAGGGTTAAAAGCGAAATATTTATGAATAAGTTAAAATAAAATGATAAAGATGATTATAAATTAAACGAGGTTGATAAAAAGTAGTTTGGTTGTGAAAGATGCTTTAAAACAAAATGCTTATTTAACAAATAATACTATACAACAAGGACAATAGTAAAATAGAATAATAAGAACTAAGCCATATAATGAATAAGGAAATGAAGCAATGAATTGAAAATTGAAACATGAGAAAAAGTATGAGATTAATTGTAGACTTAGTATAAAATATGGAAATAAATAATTAGAAACACACATTTTATGAGAATAGTTATAAAAAAAATCTAAAAAGTATTAGGCAATGACATGTATGTGTTAAGAATGGATGAACAAATCGATACAAGAAATTGGAATAAGAACAACAAGTTAGTAATGATGCAAATCAATGGTCAATAAATGGATCAACATATGAAACTTGAGAATAAGAAATTAAAATTTTGGTTCAAAAGTTATCAAACATTAGATAAAAATTATGGTAAAAATGAAAAATTTTAAGCTTGTATATGTGTGACTATGAAATTTGTTAGTTTGGTATCCACCACTAGGCATATTGTGCTTGGCACATAGCTACTTGCTGTGTGTAGGTATTTGAAGGTGATGGACAAGAACTCAAAGGGATAAGTGTAGGATTTTGAAAAAGTCAAGCAACGAAGAGAACATTTTTTGCGGTTTATCTGTGGCATGTATAGGTACAATTGGATTTTGTATGTATATAGTACTGGAATAACTGTTAAATTGCATTGTGATATTTAAGGTATAAGAGTGTTGCACTGAAGCAGGAAGCGGATGGGATAGAGACATGTGTCAATGGACCAGTACAGGGTAGGCCTTATTCTTCTTTGTGGATATTTTCTAGGGAGAATTTAATGCAAGCCCAATAGATGATAATGTTGTGCATTATCAGAAAGGACAGCAGAAAGAATTTTTATGTTGAGATTTTCTTTTAAAGAAAAAAGGAACATAAGATATGAATTTGGTTATATAAATCTAAATAATTTTATGTGATTATTTTTGTAAATTGAAATTTATTATATTTTCCCTTAGTAATATTAGTTAGGAATTGAGAGTAATGTGATAAGGTCAGCATGCCAATTAGGGAAGTTTAGCAGTATTGCATCGCTATATATGGAACCGAACTGAATGGCTCTAAGACCTCTATTCGATGTAAGACATTTAGTTAAAGTTATAGGTTAAATGGCTCCAAGAGCTTTATCCACATATACATATATGTATATAAATAGTAGTAGTAGTAGTAGCAGCAGCAGTAGTAGTGGTTGTAGTAGTAATAGTAGTGATTGTAGTAGTAGTAGTAGTGGTAGAAGAAGAAGAATAAGAAGATGAAGATGATGATGATGATGATGATGATGATGAATAATAATAATAATAATAATAATAATAATAATAATAATAATAATAATAATAATAATAATAATAATAATAATAATAATAATAATAATAATAATCATAAGAGAAATTTGAACGGACCGAATTATTACGAGAACTCGAACCCCCTATTTAAAATCCTACTTATCTAACTCAACATAATTTCGTTGGATTTTACTTGGGGCAAATATAGAAAAATAAATAATAAATACCTAATAAATAAATAGAGAATTTTAATTGAAAGTAATTAGTTGGTTATAAGTTCAGTTATAAAACTAACTAGACTTTAATTTAGCAAAACATCAATCAATATGAGAATTACAAATACTTAAATTTCATATATTGGATTTAATGCTTTTGATGTTTGAAAATAAATGGAAAGATTTGTGTTTGAAAATTTGTGAAATTTTAAGTATATTTTAGTTAAATATCTTATATTGTGTGAAAAATATAATTGCTTGAACACCACTAAGCAATTAACTTAACACGTAAGTGTTCTTTTTGCGCATAGATTTTGAGAAGAAGTGGAAGTGGATTTACTACAAAATCAAAGTTGCATAAGATAAAGTGAAGGATTTTGAGGTGGATGCACTAATTTTTTATTTTTGTTCTTTTTGGAAAAAGTATGGCAGGTACATCATATACCATTGAATCAAATTTTGTGTATATATATATCGTAAATTGAAGTTATCTTGAAATTGGCATGTAAATTATAGCTGGATATATGTGGAATATTGAATATGGTTGTATTTGAATTTTGATCCAGATGAGTTGAGAATTTTGGAGGATGGGAAAATTGTTGTGAAATGGGAGGTGGAAATGGAGACAGATGGTAGGGTAGAGTGAAATAGAAGTGTATGAAGGGTTTCATGCAGGAGGTTTTAAACAATTATAGGGAAATCTATCAAAATTTCTATAAAAATGACCAATATTTACTAAAAAGATAAATATTTTAAAATAGACAAACTTTATACTCTATAATTGTTAAAGTAAGAAAGTCTATGTGACATTTTATATCCGAATCTATCATTGAGTTGGGTATAAGGTATTACACAAAATTCTTGAAAGGATGTATCATAGGCTACATGGTGAAGGCTTTATCATGTTTTTATTCAAAGAGCCATTTAAGGATGCTTTGAAACCCTTAGACACTAAATCAAATGTGTTTTGAAATGTGCACAAGATTTGATATGGACAAGGTGGTTGAAATTTTTGTTAACCGTTTTAATGATGATGATGATGATCCAGATGCAATGTTAAATCAGCCAAGTAAAGATTGTTCTAGTGGTCTAAAAGTGGAAGTGAATGGTTAAAGAAGCAAATTTATAGTGGATATAGAGGCATGTAGTGCACATGTAGGAGGTGGGATTTAAGAGGTGTAGGAACTAATAAAACCTTGACAAGTGACTTAAAATTAAGCTATTGGATTAAATAGTAAAATAAAAAATCTTGGTAATTGGTTTGGTGGAATTAAGGGCAGCTTGGGTCTATAATCCTCTACAATTCTTTCCAAAAATTTGCCATCTTTCCCCTCTTTTTCTCCAAAAAATGAACCAACCCTTCCACCAATTTTTCTTCATTTCTCTTACCTCCTACCATATCTCAAGCCTTAATTTCATCCAAATATATTAAAAAGTATTCTCTTCATCTTAGAAATTAAATTGGAGCTAGAAGAAGCTTTGAAGTTGAGATTTTTTAGTGCGAGAAACTCACCCTAATTAGGTAAAGTATTAAGTTTTTGTTAGATTTAATTAGATATTTTGATATGGTTGTGTAGAGCATCATTAATGAGATTAGTTAGTAGCATTTATATGTCAAAATACATAACATAAACTCATCATTTTATCTCCCCTAAATTTGACCTAAAGGTAAATTTCAAAAGGAAGAGAAGAACAAAGAGGAGAAAGATATGGAAGAGAAGGAATAGGTGAATTCAAGCTACTTAAAGGTTAGTGAATACAAAACTACACCTAATTTCACTTATTTCTATGAATTTCACATGAAAATCACATTATGTAACTATATGAAATTAAATGGAAATGGGAAATAATTTAAGATAACATTATAAAATGATATTTTAACATGAAATAAGTAAGAAATGAGGAAGTAATCAAGCTTAGAATGAAAGATCATGTTGTGGTTGAATAGTACATCACGTTGTATAATATGATAATTTGATATTAATTAGCATTTTAAGCATAAAATGTTTAATATTAGGTTAAATAAACATAACTTGAATGATTTGAGCTTGAAATAATATATGGACATAATGTTTACTATGCGCACATAATAATGTACTAATAGGTAACTAAAGGTTACTAAACTAAAATGAACATATGACAACATATGAGTAAATAAAATGGCATTTGGGATGTATACGACATGAGAAATGAAAAGAAAATCCATGATATGCATGATGTCCCAATGAGGCTAAATGGTATATCTTTTCATCATGTTTGGATGTTATTTATCATGTATGTTATGATTTCATTTATAATATGGATGAATGCATGAAAAATGAGAATGTATGATATGATACATAGTGGTAATAACGTACAAAATAATGTAGAAATATAACATAATATGTAACAAATAGTTACCCTTAGTATACAATGGGTAATCCAAGATTTTAGGATATAATGGCTAGTCATAGAGACTCATATATTATGGTAGAATTATGCAGTAATTTTTTATCGAGGGATGGCTTCATTCAAGTAGTCACCTCGCCCATATAGTCACATAGTATTTTCACATAATCATACAATTATCATCTCACATATTCAATTTAAAAATTTTCACTGGTCACTACTAGGGGTAAAATTATAATTATGCAAGAAAAGAGGAATCTAATGGTAAATTTTTCATAAAAGATATCATAAATTGGTTTAAAAAAGAAATTATGTGAATAACAGGATTAATATGTTCAAGAATGGTAAAACTGTAATTACACGAAAAATGAAGGATAAATCGTAATTTGGCATTAAGAATGTAGTTGAAAGGGTTAAAATAGTTAAATAAGTCAAAAAGAGCAAAATCATAATTAAGAAAAATTTTTAGGGACTAAAATATAATTTACCACTTTGTGGGTAAACATAAGGACCAAAATAGAAAATTTTCACCTAAAACGAATTCAAGGTCAAAGGAAGCAAAAAGTATCAAAATGAAAGTTAAATAAGATCAAATATAATAACTAAAAAGTTTAGGAATCTAATTGTAATTTTACATTCAAGTAAGAAGTATGTAGCATTTAATAAGTAAAATAAATATAAAGAGGATTAAATAGTAAATTTAGACAATAAAAGAAGTTAATTAAATTAAATTAATAAAAAGTAACAATAATGGGTAAAAAGGTAATTTAGTAAAAATAATTTTATTAGATGAAATTTTATTTAGTTGTATCCATCATTAGGCAACAATGTTGCTTAGTGTGTGGTTTGTTGACTACACGTAGGGACAGGTAACTAAAGAACTTAAAGAAGACAAGGCAACATGGTATTTACATGTGTCACTTTTGGATAGATTTATAACTCTTTTGTATTAAGTTTATTTTGGATAATGGCAAGTAAAATGTTACATAGTATTAAGAATGCTAATTAGTAATGAAAGTACATGTATGTGTACATGTATTAATGTATGCATGAATGATGAAAGTATAATTGTATTGCATTGATGGATGATTTTAGAAATGCTATGAATGTAAATGGAGTATTAGAGGTGGAGGTTCCCTATTAGGAGTGTCATTTTGCTAATTTTCAGGTTTGGGTAGCACGATTTATAAGCCGTTATGCTGCCAAAATTTATACCAAATGAATAGTAACCTAGTGACGCTAAATATGAACTAGAATCCAAGGGTTAAATTAACCTATAAACCACCAATGTAAATGGTTAGTTACATTAATAGCCATGCAACATCATCAAAAAAATATATCATGTAAGGAAATCATGAATGATAGTAGGGTGTTACAATGAAAATCTTGAAAACTATGTGCAAGCATTATCATGTGAAAAACTTCATGAAGGTGTATGATCATTTTGTCAACCCAACCAAGCCAATAGAGTTATGGCCAAGAGTTGAAGATGGTGGTGAAATCATTCCTCCTAAGCTAGTCAAGAATGAGAGAGAGAGAAAAGCAAAGAATAAGTGAGTGGACCTGAAGAAATCAAGTAAAATAGACAAAATAAAGGATCAAATGGAAGGCAAAATATTTAAAAAAGGGAAATGTTGGTATTGTAACACCCTATTCTAATGCCTTTATCATGTATCATGTTATACCTTTCAATCATATAATGGTAGGTCATTAACCCAAAGCTATATACATTTATCATATCAGAAGTCTATTTATATAAGTATCCTATGCATCAAATAGGATTTCCCACAACTTCAGTCCTTTAACTATGCATGCATAATGGCTTATTCTATCACATACTCATCAACTTCCATGTTAGTTATAATTATATTTAACTTCATAGCTTATCATGCATAACATTTATCAAATGATCTAGCATATCTATAACTAAGCATTTTAGCTACTACATGCATGCGTGCTTTAATATTCTTTTACTACTACTTATTACATCACTTACTCCATATTACAAATTTATATATTTAGGAGCCCTTATTAAGTGAAAAGAACTTGCACCAAAATATAACCAAAAAGAATCCTACATTGACTTCTACGACTTAGCTGTTGGCCTGTTTTGATGCAGAGATCGTTCCTGAGCTTAAACTTTTACAACAGTACCTACACAGATTAAATAACCCGTGCTAAGCTATAAAACTTAGTGGGGATGCTAATTTTGAAAGACAACCACTCACAGCGATTGTTGGAGACATATAACATAAATAATTGATAATAACAAGAATAACATATTTCAAATAAATAAATGACAGAATAGAATATCATTATTAACAATCAAATCTCATATTTATATTCACATGCTTGAAAATTTAAGGCATAACATAATAGGATCAGTATCAAAATATCCAATTATCACATATGCAATGGAAAATATAGTTAAACATATTATCTCATGTATTATACTTTGTTTATCTAATAGTTAACTGTAATGCAATATCACAATAGTTTAGCCTGCTTAAGTTCTAAAGGTGGATAATGGGATCGGTGGATACCAAGGTTTCAAAACGATGGATATCCGAAGATATCAAAACTATGGACCAACAGGATCAACTATATTATGGACCTAAAAAGGTCGACTGTGGCAGCTGCAATATCCCTATAGGTGCCTATCTATCCAACAATCAAACTCTAGTAGCAGGCAAAAATAGTTTTTGAGTTTATTTAGTATATATATATATATATATATATATATATCATGCTCACACCAATCTCATATATTTTGCTCATGTATGAACATATCATCATACTTATTCCTCTAGTGTACGACATGTATTCATGCACACTTATAGTAATACAATTATCTGTGTTTGAACATACATATCATATGTACGCATCACATGTCATCTTTCATTTATTAAACATCAAACAGGAGAATGTACCTGTTGGTCACTAATAATAACACATCTCGCCATTTAGTTTCTTTTATCATTTAATATCTTGAGAATTCATTGAATATCCTTTAACTATATATATATATATATATATATATATATATATATATATATATATATCAATATTCTACTCATACGAATGTTTGGCAAGTTATGATTTTATACATGATTTTGCCAAACATTCGTATGAGTAGAATATTGATATATATATATATATATATATTCCACTCATACGAATGTTTGGCAAGTTATGATTTTATACATGATATGTAGGGGTGTCAAAGAAATAGCATAAAGTGTTCACTATACCAACAAGTCACGAGCTTGACAGAAGTGAAAGTAGCATTTCACGTCAGTACATTGTCGCGATCGCGATCAATGTCGCGAGCATGACATACCCAAATTAAGCAATTTATAACAATTTTTCACTTCAGCAATTCCTGTATATATTCCATTTTATGCCTAATTAACATGCTTATGTTTTACTTTATTAAAGCCCCTATTTCATGTCATAAAATTTGGGATACTTCAAATTAATACTTTCAAAAGAAATTCTATAAATTTATCATCCACACTTAATATGACGAAATCTTATAATTCATCTAACTCACGTTATTGCCATGTTAAGTTTCCTTATAACACTGAAATTATATGAACACAAGAAACTATCAAGTAAGCATAAATTCCTTCTTCACTTTTCACATAAATTAACACATCAATGGTTATATCTAAAGATTTTTAATTTCATTTGCTATAAATTTCACTTGCTAGTTTAAGTGGTTTTCACAACTTCCACAACAACACTTCACAACTAATTCTCTTTTTCTTTAATTCAAAATTTCAATCAAACACAAAAAGCTAAGAATGCTCTAATCCCATACCTTGGCCTAACTTCCCTTTAGCCAATTCATCTTTAGCAAGACCTTTTCCTTTAGCTTTTCTACCTTCTCCTTATTTATCTACAATATTAATCATTCTCTAATCCATCATTTCCAGCAGCTAATCCCAACCGAAATCCACATAAAAAATGAAGAAGAAAAAGATGATGAAGATTACCAAAATTAAACCATACCTTATTAATCTATATCAATATTTTCTTGAACAACCCACATGCATGCAATTGTCTTCATGAATTTATAATAAATAGAGAGATGAACATAAAATTGAAAGAGATGAAAATGAATTCTCTCCTTTGTGCCGTCCCACGCTCACCTTTCTCTTTCTTTCTACTAAAACCAGCATATATATAGTGCTATGGTAATTATTCTTCTTGGTCCTTCAAGGTTTTGCATGTCACACCATAGACACACACTTCTTTGCATGCTATAAATTATTCCCACCAATTAGTCAATTTCATAAATCAACTCCACCATTTAACCCTTTCCTTAAATTGGCCTGTCTATTATTCTTCAATTATCAATTGACCCCTAAAATATCATAATTATAAATTTACCCCTAATCAATACTTTATACTCCAATTATACCCTCGATTAATATTAAACCATACTATTAAATTTTATTTTCATGCAATTAAAATAATAAAAAATATTTTATCCCTTATTCCAAACTCATACGAATTTCTCATTTAATTTTTAATCTCAATCAAATAAAAACCCCTCTCAAAACATGAGATTTCAATTAGGGTTATGTAAGGGGTCTCACAGGTATAACTTGTTCAATTTGCCATGGAACTGGATATAATTCAAGAGGACATTATAAGTGTATTGTAAAATAACATGTTGTTAACAATGAGCTGCAAACTGAACTAGAAATCGAAAATCAAGACCAATAAATAAATCAGTTTTGAAATTTTTATTTCATTTATAACTTCACTTTTGGTTTGATAAACAAATCTCTTATATGCATTGTAGTGTAAAGGAAATCAATCAAATATATAATGAAATTTTTTGGAGACAATCTTGTCCCAACAGCAACTTGCCAGGTTATGTTGCATATTTTGATGTTATTTTTGTGTTGTTTAATTGTTTACTTGCCACTCCACTTGTTGAATATTTTGCTTTAATTTTTTTTAATTAGTTGTTATAATTGTTACGTTACATGATAATCAACCAACATATGAAAAGTGTTATCATAAATTAATTTCAAGTATAATCTCAAGTCACCCAAACTGAAATCCAGCCAAATCAAAGAAAAAGGAAAGCAGGCCAAGTAGGAGGAGGTGTTGTAGTTTCCAAACTTACCAAGAGAGGAAGACAAGTCAAATCCATATATCTGTAAGATGATTATGCATTAAATGTAATCAATAACACATTAAGGGGAGGGGTATTGCTAAATGAAGTATTCGTTCATTATGTATAAGCTTGCTTGGATAAAAAATAGTCATAATTTTGATTACTTGCCAATTATTGTGTTTAGGCAATATGTGTACATTTATTTTATGGGTTGAATTCCTTTTTTTTGTTTTGGTGTTATGAAAATGCTAGATTATAGGTGCCTTTTTTTGTCTAGTCAAGTGCCTATCTGTGCCTCTTTTGTTTACACAAGTTGATAAGTGGATTTGTGCATATTATGTTAGAATTGAGAAAGTTGAAAATTAAGGTTTTGACAGGTGGTTATAATGTAAATTTTTGGATTTGTGCATATTATGTTGGACTTGAGACAGTTGAAAATTAGGGTTTTGACAAGTGCTTATAATGTAAATTTAAATCAGTTAATATGATTTGATTTCACAAACTTGCATTTTTTTTGCCATGTGTCATATTCTTATTAGATGTCTTGAATAATTGACAGACTATACAATAAAAATCAGACAATTTATAGGGATTTTGCCTTGTGGCATGCTGACTTGGCTAAACCATTTTTCTCTTATCTAGTTAGTAATTGACATTTCAACATTGACACGTCCTCTACTGAGGTGGCATTAGGTTCAAATTCACGTGCACATAGTGCTAACTTGACATGCCAACTGGACTTTCTGGCATGAGTTTTTAGCAAAAACTGGTTAAAATTATTTTTATGTATAAAAGTGTTAAGTTTTAGTATTTTTTTGAAATTATTTTTTTGTTACTATGCATAATATAGGTATAAGTTTAGTGACTATAAATAAAATTAACTCGAAAAATTAATGACTAAGGAAACTATAAATAAAATATACTTAATAATTGAAGAACAAAATAAAATAAATTTAGTAATTAATTAACAAAAAAAATCAATATTTTATTATTTTTCTTTTTATTTTGTTGGTACTCCTTTTATTTTATTAATATCAAGATAATTTGTCATAACATTTTAATAGAAGGATTAATTTGCCTTTAATATTTATTTTAGAGTCGATTTGCACTTAATATTTTAATTTTGGATATTAAAATGCACTTCTATGTCCCATTAATTTTTTGATTTTATATTTCTATTGCCAATGAATTTATTGTTTCCTAATTAAATTTTTCTTTTAAATTATGTCAAAGATCTATAAAATTATTTTAAAATGCTTATATCAAACATTTTATATCAAGTGAAATAAGTTTGCTCCATATTAGAAATTTTTTAAATATTTTAAGAGGAATTATAGAGCTAGTAAGTAAAGTTAGAAAATAATTTAGTATCTCCATAATTTTAGTCAGGATGATTAAAAATTTTTGAGCATAGAAGGTCGCTTTGATTAGTATCAAAACCTTGATGAAAATATTTTTAAATAATTTTATAAGATTATGACGTAATTTAAAAATTAAAATAAATTTTAGAAAAGAATTAAATTGTGGTAAAAATATAAATTAAAAAATTAAATGAACATAAAGGTACATTTTACCTAATATCAAATTGGACAAATTAACTTTAAAATAAACATTAATAAGAAATCAATTCGTTCAACAAAAAATTAGTGGCAAATAAAAACCATATTTTGGATATTTACCATAGTCATAGAAGAAAAATTACCATTTCTAATTACCTAATAATTTTCCTGTTCTTATTCAAACTCTGTTAATTTTGACTTTAAGCAAAACTCTTTTAATTTGACTTTAATCCCTACTCTACTTCTTTGTTAAGTTGAATTGCGTCTCTTTTTAAACTTTTTCCAGCCTCTGTTAGTTTGAGATCACCTTTCAAAAAACACACCCAGTTTAACGATATCACAGTGAAGAAATTCGGGAACCGCAACGATGACAGTAAGCATCAAAGACTACGAACTCACAAACGACACTCACAATCTCTACGACGTCACCTTCTTCACCGACCAGATCCACACTCTACTCACCCACGATCCCTCTCTCGTCCACCACTGGCTCCTCGAAACCCAGCACTCCATTCACCAATCCAGCCCTCCTACCATCGTTGGACTTGACGTCGAGTGGCGCCCCAATTTCAACCGCCATGTTGAGAACCCAATTGCGACTTTGCAACTTTGCATTGGCAGCCGTTGCCTTATCTATCAGATCAAGCATTCCCCAAATATCCCTCAATCTCTAGTGGACTTCTTTAGCAATAAAAATAGGAATTTTGTTTTTGTCGGTGTTGGCATTGAAAGTGATGTTGAAAAATTAGTGGAGGATTATGAATTAAGCGTGAAGAATACAGTGGATTTGAGGGGTTTGGCTGCGGAGAGATTAGGGGCCAAAGAGTTGAAGAATGCTGGATTGAAGGAGTTAGCCAAAGAGGTGTTGGGGAAGGAGATTAAGAAGCCCAAGAGAGTGACTATGAGTAGGTGGGACAATTTGTGGCTTACTTCTGATCAGGTACAGTATGCTTGTCTCGATGCTTTTTTGTCTTGTGAAATTGGGAGGAGATTATGTGCTGCTGGACCTTGAGCTTTCTAGGGTTAATTGATGGAATGTTTTCAGGATTTTTTTTTCTAGCTCTTAAAATATTTTACTGTTAGTTGTTGATTGTTTATATATAGCCCTTTTCAATTTAATAAATGTTTGGCTTGGTTGGTGATTGTCCAGTGCATTTTTCTATGTTTATTTGCATAATTAAATTTGGTGATAAACTAGATGAACAAACATTAGATAAAATATGTGAAATTCCTATACTCCATACCTTAATTTTGGCACTACCAATGAGTTTCTTTTGCCATTATATATAATTTTAGATGTTTTAGCCTTAATATATAGCCAAGGATTAACCATAACAATTTTATATTCATAATTTTTGCGAACCTGTAAAAAAAAAAAAAAAAAAGCGGTTGCTATTAACATTTGCCGCTCCAATTTGTATTAACTACAAAATATAAATACTCATTTGGTGATTAGGATAGAAGCTGGAACTACAAGCTCCTAGAGAGCGTGAACCATGACTTTGCACTTATCCTTTTCCCTGTCCAGCTCTACAAGCTACTGCAGCGTTTTGGCTGGGCTTGTACAGAGTACAAACCAGTCTTCCATTTGTGCAATAAAATGGAATGGAAGTTATCATCGTCTTTCCAAATAAGGACAGAAAAGCAAGCAATCAAAACTCAAGTAAGGGAAACTTAAGCTTTAAATCCACGCTATAGCATACAACTGCTTGTTGCCTACAGAAAAAAAGGTAACATCAAGCATCGCGTAGAGAATCATTAAGAATTGTATTCCTTTTGTTTCTTTGCTTGCCTTGAGGCAATTGGCATCCTCTGTTCCGAGGATGACTATTATAAATAAGAACACAGCAATAAATCTCTCCATTTATATTATATAGAAAGTGAGTCGCTTCTTATATGCTTCAAACAATATATTTCCCTCTAAAATGCCATGTGTAGAATTCCTAAATACAAAATATTAGTTGAGATGTAATGATCTTGGCTATCTATTAATAATATTTAATCATAATTCCAAAAATCACTAACCATATCATAGGTTTTCTTTATCATCAAGTTCAAATAAGAAATATTTCTTTGTTTACGGAGCTATAGGCAGAAGAAAAATGCACAAAAGAAAAAGAGCCTTATCTAGACTTTAGCTATATGCTTTTTCTACTGAAATTCTATTAAACCCGTAAACAAGAGAAGATATGTCACTATAACATTGTCATGGTTATTTCATCACAGGTTTTCTTGAAGAAGTCATATGAACAAATGTCAGCACATTTGTTGCTGTAATGGATACGTTAGATGTGCGTTATTTGCATCTTTTGAGTACTGTAAATACAACTTAAGGTGGTAAATACAGACATTTAAAAGTTCAGATATCATATTTTTTTTTACAAGTTTAGGCGGGAAAAAGATGTATCAAACCTTAATAAAATTATAAATCATGTATTTTTTTTAAGAAAAATAACAAAGAATAATATATAGCTATAAAATAAGAACTAACCATAGTAATTTTTTTTTTTTATATATTCACAATATCTATTGAAGTCAGAGTCCTTCAGAAAATCGGGCTGTGGTGTAGTGTGTAGAAATTAGAAACTAGAAACCATTTAGGTGTGGGAATGCCTTCAAGAAATTGTTAATCTTGTCAATTTCTTTACAGAGATTAAATTTATCCATGTTAATAGGTGCAGGAATGCCTTAGCTAATAGGGTTTTTACCAGAAAATAACAAACTAAATTCCATGTCTATTCAATAAAATACAGCTTTATTTGTTCTCGACATTTTGCAACAGTTTTTAAAGATTCAAAATCTAGGTAGAAAGTTAACAACAAATTACAGAATAAAAAATTTGGAAAATTACATATCGGCAGGCACACGTTTATACAATTGAGAGGGCAATCGAGGCGTGGCAACTGCTTGTAAAGGGGTTCGCATATAAGTGACTAATCCAGGACTTTCAGACATGTCAATCTCCTCAACCTTCACCCCTTGAGCTGGTGTCCAACTAAAGTGATGCAACAAGTGACCTAACATTGACGTTACCAAATTGATACCAAGTTGTGCACCAGGACACACCCTCCTTCCTGCACCAAATGGAAGTAGTCTAAAATCATGACCCTTCATGTCCACATCCTCCTCCAGAAACCTCTCTGGCCGGAATTCATTCGGGTTCTTCCAAACAGCTGGATCACGAGCAACAGCCCATACATTCACATGAACATTTGATCCCTTTGGTATATCATACCCTCCAATTTTAACATTTGCGTTTGCACGGTGGGGTAACATTAGCGGGGTTGGTGGGTGCATTCGTAGTCCTTCTTTTGCTATACATTGTAGGTAGGGAAGACTTGAAAAATCAGCCTCCGTCATTACACGCTCAAAACCAACCACACGGTCTAGCTCCTCTTGTGCTTTCTGTTGCACTCTTGGGTTCTTAATTACCTCTCCCATTGCCCATTCTACTGCTATTGCTGTTGTGTCCATACCAGCTGTTATCATATCCTGAACAAAATTTTTATTAGCTATAACATTCTTGGAGATGGTATTTTTCACTTTATCAGTTAATAGTATTATTTAAAATACGATTTGACAGTTAAACAGTAAAAATAATGTTAGCCAATGCCAACATTAGTCAATTGATAAATAGTTGAAGCCATAACTTCAAGTGACATACCCAAAGTAGTCCAATAATTGTGTCCTCGCTAAGATCGTATTTTTCTCGCAACGTAAGCAATGCATCAACAAAATGATGTTTAGCACCACCAGTTTTTTCGCGAGCATGTGTATGCTCATCCATGATAATTCGAGTAAGGCGGTCTCTTCGAGCTCCGTGCTTGGCAAATGCCTCCTCCTCAAGTGGGAACATCCATCGAAGCCATGGAATATGTTCTGCCATCGCAAGTGAACCACCTAGCTTCAGTCCGTTTTCATTAATTGCTTTGAATTCTTTGCCTTGGTCATCCATTATGCCCTCTGCATTCACAAATCGCTTGCCAAATGCCAGCCTTGTAATGTTGTTGAATGCAACTGCCCCCAAATATTTCCTCACTAGCAAACTTTTCCCATTATTTTCTGCATTTGCATTGTGTTTTTTAATGGTTCAGCTTTAGTTAATCTTCATTTAATCACATAATGAGAAATGATAATAACAAGAAAGGATTTCATGACTCCGGGCCAGGCCCAATAGCTATATAAATCACGAACACGTCAAGAAATTAAGAAGCTCAATTGTAAATGACGGTCTGCTCAATAATCGCAACAATTGGAATCATACTAATATTTAAATCTCCCATCTTATTACTGTGATTGTTTTTTTTTCTAAAAAAAATGCTTAATGGGCCAGCTATCACCTACGCGCACAAATGGTCCGAAAAAAAAAAGGAAGAAGAAGAAGGAGGAGGAGAAAGAAAATTGGACATGGGCGGTGGTTTTAGAGAGAAAGGCGCTCCTCGCGGTGGATACAAAAACATAAGAAGTTGGCCCAATTTTCACCTAAATCTGGTCGGATGTCTCTTCTTCACTTATTGCAAATTAAGACTTATTAAAGGTCCTGATAAATTTTCTCAAAACAAAAAGGTCATGATTTAAGCCTAACATAAGGAAAAAGTTTCGGAAATTAGAGAAAAATATGAAGAATTTCTGTCAAACCTACAGTTCATTTATATTACATTAAAATTTACATAAAATTTTTATAATTACAATTAATAAAATAAAATTAAATAGAAATATAATAAAAAAAATCTACACATTAATTATAATGTTAAAAAAAAGCCAATTGTACTTTGAAATAGATTAAAATGAAAAAATACACAAAAACTTAGTATTAGTTATTGCCAATTATGATGCTCCTGAATATGGTTGGACATCTTTCATTTTGTTAGCAGTAATCTAGAGAGGAAAAAACAAAAAGCATCATATCTAATATTAAAATGATTCAAGATAAGCATGCTCTTACAAAGAACAATTGCCCACCAAATAAATTTATCTACAAGGCACATACAGGGAAAAAACATAAAAGAAGAAGAAGACGAAGAAGAAAAGTGGGTTACCAGGATTTGTGCAGTCCATAAAAATAGACTCAACCATGGCAGTAACTTCATCTTCTCTAATTGATCTTAAAGCTTCAAGTCTTTTAGGTGTGAAAAGTTCAAGAGTACAAACTTTTCTAACCTTAACATAGTGAGGCCCATAGTCAGCCCATATAAGATCTTTACCATCTCTGCTAAATCTAGCAGACGATCTATTTCTATGCCTATCAGCTAACTGTTGATCATTTTCTTTTAGAACTTGTCTAGCCAATTCTGCATTCGTAACTATCACGTTCAGAGTCGATCCGAACCAAACCGAAAATATCGGACCGTATTTCTCAGCCCATTCCGCAAAGCACCGGAATCTCACCGGCTTTATTTGGTAGAGGTTTCCGACCACCGGCCACGGCGTTGGTCCCGGAGGAAGCTTGAAGCGGAGGTGCCGGTAGAGTAGGTAGGTTAATACAAGGACAAAGATTGAAGTTGGGATAAGAGGAATAACCATGATTAGAATTAGGAAAGAAATGATTGATTGATTCTAGCTGAAGAAATGGGAAGGGTAATGTGTTGATGATATATAACAGGGAGGGAGTTGGTGATGTTTATAAAAGAATATTTAATATTTTTAATTTTAAAAGATTGTGTAAGACGTGGATATTATTTGGAGTGTGATTAAATGTGTCCGTGTGCAGTGAGCACATAGGGGAACATCGTTTGGAGCGTGGCTAGATGTGCCGGTGCATACCGTTGGATTAAATGAAATAAAACTTATTCATTTGATCCCAAGGTGCGCACGAGCACATCTAAGTAATTTTTTATTATTTAGCATATTAATATACTGTATATTTATAAAAAATGGACAGTATAATAAAATTGACATTTCATATTTTTATTCGACAATAAATATTAATTTTTAATATATTAAAAGATTTTAAATCGTGTTAGTTTTTCTCTTTTATAAAAAGAAAATTATAAAAGAAAACAATTTCGGGTGAGACACCAAATATCATTTGGTATATTACATATACTTTATATTTATAAATATAAACCGTAAAAAAAATAATGTTTTAATAATTTTCATTGATATTCAATACATACATGTGTTGTCCTTAATCATCTTCACGCGAGGCGAGAAAGTCAAACTTGATTGCCAATGTGCTGATGGCGCGTGTGTGAACTTCAATGGATTAGAAGTGGATTAGGTTTTAGCATCGGTTGGTGGTGGTTGGTGGGGGTTGGTGGAGGATGTGGAGGAACCAAGGGATGGTAATATGTGGTTGACGATTGTATTGCCCCCAGATAGTGCCGAACCAAAAAGTGGAAAATTCATTAAACCGAAAAGAATGCAAAGCCTAATCACTTTACTTGGACTTGATTATGTTTTTTATTTTTTAAAATTATAGTTAGTGGTTTTGTATTCATTTTTATTTCTAGTTAATTACTCTCTGTATTTTATTTATTGCAATAAGTTTTATTATATTTTGCAATAACTTTTGTTATTTTTTTCATTTAGACTCATAATTTTTAAATTTTAATGAGCATTAATTATATATTTTTTTATTTTCCTTTTATTAAAAAATAATTAATAGGATAAGAATATAAATTATAAAAAAATTAGTAAAAATATATTTTAGTAAATTATAATGAATATTTTATAAAATAGATGATAATTAGTGATTTTCTTTGCATGTGTGGGGGAGCTGAAAATTATCGCGTTTAGTGAAATAAAGGAAGTAATAGTTAACGATTAACATTTTTTTTATTTGTAATTAGTTGTTTTGCATGATGCATTGTATTTTTCAATTATTATTTTTAATATATATAACTTGTTTTAAAATTTTTAATTTTCAACCCGAGTCAGGCAAGAATTTTGTGATCTATATGCCTCCAGAAATGGTTTAAACTGTGTACTGGTGCAAGAAGGAAAGGTGATTGCTTATGCCTCGCGATAGCTTAAGACTCATAAGAAGAACTATCCTACTCATGATTTGGAGCAGGCAAATATTATTTTTGCACTTAAGATTTGGAGGCATTATCTGTATGGAGAAAGATGCTACATTTACTCGGATCATAAGGGCTTAAAATATCTGCTTACTCAGAGGAAACTCAACCTTAGGCAAAGATGCTGGTTGAAGTTGATTAAAGATTATGATTGCTTTATCGACTACCATCTAGGAAAAACTAATGTAGTAGCTGATGCACTTAGCAGGATTTTCATATCCGGTAATGTGAATGCTTTCAAATGAATTTGTATAAGTGATTGATAAGTGTAATTGACTAATAATAGAAATATTTGCAACTTTTCGGGCTATGAATGTCAGTTTGAGTTTGTCACCAGATGGAGCTTTATTAGCTGAAATGCGAGCGAAGCCAGACTTCATACATCAGTTTAAAATAGCCTAGAAAGAAGATAATCGACTGATAGCCATTATGAATAAAATAAAATATAGCAGTGAAGGAGACTACTCCTTGAATGATGATTAAAGCCTTTGTTACAAGAAAATACTATGTGTTCCGTATTAGGAAGAACTGAAGAAAAGCATCCTTACTGAAGCTCACCATAACAGTCATGCCATGCATCCTAAAGTTAACAAGATGTAACAGGACTTGAAAGCTCATTATTGGTGCCCAAGTATGAAACGAGATATGATAGAATTTGTAAGTAAATATCTGATATGTCGGCAAGTAAAGGCAGAGCACCAGGTTCCTTCAGGATTGCTTCATCGTATTTTGATACCATAGTGGAAATGGGACAGGGTAACTATGAATTTTGTAATTGGATTGCCTGCCACTCAAAGGAAACATAATGCTATATAGGTGATCATCGATAAAATCACAAAATCTGCTTAATTCTTGCCAGCGTGAATAGATTATCCTTTGACCAATCTGGCAAAAATCTACATTAATGAAGTAGTGAGATTGCATGGAGTGCCATCATCTATTATTTCTGATAGGGATCCTAGGTTTATCTCTTGTTTCTAGAAAAGTCTACAAGAAGCTCTGGGTGTGAGGCTTCATTTCAGCACATCATTTCACCCTTAGACAGATGGTCAGTCATTATGGGTGATTCAGATATTAGAAGATATGTTATGATGTTGTGTATTAGAGTTTGGTAGCAGTTAGGAAAAGTACTTATCTTTAGCATAGTTTACCTACAACAACAGCTACTAGTCCAGTATAAAGATGGCTCCTTTTGAAGCTTTGTATGGAAGAAAATGCAGAACTCTCTTATGTTTGATAGAATTAAGTGAAAAGAAGCTGGTAGGGTCTGACTTGATTCATGACTCAGAAGAAAAAGTTTGAATCATCAAAGGTAGATTGAAAGAAGCAATGGATCGCCAAAAGTCCTATGTAGACCTGAAGAGAAAAGATATAGAGTTCCAGGTCGGAGACATAGTTTTTCTGAAGGTATCTCCGTGGAAAAAGGTTTTGAGATTTGGCAAGAAGGGCAAGTTAAGTCCAAGACTCATTGGCCCTTATGAGATACTTCAGCGAGTAGGTATAGTAGCTTACCGGTTGAAGCTACCATCGAAGTTAGAGGAGATGCATGATGTGTTCTACATGTCCATGCTTTGAAGGTACAGATCTAATCCTAGCCATGTGATCACACTAGAAGAAATCCAAGTGCAGGTCAATATGACATATGAAGAAAGACCAATTCATATCCTAGCTAGGGAAATCAGATAGCTCAGAAATAAATAGGTTCAATTAGTGAAGGTTTTACGATACCATCACAATATAGAAGAAGCTACGTAGGAACCCGAGGCCATAATGAGACAACAATACCCTTTGCTATTCAATATAAGCAAATTTCGAGGATGAAATTTCTTTTAGTAAGGGAGAATTATAATGGCTTGAACGTCGAATCAGTTGTAAATAGTATTTTTCAATAGTAAATAGTATTTTCGAGCTAAAAAGTACATCCGGAGGTGAAAAATATTTTATGTGATCATTGAAAAATATTGATCATAGTTAGTCCGGAGTTGAAATTTAAAGTGAAATTAAGATCAAATAGACCTCCAAAAGTAAAAAAATATGAAAAATGAAGTAGTTTTATTTAAATAGTAACTAGGTTGACCTAAATTTGACTGAGCCTTTAAAAATTGCAAATAAAGTCTAAAAATTATCAAAATATGCCAAAAATGATACGTAGAATATTTTGGCTATAAAAAGTTAATTTTTCGGTAACATCGGTAATTCTTAAAATGGATTGATTTGATTGAATTGAACTAGTATCCAACTTCGATTGGCTTAAAATTTTGTGTACAGCCTATTTTTGACATGATAAGAATTATGGAATCAATTTTAGAGTGTTTTTAATTTGGAAAGTGAGAGAATTACAAAAAATGGCATAATGGGCTTGATTTTGGGTTATTGGGCTTAAATTAGTAGGCATGGGTTGAACCAAAGTCCAACCAAATTCGGCCACTATAAAAGCCAAGTGAGAGAGATATATTTCAGTAGCCAACCTTGTCTCCTCAACCATCATCTCCTTCCTTATGTGGCCGAACCATAATAGTTGAGTTTCTCTCAAAATTTTTTTAAGTTTCTCTCTTTCTCTCTTTAAATCCAAGCATCCTAGCTGGTATTCTACCTCTCTAAATGATTAACTAAGCATATATCTCTTGATTAGAGGAAAGAGAAACCAAGTGGAAAAGCTTAGGGTGTCAAAGTAAGGTAAGAGAAAATCATGGTTTTAATTTTGTTCTAAAGTACCTACAAGTATTTTTAGGTGCCTAAAGTTCTTTTATGTAGTTAATTTAAGCATTTAATAACAAAAAATAGTGTTTTTTTTAAAGAGTTTGGCCATGGTAGGTTCTCAAGGTGAGGGATAAGCTTCCATGGCAAAAGGGGAAGAAAATAAAGTCTAGGCAAGTCTAAGCCAAGGAGAAAGGTTAGTGGCTACTAAGTCCATCTATTTACCTTGATTTATCATGATTTTCCTTTATATAACTTAGGCAAAATACATGTACAATTAAAGTTGAGCATAGATTAATGACCTAAAACCTTGAATATGACTATTATAGTACTTAAATTGAATTAAATGTATGTGTAACGTAGATTATCTTACTTGTTCAAATGGTTTCTTAAAGAAAACCAAAGTATATTATGTGTATTTTTGATGAATTAAGCCATAAAATAAACCTAGAAATGAATTAACATGTCTATTAATTTTTGTAGAATTTATGAAAATTATTTAAGTTTTTTGTGAAAAAAATTTGATTATGTACATAATGTATTTATGGAATTATTGTGAAATAATTAATTGAATAATTGAAAATGGTGAATTATTGTGAAATAATTCACAAACTATGCAAAAGAAATGAAAAAGTTGCCTGACGGATTTTTTGTATTGAACAAGCTATTAAAAAAGTGAAAAATCTAAAAAGTGAAGTGAGATGTAAATGGTTATTGCCCTTAGTAATAGTCAGGCTATCAAAATCTAGCTTAGGATATAATTGGCTAGCCATAAGAACACCTATACCGTAGTACAAGTCATGGCAATGTGCTTTGCTATGGTAGGATCACTAATCTTCCATAGTATTTGCTATGTTTTGTACTTTGTTATGTGGGAAATTGTCCTTTGGGATCATTTTTCAATCTATATTGTGGTCCTTTGGGGTTCATATCCCGTATATCCGATCTGATGATTTTTGTCGGGATTATACTAGGGGCAAAAATGTGAAAAATAGTTAAAAAGTGCAAAAAGATAACTGAAAATGAAGTTTAGAGTGAAAAAAGACCTAATTGAAAAGAAATGAAAAGTTTAGGGGTAAAATGGTAATTTTTCAAAATGCTAAGTTTAATAAGTAAAAGTGATAAGAAAATGAATAAAAAGGATAAAATGGTAATTTAGTGTGAAAACAATTTGCAAATGAATTTTTGTAAATTGGAAGGACTAAAATATAATTTTACATGAAAAAGTTAAAATAAGGACCAATTGGTAATTTTGTAAGCCAATAATTGTATGAGAAATGAAAATAAGTGAACTAATAATAATTTGGTAATTTAAGTATAAAAGGGCAATTTTGTAATGAAATGAAAAATTAAGGACTTAATTAAAAAGTTTACCAAAGTATTGGTATTGAATTGAAATGATTGTTAAAACTACTGAAAATTGTGTTTTGATAAGAAAAATTGATAAATTTTGCATGAGTAATGTAATTATGCTTGTATGGAAAATACCTTGATTTATAGTCACCACTAGGAATATTTAATATTAGCATGTAGTTGTTACTGCGTGTAGGTTCTGAAGTATAGTTGGAGTAGTAGTGCACAAATAAGCCAATTTTGCAGAAATAAGAGATACTTAGGAATTAACTTTTTGTATTGACATGTATATATTTGCAATTGTTGAAGTAAAATAATTGGTTTGTAATGGTACAGTATTTGTATATATGTAAATATATGATTGGCAGGTAGCGGATGGATTGTGTATGTTTGAAATGAAATTGATAATGTATGGATAAAAAGAATATATTGTTTATAAACTATTGTGACCCTGAGGGGCTATGGAATTGTTTGATTTCAAGAGGCTAGTCCAGTTTATAGCCATTATATTGCCAAATTTTTTGTAAAATGAATAATATATAGGTCAGCGACAAGTTGAATTGTGAACATGAATAATAGATAAGAATTAACAATTTATGAATTATTTGGTTAAGTATATGATTTTTAAGATTAGAAAAGAAAAATAATTTTTGGCTAATCGCTTAAATTCTAAGGTCTATAATAGTAAGGGTGTTACAAGGGAAATGCCAGTGCCCCAAAAGGAGAAGAAGGTTAAAGGATTTCTAGGTAGGCTTCAGTACATAAGTAGGTTTATATCCAACTTAACCTCGATTTGCAAATTGATTCACCTATAGATGAGGACTAGTTAGCCGATGCTTTAGCTACCTTGGTATTAATGTGGGATAACTTGAAGGGGATAAGTATGAAACATGTGTTGATCTCTAGTTCTGACAAGCCATACTTCAAAGCTGAGCAAGTAATGGACATTGAGGTGGATGATGGAAAACCTTGGTATTTCGACATTTAGAATTACTTAAAGAAGTCAGTGTCCCTAGAAAAGGCTACTGAAAAGGACCAAAGAATAATGCATAAGATGTCCACTCAATTCATTAGTGTAGGTGGAGTATTATACAAGAGACAGCTTGATAGTATCTAGTTGAGATGCCTAAATGAGAAAGAAGCTAAAAAAAGTCATAAACGAGATACATACAAATGTGTGAGGAGTTCACATGAACGAATTAGCTTTAGCAAGGAAGATCATACATCAAGGGTTCTTTTGGCGTACAATGATACGAAATGCTCTAAGTATGTGAAAGAATGCCAATTGTGCCAACAATATGTAGATTTAAGACACTTGCCAATTTTTAAGCTTTGCAACCTTACATTGCCCTAGCCATTTATAGCATAGGGTATAGACATCATAGTTATGATCCGTCTACTAGCATCAAATGGACATAGTTTATTATAGTTTTCATAGACTACTTCATAAAATAGGTGGAGACAGAATCCTTCAAGAAAGTAGATGCTAAGGACATAGCCAAATTCATTGGGAAGAATCTTATATGCATTTATGGATTACCCCACCATATAATGTCAGATAATGGGATATAGTTCCAAGTCAAAACCAAGCAGATTTATATGAGCACAACTAGCATGATCAAGTACATGTAATACAAAGGATGGATATTTCTCAAAGGCCAATTACAAGATCAAGGACAAAGAGGTTTAAAGAAGCTTTACATGTTTTCATGAGGCCTTATTTAGAGAAAATGCAAGTTCAAGAAATTAAAGAGGCAAAATTGAAGTTTGAAGACCAATTTAGTGTTTATTCTCTTTGTAATATGTGTTTAATAGAAGACACATGTATTTGAGTAACAAAGGAAGAAATTCAATAAAAGTAGGAAAGAGGAAGAAATTTTATGCTATTTGGTCCAGCATCATTTACCTTGGTGGAGGGAAATCTCTCTCTATCGAGGTAAGCAAACTAGCACAAAAGGACAGTAAGCATTCCCTCGGTGGAGGGAAAACTCCCTTTATCGAGGTAACACTCACTCCATGGAGGGAATTTTTCCTCTATCGAGGCAGCCTAAGGACCAATTACGATTTCTTTTAATTATTTCCTACTTCATTTGTATAGGAAGTTCTATCTCAGTAGGATTCTTTGATCTTCTCTACTTAAATGAATTGAATGTTACATATACGATAGTTTTTTTAATTATTAATGATTATTTGGATTATTCTCTTGGCTTTGCCAAATTATTTTGTGAGAGTTAATTGTTAATTGATTCTTGCTATTGCATGAAGAATTGTATTTAGGCAAGTTACATGATTCTATTTGCTTAATTCTGTTTCTTTTTATTCTTAATCAATCTATCATAAGCGTTTCCATTCATATATTATTTGAGGGTTCTTTAGATTGGGGTTTTAATTTCTTGTATATGTTTAAATATTATGATATGTTGGCATTCTAGTTTGAATTATAGGCTAGGATTTCGCATCAATTGGTATCAAAATGTAGGCTAAGGGATAAATTCTTAACTATCCTTTATTTTGAGTTCATTGAATTCTATCATTAATTACAGTTAAAAAGAAGAAAAGATCTTTGAATTCTATTGTTGATTACAATATATTTAAAAAAAGAGAGAAAAACCTTGTGAACAAATTTTGATTACTATACTGCTTAAGTTCAAAAATAAATAATTCATTAAGTTGTTCCTTTTGTTAAATATGAAATTTTTCCAATTATCTATTTGAGCATTTATTTTACCGTTTTGATTGTTAGCTCTTTAATTGAATAAATCCAGCAAGAATTGAAGTTACAAAATTTTCACAATTGGTTGAAGCCATCAATACAAGGTTGGTACTTTTAAATTCAAATTTTAGGTTGTTTATTGTATGTTGTCTTTGAAATCTTCTTGTTAAGTCTGCATAAATTCCATTAAAACTAAAAATTAGGTTTAGTTAACATCGCATTTAAGTTCATCTGTCCTGTCAATTTTCCTTTCATTCTAATTTATTAAATTGAGTGTCTAAACTATTTATTGGTTCCACTTACACTAGTTTGACATATTGCACATTTTTGAACATCCACGTATATTATAGTACATGAAATCTTCCTCTTGTGTACTAATTTCTGAATCTTGTTAAATTCGATCAACTGCCTCTAGAGTTAGTACCTTATTGCCCTTGTTAGTTTTCATTGTTTCTTTTGCATATGCTTACTTAATTGTGTATGCTTGCTTGAGTTTATTTCTAATGTGCAATTGTGAGATAACAATTGAGAATGGAGAGATAAACATGTAAGGGAGTGTTGTGAGATTATTTTAGCTTACATCTTTTACAAGATTACAAAATGATGGAGGAATCTACTAAGAAGGGGATGTCTCTTGAGGAAGTAGTTTATTCATTGCAAGCTATGCATAGAGCATTTGACAAATTTATGAGGGATATAGGGAGTATAAATGATAGGTTAGAGAAGCTAGAAGGGAGTGCCTCTAATTCTAGATAAATAACCAAAAGAGGTAGATGGATTAATGAAGAGGCTGAGCTAGATGAATGGGATAATGATGAGGAAGTCCAATCTGTGAGAGGAAAGGTATGGAGAGGAGAAAGAATAGAAATGAGAGATAGCAATCTTAGTCCAATCAAGATTAACAATCCATCTTTTAAAGGTTGGAATGATTTTGAAATGTATTTAGAGTGGGAGAGAAAGGTCGATATGATTTTTGACTGTTATAATTATGTTATGGAGAAAAAGGTGAAAATAATAGCAGTAGAGTTTAGTGATTATGATTTAGTTTGGTGGAATGAGTTAGTCAGAAGTAGGAGAAGGAATAGAGATATGCCTATTAATACTTAGGAGGAAATAAAAAGAGTAATGAAAAGGAGATTTATACCATCTCACTACTATAGGGAGTTACACCAGCAGTTACATAGACTTATCCAATAGGCTAGAATAGTAGAGGATTATCACAAGGAGATGGAAATGCTTTTGATCAAAGCCAATATAGAAGAAGAAGAAGAAGAAGAAGAAGAAGAAGAAGAAGAAGAAGAAGAAGAAGAAGAAGTGATTATATCTCATTTCATAGGAGGTTTAAATAGGAAAATTGCTGATATGGTGGAATTGCAACATTATGGAGAGATAAAGGACCTAATGACTATTGCTATAAAGGTGGAGAAATAATAAGAGCAAAAGAGAGATGCAAGATCATTCCCCAATTCTAGCAATAGGTGGAAATAAAGAAAAGAAGAAGGATGACCATCCAACTTGTAAAAAGAAAGGTTTTGAAGTAAACAAAAGTAAAGAAAATAGTACTTCATTTTTAAAAGGTACTACTAATCCTTCATCTAAACTTTTTAAACATAAGGATATTAAATATTTTAAGTGTCAAGCGTATGGTTACTATGCATATGAATGTCTTAATAGAAAAACTATGTTTATTAAGGGAGGAAAAATTATTTCTAAATTCGATGATGGTGATGTGTCTGATGGTAGTGAAATGAGCATGCCACCTTTAGAAGATTGTTCTAATAGTGATGACTATGTTGAATATGCTATTAAGGGTGAATCTTTAGTTACTAAGCATGTTTTGAATATGAATGCGAAGGAAGAAGGCCTAGAACAAAGGAAACATATATTTCGCACTGGATGTTTAATAGGTGGGAAAGTTTATAATTTATCGTAGATAGGGGGTAGTTGCACTAATGTGGCTAGCACTACTTTGGTAGAGAAATTGGGGCCAAAGTGTGACATGCATCCTAACCTATATAGATTGCAATGGTTGAATGACAATGGAGAAGTTAAAGTGACCAAGCAGGTTGTAGTTGCATTTGCTATTGGTAGATATGCTGATAAGGTTATATAAGATGTAGTGCCAATACAAGTTGGTCATATTTTATTAGGTAGGCCTTGGCAATTTGATAGGCTAGTTGTGCATGATGGGTATAAGAATAGATATTTTTTTATGCATAATAGAAATAAAGTTACTTTAACACCTTTGTCACCTATTGAAATTTACCTTGAACAATTAAGAATTTAGCAAACTTCAAATGGGAATTCGGGTAATGAGGTAAAAAAGAAAGAGGAGAGAGAAGAGGCTATAAGAGAAAAGAATAAGAGCAAAGGCCCAATGCTGAGTGACTGCATAAGTGAGGAAAAGAAAGTGGGAAGTACAAGTTAGCTAGTGAAATGAAAAAAAGTGATAAGCAAATTGAGCAAAAAAAAATAGAGAGGGGTGAAAAAGTTAAGAAACAATCATATTTTTATTCGAAAGATAGAGAGATAAAATGTGCATACTTGGGAAAGAGGGCTTTAATCTTGATTCGGTTTAAGGAAACTTTTTTTACTGAAATTGACCTTAACCTCAAGTTGCCTAGTGTTTTTGTGACCTTATTGCAGGAATTTGAAGATGTCTTTCTAGAAGATATTTCCCATGAATTACCACCTTTAAGAGGGATTAAGCATCATATTAACTTTGTACAAGGATCTCAAATACCTAACCATTCAGCTTACCAAAGAAATCCGGAGGAAACAAAGGAGTTGCAAAAGCAAGTGGATAAACTACTTCAAAAAGGGTATGTAAGGGAAAGTATGAGCCCTTATGCTGTACCAATCTTATTAGTGCCAAAGAAAGATGGAACATGGAGAATGTGTGTAGATTGTAAAGTGGTCAACAAAATCACTGTAAAGTATTGCCACCCTATTCCAAGATTAGATGATATGTTGGATGAGTTGCATGGAGCATGTTACTTTACTAAATTTGATTTAAAAAGTGGCTATCATCAAATTAGGATGAAAGAGGCAGATGAGTGAAAAAGTGCATTTAAGACTAAAGATAGACTATATGAGTGGTTAGTAATGCCTTTATGATTATCTAATGCACCTAGTACTTTTATGCATTTAATGAATTATGTCTTCTTAGAGAGTATGCCCTAGAGCCCATGTAAAAGGGATGAATTTCATAAGTATGAATTTATATTTTTAATAAAAGGGATTATTCATTTATTAATGCTCTGTTTAAATACATGAATTTGTAAATCTTAAATTAATAAATGAAGTCCCTGATATTATAAACAAAGTGCAAAGGCAATCATGAAAGTGTTCATGATATGAAGTGTCTATTGCATGCAAATGTGTTAATATCTAAATATCCTTAGTCATAGAATTAACAAGATAGGACATTGTTAATTCGGACAAACTAGCACATGTTATGCTTCTTGAATGGTTCAAGCAGTGGTTCTCATAACTGTGATTATGGAAGACAATCAAAGCTAACATGTGGATGCTTGTTAGAAGAACAAGTTCATTGGAGACCTGCAAAGAGAATCCTCACATGGATATTAAATCTATGTCAGTGAGGAATCTCTTCATAGCGGTTGTGCAAGTATCCTTAGACTTGAGATCACCAAAGTTATCTTAAGCAGCAAGTGGTATATTTTGACTCCATAATTGATTACTTCCAACTGGGAGTGAACATAGTTAGGAGATTGGAAATATCATGGCCTACTTGAAGATAGTTGAGTGATTGACAAAGGATTCACCATCCCAGATTTAATAAGGGAAGTTACCTTGCATGATTCTATAATTGCCTCGTTTAGAGAATCTCTAGCCAAAGTAAATTGCCAAGATGGATAGAGATCCATGAAGGGCATTTTGGGAACAATGGTTAAATTAATAGAGCATACATAATTAGATTTATATGTGTTGATAGAAATCCATACTCAGAATCTAATTGAGATAAGAGTGGTGGAAGGAGTAATTGCACGGTAACTGTTTTTATGGAACGGTATAGTCAAACCACTTGACTTTCTTGACATTTGGGTAGTCATCATGTCTAGTTAGAGGCTACTCATGATTTGTATAATAGTGTATCATAAATATCAATAGGGATTGATATAATGATTTAAAGGAGTTTAAATCATGTGAGTTTTGAATAGAACTCACAATTACATATTATACTGCCAATATGGACAAGAACCCAATAGGTCACACACATATAGAGAAAAGGATAAAATGGTAAAATAACAAGGATAATAGTATTTGATATTATTATAGGGATAGAGAAGTGAATAAGAGAATAATTAATTAAAGAGTTTAATTAATTATGATCAAGTAAAATTGTTCGCAGAACTTTTTAGAAATGTTCCGTAAAATGGACCTAATTGAAATAATATATTTCATAATTAATTATTATTGGACTATAAGTGTTATAGGGATGATATAATAATTAATAGATCCATCGGAGTTATTATAAAGGCCCAAAGAAGTGAAGTTGGCATAGAAACCCTCAAGAGGAAGGGCCACACGCCAACTACAAACAAAAGGCCTTAGAGGCCTAAATCTTTGACCAAAATAAATTAAATATGTTTCATAAGTGTTATGGAGCCTACATATTTAATTTGGTTGGATTTGGAATTCATTTGGGTAATTAAATCCAAGTATATATACAAAGGGCCTAGTTTGTGGGTTTTGTGCATAGTCTTTTTTGAAAGGGCTTAAATTTGATTTAATTGTGCCCAAATAATTATAAATAATTTTATAAGCCCAATAAATAATTCTCCAGCAATTTTAAAGAGCCTAATCTCATTATGAAGTTGGATTTTTAACCTAACTATAAAAATCCAAGTGATGGTGTATTAGGGTTATGTGTGAACAATTAAGAGAAAAGTCTTTCTCTCACTCAAAAAGCCCTAGCCACCACCTTCCCTAGCTAGCATCTAGAGTTTTCAGTCAGCCCTTGTTTCTCCCAATTTTTGGTTCATTCTATCCTTCTTTTGTGTGGATTACTCATTGGAGGTGTTCGATTTTGGACACTGTGGTTTGCGACAACCCGGTGAGAAGGAAAATCAACTGTTCAACAAAAATCAAAGGTAATTTTGCTAATTCTCATTAATATGTATATTGTAAAATCAAGGCAAGATCAAATTTATTGGTTAAAAATTTTAAATTTGTCTTATGTATGAGATGCATGTAACCAATAATTCCCAACATAGTATCAGAGCCAGGTTTTGCCATGAATCTATAATTCTATATTTTTCTGTGGAATAAGTTTTATTTTTGAGTTATTTATTTCATGAACTTTAAAATATCAAGTTTTATTGTTCATGAATGAGAAATATTGATTTCTGGATATATGTGATCAAATATATATAACGAAAAATAAAAACGATTCTTTTGATAAAGGAATCATGATTTTAGTGTGAATGGCTTTTATTTTTCAATGATGTTTAGGGGCTTTTCTAAATTAAAATTTTATTGTTCCACTCTAAGATCATTTTGATGATAATTTATGTGTTTAATATGTGATATTAAGCCATAGGATCAAACAAAATTAAAATCGAACAAGTTTTGCATGAAAACTAGTTTAGTCGAAAAGTTCGATAAATTGGTGTTCTTCATGTGTTCTTGGTATGTTTTTGGTGTGTTCATGTTTAGAACGATTTTTAATCTTCTAAATCTGATATATCTGATATATTAATGTATTTTTAATTAATTGGATTAATTTTAATTCATTAAAACTACTTAATGGGCTTAATTATGTTTATGGACTTGGTTTAAATTAGTGAATGACTTGGTGGACCAAGGATCTCATTTAAATCAAATATAATAAACTATAATTAAGTTTATTAATGGGTTTTAAGGGTTGGAGTGGGCTTGGCTCATTCCAATAGCCCTAAATGGTCCAATAGACACAAAACTACTTTGTGTGTGAACACATTTAGAGTTTAGTTTGGTGGGTTTCAGGCTACCCTTTATCTAAAGCCCAAAATTGATTCTTTTAATTATTTAATATGATTAATTAATTAAATAATCAATTGGATTGATTATTAAGGCAAGAACACATGCATGCAAAAGGGTTTCTTAAAATAGAAGTTTCCAAAATGAAAAAGTTTCCTAATTTGATCACATTATTAAAATAACTCAAAAGCAAGTTTCAAGAGTTGAAACAAAGTTAGTAATCCATTACTTTATGCATTAGAAATGCATATAAGGATGTATGATTGGCATGATGGATAGTTATGGACAAGGCCCAATGTGATTGAGCATTATGCATGTTTTGGCCCAATAAGGACTTTCATATCCCAGCCACTTGTTTTTGGTTTGTATTTATTTTTCAAATTGTAATATGTAATTAGATTACTTAGATTAGAATTGGAGATAGAGATGGAGACCACTATCAAGGATCAAAATGGGCTGGATGGAGATCCAACAAGATTGAAGATAATGTAATTATTTTTACTTGTTTGAATCATGCATACTACCTAGGTGTGACCTTTTGATTTCCATTTTGGCTTGGGGAAATCAATGTAGTAAAGTCCATAACTATACCATATTTGTATGCTTTTATTTATGTGATAGATATAGGATGCATACCAATGTATGCCAACCATGTATGATGAGACTTAATTAACTAAAACCCTCAAACAAATACTAAGGTATATAAGCCTTCAATAAATTTGAGGAGAACCAGAGTTCCTTATAGTGTGGGTTGTTGACCATATGTTAGAGAGTATGCCCTAGAGCCCATGTAATAGGGATGTTTTTCATATGTATGGATTTATTTTCTTAATAAAAGGCATCATTCATTTATTAATTCTATGTTTAAATACATGAGTTTGTAAATCTTAAATTAATAAATGAAGTCCTAGATATTATAAACACAGTGCAAAGGCAATCATGAAAGTGTTCATGATATGAGATGTCTATTGCATGCAAATGTGTTAATATCTGAATATCCCTGGTCATAGAATTAACAAGATAAGGATATTATTAATTCGGACAGACCAGCACATGTTATGCTTCTTGAATGGTTCATGCAATGGTTCTCGTAACTGTGATTATGAAAGATAATCAAAGCTATCATGTGGATGCTTCTTAGAAGAACAAGTTCATTGGAGACTTGCATAGAGAATCCTCACATGGATATTAAATCTATGTCAGTGAGGAATCTCTTCATAGCGGTTGTGCAAGTATCCTTAGACTTGAGATCACCAAAGTTATCTTAAGTAGCAAGTGGTATACTTTGACTCCATAACTGATTATTTCCAACTGGGAGTGAACATAGTTAGGAGATTGGGTATATCATGACCTACTTGAAGATAGTTGAGTGATTGACAAAGGATTCACCATCCCAAATTTAATAAGGGAAGTTATCTCGCATGATTCTATAATTGCCTTGTTCAGAGAATCTCTGGCCAGAGTAATATGCCAAGATGGATGGAGATCCATGAAGGAAATTTTGGGAACAATGGTTAAATTAATAGAAAATACATAATTAGTTTATATGAGTTGATAGAAATCCATACTCAGAATCTAATTGAGATAAGAGTGGTGAAAGGAGTAATTACACGGTAACTGTTTCTATGGAAGGGTATAGTCAAACCACTTGACTTTCCTGACATTTGGGTAGTCATGATGCCTAGCTAGAGGCCAATCATGACTTGTATAATGATGTATCAAGAATATCAATAGGGATTGAAAAAATGATTTAAAGGAGTTTAAGTCATGTGAGTTTTGAATAGAATTCACAATTACATATTATACTACCAATATGGACAGGAACCCAATAGGTCAAACACATACAGAGAAAAGGATAAAATGGTAAAATGACAAGGATAACAATATTTGATATTATTATGAGGGTAGAGAAGTGAATAAGATAATAATTAATTAAAGAGTTTCATTAATTATGATCAAGTAAAATTGTTTGCGGAACTTTTGAGAAATATTCTATAAAATTGGACCTAATTGAAATTATGTATTTCATGATTAATTATTATTGTCCTATAAGTGTTATAGGACTACTATAAGTTTTATAGGACTGATATAATAATTAATAGGTTCATTAGAAGAATTATAAAAAGGGCCAAAGGAATGAAGTTGGTGTGGAAGCCTTCTAGAAGAGGGCCACACGCCAACTCCATACAGAAGGCCTTAATGGCTTATTTCTTATACAAAATTAATTTATATATGTTACATAAGTGTTATGGAACTTACATATTTAATTTGGTTGGATTTGGATTCCATTTGGGCAGTTAAATCCGATTAGTTGCACAAAGGGCCTAGTTTGTGGGTTTTGTGCATAGTCTTTTATGAAAAGGTTTAATTAGGATTCAATTAAGCCCAAATGATTATAATTAATTCCAGAGGCCCAATTAATAATTCTCCAGCAATTTTAAAGAGCCCAATCTCATTAGAAGTTGGAATTTTAACCTAACTATAAAAGTCCAACTAATGAGGAATTAGGGTTAAGTGATTAAACACATAAGAAAGTCTTTTCTTCTAATTCTCTCTCCCTTTTGCGCCACTTCCCTTGCTAGCTCTTGGGAATTTCGGCCACTCTTTGTTCTACACCAATTTTTTGGTTCAATTTATCAATCTCTAGTGTGGATTACTCATTGGAGGTGTTCAATTTTGGACATTGTGGTTTGCGACAATCCGATGCGAAGGAAAATCAACTGTACAACAAAAATCAAAGGTGATTTTTCTTATTCTTATTAATATGAATATTGTAAATTCATGGAAAGATCAGTAATATTGGTTAAAATAATTTTAAATTCCGCTTATGTATGAGATGCATGTAACCAATAAATTCCAACATGGTATCATAGCCTTGGTTTTGCCATGAATATACAAATTCTATATTTTTCTGCGGAATAAGTTTTATTTTATTTTGAGTTATTCATTTCACGAACTTTAAAATATCAGATTTAATTGTTCATGAATGAGATATATTGATTTCTGGATATATGTGTGATCAAATAAATTTAACCGAAACAAAAATGATTCTATTGAAGAATTAGACCTAGGGTTTTGCGTGAAACCTTTACAAAATTAGGGGTTGTTCTAATTTAATTTCTTATGGATCCATTAAAACATCATTTAGATGATATTTTATATGTTTAATATGTGACATTAAGCCATAGGATCGAACGAAATTAAAATCGAACAAGTTTTGCATGAAAACTAGTTTAATCGAAAAGTTCGATAAATTGGTGTTCTTCGCGTGTTCTTGTGATGTTTTTGGTGTGTTCTTGTTTAGAACGACTTTTAATCTTCTAAATCTGATATATATGATATATTAAAGTGTTTTTAATTAATTGGATTAACTAAAATGGGCCTTAAATTAATTTGATTAATTTTAATTCATTAAAACCACTTAATGGGCTTAATTATATTTACGGACTTGGTTTAAATTAATGAATGACTTGGTGGGCCCAAGGAGCTGATTTAAATTAAATATTATAAACATTAATTAACTTTATTAACGGGTTTTAAGGGCTGGAGCGGGCTTGCCTCATTCCAAAAGGCCCAAATGGTCCAATAGACACAAAACTAGTTTGTGTGTGAACACATTTAGGGTTTATTTTGGTGGGTTTCGGCCTACCCTTGATCGTAAGCCCAAAATTGATTCTTTTAATTATTTAATATGATTAATTAATTAAATAATAAATTAATAATTAATTAATAATCAATTGGATTGATTATTAAGGCAAAAACACATGCATGCAAAAAGGTTTCCTAAAATGAAAGCTTCCAAAATGAAAAAAAGTTTCCTAATTTGATCACATTGTTAAAATAACTCAAAAGCTTGTTTCAAGAGTTGAAACAAAGTTAGTAATCCATTTCTTTATGCATTAGAAAGGCATATAAGGGTGTATGATTGGCATAATGGATAGTTATGGACAAGGCCCAATGTGATTGAGCATTATGCATGTTTTGGCCCAATGAGGACTTTCATGTCCCGGCCACTTGTTTTTGGTTTATATTTCTTTTCAAGTTTTAATATGTAATTAGATTACTTAGATTAGAATTAGAAATAGAGATAGAGACCACTATCAAGGAGCAAGATGGGCCGGATGGAGATCCAACAAGCTTGAAGATAATATAATTATTTTTCTTGTTTGAATCATGCTAACTATCTAGGTGTGACCTTTTGATTTCCCTCTTGGCTCGGGGAAATCAATGTAGTAAAGTCCATAACTATACCATATTTGTATGCTTGTATTTATGTGATAGATATAGGATGCATACCAGTGTATGCCAACCATGTATGATGAGACTTAATTAACTAAAACCCTCAAAACAAATACTAAGGTATATAAGCCATCCATTAATTTGAGGAGAACCAGAGTTCTTTATAGTGTGGGTTGTTGACCACAGTCAAGCTCACATTATATCGAATATGTTCAAATCTAATTAAATGGGTCATCTTAGCTAGCCCATTAGCTTGTTGACCACAGTCAAGGCTAATGGTTCTAGAGGCAAGATTAGGGAATGCATATACGATATGCAAGCATCAAGAGTTGATAACCTAATGATCCAATAGTTGTGTAGAGACACAATTGGTATGGAGATATCTACCTTTCAAGGGTATGGAGTTTGGCTTATTGACCGTAGTCAAGGTCAAATTACATATCAAGGATTGGATATTGGCCCACTAAGAAAACCATCGGGTTTTTTCGGATTATATAGTAAGGGCTATTAATTCACAATAAAATAGTGGGAGTAAATGGATTAATTAAAGACCTTATTAATGCATACATATATATATATATGAACATACTCTCATATGTTTTCTTTTCCACATCTAGGTCATCATCATGAGCACATCAAACATTAATATACAATCAATCTTGGACAACAAGCTGGTTGGCAACAACTATTCTGAATGGATCAGGCAAGTGAGAATTGTTCTCAGAGCTAAAAAGATCCATTATGTCTTGGATAAAGATCCACCACCACTTCCATCAGATGATGCCGTTGATGAGATCAAAGGCATTTATCGAAAATACATGGAGGATAGTGAAGCAGTAGCATGTCTGATGCTGGGTGCTATGTCTTCGAAGCATCAGAAGCAACATGAGATGATGGATGCTAGAACCATCGTTATGCATCTAGAGGAGCTTTATTCTTCTCAGGCTAGAACTGAGCAATATGAATTGCTCGAGCTCTATTTAGCTGCAAAATGATGGAAGGCACTTCAGCTGCTACTTATGTATTGAAGATGTATGGGTATATTGAGCATTTGAGTAGACTTGGCTATGTTATGGATAATGATCTATACATAGATTTAATCTTGTAATCGTTGGCTCCAAGTTATGCACCTTTCGTGCTTAACTTCAACATGAACAAGATCCAAGTATCCATTTTTGAGTTAATCAATATGCTCAAGACGGCTGATGGATCATTTAAGAAGGATCCAAAAAGTGTCATGGTTGTCACTTCTTGTAGCACCCTTAGCCTATAATCTGTACATATCACTTTATCCAACTCAATACACATGTTTTACTATGTAACATAAACATATACCAACTGCACAGAGAACATATAATCAAACTTAATACATAAGAGTGCTATACTTTTAAAAACTTTTCAGTGTATGTTAAAGTCTCTTTACAAAATACAACAACTGTTTAACATTTTTACATATAATATCACCAATACCACTATCCTATAATCTTTACTATGTGCAAAGAGCCAAAATAAAAGTCTATAAATGTCTCTCTCGTTGACTTGAGTTGGCCATCCTGTTGCAGATATCACCCCAACAACCTACACGGATGAAACACCCGTGCTAAGCTATAAAACTTAGTGGGGAACTAAAAAATATGACAAACGACCACTCACAGTGATCGTCAACAAGCACACACCATGTCTCAAATACAACAATGATTTATCTCAATGAATAAAATTTAACATTCATATCAACTTATGAAATTCATAAAAATTCAATGGTAACATTTACATGTTTAATCAAGATTGTTTGTTTTGTTTTGATTAAAATGGTAAAAACACCTTTAGATCAGATTGGTACAAAATATTAAATCAATATTTATGGACTTATTTAGATTATTAAATGACTCATAAAATTGATTTAAATGTTTGTGCATTTTATTGCATTACATAAGCATTAAACAACTAGTTTTTGTTGTTTGTTTGTTTTTTCATGAATGCCGTGTACCATATATGTGTTCTTCATGATTTTATATTTTAATTCATGTTAGCACATATTATATGCATTTTTAATGTTTATGGGCTGTATGACATAAAATTAAAAATGGCAAAATTGGAAATTATACTAGAGTTGATTTATAGCACAAATCTAACTAGTTAGTGTTTTGGGCTTTTAAGAGAACTTATTCAATAAGAGGATTTAGTCCATTGGGCTTTGGCCCAGGCCCATCATGGGGACTTCTCTTAAAGGTTCAAGTACACAATTTCCATTAATGGGCTTGGCTAAATTAATTAAAATTAGACTTTGTTTTATCCATGAATGCTATGTATATTTATTTGCTAATTTGGTGTGATGAATGGATATGCATGGTGCATTCATGGGCCCTGGGTTTTGTAATTAAATATGGCCTGCGAGCCATTATATTTTGTTGTAAAAGTTTTTCATTTATTTCTTAGAATAGAATATACTTGAAGACTTTGTAAATCATGATGAAGCCCACCGGAGTGGAGAAGCCCAACTCGAAGATTCTTATGTAATAGTATAGAATCTTAGTTGTAGGTTTTTGGGCCCATGTTTTTCACGCTTTACTTTATGCAATTATTTATATATGCATGCTATGTATGGATGACAAAGCGTATGCCATGTAAGCCATAATCAAATGAATCCCTAAAAATAGTAAGTCACAAAGTTGCCTTCCTAATTCAAAACATGTCAAGGCATTGATCATCGGTCACGTAGACTAGGAGTCCTAGATGCGCCCGATTATCTTTGTGAGGCATGGGTTGTGAATGTAGGTTGGACTTATCATGGAAAGGGATGCCCGGACCTAGGCAACTAATAAATGGGTTGTGCTATAACATCTGAAGATGTTAGCCCATTTGATCCAAGAGTTATGTACGAGACATGATTGGAGATTTCCTACCTAAGTAACTTAACTTATTAGGTGTACAAGCTCAGCTTGACTAATAAGTTGTTTTGAAAAGTGGATCTTGGCCCACATTAAATCACTAACGCGAATTATTTAAAGGGATATTAATTCGGTTTGTGGGATAATAAATAAGACCTCATTTAATCTTGCTAAATTTTATTGTAGATTGAAAATGGCATCTTCAAACAACAATTTCTCATTGCGATCGGTCCTTGAAAAGGACAAATTGAATGGCACCAATTTCATAGACTGGTCTCGAAACTTAAGAATAGTTCTTAAGCAAGAGAAGAAGTCGTATGTTTTGGATGCACCCTTACCTGAGGAACCTGCTAGGAACGCTTCTGTGGTTCAAAAGGAAACTTTTGAGACCAAGAAAAGTGACTCTAATGATGTGACCTGTTTGATGCTAGCCACTATGGTGCCTGAATTGCAAAAACAATTTATGGACCAAGAGGCCTATGCGATCATGGTGCACCTCAAGGAGATGTTCCAAGAGCAAGCTCGTCACGAGAGGTTCGTGACAACAAAGGCCTTAATTTCTTGCAAGATGGCTGAGGGTACTCTTGTTAGTACCCATGTACTCAAGATGAAAGGGTATCTTGATACTCTTGAGAAGCTTGAGGTACTAGTGCCAAAGGAATTGGCCACTGACTTGATCTTAGGATCATTGCCTGCTGCTTATGATCCATTTGTGATGAATTATAACATGCATGCAATGAACAAGTCAGTCACTGAGCTTCATGGGATGCTTAAGAATGCTGAAGAGAACATTCGAAAGACCAATCCCGTACTAATGGTTCAAAAGGGAATTAAGAAGGGAACTGCTAAGGGAAAGGGAAAGGGAAAAGGAAAACCCAAGTCAGTTGGGAGTGCACCTCAGGCCCAATCCAAGCCCAAGGCGCCAAAACTCAAAGAGAGTGAGAGCACTTGCTTCCATTGCAACAAGATAGGGCATTAGAGGAAGAATTGCGCTCTCTTCAAGGAAGAACAAAAGAAGAATGGAGCCAAGGCGTCCAGTTCTGGTATTTTTGTTGTTGAAATTAACCTTTCTATTTCTACCACTTGGGTATTGGATGCCGGTTGTGGTTCTCACATTTGTTCAAATGTGCAGGGGTTAAGAAATAGGCGGTTACTTGGGAAGAATGAAGTGGACCTCCATGTGGGGAATGGAGCACGAGTTGCTGCCATGGAGATAGGCGACTATCACCTCACTTTACCTTCCGGACTTTGTATTGTTTTGAATAATTATTATTATGTGCCTACTATGAGCAGAAACATTATTTCAGTTTCATGTTTGGATAATGATGAATTTGATTTTGTTATTAAAAATGGCAATGCTCATATTCGTCGCCAAGGCATTTCTTATGGCAATGCCATGTTGCAAAATGGCCTTTATATCATTGATTTACAAAATAAAGAGTTAATAGACAACATTAATACAAAGAGGGTTAAATCAAACGAATTGAACCCTACTTACTTTTGGCATTGTCATTTAGGACATGCAAACGGAAAATGCATTTCAAGACTCCACAAAATTGGAGTGCTTGGGTCATTCGACTTAGAGTCTTATGACACATGCGAGCCATGTTTGCATGGAAAAATGACAAAGAGTCCTTTTAATAAAAAAGGTGAGAGGACTAATGGCTTATTGGAACTAATACATACCGATGTATGTGAACCTTTAAGTACACATGCCAGAGGTGGTTTTAGCTACTTCGTGACATTCACAGATGACTTCAGTAGATAGGGCTATGTCTATCTAATGAAGTACAAGTCTGAAACTTTTGAGAAATTCAAAGAGTTTAAGAACGAAGTAGAAAACCAACTTGGCAAAAGTATAAAAGCCATTCGATCAGATCGAGGTGGCGAATACTTAAGCCAAGAGTTTGACAATCATCTAAAGGAGTGTGGTATTATTTCACAGCTCACTCCTCCTGGAACACCTCAATGGAATGGTGTGTTCGAAAGGAGAAATCGAACTCTGTTGGACATGGTTCGATCTATGATGAGTCAAGCTAATCTTCCTATCTCTTTTTGGGGTTATGCATTAGAAACTGTTGCGTTTCTATTGAACCGTACTCCAACTAAAGCAGTTGAGAAGACACCATACGAGGTATGGACTGTGAAAGAACCCAATATGTCTTTTCTCAGGATTTGGGGCTGTGAAGCACATGTTAAGAAATTAACATCTGACAAACTAGAGTCCAAATCCAGTGTCTGCTTGTTTGTGGGGTATCCTAAAGAAACAAAGGGATACTACTTTTACTCACAAGCCGAGAACAAAGTATTTATTGCTCGCAAGGCTATTTTCTTGGAAAAGGAGTTCCTTCTCAAGAAAGACAGTGGGAGTAAAGTAGAACTTGGAGAAATTCAAGCACCACAAACTCCTATTGGGGATGGTTTGGAAATGGGATCAAGTTCACAACCAGTTGTGGAACAAGAACCCATTACACAAGAACCTAGAAGGTCCGGTAGGGCACGTCAGGAGATTGAGAGATATGGATTTCTAATCACTGACAGTGACACTATTAGTTAGTAGATTGTGAGGATCCTACTACCTACCGAGAAGCTATTGAGAGCCCAGACTCGAAAAATTGGCTTGAAGCCATGAAATCCGAGATACAATCAATGTACGATAACCATGTTTGGACCTTGGTTGATCCACCGGAAGATGCTAAGGTAATTGAATGCAAGTGGCTATTCAAACTCAAAGCTGATAAGACCTACAAAGGTAGACTAGTAGCAAAAGGTTTTCGACAAACTCATGGTGTAGACTATGACGAGACCTTTTTGCCTGTAGTCATGCTCAAATCCATTAGGATCTTGCTTGCCATAGCTGCATATCATGATTGTGAGATATGGCAAATGGATGTCAAAACTGCTTTCCTCAACGGAAATTTACTTGAGGATGTGTATATGACACAGCCTGAAGGTTTTGTCAATCCCAAGCATCCTAAGAAGGTTTGCAAGCTTCAAAAATCCATTTATGGATTAAAGCAAGCATCTCGAAGTTGGAATCTTCGTTTTGATGAGGCAGTCAAAGAATTTGACTTTATCAAGAACGAAGATGAGCCTTGTGTGTACAAGAAGGTTAGTGGGAGCATAGTAGTATTTCTGGTCCTATATGTGGACGACATCCTTCTCATTGGGAATGACATTCCAACATTGCAAAAGGTTAAGCAATGGTTGGGAAAATGTTTCTCAATGAAAGACTTAGGTGAAGCCGAGACAATACTTGGTATTCGAATCTATAGAGATAGATCGAATCGGCTCTTGGGACTAAGTCAAGAAAAGTACATAGACAAAGTACTAAAGCATTTTAGTATGGGAGACTCAAAGAAAGGGTACATACCTTTGGCTTTGGGAGTTCCTTTGACTAAAGAACAGTGCCCTAAAACCAAAGAGGAAAGGGACAACATGAGTAGAATCCCATATGCATCTGCTATTGGATCTATCATGTACGCTATGTTATGTACTAGATTGGATGTTGCTCATGCACTAAGTATAACCAGTAGGTTTCAGCAAGACCCTGGTGAGAAGCACTGGTCTGCTGTAAAAGGGATTCTGAAGTACCTGCGAAGGACTAAGGATCACTTCTTGGTGTATGGTGGTCAAGAAGAGCTCGTCATACAAGGTTATGCCGATGCTGCTTTTCAGACCAGTACTCAGGATTCTAGATCGCAATTTGGGTTTGTTTTTGTTTTGAACGGTGGTGCTGTCAGCTGGAGAAGCTAGAAGCAAGAAACCATTGCCGACTCAACTACAGAATCTGAGTATATTGCAGCAAGTGAGGCTGCAAAAGAGGTTTTTTGGATTAAAAATTTCATTTTTGGATTAGGAGTGGTCCCAAGCATCCTAGATCCATTAGAAATTTTTTGTGACAACAACGGGGCCATAGCACAGGCCAAGGAGCCCCGGTCACACCAGAAATCCAAACACATACTCAGGAGGTACCACCTGATCAGAGAAATCATTGATCGTGGGGACGTCAAGGTTAGCAAGATAGCAAGTGAAGACAATGTAGCAGATCCTTTGACGAAACAATTGCGTCCAAATATGCACGAAGCTCATTTGAGAGCGTTCGGTCTTAGGGCTATGCCCAATTGGGACTAGTGCTAGTGGGAGATTGTTAGTGTAAGCCCTAGCCCCAATGCATTGTAATAAAGCACTTTGAATTAATAAAATGAGGCATTTGTTTTATCCTTTGTATTCCTGTGCATATCAATTGATAAAACTATCCAATAGTGTTGTTTTGGTTTAAGTTATCATGTGTGAGGCACATGGTTGTAAGACCTTGAAACAAATGAGACAACATTCTAAATATCCCTAGTCAGTCATTGTTATGGGAATAACAATGAATTAAGACTAGTATGCTCTCTCTGATATTATGAGTTTTGTCTTACGGATCATTAGGACAAGAGTGTCAATCAGAGATCATAGATACATGTTAAAGAACATGGTATCTGGATACGATCCGCTCATGAGAACATTACATGGTACAAGTCATAAGTGTTTGTCATATGCAAGTTTTGTATCGGAGTTCTTAGACCTGAAATCTCTATGAAACTCTTTATGAATTACTGTGTACTTTGATATACACCTAATGTGCTCGTAACAGAGTGACAAGTACGGGTATGATTGGGTATGCATTAATTCATGTTAGAGAGCATGAGAGAAGTGAAGGGATTACCCCTCTCAATAAGAGAGAAAATATCATCGGCCACTTGATCAGTGAACTGAGAAGTGTATGGCCATACCGAGATGAAATAATGAGTAATCATTATTTATCTGAGAGTTCAGTGTGTGACACCCTATATCACATATTTACTATATCCAATGCAAACTATGCCATTTTAATTCATCAAGTCATATGATTATATCATCATACTGTAACTATTGTACTCTCATGCTTAGCATTCATCATATCAATACATTTATATAAAGTAATTCTAACTTCATCATGCATGCATATACTAGTATTCTCATCATGAGATTATTACAGTCTTTACTTTCATATAATGTACATATATATACATATTACAACTCTTAAACACGTTATACATGTAAGGAGCTAAACAAAATTTATCAAAATTTCCTACATCAACTTCTATCGACTGGTGTTGGCCTGTCCTGATGCAGAATTTGCTCCTGTAAAAAGTCTTCGCTACCAAAACCTACACGGATCAAATAACCCGTGCTAAGCTTTACAGCTTAGTGGGGAATTCTAAACATGAAAGACAACCACTCACAGTGGTCGTCAAAAATATAAATAACTAACAACAATACTCACATGGCAAAAGAAAAGAAAAGTATAAAATACAATAGCTTGCATAACAAAATAACTTTTCATATTTGAATCAGCATACTAGTTATAGTTCATGAAGTGATCCATATATCATGTAAACAAATATTAAGTGGTGCTCAAATAGTCACTGTTAACCATAATAATTCATATATCAGATGCATATCTCATACTGTGAATAACTTTGAAACTTTATTACTTTACTTTAGCCTGCTTAAGTTCTAAGAATGGATAACAGGATCGATGGATACCTGAGGGTATCAAATGATAGATATCCGAAGATATCATAACTATGGACCCAAGTAGGGCCAACTATACTTTGGATCGGTCAAATGCTCGCACGTGAGCACCCATACGAGGGCAAAAATAAACAACCCTAATGGGCTGTGTAAGATCCAGCAGGATCGACTTTGGCAGCTGCAATTCCCTATAGGCGCCTATCTATCCATATCTGAACTCTATTGCAGGCGATACTTTATTCATGTTCATACACTCATATACATAATCATAATTAAACATACTTGTAGGTACATTCTCATAAGCATGATCATCAATGTGCATACCTTATCATTGTTCAAATCGGGTGCTATACAAATATCGACATATTTAGACTTGGGCATATGCATAAGACATGATCATACTATTATATTTCCTATTACATAGCATAGGTATACATTCATAAACAATTTTCAATGTAAGTGATAAAAATTTATAAACACACTAGTATATGACTCTTGTATACTTGCATTTAAGGTCAATTTTCGCTCAGTTATATGTGCTACACATGGGGGTAGCCTAATGTACCAATAAAAGAGAATAAAAACACATTTAGTGACCAACATGCTGTCGCGCTCGCGACAGTATGCGTGGTCATACAGGTTTTTCACTCTATTCACAAAATCCTGCAAACTGCTTAACAAAATCATTTTGTACCTCGTATTTGACATAGTAAACGGCATTTTTAGAAAAAGTTGTCTTCTACAAAGTTGTAGATCTACATTTATAGTTTCTAGAGCATCAAAAATATTTGAAATAGCATTTTTAGAACTCGAGATATCTTAAAATTACAAAGGACTGTTAATTAGCACAAGACTGCACACTTATCCGAATTTCAAACTGGATTATGACCCATTTAGAGATATAATTTGAATGTGATTTCTTCTTATGAAATCTTTGTCTATAAGTCTAGTTTAATACCCATTTAGAATCATCTCAATATCTATTTTCAAACTCTAGATATCACCAAAAAATGCATCTAGGTCCAATGAACTCAAACCAAGAATTCTTTAAAACTCACATGCATGTCAAGATTCAAGCAAAACACATCATATTCAAGTAGATACACTCACATGCAACATGAATAATCCTAAATTCCCATACCTTTTTCTGAAACTTATCACACTCAAGCTTTCAATCTCTTGCTATGTCTTTCCCTTTATCCTTCCTATCTCCTCCTTCTTTGACTACAACCAAAATTCATTCATCATTTGCAGCACTTGATCTTCATTACCACAAGCAAGATGAGAAGAAGATGAAGATGATAATGATGAAATTCAGTAGAGATCATTTACCTTAGAGTTTAATGTTTTAAACACTTGTTGAACCAACAAAACTTATCAACTAATTTCTTGAGAGGATTTAGAAGAAAATAAGAGAAGAAGAAGAGTTGGGAACTTTCTGGTTTTCCTCTCAATTAGCCGACCACCACTCTCTCACAATTGCCACTTTCTCTTTCTTTCCACTACATAAACTCATTTATATAATACTTTGTCAAATCTCTCTTTAGGTCCTCCTAGAATCTGCATGCCACACTAAAACCATCCTATTCTTTGCATGTCACATTTCATACCCCACATTTACATTATTCATACATTAACCTCTTCATTGTTCTCTAATTCCAAATTGACCTCTTAAGTTTCTGAATTTACGAAATTACCCCACAATTAATACTTTTTCTTCAATTATACCCTCAATTAAAATTAAACCTTACTTTTAAATTTTATTTCCATGCAATTAACATAATAACTTACTCCATTGACCCTTACTTATACAAAATCCTCATTTAAAAATATGCAAATTAAATTTAGGGTCATGTTTGGGGCCTTACAAATCTCTCCCCCTTAAAGAATTTCGTCCTCGAAATTCATACCTGAATTAAACAACTGAGGATATTGCTTCATGCAACAATATTCTTTTCACTTCTTTGTCATCAGGGATACACAACCTGTCATGGTAGTATACACCACCATCTTCTTTCACTAAAAAGTCAGATTGATTACCTTCACCAATTGCTTTAACAATCTGTTGTAACTTTACATCATCCTTCTGAGCATCAATCATTGTCTGCCTGACCATGGGCCTAACTTTAAGCTGTGCTAGTAAAGCACCATCCAAAGTAAATCTCCATCTACACTGTTTTAACATCAATACAGCCATTGACTTACGACTCAAAGCATCAGCAACCACATTTGCTTTTCCTGGGTGGTAATCAACTATACATTCATAGTCTTTGAATAGTTCCTACCATCTCCTCTGCCTCAAATTAAGCTCTTTCTGAGTAAGCAAATACTTGAGACTTTTATGATCCGTATAAATCCTGCACTTCTCCCCATACAAGTAATGCCGCCAAATCTTTAAAGCAAATACCACAGTAGCCAGTTCTAGATCATGAGTTGGGTAGTTCTGTTCATGTGATTTCAATTGTCTAGATGCATAAGCTACAACTTTACCATCTTGCATCAATACACAACCCAAACCAACCTTAGATGCATCACTGTACATTGCATACTCTTTCCCTGTCACAGGTTGAGTCAACACTGGAGCCTCAATTAATATTTTCTTCAACCTTTCAAAGCTTGCTTGACAACGATCGGACCATTCAAACTTTGTATTCTTTCTTAGCAGCTTAGTGAGGGGTGAAGCGATGACAGAGAAACCCTTCACAAAATGGCGATAATAACCTGCCAACCCAAGAAAACTTCTAATTTCATGCACATTCCTGGGTGGTCTCCAATTAACAATAGCTTCAATTTTATTTGGATCAACCCTAACACCTTCAGCCGATACAACATGACCTAGGAAAGAAACTTCCTTCAGCCAGAAGTCACATTTACTCAATTTGGCAAACAACTTGTTTTCTTTCAAGGTTTGTAAAACAATCCTCAAATGTTCAGCATGTTCAATTTCATTTCTTGAGTAAACCAATATGTCATCAATAAACACAACAACAAATTGATCCAAATAGGGTCTGAATACCCTATTCATAAGATCCATAAATGCAGCAGGTGCATTAGTCAACCCAAATGGCATAACTAAAAATTCATAATGCCCATAACGAGTCCTAAATGCGGTTTTAGGAACATCCCCATCTTTAACTCTGAGCTGATAATATCCTGATCGCAGATCTATCTTTGAGAACACTCCAGCACCACTTAACTGATCAAACAAATCCTCTATTCGTGGTAGAGGATATTTGTTCTTCATTGTCACTTTGTTCAATTGTCTATAGTCGATACACATTCTCATAGACCCGTCCTTCTTCTTGACAAATAAAACCGGAGCACCCCAAGGTGACACACTGGGTCTGATGAAACCTTTGTCTAATAATTCCTGTAATTGAACCTTCAACTCTTTTAATTCAGATGGAGCCATTCTGTATGGTGCCCTAGAGATCAGGGCTATACCAGGTAACATATCAATAGACAACTCCACATCTCTTTCTGGAGGAAGACCTGGTAATTCCTCTGGAAATACTTCTAGAAATTCTTTCACAATCGGTATTTTGTCAAGCTCCACTGTATCCCTTTTTGAGTCAAGGACTAAAGCCAAGAATGCTTCACATCCTTTTCTAAGACAACGTCTAGCTTGCATTGCTGTTATAACATTAGTTGATAGTTTAGAACAATTACCTTCTACAAGCACTTCCTTTCCTTCATCATTCCTGAGGGTTACTGTTTTCATTTCACAATTCACCACTGCATGATGCTTGGATAACCAATCCATTCCCAAAATTACATCAAACTCATGAAAAGGCAATACAATCAAATCTGCTGGAAACTCTCTCCCTTGAACTACTATAGGACAGTCTTTACACACCTTATTAACAATTGTACTATGTCCCAATGGACTAGTTACACATACATCAAAATCTAACTGTTGTGTTTTGAATCTATCTCTACCCGACACCCCAATACAAACATATGAGTGAGTAGAGCCAGGATCAATGAGTGCATGTATGTTACAATTATAAAGAGAAAAAGTACCAGCTATAACATCTGGAGCATCCTGTTCCTCCCGAGCCTTCATGGCATAAGCCCTGTAGCACCCCTTATGCAAATACCCTATTATCACATGTATCATGAATACTATTAATCATGCCATACGATTTCATATACTATTATTTATGCCACCTGTTTGTTCCTGTTTTTCATTTCATGCTTAGTATCATGCATACTAACTATATGGATATTTCTTCATGCATATCACATGCACACATGTTCTTTCGTAGCTTTACTACTAGTGAGTTACATTATCCCACATAGGTTATATACATATCAAAATATGACTGGCCATTATACAAAACATATGATAGCTGTATTACAAAAAAAAACATCCTACATCAAGGTTATAAGTCGATGGTTGGCCCTTCCTGATGCAGAGAACGTCCCTGAGCAAAAGTCTTTCTAGAAGGTACCTACACGGATAAATAACCCGTGCTAAGCTATAAAGCTTAGTGGGGAATATCTACAGATGGATGGCCATACACAAGGCCATCAAAACATACACATATACAATATGTTCATATACTATAAACAACATGTCCAACATAACATGGCAACAATAACATATACTTTAAAGCATAAGCATATTCTCATGTACATAAGCATTGTACCCAAGAGAGAGAAACACATATTTCTTTTTCCATAATTCATATAGATGGCAATATTCCATGTGAACATATTCAATTGAAGCATAATTCTTGTGGTAAACCAACAATATAAGCCACATATCAATCTTTAGTCAAATAACTTTAACTGTTTACTTTTAATCATTACTATGAATAACGTTTAGCCTGCCTTAGCTTTATCAGTGGATGCGGGAACTATGGATACACAATGGTATCAAATGAGGGATATCCGAAGATATCGAATCTATAGACCCAAACGGGGTCAACTGTACTATGGACCGGTCAAGCATACCCAAACGGGGTAGCCTATCAACCCAAACGGGGCTGATCATGATCCAAACGGGATCATAAACTATGGACCCAAATGGGCCAACTATGGCAGCTGCAATTTCCCTATAGGCGCCTATCTATCCACATCTAAAACTCTATCGCAGGCGGAACTATATTCGTGTTCAATTCACATTTTAATACTGTATTCATAGTATACTGTTTGCACATATGCATAGTCTTATCAACCTGTGAATTCTCTGGTGCATAATCACATTTCATATGCCAAGATATATATATCTGGCTCATCTATATCTGTATAACTGTATCATTTGCATCATATCATATAAGCATGACATATAATCATCATATCATAGACTTGATCATGCCCTCATTAAGCATTTCACATGTTCATAGTCATGCTAATTCATCTTCTATCTCATAGGCAATTACATGCTCATATACTCATATACATAATCATAAATGTACATACCTGTGAGCACATTCGCATATAGTCGATTTATTCTTATGAGCATGTTTCCAACACATATATATATATACCTTTATCATCATTCAAGTCATGTGCTATACAAAATATCAACATGTTTTCATATGGCATATACACATGCCAAGGTCATGCTATTATTCTCTTTTTCATATCACAAGTGCATATAAAAAGGTGCACTTATATGTCATAAGATTTACATGTATGGGTTCGATAATTCCTTTCTAGTCTTTATTCATATTCACAAATGAACGCATGTGTATGCATACAATTCCTTCATTGACAGTCATATTACATGCATTACTCATTTAACTTTCTATCACATAAGCAAATAGCTGTCTCAATCAATTAAAGAATCATATTATCAAGTGTAGCAACAATCTGTTCATACTAGCCATTTCTGTTACATAGAGTAGTCTAGAAAACTAGTCCGGATTCAACTATAGATTACATGTACATAGAGACAGATTTAAGCTTAGGTTTCTCATGTGAAATATAGGTATGGAAGTCTATTTTTCAATGCAAAAAGAATCACTCAATTTGCTGTTCTATAACTCAACTTATGAGCAAAACATTCAAGACAGGTCATTCAGTCGTGAAGAGGAGTTCGACTCGTGAAGGGATTCACGAGTGAAGCAAATAAGGTGATTCTCACGACTCGTGAAGGGGTTCACGAGTGGAGAAGGAACTATACTTCACGACTCGTGAAGTGGCTCACGAGTGAGGAAGAAAAGCTGAACTTCATGACTCGTGAAGAGCTTCACGAGTGAGGTAACAAAGGAACTCTTCACGACTCGTGAAGAAGCTCACGAGTGAAGAAGAATGACTGGTCTTCACGACTCGTGAAGAGCTTCACGAGTCGGACTGATGTTCACGACTCGTGAAGTCATTCACGACTCGGCAAGACTGTCTTCTTCAACCTTTCAACGTTAAAATTCCAGAAAAACGTAAATTCAATTCTGTAAATCCTATTCACTTCCAGTAATCCATTTTACATGCAATATGAATAGCCTAAATTCCCATACCTTGGCTGATAAACCCAATGTCTTCAACCTCTATCAATTCCCTTTCCTTTGATCCTTCTTCCTTCCTCTTCTCCTTCATAAATACCATCACCATGAACATACATTTCCAGCAAACGACATATTCTCAGTCAATAGAAAATGAAGAAGAAGATGGTGATGATGAAGTGTTAAAATGAGAGTTTAATTACCTTAGCTTAGAGCCTTAAACTCTTGATTAACCAACATGCACCATTAACATCTAAATGCTTGAGATAAATCTATGGAAATCAAAGAGGAAGAAGAAGATGAATTTCTGGTTTTGCTCTCAACAAATGCCGATTCTCACAATCAAATTCTCTAACCCAAGCCTTTTATACCCACATGACAATCTCCTCTTTAGTCCTTCATCATTTTGCATGTCACACAAATGCCACAAGCCTTTATGCATGTTAGACTTTAACCCCTCCACTAATTCTTTTTCAAACATTAACCTAACCATTTAAGCATTCTTTTAATTTAACCTTGAATTAAATGCTTCTCTACACAATTGGCCACCAAAATGCCAAAAATACCAATTAACCCCAAATTAATACCTTTATCCTCAATTGCATCCTTAATTAACATTAAACCATACTCTTTTACTATATTTTCATGCAATTAACATAATAACATGTTAATTTACCCCCTTACTTAATTACAATAATATGCAAATTAAATTAGGGTCATGTTAGGGGCCTTACAATTCTCTCCCCCTTAAGAATTTCGTCCCCGAAATTCATACCTGTGTTGAATAAGTGAGGATGCTGTTCTTTCATAGCTGTCTCTGGCTCCCAAGTAACTTCTTGTATATCGTGATGTTGCCAGAGCACTTTAACAAGTGGAATTTGCTTATTTCTAAGCTGTCTAACTTCTCTAGCCAGAATTGCTATAGGCTCTTCATCATAAGTGAAATCTGACTGTACTTGCACATCTTGAACTGGTATCACATGAGATTCATCTGAACGATACTTCCGTAGCATAGAAACATGAAACACATCATGAAGTTTGGCTAGTTCCACAGGGAGAGCCAACCTATATGCCACTGGCCCAACTCTTTGAAGAATCTCATATGGGCCTATAAACCTCGGGCTCAGTTTACCCTTTTTCCCAAATCTTAATACTTTTCTCCAAGGGGACACTTTCAGAAACACTTTGTCACCCACATGATATTCAATATCCTTTCTTTTCAAATCAGCATAAGACTTCTGTCTATCACTAGCTTTCCTCAATCTCTGCTTGATAACTAGTACCTTTTCCTCTGTATCTTTAACAATATCAGGACCAATAACTTTGCACTCAGACAATTCAGTCCAGTAAACAGGAGTTCTACATTTTCGACCATACAAGGCCTCATAAGGTGCCATCTCGATGCTCCTTTGATAACTATTATTGTAGGCGAACTCCATTAAGGGTAGATATCTTTCCCAACTTCCTGAAAAATTCAAAACACATCCTCTCATCATATCCTCTAGAATTTGAATAACCCGCTCAGATTGCCCATCAGTCTGAGGGTGAAATGTTGTACTGTAACGAAGCTGAGTTCCCAAAGCTTGTTGCAAACTTTGCCAAAATCTCGATGTGAATCTCGGATGTCGATCGGAGATTATTGACACCGGAATGCCATGCAATCTGATGATCTCATTTATATAAAGTTCTGCTAACTTATCCATGGAGTAATCCCTCCGAACTGGTATGAAATGAGCTGATTTAGTCAGCTTGTCAACTATAACCCAAACTGCATCATGCTTTTTCTGTGTAAGGGGTAATCCTGTTACAAAATCCATGGTAATATCCTCCCATTTCCATTGTGGAATTGGAATGGGGTTCAACAAACCGGAGGGTAATTGGTGCTCTGCTTTTACCTGTTGACAAGTCAAACATATGGAGACATAGGCTACCACATCTCTCTTCATGCCAGGCCACCAATAACTTTGTTTCAAATCCTGGTACATCTTATTCCCACCAGGGTGCATAGTAAACACTGTATTGTGAGCCTCATTCAATACTGTTCTCTTTAACTCTTTGTCATCAGGAACATATAATCTATTCTGATAATACACACCCCCATCTTCTTTCACTGAGTACTCAGACTGGGTCCCTTCATGTGAAGACTTTAAAATCTGTTGCAACTTTTCATCATGTTTCTGTGCATCAATCACTGTTTGCCTCAAACAAGGGCTAGCCTTCAACTGTGCTATTAAAGCACCATCATAAGCAAGTCTCCATCGACCGCGATGTGCAATCATAGCAGCCATCATCTTACGGCTTAAGGCATCAGCTACAACATTAGCTTTGCCTGGATGGTAATCCACTATACAATCATAATCTTTAAACAGTTCTAACCATCTTCGCTGTCTCAAGTTAAGTTCTTTTTGAGTGAGCAAATATTTGAGACTCTTGTGATCTGTGTAGATTTTGCACTTTTCCCCATACAAATAATGTCGCCAAATTTTCAAAGCGAACACTACTGCTGCTAACTCTAGGTCATGGGTTGGATAGTTTTGTTCATGTGGCTTCAACTGTATAGATGCATAGGCAATTACTTTGCCATCTTGCATTAGCACACAACCCAAGCCAACTCTAGAAGCATCACTATACATAGCATACTCCTTTCCTGTAACTGGCTGTGCCAAAACTGGAGCCTCAGTCAGAAATTTCTTCAATTGATCAAAACTTGCTTGACATCGATCAGTCCACTCAAACTTTATACCCTTTCTCAACAGTTTAGTGAGTGGTGCAGCTATAACTGAAAAGCCTTTCACAAAACGACGGTAATAACCTGCTAAACCCAGAAAACTTCTCACTTCCGTCACATTTCGAGGCGGCTTCCAATTCACTATAGCCTCGATTTTTGCTGGATCCACTCTAATGCCTTCAAAAGACACAACATGACCAAGGAAAGAAATTTCCTTAAGCCAAAAATCACATTTGCTCAGCTTAGCATATAACTTATTCTCCCTCAGAGTCTGTAGAACAATTCTCAAGTGCTCAGCATGTTCCGCTTCATTTCTCGAATACACCAAAATGTCATCTATGAACACAACAACAAATTGATCCAAGTAGGGTCTAAATACCCTATTCATAAGGTCCATAAATGCAGCCGGTGCATTTGTTAACCCAAATGGCATCACCAGAAACTCGTAATGCCCATATCGGGTTCTAAAAGCCGTTTTGGAAACATCCACATCCTTAACCCTGAGTTGATAATAACCCGTTCGCAAATCAATCTTGGAAAACACTCCAGCACCCTTCAACTGATCAAATAAATCTTCAATTCTTAGTAAAGGGTACTTATTTTTCACTGTTACCCTATTTAACTGTCTGTAGTCTATGCACATCCTCATAGACCCATCCTTTTTCTTCACAAACAAAACCGGTGCTCCCCAAGGCGACACACTCGGCCTAATGAAGCCTTTATCAAGCAACTCCTGTAGCTGTACTTTAAGTTCCTTCAATTCCAAAGGAGCCATCCTGTATGGTGCCTTCGAAACAGGAGCTGTACCCGGTAGAATGTCTATAGACAATTCAACTTCCCTTTCAGGTGGAAGACTAGGCAAGTCTTCTGGGAACACATCAGGAAACTCTTTCACCACTGGAATCTCTTGAAGATTTTCATACTCTATTCTTGAATCAAGCACAAGTGCTAAGAAAGCTTCACACCCTTTTCTCATAAATCGTTTAGCTTGCATAGCTGATATCACATTAGCTATTGGTTTAGCTCGAATGCCCTGAACTAACGTTTCTTTACCATCAGCACCAATAAGAGTTACAGTTTTAGCTTCACAATTAACCACTGCATGGTGTCTAGACAGCCAATCCATACCAAGTATAATATCAAATTCCCGAAATGGTAACTCAATAAGATCAGCAAGGAATTCTTTCCCTTGAATTACTATAGGACACTGTTTATGCACTCTATTAACAACAACACTGTGACCCAAAGGGTTAGTTACACATATATCATATTCCATTTCATGCACAGTAGACTCATTTCTACCCAAATCCCCAGTGCAAACATAAGAATGAGTGGAGCCAGGATCAATAAGTGCATGCATGTCAGAATCAAAGAGAGAGAAAATACCAGCTATGACTTCTGGAGCACACTGATCCTCTCTAGCTTTCAATGCATAAGCCCGAATAGGAACAACTGGAGCTGCGGGCCTGTCAACGGATTCAGAAATGTTCCTGGACTGGGATCCCTGGGGCCTCGATCCCCCAAGTCCTCTTCCTCTGCCTCTACCAGAAGATGGTGCATTAAAAGTTCCTCTACTGCCTTGTTGTTCAACATCCTGGTCCCTTTTCGAAGGACAGCTTGCCATGTAGTGACCAGTACCACCACACTTGTAACATGCTCCAGACAATTTCCTGCAACTACCCCAATGTTTCCTAGTACAATGGAAACACTCTGGAGGTTGCCCCCCACTCTGATTCCCTGAAGCTCCCTTTCCCTGTTTAGACATTACAGAAGATTCCTGTCTCCTGTCCCTCTTTGCAGAACTATAGCCAGATTCAGCTGGCTGATTTCCTTGTGCTCCTCTAGCTCTCTTTCCTGTAAAAGATCCACCCTTGGACCCACTTCTTCTCTATTCTCTTTCTCTCTTTGCCATTTCATTCTTTTCAACTCGCAAGGCTACTGTAACCAATTGAGTGAAGTTAACCACTTGCAAAGATGTAGACCCAATCAACTTTTCTCTGATATGCTCATTCAAGCCATCTTCAAACTGTCTACATTTAAAAGCATCAATCAACATCTCATTAAGAACATATTTACACAAGCGACTGAATTCTTTCTCATATTCAGCCACAGACATAGCTCTCTGTTTCAAGTTGAGAAACTGCTTCAACTTCTCTTGCTTATATGCCTCTGTAATATACTTTTTCTTGAATTCAGCTGTGAAGAATTCCCATATAAGGGGATCTGGTAGCTGGGGTTGTCTCAACACCAATTTCCACCAATCATAAGCTGCTCCTTGCAATAGAGACACAGCACAAGATGCCTTATGACCCACTGGACAGCGGATTTCATAAAAAATTCTCTCTAGTCTTTCCAGCCAAAATTTAGCTTCCTCAGACTGTTCCAGATTAGTGCCTAGAAACTCTTCAGCACCATGCTTCCTAATTTCAGAGATTGGAGCTTTAGGTGCTGTCATTCTTTGAAGAATTTGAGCCATATCCTGTGATATCTTTAACAATGCTTCTGCAGGGATGGCTGCTGGAACCTCATTTGGGTTGGAGAATGAAGGTCCAGTATTGGAAGGATTAGTTCTAACCGGCCTATTACTTTCAGCCGATTCCTCCAAAGCATCTCTAGAGCTTTCCATCTTTGATCTATAAGAAAACAGGGACTTCTGCATCAGGCCAGCAATCACTATATCATACTATAGAATCCTAGGCTCATCTTTACCCAGAAAAGACTAAACCAGGCTCTGATACCAAAATTGTAGCACCCCTTATGCAAATACCCTATTATCACATGTATCATGAATACTATTAATCATGCCATACGATTTCATATACTATTATTTATGCCACCTGTTTGTTCCTGTTTTTCATTTCATGCTTAGTATCATGCATACTAACTATATGGATATTTCTTCATGCATATCACATGCACACATGTTCTTTCGTAGCTTTACTACTAGTGAGTTACATTATCCCACATAGGTTATATACATATCAAAATATGACTGGCCATTATACAAAACATATGATAGCTGTATTACAAAATAAAACATCCTACATCAAGGTTATAAGTCGATGGTTGGCCCTTCCTGATGCAGAGAACGTCCCTGAGCAAAAGTCTTTCTAGAAGGTACCCACACGGATAAATAACCCGTGCTAAGCTATAAAGCTTAGTGGGGAATATCTACAGATGGATGGCCATACACAAGGCCATCAAAACATACACATATACAATATGTTCATATACTATAAACAACATGTCCAACATAACATGGCAACAATAACATATACTTTAAAGCATAAGCATATTCTCATGTACATAAGCATTGTACCCAAGAGAGAGAAACACATATTTCTTTTTCCATAATTCATATAGATGGCAATATTCCATGTGAACATATTCAATTGAAGCATAATTCCTGTGGTAAACCAACAATATAAGCCACATATCAATCTTTAGTCAAATAACTTTAACTGTTTACTTTTAATCATTACTATGAATAACGTTTAGCCTGCCTTAGCTTTATCAGTGGATGCGGGAACTATGGATACACAATGGTATCAAATGAGGGATATCCGAAGATATCGAATCTATAGACCCAAACGGGGTCAACTGTACTATGGACCGGTCAAGCATACCCAAACGGGGTAGCCTATCAACCCAAACGGGGCTGATCATGATCCAAACGGGATCATAAACTATGGACCCAAATGGGCCAACTATGGCAGCTGCAATTTCCCTATAGGCGCCTATCTATCCACATCTAAAACTCTATCGCAGGCGGAACTATATTCGTGTTCAATTCACATTTTAATACTGTATTCATAGTATACTGTTTGCACATATGCATAGTCTTATCAACCTGTGAATTCTCTGGTGCATAATCACATTTCATATGCCAAGATATATATATCTGGCTCATCTATATCTGTATGACTGTATCATTTGCATCATATCATATAAGCATGACATATAATCATCATATCATAGACTTGATCATGCCCTCATTAAGCATTTCACATGTTCATAGTCATGCTAATTCATCTTCTATCTCATAGGCAATTACATGCTCATATACTCATATACATAATCATAAATGTACATACCTGTGAGCACATTCGCATATAGTCGATTTATTCTTATGAGCATGTTTCCAACACATATATATATATATACCTTTATCATCATTCAAGTCATGTGCTATACAAAATATCAACATGTTTTCATATGGCATATACACATGCCAAGGTCATGCTATTATTCTCTTTTTCATATCACAAGTGCATATAAAAAGGTGCACTTATATGTCATAAGATTTACATGTATGGGTTCGATAATTCCTTTCTAGTCTTTATTCATATTCACAAATGAACGCATGTGCATCCTTAATACCTTCCAACCCTAAATTAATACCTTTATCCTCAATTGCATCCTTAATTAACATTAAACCATACTCTTTTACTATATTTTCATGCAATTAACATAATAACATGTTAATTTACCCCCTTACTTAATTACAATAATATGCAAATTAAATTAGGGTCATGTTAGGGGCCTTACAAGCCCGCCTAGCAACCATTTGAGTAGAAGGTCTATCAACTGTTTCTGACATAATCTGGGATTGAGTTCCATGATGAGCTGCTCCAAACCTTCCTCTGCCTCTACCTCTTCCAGATGGAGGTGCATTAGAAGCTCCCCTACTAATCTGTTGCTTAAGACCTTGCTCTGATTTCAAAGGACAATTCGCCATGAAGTGATCAGCACTGCCACATCTAAAACATTCTCCAGCTAGTTTCCTGCAAATACCCCAATGTTGCCTGGAACAATGAGGACACTCTGGTGCCTGACCTCCACTCTGTTTTCCAGAAGCTTCCCTCTCATATTTAGGCTTGGTAAAGGATTCTTGCTTTTTCCCTTTATTAGAAGGAGTAAAAACAGATTCTGCAGGTTGGCCTCCTTGAGTCCCTCTAAATCTTTTTCCAGAAATTGATCCTCCCCTGGAACCACTTTTCTTCTGCTCTCTCTCTCTTTTGGCTATTTCATACTTTTCAATTTTCATGGCAATGGTGACCAGTTGATTAAAATCTACCACATTTAAAGATGTGAATCCGAATAATTTTTCTTTAATTCTATCATTCAGGCCATCTTCAAAGTGCCTGCATTTGAACACTCCTGTCAACATCTCCTTAGGAACATATTTGCACAATCGGCTAAATTCCTTTTCATACTCAGCAACAGATAGAGCTTTTTGCCTCAAGCTCAGAAATTGCTTCAATTTCTCTTCCTTGTAAGCCTCAGTAATATATTTCTTTTTGAACTCCTCCTCAAAGAATTCCCAGGTAAGTGGGTCAGGTAACTGTGATTGCCTCATAATCAACTTCCACCAATCATATGCCATGCCTTGAAGCAAAGACACAGCACAAGATACTTTGTGATTCGCAGGACAGTTTATTTCATCAAATATCCTTTCTAGCCTTTCTAGCCAGAACTCAGCTTCTTCAGATTGCTCTAGATTGGTGCCCATAAATTCTTGTGCTCCATGCTTTCTAATTTCAGATATTGGAGCTTTAGGCATGGTCATTCTTTGCAGTATTTGGGCCATATCCTGAGAAATTTTTAACAAGGTCTCTCCAGGAACTGCGGTAGGAGTTTCATTTTGATGCGAAGAGGAAGTCATTGGATTAGGAGGATTTGATCTAATCGGCACATTACTTTCAGCCGATTCATCTATAGGACTCCTAGAAGAATTCTCCATCTTTGATCTATAAGAAAACAGGAACTTCTGCATTAGGCCAACACAATACTATCTCATATTCAAGTTGCTATACGTACATTGCCCAGAAAAGGCTAAACCTATGCTCTGATACCAAATTGTGACACCCTATATCACATATTTACTATATCCAATGCAAACTATGTCATTTTAATTCATCAAGTCATATGATTATATCATCATACTGTAACTATTGTACTCTCATGCTTAGCATTCATCATATCAATACATTTATATAAAGTAATTCTAACTTCATCATGCATGCATATACTAGTATTCTCATCATGAGATTATTACAGTCTTTACTTTCATATAATGTACATATATATACATATTACAACTCTTAAACACGTTATACATGTAAGGAGCTAAACAAAATTTATCAAAATTTCCTACATCAACTTCTATCGATTGGTGTTGGCCTGTCCTGATGCAGAATTTGTTTCTGTAAAAAGTCTTCGCTACCAAAACCTACACGGATCAAATAACCCGTGCTAAGCTTTACAGCTTAGTGGGAAATTCTAAACATGAAAGACAACCACTCACAGTGGTCGTCAAAAATATAAATAACTAACAACAATACTCACATGGCAAAAGAAAAGAAAAGTATAAAATACAATAGCTTGCATAACAAAATAACTTTTCATATTTGAATCAGCATACTAGTTATAGTTCATGAAGTGATCCATATATCATGTAAACAACTATTAAGTGGTGCTCAAATAGTCACTGTTAACCATAATAATTCATATATCAGATGCATATGTCATACTGTGAATAACTTTGAAACTTTATTACTTTACTTTAGCCTGCTTAAGTTCTAAGAATGGATAACGGGATCGATGGATACCTGAGGGTATCAAATGATAGATATCCGAAGATATCATAACTATGGACCCAAGTAGGGCCAACTATACTTTGGACTGGTCAAATGCTCGCACGTGAGCACCCACACGAGGGCAAAAATAAACAACCCTAATGGGCTGTGTAAGATCCAGCAGGATCGACTTTGGCAGCTGCAATTCCCTATAGGCGCCTATCTATCCATATCTGAACTCTATTGCAGGCGATACTTTATTCATGTTCATACACTCATATACATAATCATAATTAAACATACTTATAGGTACATTCTCATAAGCATGATCATCAATGTGCATACCTTATCATTGTTCAAATCGGGTGCTATACAAATATCGACATATTTACACTTGGGCATATGCATAAGACATGATCATACTATTATGTTTCCTATTACATAGCATAGGTATACATTCATAAACAATTTTCAATGTAAGTGATAAAAATTTATAAACACACTAGTATATGACTCTTGTATACTTGCATTTAAGGTCAATTTTCGCTCAGTTATATGTGCTACACATGGGGGTAGCCTAATGTACCAATAAAAGAGAATAAAAACACATTTAGTGACCAACATGCTGTCGCGCTCGCGACAGTATGCGTGGTCATACAGGTTTTTCACTCTATTCACAAAATCCTGCAAACTGCTTAACAAAATCATTTTGTACCTCGTATTTGACATAGTAAACGGCATTTTTAGAAAAAGTTGTCTTCTAAAAAGTTGTAGATCTACATTTATAGTTTCTAGAACATCAAAAATATTTGCAATAGCATTTTTAGAACTCGAGATATCTTAAAATTATTAAGGACTATTAATTAGCACAAGACTGCACACTTATCCGAATTTCAAACTGGATTATGACCCATTTAGAGACATAATTTGAATGTGATTTCTTCTTATGAAATCTTTGTCTATAAGTCTAGTTTAATACCCATTTAGAATCATCTCAATATCTATTTTCAAACTCTAGATATCACCAAAAAATGCATCTAGGTCCAATGAACTCAAACCCAGAATTCTTTAAAACTCACATGCATGTCAAGATTCAAGCAAAACACATCATATTCAAGTAGATACACTCACATGCAACATGAATAATCCTAAATTCCCATACCTTTTTCTGAAACTTATCACACTCAAGCTTTCAATCTCTTGCTATGTCTTTCCCTTTATCCTTCCTATCTCCTCCTTTTTTGACTACAACCAAAATTCATTCATCATTTGCAGCACTTGATCTTCATTACCACAAGCAAGATGAGAAGAAGATGAAGATGATAATGATGAAATTCAGTAGAGATCATTTACCTTAGAGTTTAATGTTTTAAACACTTGTTGAACCAACAAAACTTATCAACTAATTTCTTGAGAGGATTTAGAAGAAAATAAGAGAAGAAGAAGAGTTGGGAACTTTCTGGTTTTCCTCTCAATTAGCCGACCACCACTCTCTCACAATTGCCACTTTCTCTTTCTTTCCACTACATAAACTCATTTATATAATACTTTGTCAAATCTCTCTTTAGGTCCTCCTAGAATCTGCATGCCACACTAAAACCATCCTATTCTTTGCATGTCACATTTCATACCCCACATTTACATTATTCATACATTAACCTCTTCATTGTTCTCTAATTCCAAATTGACCTCTTAAGTTTCTGAATTTACGAAATTACCCCACAATTAATACTTTTTCTTCAATTATACCCTCAATTAAAATTAAACCTTACTTTTAAATTTTATTTCCATGCAATTAACATAATAACTTACTCCATTGACCCTTACTTATACAAAATCCTCATTTAAAAATATGCAAATTAAATTTAGGGTCATGTTTGGGGCCTTACACAGTGTCACTGGAATATCAAGAAAGGAATTAATATATATAAGGATGACTAGTTCCATGCCCTATATTAATTTTGATATTTATGGGTAAGGGACTATACAAAATTGCATTAGGTCACTAAATGCCATATGCATTTTCATTTAATTTGGAATGCTATAATATCTTGCTAGAGAATATATATAGCCTTTGAATTAATGTATTAATTCATTGCCAACATTAAATGGACCTATAGGATCGCACACAAAGCATTGGGCTTAAAATACTTAAATTAAGTATTGGGCATTAATTTGGGCTTTTAATTAAAGTCAAATTAATGTATGTAATGGGTTATAAAATTGCTATTGGGCTTTGGTCCATGAGAGAGAGAAATTCAGCCCACAAGGTTTAATTTCAATTAATTAATTATGTTACATTAATTAAGTTAATTGAGTATTAAAGCCTAAAGGAATTTAAATTAAATTAAATCACTTATATAATTGATGAAGTGGCCGAAATTCCAAGAGGGAAATCAAGGAATTTCGGCACATGTTTATTATTTATATTAAGTGTTTTCATTTAATTAAATGTCTTATGTTTTATTTCAAATTTGAATTTAAATTCAAAGGAGTTTAATTCAAAATATATTACTTATCTTTAGGAAGTGAAAGAGTTTGAATTAATTATCTTAGGATAGTTGAATTCAGATCAAAGACTTGCCAAAGGATAAGCATATATATTAAAAGAAATAAAACCCTAGTGTAGATAGAAGTTGGCGTGAAAAAAAAAACCCTAGCCACCTTGCTTTTGGCGTGAAATCATTCTCTCCCTCAAAAAATTCTCTCTTGGCCAAAATACACAAGGAGAAGGATTCTTCCTTGCTTTCTTGTGTTCCTAGGCATTAATAGCACCTAAAAGAAGTACAAGATCAAGTCTTGTAGCTTCAAACAATTGCCATTACACAATACTTAAAAGAGAGCTAGCAATCTCTATTTTAAGCCATCTTTGCAAGTGTGTGTGTGAGAATAAAGGGAGTGGCGTTAAAGGCTATTCGTTGGCATTGGTGATCGAGACCTAAGGCAGATAAAGTCACCTTAGTTGCTGGGCATCATCAAATTCAATTTTCAAAAGGCATCATAAGTTGTAAGTTATACAACCCTAAAATTGCATGTTTCGTTTCTTGCTTTGGAATTGTATGGTATGTATGATAAAAATTTTTGTTTTTCCGCTGTACTATCATCACATTCATACCATGTCATATTCCTTCAATAACAACTACACATCATTGCCAGACTATTCTTTTATACCCAATTTATAGGTTTTAGATATGCATACATCACACCGTAAATAACAAACACACATTCACTAAATGTATACATATAAACAATATGAACATTTGAATATAATCATATGAAAACTATTTCAAAAAACAATGGTTGATACCGTCTAACTTATATGCTTATGCAATTATAAAATTGTTGCATCCATTAAATATTATAATACTCTTTAACCTAATAAAAACTCCTTCATATATCATGCATTGACATACATCTTGAAAAAGACTTATGATCACAAAAGACCCACATATGTATACCATCAATTTATCCAAGGTAACTTTGGTGTACATCCTGCACTATTCTAAAGAGGTGGATAACGGGTTATACGGTGGTACCCGAAGGTACTAGGTCACCTGAAGGCACCAAAGAGATAATAGGTCACCCGAGGCACTAAAGAGATACCCGGAGGTATAAATTGATTGGTTATAACGGTGGCACCCGAAGGTACAAGTCTGTTTAGTCACCCAAACGGGGTTGACTACAACCCAAACGGGGTTGAAAATGATCCAAACAGGACCATGTCTATTTAGTCACCTAAACGGGGTTAACTACAACCCAAACGGGGTTGAAACTATCGCAGCTGCAAGGTACCCTTATAGGCATGCCTATCTATCCACTTCCTAGACTCAACGCAGGCAATAAAATCAATTTACTTTATCTTTCATTTATTTATCCATATTCTTATATGCACTTGTATACTCTTGTGAAACTGTAAACAATATATTCATATACACAATCATGTGTAACTTTCTGTAAATCTGTAAGCGTATTCGCTGTTGGGTATTACCATTTAATACTTGTAATCTTATTCAATCATGTAACTATTCCGCATGTCAAGACTATACTTATATAATGCCATTTGTACCCATACATATTTATGCGAATATATATATAGTCTCATATCACATTGCCATTATATGCTTTAATAAGATTTCTATAATTTAGTCTGTAGCACTGTAGATTTGTATTTTAGCATGTTAACATGTAATAGCACATATGCCTAATCATGTCATTTCAATTAAGTAAAGACATATTCATAGATTTCACTTTAACATATTCTTTGAATCATTACTCTAAAATAGTTTTCAAGCTTCAAACCCAACCATGTAAGATCATACATATCTATATATATGCACACATATATTCTACTAGTCATATTACTTCTTTTCTTTACAGGTAGAGTTAATATTTCAAACCATAAGTATCATACGAACAGTCATGGGTAGCATTTTTAATATTGACTATCATGTATGTATTCATACCCACATTTGATCTCTATTGCAGGCAACACTATGTTCATGTTCATTTCATACTTCAAAGCTGTACTTATAGTATACCATTTGGACATGCATATAATCTCATCTATTAAGTGACATTCAATCATTTTCTATCTCATAGGGCAATTACATGCTCATGCACTCATAAATATAATCATAGATTGTACATACCTGTAGTACATTCACATCTAGTAAGCTTGTTCTTGTAAGCATGATTATCAATATGTATACCTCAATCACTCATCAATCATATGCTATTAATATGTTTCCATATGGCACATACATTTAACTTTCATCATGAACTTATACTTAAACATATGATCTTTAGACAACACATCATATCACAATCATATTATCATACACATATATGATTAACAATAATTTCATAATTATTCATGGTGCTATAAATTAACTATTAATGTACAATTTCCATGATGCATAGGTATACATTCATAGACAAATCATGCAAATCCATATATATATCCATTGATACAAATCTATATGCACATGAGTTTATAGCTCTCGTATACTTGCATTCAAGGCCTATTTTATTCAGTTATATGTGTATCACATGGGGGTAGCCAAATATACTGATAAAGGGGAATAAAAAGCAAAGTTATGGGCAGAAATCATGGTGTCGCGCTCGCGGCAAGTGTCGCGCTACGAATTTTCACCCTGTTCCAAAAATCCTGCAAACTGCTTAACAAACTCATTTTGTACTTCGTTTTTGACACACTAAAAGGCATTTTTAGAAAACGTTGTCTTCTACAAAGTTGTAGATATGCATTTCTAGTTTCTATAAAATCAAACCACATCTCAATATCAGTTATAAATTGAGAGATATCGTTCAAACACTGAAGACTGTTCATGAGCACAAGACTGCACACTTATCCGATTTTCAAGCTAGGTTATGACCCATTTAGAAACAGAATTAGAATGTAATTTCTTCTTATGAAATATTTTTATATAAGTATAATTTAACACCCAATTGGAATCATCTAATTATCTATTCTCAAACTCAAAATATCACCAAATGAATACAGCTAGGTCCAGTGAACCCAAACCCAGAATTTTCAAACTCACATGCATGTTCTTTTAAACATCAAAGATTGATGTTTTATTTCAAGTTACTCATCAAATATACTCTCATACATTATATTATAACTTTTATATATTAACATCAATTTAAAATAAACTATAATCAAGCTTTTAACAATCTATTTATCCTAGCTATATCAAATAACACATGCAAAGTAAAAATCTTACAATTACATCTCTCTAAACCATTTCACCAACTAAAAATGCATCTCTCCCATATATAAGTACACAAATCCAACAACAATAGTCTCTTGCAACAAGAGTAATATTTCCAAACATCACACTGTATCCATATTTCAATACAAATAATACATGCAAGAAGAGAAAGATGTTCCCAAACCTGTTTTGAAATTCCAACTCTCTTCAAAATCTTCTTTCACTCTTCTTAATTGTTTAAACCCTTGAAAGCATCTTTAAATCCAGACTTCCTTCTTTGCTTAAGATAGAAATATGAAGATGTTCTTAGAGTGAAAGGGGCCGAATTTTATGGTAGAGAAGGAGAAATTTCAATCTTTTTATGAGAGAGAGAGAGAGAGCAAGGTCTTTAAGAGAAAGAGAGAGATGAGTGAGTAATTTGTGTTCAATTTATTATTTTCTTCATCAAACAGACGTCCCTCTCTCCTTCAACTCATCATTTTTACTCTCTTATTTGCATTAATTCAGATTTTATAATGCAATGAAAATTCTCCTTTTGATCCTTCAAAGTTTTGCATGTCACACTAAAGACATACAACTTTTTGCATGCTATAAAGTGACCCCTCCACTAACTCTTTTTCTTAAATCAACCATTCTATTTAATCCATTTTATGAATTGACCTCTTAACATATGATTTTATCCACATTTGACCCTTAAAATTCCATCTTTATAAATTGACCCCTAAATTAAAACTTCATGCTAAACATACTCACTTTCTACTGCTCACTATCCGATTTTTGCATAATATTTTTCACATGGAAAACGACATTTTTCAAGAAACTTTTATTCTTAACAATTAATACTTAAGATATTAACTATATGATATAAAAATTCAAGTCATTTTGATGTATATCCCAGGAGTTATGACATAAGAAACACCTACTGCTCCAATGACCCGCCAAATGAAAAAGGGCTACTATTTTGGGCATTTTTGAAGACCTTAGAGGCAAAATTTCATTATTGTTATTTCTATAACATTTGTAGACAAAGAAGTCCCAATTCTATCCCAACTAAAATAATCAAATTTGGAGTTCAAAAACTCAACTTATGATTAAAATAGTTATTGGAGGTCAATCCAAATTTCTGGACAACACTTTCACATTAATGCCTAATATCTTAATTCAAGTCAATATACTTATAAAATCCATAATCAACACAAGTATTAATGCATGAAAGAAATAATAGTTCCCAAACAATATCTTAACTATATTTTTGCTCTAATTAAACATACTATGCTATAATGTCATTTGACTATGGTATACTCTATCTCTTAAAACCATGAATCCATTAGATCATAAGTACTACTAATTTATCCCCTAATGCTTAATTTGACTTTAATGACATATGTTTGCCTTTGAATTCCACTAGGGCGTCTTTAGGGTCCTTACACTTCTACTAAAGGTAAGAAGCAGAAGAAGAAGAAGAAGAAGATAACCAAGGCGCAGCCAAAAAATGGTGGGATCTCCAAGAAAAAGGTTGCCAAGAAAGAGAATCCCAAAGGAACTTGCTTCCATTGTGGAAAAGATGATCATTGGAAGCGTAACTGCAAGGCCTATCTAGATTCTCTCAAGGAGAAGAAGCAAGCTGATGCTTCTACTTCAGGTATTCATATGATTGAAATTAATACTTATTCTATTTCTTCAAAATAATCTTGGGTATTAGATAACGGATGTGGATCTCACTTATGTAATGATCTATAGGGGCTTAGAAGCTTTAGAAGAGTTGGAAAGGCAGAGATATGTTTGCAGTCAGCTACTGGATAGAACATCTCTGCAACAGTTGTGGGGACTTACTATTTGCCTCTTCGTAGTGGATTAGTACTGGAATTAAATAATTATTATTATGTTCTAGCTTTGTTCAAAAGTATTATTTCTTTCAGTTGTTTGATGAACGATTATGATATTTCTTTAAAGGATAAATGTTGTTACATTTTTAAGAACAATATGTTTTATGCAAAAGCTATCATTGAGAATGGTATATTTGTTCTTGATTTAATTAATCAAGTACATAATGTGGATATCAAGAGAATGAAACATGATAATCTGAATACCTCATACTTATGGCATTGTCGTTTAGGCCATATAAATGAGAAATGCATGACCAAATTGCACAAGTAAGGTGATTTGGGTTCATTTGATTATGAATCATTTGATACATACGAATCTTATTTATTGGGAAAAATAACAAGAGCTCTCTTTATTGGTAAAGGAGAACGAGCTAAAATGGTTTTGGACTTAATACATTCAGATGTATGTGGTCCAATGACTACACATGCCAAAGGAGGTTACTCCTACTCATTACTTTCATAGATGATTATTCCAGGTTTGGATACATCTATCTAATAAAATATAAATCAGAAGCATTTGAAAAGTTCAAATAATTCAGAAATGAAGTAGAGAAACAACTTGGCAAAAGTATTAAAACACTTAGATCAGATCGAGGTGGAGAATACTTAAGCCAAAAGTTTCAGGATTATCTCAGAGATAATGGGATTTTATCTCAATGGACTCCACCATATACACCACAACACAATGGTGTATTTGAAAGGAGAAATTGAACACTATTAGATATGGTTCGATCAATGATGAGCCGAGCGGACTTGCCTAAGTCCTTTTGGGGATATGCACTAGAAACTGCTATTTATGTGTTAAACAGAGTTCCTAGTAAATCAGTTAATGTTACTCCATATGAGATGTGGAATAACAAGAAACCCATGCTTTCTCATATGACAGTATGGGGTTGTCCTACTTATGTAAAGAGGACAATGTCAGACAAACTGGATGTTAAGTTTGACAAATGTTTATTTGTGGGATATCCAAAAGAAACGTTTGGATATTATTTCTATCATCCCTTAGAACAAAAGGTGTTTGTTTCAAGGCATGCTATCTTCTTGGAAAGAGAATTTCTCCTACAAAAGGACAGTGGGAGTAAAATTGAACTTGGTGAAGTTCAAGACCCACAAATAAAAGATGATCAACCGATTGAACCCGAAACTAGATTTCATAATGATAAGATTGTAGTTGAACCTGATTACACACAAAATCTTAGAAGATCTACTAGGAAGCGTTCTATCCCTATGAGATATGGATTTCACATTGATTCGGATAGAGGCATAACTGTAGTAGAGGACATTGAGCCTACAAGCTATCAAGAAGATTTGAACAGTTCAGAACGTGATTTATGGCTTAAGGCTATGCAGTCTAAAATGGACTCCATATATGAGAATAAAGTATGGACTTTAACTCAACCACCTAAAGGGATAAACCCCATAGGGTGCAAATGGGTCTTAAAAAAGAAGACTGATATGGAAGATAATATAGTTACCTGTAAAGCTCGCTTAGTAGCAAAAGGTTATCGTCAAAAAGACGGTATTGACTATGACGAAACATTTTCTCCTGTAGCGATGCTTAAGTCTATAAGAATACTTTTAGCCATTGCAGCTCATTATGATAATGAGATTTGGCAAATGGATGTGAAGACAACTTTCCTTAATGGAAATCTTACCGAGGATGTGTATATGATACAACCAGAAGGGTTCACATCAGGAAATGGCGAAAAGGCATGCAAGCTTCAAAGATCCATTTATGGATTGAAGCAAGCCTCTAGGAGCTGGAACATATGATTCAATGAGATAATCAAAGAGTTTGGTTTCTCACAAAATGAAGATGAACCTTGTGTGTATAAAAGGGTCAGTGGGAGTGTAATTGTCTTCCTAGTTCTATACGTGGATGACATATTAATCATGAGAAATGACATTTCCCTTCTCCAATCTGTTAAAATATGGTTATCCAAGTAATTCTCAATGAAAAACCTTGGAGAAGCATCCTATATTCTGGGAATAAGGATCTATAGAGATATATCCAATAGGTTGCTAGGTCTTTCTCAGAGTACATATATAGATAAAGTATTGAAGAGGTTCAATATGGATCTCTTTAAGAAAGGGTTTATACCCATGGTGTATGGAAAACACCTTTCGAAGTCTATGTGTCCACATACACTAGAGGATTGAGAAAGCATGAATAGAATACCATATGCATCTGCAATTGGTTCTATCATGTATGCTATGTTATGTACACGTCCAGATGTAGCATTTGCTTTGAGTGTCACAAGCGGATTCCAATCCAATTTTGGAGAGGAACACTGGGCAGCTGTCAAGAATATCCTTAAGTACTTGAGAAGGACTAAGGATATATTCTTGGTATATGGAGAGGGCAGTTTGGAAGTAAATGGGTATACAGATGCTAGCTTCCACTTTGACAAAGATGATTGTAAATCACAGTCTGGTTATGTGTTCATAATGGGAGGAGGAGCAGTTAGTTGGAAAAGTTCCAAACAAGAAACAACTGCTGATTTTAAGACGGAAGCTGAGTACATTACTACTTCAGAAGCAGCCAAAGAAGCAGTTTGGATCAAAAAGTTCATAATTAAACTAGGAGTGGTGCCTAGCAATGTTGATCCGATTCCTTTATATTGTGACAACAATGGAGCCATTGCGCAAGCAAAGGACCACAGTCTCATCAATGATCCAAGCATGTTCTCAGATGTTACCATCTCATAAGGGAAATAGTAGCTAGAAATGATGTGAAAATAGAAAGGGTTCCCACAGATGACAATGTCGCGGATCCCCTTACTAAAGCACTTTCCCAGATTAAGCACGATCACCATATAAATAGCATGGGTCTGAGACATATGAGTGATTGACTTTAGTGCAAGTAGGAGATTGTTAGAGAGTATGCCCTAGAGCCCATGTAATAGAGATGTTTTTCATATGTATGAATTTATATTCTTAATAAAAGGCATCATTCATTTATTAATGCTATGTTTAAATACATGAGTTTGTAAATCTTAAATTAATAAATGAAGTCCTAGATATTATAAACACAGTGAAAAGGAAATCATGAAAGTGTTCATGATATGAGATGTCTATTGCATGCAAATGTGTTAATATCTGAATATGCCTAGTCATATAATTAACAAGATAAGGATATTGTTAATTCGGACAGACTAGCACATGTTATGCTTCTTGAATAGTTCAAGCAGTGGTTCTCATAACTGTGATTATGGAAGATAATCAAAGCTAACATGTGGATGCTTGTTAGAAGAACAAGTTCATTGGAGACCTGCATAGAGAATCCTCACATGGATATTAAATATATGTTAGTGAGGAATCTCTTCATAGCGGTTATGCAAGTATCCTTAGACTTGAGATCACCAAAGTTATCTTAAGTAGTAAGTGGTATACTTTGACTCCATAATTGATTACTTCCAACTGGGAGTGAACATAGTTAGGAGATTGGGTATATCATGACCCACTTGAAGATAGTTGAGTGATTGATAAAGGATTCACCATCCCAGATTTAATAAGGGAAGTTATCTCGCATGAATCTATAATTGCCTTGTTCAGAGAATCTCTAGCCAGAGTAATATGCCAAGATGGATAGAGATCCATAAAGGGCATTTTGGGAACAATGGTTAAATTAATAGAACATACATAATTAGTTTATATGAGTTGACAGAAATCCATACTCAGAATCTAATTGAGATAAGAGTGGTGAAAGGAGTAATTGCACGGTAACTGTTTCTATGGAAGGATATAGTCAAACCACTTGACTTTCCTGACATTTGGGTAGTCATGATGCCTAGCTAGAGGCCAATCATGACTTGTATAATGATGTATCAAGAATATCAATAGGGATTGATAAAATGATTTAAAGGTGTTTATGTCATGTGAGTTTTGAATAGAATTCACAATTACATATTATATTGCCAACATGGACAAGAACCCAATAGGTCACACACATATAGAGAAAAGGATAAAATGGTGAAATGACAAGGATAATAATATTTGATATTATTATGAAGTTAGAGAAGTGAATAAGTTAATAATTAATTAAAGAGTTTAATTAATTATGATCAAGTAAAATTGTTCGCGAAACTTTTGAGAAATGTTCTGTAAAATTGGACCTAATTGAAATAATGTATTTAATGATTAATTATTATTGTCCTATAAGTGTTACAGGACTACTATGAGTGTTATAGGACTGATATAATAATTAATAGGTTCATTAGAGGAATTATAAAAAGGGACAGAGGAATGAAGCTGGTGTGGAAGTCCTCTAGAAGAAGGCCACACGCCAACTCCATACAGAAGGCCTTAATGGCCTATTTCTTGGACCAAAGTAATTTATACATATTACATAAGTGTTATGGAACCTATATATTTAATTTAGTTGGATTTGGAATCCATTTGGGTAGTTAAATCCGATTAGTTGTACAAAAGGGCCTAGTTTGTGGGTTTTTGTGCATAGTCTTTTATGAAAAGATTTAATTAGGATTTAATTAAGACCAAATGATTATAATTACTTCCAGAGGCCCAATTAATAATTCTCCATCAATTTTAAAGAGCCCAATCTCATTAGAAGTTGGAATTTTAACCTGACTATAAAAGTCCAACTAATGAGGAATTAGGGTTAAGTGATTAAACACATAAGAAAGTCTTTTCTTCTAATTCTCTCTCCCTTTTACGCCACTTCCCTTGCTAGCTTTTAGGAATTTCGGCCACTCTTTGTTCTACACCAATTTATTAGTTCAATTTATCAATCTCTAGTGTGGATTAATCATTGGAGGTGTTCGATTTTGGACACTGTGGTTTACGACAACCCGGTGCGAAGGAAAATCAATTGTACAACAAAAATCAAAGGTGATTTTTCTTATTCTTATTAATATGAATATTGTACATTCATGGCAAGATCAGTAATATTGGTTAAAAAAGTTTTAAATTTCGCTTATGTATGAGATGCTTGTAACCGATAAATTCCAACACCATAGTCAAGCTCACATTATATCGAATATGTTCAAATCTAATTAAATGGATCATCTTAGCTAGCGCATTAGGTTGTTGACCGTAGTCAAGGCTAATGGTTCTAGAGGCAAGATTAGGGAATGCATATATGATATGCATGCATCAAGAGTTAATAACCTAATGATCCAATAGTTGTTTAGAGACACAATTGGTATAGAGATACCTACCTTTCAAGGGTATGGAGTTTGGCTTGTTGACCACAGTCAAGGTCAAATTACATATCAAGGATTGGATATTGGCCCAGTAGGAAAACCATCGGGTTTTCTCGAATTAAATAGTGAGGGCTATTAATTCGCAATAAAATAGTGGGAGTAAATGGATTAATTAAGACCTAATTAATGCATACATATATATATGAACATACTCTCATATGTTTTCTTTTTGACATCTAGGTCATCATCATGAGCACATCAAACAATAATATATGATCAATCTTGGATAACAAGCTGGTTGGCAGCAACTATTCTAATTGGATCAGGCAAGTGAGAATTGTTCTCAGAGCTAAAAAGATCTATTATGTCTTGGATAAAGATCCACCACCACTTCCATCATATGATGCCATTGATGAGATCAAAGGCACTTATCATAAATACATAGAGGATAGTGAAGCAAGAACATATCTAATGCTGGGTGCTATGTCCTCGGAGCTTCAGAAGCAACATGAGATGATGGATGCTAGAACTATCATTTTGAATCTAAAGGAGCTTTAATCTTCTCAGGCTAGAACTGAACAATATGAGATTGCTTGAGCTCTATTTAGCTACAAAATGGTGGAAGGCACTTCGGCTGCTACTCATACATTGAAGATGTATGGGTATATTGAGCATTTGAGTAGACTTGGCTATGTAATGGATAATGATCCATATATAGATTTAATCTTGTACTCGTTGGCTCCAAGTTATGCACCTTTCGTGCTTAACTTCAACATGAAAAAGATCCAAGTAACTATTCCTGAATTAATCAACATGCTCAAGACAGCTGATGGATCCTTTAAGAAGGATCCAAAAAGTGTCATGGTTGTCACTTCTGCTAAAGGAAAGAAGCAAAAGAAGAAGAAGATAACCAAGGTGTAGCGAAAGATTGGTGGGACCTCCAAGAAAAAGGTTGCCAAGAAAGAGAATCCCAAAAGAACTTGCTTCCATTGTGGAAAAGATGGTCATTGGAAGCGTAACTGCAAGGCCTATCTAGATTCTCTCGAGGAAAAGAAGCATGCTGATGCTTTTACCTCAGGTATTCATATGATTGAAATTAATACTTATTCTATTGCTTTAAAACAATCTTAGGTATTAGATACTGGATGTGGATCTCATTTATGTAATGATCTATAGGGGTTTGAAGCAGTAGAAGAGTCAAAAAGGCAAAAATATGTCTACAGTCAGCTACTGGACAAAACATCTCTATAATAGTTATGGGGAATTACCAATTGCCTCTTCCAAGTGGATTAATATTGGAATTAAATAATTGTTATTACGTTCTAGCCTTATCCAAAAGTATTATTTCTTTTAGTTGTTTATTGAATGATTATGACATTTTTTAAAGGACAAGTGTTGTTACATTTTTAAGAACAATATTTTTTATGCAAAAGCTATTAATGATAATTGTATATTTGTTCTTAATTTAATTAAAGAAGTGCATAATGTGGATACCAAGAGAATGAAGCAAGATAATCTAAATACCTTATATTTATGGCATTGTTGTTTAAGACATATAAAGAGGAACGCATGACCAAATTACACAAGTCAGGTAATTTGGGATCATTTGATTATGAATCATTTGATATATGAAAATCTTGTTTATTGGGGAAAATGACAAAAGCTCCCTTTATTTGTAAAGGAGAACAAGCTAAAATGGTTTTGGACTTAATACATTCAGATGTATGTGGTCCAATGACTACACATGCTAGAGGAGGTTACTCCTACTTCATTACTTTCATAGATAATTATTCCAGGTTTGGATACATCTATCTAATGAAATATAAATTAGAAGCATTTGAAAAGTTCAAAGAATTCAGAAATGAAGTAGAGAAAAAACTTGGCAAGAGTATTCAAACACTTAGATCAGATCGAGGTGGAGAGTACTTAAGCCAAGAATTTTAGGATTATATTAGAGATAATGGGATTTTATCTCAATGGACTCCAGCATATACACCACAACACAATGGTGTATCTGAAAGGAGAAATCGAGCACTTTTAGATTTGGTTCGATCAATGATGAGCCGAGCAAACTTGCCTAAGTCTTTTTAGGGATATGCACTAGAAACTGCTGTTCCTGTGTTAAACAGAGTTCCTAGTAAATTTGTTGGTGTTACTCCATATGAGATGTGGAATAACAAGAAACCCACACTTTCTCATATGAAAGTATGGGGTTGTCTTGCTAATGTGAAGAGGACAATGTTAGACAAACTAGATGTTAAGTCTGACAAATGTTTATTTGTGGGATATCCAAAAGAAACCTTTGGATATTATTTCTATCATTCCTTAGAACAAAAGGTGTTTGTTTCAAGGCATGTTGTCTTCTTGGAAAGAGAATTTCTCTTACAAGAGGACAGTGGGAGTAAAATTAAACTTGGTGAAGTTCAAGACCCACAAATTGAAGTAGATCAATCGATTGAACCCGAAACTGAATTTCATAATGATGAGATTACATTTGAACCTGATTATACAAAAAATCCTAGAAGATCTACTAGGATGCATTCTATCCCTGTGAGATATAGATTTCACATTGATTCGGATAGAGGCATAACTGTAGTAGAGAACAATGAGCCTACAAGCTATCAAGAAGTTTTGAAAAGTTCAGAACGTGATTTATGGCTTAAGGCTATGTAGTCTAAAATAGACTCCATGTATGAGAACAAAGTATGGACTTTAACTCAATCACCTGAAGGTATAAAACCCATAAGGTGCAAATGGGTCTTCAAAAAGAAGACCAACATGGAAGGTAATAAAGTTACCTATAAAGCTCGCTTAGTAGCAAAGGGCTATCGTAAAAAAAAGGTATTGACTATGATGAAGCCTTTTCTCCTGTAGCGATGCTTAAGTCTATAAGAATTCTTTTAGCCATTGCAACACATTATGATTATGAGATTTGGCAAATGGATGTGAAGACAGCTTTCCTAAATGGAAATCTAACTGAGGATGTGTTTATGACACAATTGGAAGGGTTCACATCAGGAAATGGTGAAAAGGTATGCAAGCTTCAAAGATCCATTTATGGATTGAAGCAAGCCTCTAGGAGCTGGAATATACAATTCAATGAGACAATCAAAGAGTTTGGTTTCTCACAGAATGAAGATGAACCTTGTGTGTATAAAAGGGTCACTGGTAGTGCAATTGTCTTCCTGGTTCTATATGTGGATGACATATTGATCATGGGAAATGATATTTCTCTTCTCCAATTTGTTAAAATATAGTTATCAAAGCAATTCTCCATGAAAGACCTTGGAGAAGCATCTTATATTCTAGGAATAAGGATCTATAGAGATAGATCCAATAGCTTGCTAGGTCTTGCTTAAAGTACTTATATACATAAGGTATTGAAGAGGTTCAATATGGATCTCTCTAAGAAAGGGTTTATACCCATGGTGTATGGAAAACACCTTTCTAAGTCTATGTGTCCACAGATACTAGAGGATAGAGAGAGCATGTATAAAATACCATATGCATCAGCAATTGGTTCTATCATGTATGCTATGTTATGTACATGTCCAGATGTAGCATTTGCTTTGAGTGTCATAAGCAGATTCCAATCCAATTTTGGAGAGGAACACTAGGTAGCTGTCAAGAATATCCTTAAGTACTTGAGAAGGACTAAGGATATATTTTTGATATATGGAGAGAGCAGTTTGGAAGTAAAAGGGTATACAGCTGCCATCTTCCAATTTGACAAAGATGATTGTAAATCACAGTCTAGTTATGTGTTCATAATGAGAGGAGTAGTAATTAGTTGGAAGAGTTCTAAACAAGAAACAACTGTTGATTCCACTATAGAAGCTGAGTACATTGCTGCTTCGGAAGCAGCCAAAGAAGCAGTCTAGATCAAAAAGTTTATATCTAAACTAGGAGTGGTGCCTAGCATTGTTGATTCGAGTCCTTTATATTGTGACAACAATGGAGCCATTACACAAACAAAGGAACCACAGTTTCATTAGTGATCCAAGCATGTTCTCAGATGCTACCATCTCATAAGGGAAATAGTAGCTAGAAATGATGTGAAAATAGAAAGGGTCCCTATAGATGATAATATGGTGGATCCCCTTACTAAAGCACTTTCCCAGATAAAACACGATTATCATATAAATAGCATGGGTCTGAGACATATGAGTGATTGGCTCTAGTGCTAGTGGGAGATTGTTAAAGAGTTTGCCCTAGAGCCCATGTAAAAGGGATGAATTTCATATGTATGCATTTATATTTTTAATAAAAGGCATTATTCATTTTTTAATGCAATGTTTAAATACATGAGTTTGTAAATCTTAAATTAATAAATAAAGTCCTTGATATTATAAACACAATGCAAAGGCAATCATAAAAGTGTTCATGATATGAGGTGTCTATTGCATACAAATGTGTTAATACCTAAATATCCCTAGTCATAGAATTAACAAGATAGGACATTGTTAATTTGGACAGACTAGCACATGTTATGATTCTTGAATAGTTCAAGCAGTGGTTCTCATAAATGTGATTGTGGAAGATAATCAAAGCTAACATGTGGATGCTTGTTAGAAGAACAAGTTCATTGGAGACCTGTAAAGAGAATCCTCACATGGATATTAAATCTATATCAGTGAGGAATCTCTTCATAGCGGTTGTGCAAGTATCCTTAGACTTGAGATCACCAAAGTTATCTTAAGTAGCAAGTGCTATATTTTGACTCCGTAACTAATTACTTCCAATTGGGAGTGAACATAGTTAGGAGATTGGGTATATCATGGCCTACTTGAAGATATTTGAGTGATTGCCAAAGGATTCACCATCCCAGATTTAGTAAGGGAAGTTACCTTGCATGATTCTATAATTGCCTCGTTTAGAGAATGTCTGGCCAGAGTAAATTGCCAAGATGGATAGAGATCTATGAAGGGAATTTTGTGAACAATGGTTAAATTAATAGATCATACATAATTAGATTTATATGAGATGACAGAAATCCATACTCAGAATCTAATTGAGATAAGAATGGTGGAAGGAGTAATTGCATGGTAATTATTTCTATGGAAGGGTATAGTCAAACCACTTGACTTTCCTGACATTTGGGTAGTCACGATGTCTAGCTAGAGGTCACTCATGATTTGTATAATAGTGTATCATAAATATCAATAGGGATTGATAAAATGATTTAAAGGAGTTTAAAACATGTGAGTTTTGAATAGAACTCACAATTACATATTATACTGCCAATATGGACAGGAACCCAATAGGTCACACACATATAGAGAAAAGGATAAAATGGTAAAATGACAAGGATAATAATATTTGATATTATTATGGGGATACAGAAGTGAATAAGTGAATAATTAATTTAAGAGTTTAATTAATTATGATCAAGTAAAATTGATCGTAGAACCTTTTAGAAATGTTCTGTAAAATGGAACTAATTGAAATAATGTATTTCATAATTAATTATTATTGGACTATAAGTGTTATAGGGCTGATATAATAATTAATAGATCCATTGGAGGAATTATAAAGGCCCAAAGAAGGGCCGCATGCCAACTACAAACAGAAGGCCTTAGAGGCCTAAATCTTTGACCAAAATAAATTAAATATGTTTCATAAGTGTTATGGAGTCAACATATTTAATTTGGTTGGATTTGGAATTAATTTGGGTAATTAAATCCAAGTATATGTACAAAGGGCCTAGTTTGTGGGTTTTGTGCATAGTCTTTTGTGAAAGGGCTTAAATTGGATTTAATTGAGCCCAAATAATTATAAATAATTCCAAAAGCCCAATTAATAATTCTCCAGTAATTTTAGAGAGCCCAATTCCATTATGAAGTTGGATTTTTAATCTAACTATAAAAATCCAAATGATGGTGTATTAGGGTTATGTGTAAACAATTAAGAGAAAAGTTTTTCTCTCACTCAAAAAGCCCTAGCTGCCACCTTCCCTAGCTAGCATCTAGGGTTTTTGGCCAGCCCTTGTTTCTCCCAATTGTTGGTTTATTCTATCCTTCTCTTGTGTGGATTACTCATTGGAGGTGTTCGATTTTGGACACAGTGGTTTGCGACAACCCGGTGAGAAGGAAAATCAATTGTTCAACAAAAATCAAAGGTGATTTTTCTTATTCTCATTAATATGTATATTGTAAATTCATGGAAAGATCAAATGTATTGGTTAAAAATTTTAAATTTCGCTTATGTATGAGATGCATGTAACTGATAATTTCCAACATGGTATCAGAGCCATGTTTTGCCATGAATCTACAGTTCTATATTTTTCTGTAGAATAAGTTTTATTTTTGAGTTATTTATTTCATGAAATTTAAAATATCAGATTTGTTTGTTCATGAATGAGAAATATTGATTTCTAGATATATGTGATTAAATATATATAACGAAAAATAAAAATGATTCTTTTGAGAAAGGAACAATGGTTTTGGCGTGAATGGCTTTATTTTTCAATGATTTTTAGGGGTTGTTCTAAATTAAAATTTTATTGATCCACTTTAAGTTCATTTTGATGATAATTTATGTGTTTAATATGTAATATTAAGCCATAGGATCAAAAAAAATTAAAATCGAACAAGTTTTGCATGAAAACTAGATTAGTCGAAAAATTAGATAAATTGGTGTTCTTCATGTGTTCGTGGTGTGTTCATGTTTAGAACAATTTTTAATCTTCAAATCTGATATATTTGACATATTAATGTGTTTTTAATTAATTGGATTAATTAAAATGGGCTTCGAATTAATTGGATTAATTTTAATTCATTAAAACCACTTAATGGGCTTAATTATGTTTATGGATTTTAAGGGCTAGAGTGGGCTTGGCTCATACCAAAAGGCCTAAATGGTCCAATAGACATAAAACTAGTTTGTGTGTGAACAAATTTAGGGTTTAGTTTTGTGGTTTTTGGCTTACCTTTTAACTAAAGGCCAAAATTGATTCTTTTAGTTATTTAATATGATTAATTAATTAAATAATCAATTAATTATTAATTACTAATCAATTGGATTGATTATTAAGGCAATAACACATGCATGTAAAAGGGTTTCCTAAAATGCAAGTTTCCAAAATGAAAAAGTTTCCTTATTTGATCACATTATTAAAATAACTCAAAAGAAAGTTTCAAGAGTTGAAACAAAGTTAGTAATCCATTACTTTTTGCATTAGAAATGCATATAAGGGTGTATAATTGGCACGATGAATAGTTACGGACAAAGCCCAATGTGATTGAGCATTATGCATGTTTTGGCCCAATGAGGACTTTCATGTCCCGACCACTTGTTTTTTGTTTGTATTTCTTTTTCAAATTGTAATATGTAATTAGATTACTTAGATTAGAATTAGAGATAGAGATGAAGACCACTATAAAGGAGCAAAATGGGCCAGATGGAGATCCAACAAAATTGAAGATAATGTAATTATTTTTACTTGTTTGAATCATGCATACTACCTAGGTGTGACCTTTTGATTTTCCTTTTGGCTAGGGGAAATCAATGTAGTAAAGTCCATAACTATACCATATTTGTATGCTTATATTTATGATAGATATAAGATGCATACCAATGTATGCCAACCATGTATGATGAGACTTAATTAACTAAAACCCTCAAACAAATACTAAGGTATATAAGCCTACCATAAATTTGAAGAGAACTAGAGTTCTTCATATTGTGGGTTGTTGACAACAATCAAGCTTACATTATATCGAATATGTTCAAATCTAATTAAATGGGTCATCTTAGCTAGCCCATTAGGTTGTTGACCACAGTCAAGGCTAATGGTTTTAGAGGCAAGATTAGGGAATGCATATATGATATGAATGCATCAAGAGTTGATAACCTAATGATCCAAAAGTTATGTAAAAACACAATTGGTATAGAGATACCTACCTTTCAAGGGTATGGAGTTTCGCTTGTTGACCACAGTCAAGGTCAAATTACATATCAAGGTTGGATATTGGCCCACTAAGAAAACCATCGCGTTTTCTCGGATTAAATAGTGAGGGCTATTAATTCGCAATAAAATAGTGGGAGTAAATGGATTAATTAAAGACCTAATTAATGCATATATATATATATATATATATATATATATATATATATATATATATATATATATATATATATATATATATATATATATATATATATATATATATATATATATATATATATATATATATATATATATATATATATATATATGAACATACTCTCATATCTTTTCTTTTTCTCATCTAGGTCATCATCATGAGCACATCAAACATTAATATACAATCAATCTTGGATAACAAGCTGGTTGGCAGCAACTATTCAAACTGGATCAGGCAAGTGAGAATTGGTCTCAGAGCTGAAAAGATCCATTATGTCTTGGATAAAGATCCACCACCACTTTCATCAGATGATGCCATTGATGAGATCAAAGGCACTTATCGTAAATACATGGAGGATAGTGAAGCAGCAGCATTCTGATGCTGGGTGCTATGTCCTCGGAGCCTCAGAAGCAATATGAGATGATGGATGCTAGAACCATTATTTTGCATCTAGAGGAGCTTTAATCTTCTCAGGCTAGAACTGTGTAATATGAGATTGCTCGAGCTCTATTTAGCTGCAAAATGGTGGAGGGCCCTTCGGTTGCTACTCATACATTGAAGATGTATAGGTATATTGAGCATTTGAGTAGACTTGGCTATGTATTGGATAATGATCTATACACAGATTTAATCTTGTACTCGTTGGCTCCAAGTTATGCACCTTTCGTGCTTAACTTCAACATGAACAAGATCTAAGTAACCATTCCTGAATTAATCAACATGCTCAAGAAAGCTGATGGATCCTTTAAGAAGGATCCAAAAAGTGTCATGGTTGTCACCTCTGCTAAAGGCAAGAAGCACAAGAAGAAGACGATAACCAAGGCGCAGCCAAAGAATGGTGGGATCTCCAATTAGAAGGTTTCCAAGAAAGAGAATCCCAAAGGAACTTGCTTTCATTGTGGAAAAGATGGTCATTAGAAGCGTAACTGCAAGGCCTATCTAGATTCTCTCAAGGAGAAGAAGTATGCTGATACTTCTACCTCATGTATTCATATGATTGAAATTAATACTTATTAGATATCGGATGTGGATCTCATTTGTGTAATGATCTACAGGGGCTTAGAAGCAGTAAAAGAGTTGGAAAGGCAGAAATATGTCTACAGTCAGCTACTGGGCAAAACATCTCTACAACAATTGTGGGGACTTACCATTTGCCTCTTTCAAGTGGATTAATATTGGAATTAAATAATTATTATTATGTTCCAGCTTTATCCAAAAGTATGATTTCCTTCAGTTGTTTATTGACCAATTATGACATTTTTTTAAAGGACAAGTGTTGTTACATTTTTAAGAACAATATTTTTTATGCAAAAGCTTTCATTGAGAATGGTATATTTGTTCTTAATTTAATTAAAGAAGTGCATAATATGGATACTAAGAGAATGAAACAAGATAATCAAAATACCTCATATTTATGGGATTGTCATTTAGGACATATAAATGAGAAACGCATGACCAAATTACACAAGTCAGGTGATTTGGGATCATTTGATTATGAATCATTTGATACATGTGAATCTTTTTTATTGGGAAAAATGACAAAACCTCCCTTTATTGGTAAATGAGAACGAGCTAAACTAGTTTTGGACTTAATACAGTCAGATGTAAGTGGTCTAATGACTACACATGCCAGAGGAGATTACTCCTACTTCATTACTTTCATAGATGATTATTCTAGGTTTGGATACATCTATCTAATAAAATATAAATCAGAAGCATTTGAAAAGTTCAAAGAATTCAGAAATGAAGTAGAGAAATAACTTGGCAAGTGTATTAAAACACTTAGATCAGATCAAGGTGGAGAGTACTTAAGCCAAGAATTTCAAGATTATCTTAGAGATAATGGGATTTTATCTCAATGGACTCCACCATATACACCACAACACAATGGTGTATCTAAAAGGAGAAATCGAGCAGTATTAGATATGGTTCGATCAATGATGAGCCGAGCAGACTTGCCTAAGTCCTTTTGGGGATATGCACTAGAAACTGCTATTTATGTGTTAAACAGAGTACCTAGTAAATCAGTTGATTTTACTCCATATGAGATGTGGAATAACAAGAAACCCATGCTTTCTCATATGAAAGTATAGAGTTGTCCTGCTTATGTGAAGAGGACAATGTCAGACAAATTAGATGTTAAGTCTAACAAATATTTATTTGTGGGATATCCAAAAGAAACCTTTGGATATTATTTCTATCATCCCTTAGAACAAAAGGTGTTTGTTTCAAGGCATGCTATCTTCTTGAAAAGAGAATTTCTCCAACGAGAGGACGGTAGGAGAAAAATTGAACTTGGTAAAGTTCAGGACCCACAAATAGAAGTAGATCAACCGATTGAACTCGAGACTGAATTTCATAATGATGAGATTACAAGTGAACCTGATTATACACTGAATCCTAAAAGATCTACTAGGATACGTTCTATCCCTGTGAGATATAGATTTCACATTGATTCGGATAGAGGCATAACTATAGTAGAGGACAATGAGACTACAAGCTATCAAGAAGTTTTTAAAAGTTCAGAACGTGATTTATGGCTTAAGGCTATGCAGTCTGAAATGGACTCCATGTATGAGAACAAAGTATGGACTTTAACTCAACCTCCTGAAGGGATAAAACCCATAGGGTGCAAATGGGTCTTCAAAAAGAAGACCGACATGGAAGGTAATATAGTTACCTATAAAGCTCGCTTAGTAGCAAAGGGCTATCGTAAAAAAGAAGGTAATGACTATGATGAAACCTTTTCTCCTATAGCAATGCTTAAGTCTATAAGAATACTTTTAGCCATTACAGCTCATTATGATTATGAGATTTGGCAAATGGATGCGAAGACAGCTTTACTAATTGAAAATCTAACTGAGGATGTGTATATGACACAATCGGAAGGGTTCACATTAGGAAATGGCGAAAAGGAATGCAAGCTTCAAAGATCCATTTATGGATTGAAGCAAGCCTTTAGGAGCTGGAACATACAATTCAATGAGACAATCAAAGAGTTTGGTTTCTCACAGAATGAAGATGAACCTTGTTGTATAAAAAGGTCAGTGGGAGTGCAATTGTCTTCCTGGTTTATATGTGGATGACATATTTGTTAGTGTAAGCCCTAGCCCCAATGCATTGTAATAAAACACTTAATTAATAAAATGAGGCATTTGTTTTATCTACTATATTCCTGTGCATATCAATGGATAGAACTATCCAAGAATGTTGTTTCAGTTTAAGTTATTATGTGTGACGCACATGGTTGTAAGACCCTGAAACAAATGAGACTTCATTATAAATATCCCTAGTCAGTCATTGTTATGGGAATAACAAATGAATTAAGACTAGTATGCTCTCTCTGATAAGTTGAGTTCTGTCTTACGGATCATAAGGACAAGAGTGTCAATCAGAGATCATAGATACATGTTTAGAACATGGTATTTGGATTCGATCCACTCATGAGAACACTATATGGTACAAGTCATAAGTGTTTCTCATATGCAAGTTTTATATCGGAGTTCTTAGACCTAAAATCTTTATGAAACTCTTTATGAATTACTGTGTGCTTTGACATACACCTAACGTGCTCGTAACAGAGTGACAAGTACGGGTATGCTTGGGTATGCATTGATTAACGTTAGATAGCATGAGAGAAGTAAAGGATTACCCCTCTCTATAAGAGAGAAAAAATATCATCGGCCACTTAATCAGTGAACTGAGAAGTGTATGGCCATACCGAGATGAAATAATGAGTAATAATTATTTATCTGAGAGTTCAGTGTCACTGGAATATCAAGAAAGGAATTAATATATATATATAAGGATGACTAGTTCCATGCCTTATATTAATTCTAAAATTTATGGGTAAGGGACGATGCAAAATTGCATTAGGTCACTAAATGCCATATGCATTTTCATTTAATTTGGAATGCTATAATATCTTGCTAGAGAATATATATAGCCTTTGAATTAATTTATTAATTCATTGACAACATTAAATGGACCTATAGGATTGCACACAAAGCATTGGGCTTAAAATATTTAAATAAAGTATTGGGTATTAATTTGGGCTTTTAATTAAAGTCAAATTAATGTATGTGATGGGCATTATAGATGCCATTGAACCTTGGTCCATGAGAGAAAAATTCAGTCCACAAGGTTTAATTTCAATTAATTAATTATCTTGTATTAATTAAGTTAATTGAGTATTAAAGCCTAAAAGAATTTAAATTAAATTAAATAATTTAAATATAAGGTGAAGCAGCCGAAATTCCAAGATAAAAAAACCAAGGAATTTCGGCACATGCACATTACTTATATTAAGTGGTTTTATTTAATTAAATGTCTTGTGTTTTATTTCAAATTTGAATTTTAAATTCAAAGGAATTTAAATTAATATATATTAATTATTTTTAGGAAGTGATTGAGATTGAATTAATTATCTTGAGATAGTAAAATTTAGATCAAACACTTGCCAAAAGATAATGATATATATTAGTAAAGAAATAAAACCCTAGGGTTACAAGTGTGTGGCATGAAACCCTAGCTCTTCTATGGTTTTGGCGTGAACTTCTCATCTCTCTCTCACAAAATTCTTTTGGCCAATTTGCACAAGGAGAAAGGATTGTTCCTCATTCTCTTGTGTTCTTGGGTATTAATAACACCTAAAAGAAGTACAAGATCAAGTCTTGTAGCTTTAAACTATAGCCATTACACAATACTAATTTTGAGAGCTAGCAATCTCGCTTTTTAAGCTATATTTGCAAGTGTGTGTGTGAGAATAGAGAGGAGTGGCGTAAAGGCTGTTCCTTGGCATTGGTGATCAAGATCTAAGCGGATAAATTCATCTTAGTTGCTGGTCATCACCAAATTCAAGATTTAAAAGGCATCTAAATTTGTAAGTTTTAAAACCCTAAAATTGCATGTTTCGATTCTTGTCATGGAATTGTATGGCATGTATGATCAAATTTTTTTTTCTACTGCATGATCTTTATTTGCATACCATGTCATATTCCAACAATATTGATCATGAGAATTGTTATTTCTTTTCACCAATCTATTAAAATATGGTTATCCAAACAATTCTCCATTAAATACCTTGGAGAAAAATCCTATATTCTGGGAATAAGGATCTATAGAGATAGATCCAATAGGTTGCTAGGTCTTTCTCAAAGTACATATATAGATAAGTTATTAAAGAGTTTCAATATGGATCTCTCTAAGAAAGGGTTTATACCCATGGTGCATGGGAAACACCTTTCTAAGTCTATGTGTCCGCATATACTAAAGGATAGAGAGAGAATGAATAGAATACCATATGCATCAGCAATTGGTTCTATCATGTATGCTATGTTATGTACACGTCTCGATGTAGCATTTGCTTTGAGTGTCACAAGCATATTCGAATCCAATTTTGGAGAGGAACACTGGGCAGCTGTCAAGGATATATAATTAATTATTAAATACAATATTTCAATTAAGTCTATTTTGCAGAATATTTCTAAAAAATTATGCGAACAATTTTACTTGATCATAATTAATTAAACTCTTTAATTAATTATTCTCTTATTCATTTCTCGTCTCCCATAATAATATCAAATATTATTATCCTTGTAATTTTACCATTTTATCCTTTACTTTATATGTGTGTGACCTATTGGGTTCCTGTCCATATTGTTAGTATAATATGTAATTATGAGTTCTATTCAAAACTTATATGATTTAAACTTCTTTAAATTATTTTATCAATCCCTTATTGATATTTATGATACACTATTATACAAATCATGAACGGCCTCTAGCTAGGCATCATGACTATCCAAATGTCAGGAAAGTCAAGTGGTTTGACTGTACCCTTCCATAGAAATAGTTACCGTACAATTACTCCTTTCATCACTCTTATCTCAATTAGATTATGAGTATGGATTTCTGTTAACTCATATAAATCTAATTATGTATGTTCTATTAATTTAATCATTGTTCCCAAGATGCCCTTCATGGATCCCTATCCATCTTGGCATATTACTCTGGCGAGAGATTCTCTGAACAAGACAATTATAGAATCGTGAGAGATAACTTCCCTTAGTAAATCTGGGATGGTGAATCCTTTATCGATCACTCAACTATATTCAAGTAGGTCATGATATACCTAACCTCCTAACCATGTTCACTCCCAGTTGGAAGTAATCAGTTATGGAGTCAAAGTATATCACTTGCAACTTAAGATAACCTTGGTGATCTCAAGTCTAAGGATACTTGCACAATCGCTATGAAGAGATTCCTCACAGACATAGATTTAATATCCATGTGATGATTCTCTTTGCAAGTCTTTAATGAACTTGTTCTTATAAGAAGCATCCATATCTTAGCTTTGATTATCTTCCATAATCACAGTTATGAGAACCATTGCTTGAACCATTCAAGAAGTAAAACATGTGCTAGTCTGTCTGAATTAACATTGTCCTATCTTGTTAATTCTATGACTAAGGATATTTAGATATTAACACATTTGCATGCAATAGACATCTTATATCATGAATACTTTTATGATTCTTTTGCACTATGTTTATAATATCTAGGACTTCATTTATTAATTTAAGATTTACAAACTCATGTATTTAAACATAGCATTAATAAATGAATGATGCCTTTCATTAAGAATATGAATTCATACATATGAAATACATCCTTTTTACTCGGGCTCTAGGGCATACTTTCTAACAATCTCACACTTGTACTAGAGCCAATCACTCATATGTCTTAAACCCGTGTTATTTATATGGTGATCGTGCTTTATCTAGGAAAGTGCTTTAGTGAGGGGATCCGCCACATTATAATTCGTGGGCACTCTTTCTATTTTCACATAATTTATAGCTACTATTTTCCTTATGAGATGGTAGTATCTGAGAACATGCTTGGATCTCTGATGAGACTGTGGTTCCTTTGCTTATGCAATGGCTCCATTATTGTCACAATATAAATGAATCGGATCAACAATGCTAGGCACTACTCCTAGTTCAGATATGAACTTTTTGATCCACACTGCTTCTTTGATTGCTTTCAAAGCAGCAATATACTTAGGTTTTGTCGTGGAATCAGCAGTTGTTTCTTGTTTGAAACTCTTCCAACTAACTGCTCCTCCTCCCATTATGAACAAAAAACTAGACTGTGATTTACAATCATCTTTGTCAGATTGGAAGCTGGCATCAGTATACCCATTTACTTCTAAACTGCCCTCTCTATATGCCAAGAATATATCCTTAGTCCTTCTCAAGTACTTAAAAATATTCTTAACAGCTGCCCAATGTTCCTTTCCAAAATTGGATTAGAATCTGCTTGTGACACTCAAAGAAAATGCTATATCTGGACATGTACATAAAATAGCATACATGATAGAACCAATTGTAGATGCATATGGTATTTTATTCATGCTCTCTCTATCCTCTAGTGTCTATGGATACATAGACGTAGAAAGGTATTTCCTATGCACCATAGGTATAAACCTTTTCTTAGAGAGATCCATATTGAACCTCTTCAATACCTTATCTATATATGTACTTTGAGAAAGACCTAGCAAGCTATTGGATCTATCTCTATAGATCCTTATTCCTAGAATATAGGATGCTTGTCCAAGGTCTTTCATGGAGAATTGCTTGGATAACCATATTTTAATGGATTGGAGAAGAGAAATGTCATTTCCCATGATAATATGTCATCCACATATGGAACTAGAAAGAAAATTACACTCCCACTAACCTTTTTATACACACAAGGCTCATCTTCATTCTATGAGAAACCAAACTCTTTGATTATCTTATTGAATCATATGTTCCAGCTCTTAGAAGCTTGCTTTAATCCATAAATGGATCTTTGCAGCTTACATACTTTTTCTCCATCTCTTGATGTGAACCCTTCTGGTTGTGTCATATACACATCCTCAGTCAGATTTTCATTTAAGAAAGCTGTCTTCACATCCATTTGCCAAATCTCATAATCATAATGAGTTGCAATGGCTAAAAGTATTCTTATAGACTTAAGCATCGCTTATAATAACTATTTTACACATCCAATCAGATCCTGTTTATAAACTGTATATTCAATGTTAGATCACAAATAAAAAGGGGAGTTCATATGTCATATATCCAAACTCAAACGAGAATTAAATAACCATAATAGCTATTTATGAGTTATAAAAATCCCTGAAAATAATGCCATGTGAAATGTTTTGATGTATAACATACCATTCCACGTGTTGGAAACATTCTACACTTATATCAATTCATTATATACATATCGTGTTAAAATACCATATCTCCATAGGAAATTATACGACATACAATATCATGTAACCCTATAAACAAAACATTGACTCTTACAAGGCAATATAAAGATCAAGTTTGAGTAAAAAACATATGATTATAGGGAGCATGTGTTTGGCAATATATTTACTTGTTAAGGCCATCAAAATGCACATACAATCTAGTATCTCTATATCAATAACTTTAGTGCACTTATACCAGTAATACACTACTGAGATTATCCTATCTAGGTTCTAAAAGTGGATAACGGGAACAATAGATATCTGAATATACCAAACAATAGATATCCAAAGATATCGAACAATAGATATTCGAAGATATCAAACAATAAACCTAAATAGGGCAAAGCAATAGTTCCAATAGGAATGAAAAATAGACCCAAACAGGGATGGGTATTTTAGGCAGTGCCTATCCAATTCACAACTGAACTAAGACTATAGGCTTGACTATATTCAAACATAATTCAGATTATTAAGTGTATTCCTTCACAAAACAATATTACATTTGTAAGTACCCAATTTCGCCCCTAATCAGATTATTGTTAATTAATAAAGATTACTATTAATTAAGATGAAATTAGATTATTTTCCAATTATGGAGGTTAAGTTCCAATAGGGGTATTTTGATGATTTCAACATGTTGGTAAATGAGTAAAGTTAAATTCAAATTAAAGGAAAGGATACAATTGAAGTAAATTTGAAGTCTTGGGGTTAAATTGAAAGAAATTGAAGTAATGGGGTTTAATTGTGCTTATGGGAATTTCCTTGGGGAGATATTTGTTAGTGTCAGCCCTAGCCCTAATCCATTGTAATAAAACACATTAGTTAATAAATAAGGCATTTGTTTTATCTATTGTATTCCTGTGCATATCAATTGATAGAACTATCCAGGAATGCTGTTTTAGTTTAAGTTATCATGTGTGAGGCACATGGTTGTAAGACCTTGAAACAAATGAGACTTCATTCTAAATATCCCTAGTCAGTCATTGTTATGGGAATAACAAATGAATTAAGACTAGTATGCTCTCTCTGATAAGCTGAGTTCTATCTTACGGATCATAAGGACAAGAGTGTCAATCAGAGATCATAGATACATGTTTAGAACATGGTATTTGGATTTGATCCACTCATCAGAACACTATATGGTACAAGTCATAAGTGTTTCTCATATGCAAGTTTTGTATCGGAGTTCTTAGACCTAAAATCTCTATGAAACTCTTTACGAAATATTGTGTGCTTTGACATGCACCTAACGTGCTCGTAGCAGAGTGACAAGTACGGGTATGCTTGGGTATGCATTGATTCATGTTAGAGAGCAAGAGGGAAGTGAAGGGATTACCCTTCTCTATAAGAGAGAAAATATCATTGGTCACTTGATTAGTGAACTGAGAAGTGTATGGCCATACCGAGATGAAATAATGAGTAATCATTATTTATCTGAGAGTTCAGTGTCACTGGAATATCAAGAAAGGAATTAATATATATAAGGATGACTAGTTCCATGCCTTATATTAATTCTGATATTTATGGGTAAGGGACGATGCAAAATTGCATTATGTCACTAAATGGCATATGTATTTTCATTTAATTTGGAATGCTATAATATCTTGCTAGATAATATATATAGCTTTTGAATTAATTTATTAATTCATTGCCAACATTAAATGGACCTATAGGATCGCACAAAAAACATTGGGCTTAAAATATTTAAATAAAGTATTGGGCATTAATTTGGACTTTTAATTAAAGTCAAATTAATGTATGTAATGGGCATTATAAATGCTATTAGACCTTGGCCCTTGAGAGAGAGAAATTCAGCCCACATGGTTTAATTTCAATTAATTATCTTGTATTAATTAAGTTAATTGAGTATTAAAGCTTAAAAGAATTTAAATTAAATTAAATAATTTAAATATAAGGTGAAGTGACCGAAATTCCAAGATAAAAAACAAGGAATTTCGGCACATGCACATTACTTATATTAAGTGTTTTTATTTAATTAAATGTCTTGTGTTTTATTTCAAATTTGAATTTTAAATTCAAAGGAGTTTAAATCAATATTATTACTTATTTTTAAGAAGTGATTGAGATTGAATTAATTATCTTGAGATAGTAAAATTCAGATCAAACACTTGCCAAAAGATAATGATATATATTAGTAAAGAAATAAAACCCTAGGGTGATAATTGTTTGGTATGAAACCCTAGTTCTTCTATGGTTTTGGCGTGAACTTCTCTCTTTCTCTCTCTCACAAAAATTCTCTTGGCCAATTTTCACAAGGAGAAAGGATTGTTCCTCATTCTCTTGTGTTCTTGGGTATTAATAACACCTAAAAGAAGTACAAGATCAAGTCTTGTAGCTTCAAACCATAGCCATTACACAATACTTGTTTTGAGAGCTAGCAATCTCGGTTTTTAAGCTATCTTTGCAAGTGTGTTTGTGAGAATAGAGAGGAGTGGCGTAAAGGCTATTCTTTGGCATTGGTGGTGAAGGTCTAAGGATAAGATATCCTCCTTGGTTGCTGGTCGTCATCAAAATCAGGTTTTAGAGGCATCTAAAGTTGTAAGTTTTAAAACCCTAAAATTGCATGTTTCGATTCTTGTCATGGAATTTTATGGCATGTATGATCAAATTTTATTGTTTTTCTCTGCGTGATCTTTATGTTCATACCATGTCATATTCCATCAGTGGTATCAGAGCCTAATCATGCTTATTTTAGTGCTTTAGATGCATGAAATAATTATCAAAAATCGTTATTTTAAATACATGCAATGCTGAAATTTTCTGTTTTGTGTTTTTTGCATTGTTTTGGTGTAAAAACAATTTTAAATGATTAGATAGGTATTATAATTAATATGACATGTTTATATACTGTCCTAAGATGTTCTAGGAGCTGTTAAAGTTCGGATTTAATTGATAATACCTGATGGTACATATTAATATTAAAACTAGGTGCTTTTTGGCATGTTAATTGTTAGTTTAACAACTAGTTTTAAATATTAAATGTAAAAACGATTTTGGAATGTTTGTAAGTTATTTTTAAAGATTAAATATCAGGTCTGGACATATTTTAATTTTGGTTTTAATTCTGGTCCATGACAATTTAATTGATTAATTTTAAAATCACTTAAAACTATGACTAGTTTGTGTTTGTTACATGTTTAATCAACATTATTTGTCTTATTTTGATTAAAATGGTAAAAACACATTTAGATCAGATTGGTACAGAATATTAAATCAATATTTATGACCTTATTTAAATTATTAAATGATTCATAAAATTGATTTAAATATTTGTGCATTTTTGTGGCATCACATAAGCATTAAACAACTAGTTTTGTTGTTTGTTTGTTTTTATATGCATGCCGTGTATCATATATATGTTCTTAATGATTTTGTATTTTAATTCATGTTGGTCCAGATTATATGTATTTTTAATGTTTATGGGCTGTATGACATAAAATTAAAAATGACAAAATTGGAAATTATACTAGAGTTGATTTATAGTACAAATCTAACAAGTTTGTGTTTTGGGCTTTTAAGAGAACTTATTCAATAAGAGGATTTAGTCCATTGGGCTTCGGCCTAGGCCCATCACGGGATCATCTCTTAAAGGTTTAAGTACACAATTTCCATTAATGGGCTTGGCTAAATTAATTAAAATTGGACTTTGTTTTATCCATGAATGTTATGTATATTTATTTGCTTGTTTGGTGTGATGAATGGATATGCATGGTGCATTCATGGGCCCTGGGTTTTTCTAATAAATATGGCCTGCGAGCCATTATGTTTTATTGTAAAAGTTTCATTTATTTCTTAGAATAGAATATACTTGAAGACTTTGTAAATCAAGACGAAGCCCACCGGAGTGGAGAAGCCTAACTCGAAGATTCTTATGTAATAGTATAGAATCTTAGTTGTAGGTTTTTGGGCCCATGTTTGTCACGCTTTACTTTATGTAATTATTTATATATGCATGCTATGAATGGATGACAAAGCGTATGCCATGTAAGTCGTAATAAAATGAATCCCTAAAAATAGTAAGTCACAAAGTTGCCTTCTTAATTCGAAACAAGTCAAGGCATCGATCATCGGTCACGTAGACTAGGAGTCCTAGATGTGCCCGATTATCTTTGTGAGGTATGGGTTGTGAATGTAGGTTGGACTTAACATGGAAAGGGATGCCCGGACCTAGGCAACTAATAAATGGGTTTGTGCTATAACATATTAAGATGTTAGCCCATTTGATCCAAGAGTCATGTACGAGACATGATTGGAGTTTTTTCTACCTAAGTAACTTAACTTGTTAGGTGTACAAGCTTAGCTTGACTAATAAGTTGTTGTGAAAAGTGGATCTTTGCCCACATTAAAGGGATATTAATTTGGTTTGTGGGATTATAAATATGACCTCATTTAATCTTGCTAAATTTTATTGTAGATTGAAAATGGCATCTTCAAACAACAATTTCTCATTGCAATCGGTCCTTGAAAAGGACAAATTGAATGGCACTAATTTCATAGACTGGTCTCAAAACTTAAGAATAGTTCGTAAGCAAGAGAAAAATTCGTATGTTTTGGATGCACCCTTGCCTGAAGAACCTGCTAGGAACACCTTTACGGTTCAAAAGAAAACTTTTGAGACCAAGAAAAGCGACTCCAATGATGTGACCTGTTTGATGCTGGCCACTATGGTGCTTGACTTGCAAAAGTAATTTATGGACCAAGAGGCTTATGCAATCATGGTACACCTTAAGGAGATGTTCCAAGAGCAAGCTCGTCACGAGAGGTTCGTGACAACAAAGGCCTTGATTTCTTGTAAGATGGCTACGGGTACTCCTGATAGTACCCATATACTCAAGATGAAAGGGTATCTTGATACTCTTGAGAAACTTGAGGTACAAGTGCCAAAGGACTTAGCCACTGACTTGATCTTAAGATCATTGACTGATGATTATGATCCATTTGTAATGAATTATAACATGCATGCAATGAACAAGTCAGTCACTGAGCTTCATGGGATGCTTAAGAATGCTGAAGAGAACATTCGAAAGACCAATCCTTATTGATGGTTCAAGGGAGCATTAAAAAGGGTCCCGCTAAGGGAAAGGGAAAGGGAAAGGCAAAACCCAAGAATGACTTGGCTCCGTTCAAGTCAAATGGGAGTGCACCTCAGGCTCAATCCAAGCTCAAGGCGTAGAAACTCAAAGAGAGTGAGAGCACTTGCTTCTATTGCAACAAGATAGGGCATTGGAGGAAGAATTGTGCTCTCTTCAAGGAAGAATAAAAGAAGAATGGAGCTAAGGCATCCAGTTATGGTATTTTTATTGTTGAGATTAACCTTTCTATTTCTCCCACTTGGGTATTGGATATCGGTTGTGGTTCTCACATTTGTTCAAATGTGCAGGGGCTAAGAAATAGGCGGTTACTTGGGAAGAATGAAGTGGACCTCTGTGTGGGGAATGGAGCACGAGTTGTTGCCATGGAGATAGGCAATTATCAACTCACTTTACCTTTCGGACTTTGTTTAGTTTTGAAAACTTGTTATTATGTGCTTGCTATGAGCAGAAATATTATTTCAGTTTCATGTTTGGATTTGGATGAATTTGATTTTGTTATTAAAAATGGCAATGCTCATATTCATCGCCAAGGCATTTCTTATGGCAATGCCATGTTGCAAAATGGCCTTTATATCCTTGATTTACAAAACAAAGAGTCCAATACAACATTAATACAAAGAGGGTTAAATCAAACGAATTGAACCCTACTTACTTCTAGCATTGTCATTTAGGACATGCAAATGAAAAACGCATTTCAAGAATCCACAAAACTGGAGTGCTTGGGTCATTCCACTTAGAGTCTTATGATACATGCGAGCCATGTTTGCATGGAAAAATGACAAAGAGTCCTTTTAACAAGAAAGGTGAAAGGACTAATGGCTTATTGGAACTAATACATACTGATGTATGTGGACCATTAAGTACACAAGCTAGAGGTGGTTTTAGCTACTTCGTGACTTTCACAGATGACTTCAGTAGATATGGCTATGTCTATCTAATGAAGTACAAATTTGAAACTTTTGAGAAATTCAAAGAGTTTAAGAACGAAGTAGAAAAACAACTTGGCAAAAGTATAAAAGCCATTCGATCAGATCGAAGTGGCAAATACTTAAGCCAAGAGTTGGACAGTCATATAAAGGAGTGTGGTATTATTTCACAGCTCACTCTTATCGGAACGCCACAATGGAATGGTGTGTCCGAAAGGAGAAATCAAGCTCTGTTGGACATGGTTCGATCTATGATGAGTCAAGCTAATCTTTCTGTCTCTTTTTGGGGTTATGCATTAGAAACTACTGCGTTTCTACTAAACTGTACTCCAACTAAAGCAGTTGAAAAGACACCATACGAGGTATGGACTGGGAAAGAACCCAATATGTCGTTTCTCAGGATTTGGGGCTGTGAAGCACGTGTTAAGAAATTAACATCTGATAAACTAGAGTCTAAATCCACCGTCTGCTTGTTTGTGGGTTATCCCAAAGAAACAAAGGGATATTGCTTTTACTCACAAGCCGAGAACAAAGTATTTGTTGCTCATAAGGCTGTTTTCTTGGAAAAGGAATTCCTCCTCAAGAAAGACAGTGGGAGTAAAGTAGAACTTGGAGAAATTCAAGTGCCACAAGCTCCTATAGAGGATGAGTTGGAAGTGGGATCAAGTTCACAACCAGTTGTGGAACAAGAACCCATTACACAAGTACCTAGAAGGTCTGGTAGGGTACGTCAGGAGATTGAGAGATGGATTTCTAATCACTGATAGTGACACTATTGAGTTAGTAGATTGTGAGGATCCTACTACCTACCGAGAAGCTATTGAAAGCCCAGACACAAAAAATTGGCTTGAAGCCATGAAATTCGAGATGAAATCAATGTACGATAACCAGGTTTGGACCTTGGTTGATCCACCAGAAGGTGCTAAGGTAATTGAATGCAAGTGGCTATTCAAACTCAAAGCTGATAAGACCTACAAAGTTAGACTAGTAGTAAAAGGTTTTTGACAAACTCATGGTGTAGACTATGATGAAACCTTTTCACCTGTAGTCATGCTCAAGTCCATTAGGATCTTGCTTGCCATAGCTACATATCAGGATTATGAGATATGGCAAATGGATGTCAAAATTACTTTCCTCAATGGAAATTTACTTGAGGATGTGTATATGACATAGCCTGAGGGTTTTGTCAGTCCCAAACATCCTAAGAAGGTTTGCAAGCTTCAAAAATACATTTATGGATTAAAGTAAACATCCCGAAGTTGGAATCTTCATTTTGATGAGGCAGTAAAAGAATTTGACTTCATCAAGAACGAAGATGAGCCTTGTGTGTACAAGAAGGTTAGTGGGAGCATAGTAGTATTTCTGGTCCTATATGTGGACGACATCCTTCTCATTGGGAATGACATTCCAACATATCAAAAGATTAAGCAATGGTTGGGAAAATGTTTCTCAATGAAAGACTTAGGTGAAGCCGAGACAATACTTAGTATTCGAATCTATAGTGATAGATCGAATAAGCTTTTGGGACTAAGTCAAGAAAAGTACATAGACAAAGTACTAAAGTGTTTCAGTATGGGAGGCTCAAAGAAAGGGTACATACCTTTGGCTTTGGGAGTTCCTTTGACTAAAGAATAGTGCCCTAAAACTAAAGAGGAAAGGGACAATATGAGTAGAATCCCATATGCATCTGCTATTAGATCTATCATGTACGCTATGTTATGTACTAGGTTGGATGTTGCTCATGCACTGAGTTTAACCAGTAGGTTTTAGCAAGACCCTAGTGAGAAGCACTGGTTTGCTGTAAAAGGGATTCTGAAGTACCTGCGAAGGACTAAGGAACACTTCTTGGTGTATGGTGGTCAAGAAGAGCTCGTCATACAAGGTTATGCTGATGCTGCTTTTTAGACCAACACTCAGGATTCTAGATCACAATCTGGGTTTGTTTTTGTTTTGAACGGTGGTGCTGTCAGCTGGAGAAGCTCGAAGCAAGAGACTGTTGCCGACTCAACTACAGAATTTGAGTATATTGCAGCGAGTGAGGCTGCAAAAATTTCATTTCTGGATTAGGAGTGGTCCCAAGCATCCTAGATCCATTAGAAATTTTCTGCGACAACAATGGGGCCATCGCACAGGCCAAAGAGCCCCGAGCACACCAGAAATCCAAACACATACCCAGGAGGTACCACCTGATCCGAGAAATCATTGATTGTGGGAACGTCAAGGTTAACAAGATAGCAAGTGAAGACAATGTAGCAGATCCTTTGACGAAATAGTTGCATCCAAATCTGCACGAAGCTCATTTGACAGCATTCAGTCTTAGGGCTATGCCCAATTGGGACTAGTGCTAGTGGGAGATTGTTAGTGTAAGCCCTAGCCCCAATACATTGTAATAAAACACTTTAGTTAATAAATGAGGCATTTGTTTTATCTATTGTATTCCTGTGCATATCAATTGATAGAACTATCCAGGAATGTTGTTTTAGTTTAAGTTATCATGTGTGAGGCACATGGTTGTAAGACATTGAAACAAATGAGACTTCATTCTAAATATCCCTAGTCAATCATTGTTATGGGAATAACAAATGAATTAAGACTAGTATGCTCTCTCTGATAAGTTGAGTTATGTCTTACGGATCATAAGGAGAAGAGTGTCAATCAGAGATCATATTTAGAACATGGTATCTGGATTCGATCCACTCATGAGAACACTACATGGTACAAGTCATAAGTGTTTCTCATATGCAAGTTTTGTATCGGAGTTCTTAGACCTAAAATCTCTATGAAACTCTTTATGAATTACTATGTGCTTTGACATACACCTAACGTGCTCGTAACAGAGTGACAAGTACGGGTATGCTTGGGTATGCATTCATTCATGTTAGAGAGCATGAGGGAAGTGAAGGGATTACCCCTCTCTATAAGAGAAAAAATATCATCGGCCACTTGATCAGTGAACTGAGAAGTGTATGGCCATATCGAGATGAAATAATAAGTAATCATTATTTATCTGAGAGTTCAGTGTCACTAGAATATCAAGAAAGGAATTAATATATATAAGGATGACTAGTTCTATGCCTTATATTAATTCTGATATTTATGGGTAAGGCACTATGCAAAATTGTATTAGGTCACTAAATGCCATATGCATTTTCATTTAATTTGGAATGCTATAATATCTTGCTAGAGAATATATATGGCCTTTGAATTAATTTATTAATTCATTGACAACATTAAATGGACCTATAGGATCGCACACAAAGCATTGGGCTTAAAATATTTAAATAAAGTATTGGGCATTAATTTGGGCTTTTAATTAAAGTCAAATTAATGTATGTAATGGGCATTATAAATGCTATTGGACTTTGGCCCATGAAAGAGAGAAATTCAACTCACATGGTTTAATTTCAATTAATTAATAATCTTGTATTAATTAAGTTAATTGAGTATTAAAGCCTAAAAGAATTTAAATTAAATTAAATCATTTAAATATAAGGTGAAGTGGCCGAAATTCCAAGATAAAAAAAAAGGAATTTCGGCACATGCACATTACTTATATTAAGTGGTTTTATTTAATTAAATGTCTTGTGTTTTATTTCAAATTTGAATTTTAAATTCAAAGGAGGTTAAATCAATATATATTACTTATTTTTAGGAAGTGATTGAGATTGAATTAATTATCTTAAGATAGTAAAATTTAGATCAAACACTTGCCAAAAGATAATGATATATATTAGTAAAGAAATAAAACCCTAGGGTGATAAGTGTTTGGCGTGAAACCCTAATTCTTCTATGGTTTTGGCATGAACTTCTCTCTCTCTCTCACAAAAATTCTCTTGGCCAATTTTCACAAGGAGAAAGGATTGTTCCTCATTCTCTTGTGTTCTTGGGTATTAATAACACCTAAAAGAAGTACAAGATCAAGTCTTGTAGCTTCAAACCATAGCCATTACACAATACTTGTTTTGAGAGCTAGCAATCTCGGTTTTTAAGCTATCTTTGCAAGTGTGTTTGTGAGAATAGAGAGGAGTGGCGTAAAGGCTGTTCCTTGGCATTGGTGGTGAAGGTCTAAGGATAAGATATCCTCCTTGGTTGCTGGTCGTCATCAAAATCAGGTTTTAAAGGCATCTAAAGTTGTAAGTTTTAAAACCCTAAAATTGCATGTTTCGATTCTTGTCATGGAATTTTATGGCATGTATGATCAAATTTTATTGTTTTTCTCTGCGTGATCTTTATGTTCATACCATGTCATATTCCATCTATATTTTTCCCGCTTACCTATTTAGGATTCCTAGAGATTGAGGAGAATAGCATAGGAAGCTCTCTCTCTCTTTTTCTCTCTTCTCGCAGTTACTGATTGAAGAAGATGATAGCTTAGGGTTTTGAGAGCATTTTTAGGAAAGAGAGAGCTAGATCAGTGGATCTTAAAGGAGATGAAGCATGAATATCAGATACGAGAATTGTTTATGAGTTGTTACTAAATATTTTTCCCTCTTTTGTTGTATGTGTTCTCTTAGCTGAGATTAAGGGTTCAATCTAGCAAATCAGATGAGTTATGAATGTTTTAAGGCTTTAATGTTCACTAGTGTAAACAATTAGCATGAGATCTGGAAATTAAAACACTTGATCTGTATAATCTGGCCAAAGTCTCTTGCATGACCACTTGTGGTTTTTTCTCTTCCCATGCACAACCACTTATGGCTTTTCTTCTTTACATGCACGACCACTTATGGATTTTCAACTTCCTATGCATAGCCACTCATGGTGTGCCTCACTCCCATGCAGGCCACTTAGCCATTTTTTTCATAAAATGCATAGCCACTTGGCCATTTACTTCATGAAATGCACGACCATTTGTACATTCTCTTTTCAATGGTTATTCTTCACCCCAAGATACAAATCATTCATAAATCATGAACCGTATTGTGTGGGATATTATTGAGGTAAACCAAGTTAGCAATGAATAATGAGGATGGTGATTATGTATTAAAGTGGTCGATAGTATGTTATTGGATTACTGATGAATCAATATAGTTGTAAAGTCTTCTCAATGCTAAAGTTAGTAAGATATAGTAGGAATGGTGTGACCGTAGGATGACTGCATGCTAAGCAGCGAAGTTTCCTAGTGGTGAATACACTACACAAAATTTCATTTACGAAACTATAATATATAAGATTACCTGTTTTACTTATTTATTGTTATTTGTTACCATTTGACTTAGAAATTTGTTCTCTTAATGCTTTAAATTGCCTTTTAGTCCTTCATTTTCTTATTCTCTTATTTTCCACATATAATTCTTATTTAAGTGGAAAAATTACGATTTAGGTCCAAGGCTTCCATTTTAATGTACTTAGAGCTATTTCCTCACCAATTTACTCTTTTCATTTTCTTTTAGCATTTATTCATTATTAATCCCAAAAATTTATATTTTGATTCTCCTATTTTTTTGATGTAGTGGTAAGTTATAGTTCACTCCCTAAACTTTCCTCACTCACATTTTTGCCTCCTTTTTAATTATTTAACACATGTAACCACATTTTTAATATAAATTTATTATTTTACCTCTGATTTCTTATTTAATTACATATTTACCCTTTATTAATCGCTAAAGCACTTTTTCACATTTTTTACTATTTTATTTCACATTTGGCATCTTTTAGGGCATAATTTACCATTTAGTCCATTTTTTTACAAAATTACAAATTTACCCCTAGTGGTGTCCAACGAAAAACCTAGAATCTGATAGGAGGGATAAGGATTCCAATGATCCTAAATGAGTTGGAGGGACCACTTGGCATGATCTTGCTACTCCATAATGTAATGAGGGATCACTTGGGGTGATAAACTCCTCAATTGTAACCCTAATACATATTGAGGGATCACTTAGGGGTAAACAACTCCTCAACTGTGATTCTGATATTTGCATTAGTCCAAAATTCTCATTATTTTATCATGGTATTTATTCTATAGCTAGTTATTATGCTCTATATAAAATCCTGGATTACTCACTCTACACTGACGGTAGATATTTTGTTTCATTTTATGTCATGTTTTTACATAATTTTCCATATATCCCAAATTATGCCCAATATTCTCATTTGCTTATTTCTCATCCATTCACACTCATCACGTATGTATTCATAATAATCACAATTAATAACATGAAACTTGATGAACATGTGCCATTTCAACCATGCATACCATTCAACCATGTAATGTACATAAGCATACATCATGGTTTCTCAAGCTTTACCATATCCTGCATGCTTTTATGATCATTTCAAGTTTTTTACATATGATACATACTCAAATTGCACTAATAGCCATTTTACACATAAGTGAACATCATTATGTACATTAACACTACATTATGTCCAAATAAGATCTTGATTTCCAACCAATCATACTATATTTATTCATCATTAAAATACTTATTTCATGTCGAATATTCAATTAAGCATTAAATCATCACATGGTATGCCATAAGTTACAATTCACCCATAACATGGTCATAAGTGTAACAACCTAATCCACTAACCATGCATAAACATCAATCATGATCATAACCTATAAAAGATAAGGCATGGATAATAATAAACAGCATAGGCCAAAATTATTACATGCCACAATAACTTAAAACCAACTTATGATTAAAAGACCTAAAATAATGCCAAAATACATAATGGAATCCTCAAGGGCAACTGTACTCTGTCAGATCTTCTCTTCAAAGGTTGACTAGCCATCAGCTATCGATCCACTAGAGCTTAACCAGTACCTACATGGATAACAAACCCATGCTAAGCTATAAAGCTTAGTGGGGAAACCAACTCCAAGGATAAATTCAAATAAAATATCATAAAATCATTATACCCTTTTTAATTTAAGGAAAACATATAAGTCAACAATATTAATGATCACACCCTTGCTATACCAAAAGAACTCGTAATCCTAAACATGAACATTATTCTTACAATAATCTAAACTCCTAGTAATTGATAATACATCTTTCATTGTAAGCATTTAATCACATTTATCATGTATGATAAGCCTTCAATGTTCAATCCAAGCATAAGGGAGTACATATATCATACATCATCTATAAGAGATATTTTAGGCATCAATACTTCACATATGTCATGCAACCTTAGCTATATAGTATAGAGCAGAAAACTATATTTCATTTATATCATTCTAGCCAATAAGGAATTCAATCAAGCAATATAGTAGGCCATTTATCATATTCACATTACATAGGTGAAGCAATTATTATATATATATATATATATATATATATATATATATATATATATATATATATATATATATATATATATATATATATATATATATATATATATATATATATATATATATATATATAGACACACACACACACACATATCCTTATTTAACAATACATGGCTGAATCTTTTAACTTTTAATAGCCTGCCTAAGTACTAGTTCAAAGGGTGGATAATGGGAACAATGGATACCGCATGCATTAAATGATGGACCCAAAGGGCCAAACTATGGTTCCATAAAGGAACAAAGTAATTGACCCAAAAGGGGTCAACAATGGTTCTTGTAAGGAACAAAAAATAGACCCAAACAGGCCGAACGATGGTTCCATAAGGAACAAGACCCAAATGGGGTCAACTATGGCAGCTGCTAAATCCCTCTAGGCATGCCTATCTAATCCACAACTGAACTAAGACCCACAGGCTTTATCACTTAAGAACATATTGAATTCATCATATTCTTCCTTATTTAATATAACATTTTCTTAAACCATTTTATACAATGAACACATATCATTCATTTACATAGCAATACTGGCTTAAAGCCCTGATATTCAAGCATGAATATCACCTATTTATATACTTACATAGCCATTGGATAACTTATATCTTACACTAGAATGCTTTAGCATAATGGTAACTGAGTATTATGCAATACTAGCTCAAAACAATATTTTAAGAACCTAATGCAATACACATCATTGAATGTAAGATCATGAAGTAACAACATGATTTGAATTTCAAGGTTGACTTTGGTAATACCCAATGATAGTTCATGAGAATGAAACCATACATATAGTCATATAAACCATGAGCATATGACTCCACACGTAAAACATATTCAATAAAGAAGAACATACCTGAGTGGTTTCTCAATACAATTTCTCTTTGCATCATTATACTCAATTTAGTCATTACACATTCATTTTATTCAATACATTATATACATGCATTATATGTCTCACAAGTAGTGAAAGTATTCAAATGTGAGATTAACGTTTACCTATGTCGTTTATAATGTCTTGGTAAGACTTCTTAGTTCAATTATTTCATTTAGAAAACTTATGGCTTATTAACCACCACTTTAATTAACATAAACATCATGTACATTACTTATGGTCCATTTAATTCTCTCCAATTATATTTTATAATACGGGATTCATAATTCATAAAGAATTTATAGCTTAGAGTGTGTCTTGGTAAGAAAACATATGAGTGGCCGTGCCAAAGGAGGAGGAGTAGGTATACACAACCACTCAAGGAGAACAAAGGCCAAACGCGTGGCCAAGCAGAAGGAGAAGTAAGCCATTCACATGGCCACGCAAGGAGAAAGGCAAAGGCAGTGCGCGGTCACGCAGGGAAAGACCCAAGCCATCACGTGGCCATGTATGGAGAACTAAAGGGAATACGCTGCCACACATAAAAATCCAAAGAAAATCACGTGGCCACACATAGACAACAAAAAGAAGGCACACAACCATGCAAGGAAGAAACAAAGAAGAGGCATGACCACACACTGATGAAGCAAGAAAGTCCATTGATCTGGCTCTTTCTTCCTTCTCCTATCCTTGATCTATCTGCATCTCTCCTTTCTCTTTACTCACAGGGATAACAACAAGATCTTGTAATCCCTCATAACCAAAAATCATAAATGAAGAAGAGAAGAGGAAGAAGAGATCTTCAATTGAAGACATTGCCTTTAATCTTCACTCAAAAATGCTAGCTCCATTCTCCAACTCATAACCAATAGAGAGAGAGAGAGAGCTATCCCTCAAAATGCCGATCCCTCCTTCTCAAAACCCTTGTTTTCCTTCTCTTAGAAGCTATTGAAGGAGTTAGTGGGATAAATATCTCATTGTGTGAAATTCCAAAATTGCCCTTATACAACCTAACCCCATCAACTTATCTTTCTTAACATTTAACACCCCAAACTTCTAATTTACTTCATCTATATCCTCTTTATCTTAATTTTAACCATAAACAATTTACATTTATGCTGAAATTACTAAAATACCCCTAATGGGACTTAACCTTAACAATGCAAAATAATTCAATATTTGCCTTAATTAACCATAGTTCTCGTCACTTTACTATAATTTGGTTAGGGCCATGATTGGGTCCTTACAATAAGCATACACCATGGTTTTTCATACATTAATTATCATGTCTCATGTGTTCCCTTGATCATTTTAAATCTTCATATAAAAGTACACATTCAAATTACACCATAGACATTTAGTACATGAGTGTACACCATTATGTCCAATTTATTCACATCTTGTACAAATGTAATTTAAGGTTTTATTACACATACTAGATGCCTTTATCATTATAGTATCTAATTTATGGCTAATCTTCCATTAATTATTCAAATGTCACACAATAATCCTAAATGTACCATTTGGCCACATTAGATTCCTCCACCTTTTTGTTGTTTTCTTCATTAATTCTTATTTATTACATGTTAATTTATCATTTTATGAAAATTCTTCATTGTCTATTTTGGTTATCTATTTAACCTTAGCACTAAATTCTCATTTTAACTTTAATGTTGAATGTTACTATCCATTTGGTAAAAATATGAACAACATAATGGCTATAAAATCACACCATCCAAACTTGTAAAGTGTCAAATTACACTTCCAATAATCTTCCTCTATCTGCAATACTACAACAACAACCTAAACACTTCTAATATCAAATCATGATCCATGATCACAACATACATCACATAACCATAATTTAAGCATTATATTAATTTATTATATTATATAATTCTAAGTGGCTATTGCATTAGACCTATAAATTCCACACGACCAACCAAACTACACATGTACATGCCATTTGAACTTTTCTCCTCTTTGTCCCTGATTACTTATCCCCTATGCATAGTCAAACAAAATCACATGCTAAGCAAAAAAGTTACCTAGTAGTTGCTGCACTACACAAAATGTCATCTACAAAACTATAATATACAAGATTACCGTTTTACCACTTTATTGCTATTTATTACCATTTGACTTAGAAATTTGTTCTCTAAATACTTTAAATTTCCATTTAGTCCTTTATTTTCTTATTCTCTTATTCTCCACACATATTTCTTATTTAAGTTGAAAAATTATGATTTAGTCCCTAAACTTTCATTTTATTGTACTTTGAGCTATTTCCACACTAGTTTGCCTTTTCACTTTTTTTAGTATTTATTCATTATTAATCCCAAAAATTTTCATTTTGATCCCTATATTTTCTCATGCAGTGGTAAATTACAGTTTATTCCTTAAACTTTTCCTTATTTATATTTTTACCCCTTTTTACCTATTTAACACATGTAACCACATTTTTATTGTAAATTTACTATTTTGCCTCTAGTTTCTTGCTTAATTACATATTTACACCTTATTAATTGATAAATTGTATTTTCACTTTTTTACTATTTTATTTCACATTTGACATCTTTTAAGGCATAATTTACCTTTTAGCCTCTTTTGTCTTATAAAATAACAATTTTGCCTCTAATGGTGCCTAGTGGAAACCCACAAACCCGATAGGTGGGATAAGGTTGTCAATGATCCTAAATGAATGGGATAGACCACTTGGCGTGATCTTGCTACTCTATAATGTATTGAGGAATCATTTATGGTGATTAACTCCTCAATTATAAATCTAATGTAAGTTGAGGGAGCACTTGAGATGATCAACTACAAATCTAATGTGAGATGAGGGATCACTTGGGGTGATCAACTCCTCAACTGTAACCCTAATATATGTTGACGGATCACTTAGGCTGATCAACTCATCAACTATGATTCTAATATTTGCATTAGTCCAAATAACCTATTATTCTATCGTGATTTTTATTGTGTGGCTAGTTATTATGCTCTAAAATCTTAGATTACTCACTGTGCACTAAGGAAAAATATTTGGTTTCACTTTTTTGTCAAGTATTTACATAACTTTGCATGTATCCCACATTTTTCCAAAATTCTCATTTACTCATTTCTCATCCATTCACACTCATCACGTATTTATTCATAATAATCACAATTAATAACATCGAACTTGTTGAACATATGCCATTTTCACCATGTGTACCATTCAACCATGTTATGTACATAAGCATACATCATGGTTTCTTAAGCATTACCATATCATACATACTCTTATGACCATTTCAAGCTTTTACATAATGATACATACTCCAATTGCGCTAAAATCCATTTTACACATAAGTGAACATTGTTATGTACATTCACACTACATTATAATACTTATTTCATGTCGACTATTCAATTAGTAATCAACTTTTCACATGGTTTACCTTAGGTTACAATTTGGCCATGACATGGTCATAAGCATATGCCATGATTTTTTGTACATTATCATGTCTTATGTGTTCCATTATTCATTTTAAATCTTTATATTAAAGTATATACACCTATAATAATTTAATACATGAGTGGACACCATTATGTCCAATTTATTGACATTATATATACATGTAATTTAAGGTTTTAATTACACATATTAGGTACCTTTATAATCATAGTATATAATTTATGCCTAATCATCCATTAGTTATGCAAATATCACATAATAATCCTAAATATACCATTCAACCATATTAAGTTCCTCCACTTTTTGGTTGTTTTCTTCATTAATTCTTATTTATTACATGCTAATTTATCATTTTATGAATATATCTCAAATTATTTCACAATTATACCTAAGGTTCTGTGGTTATATAATGAAAATTTAGGCAAGATTCAAAAGAAATGAATGAAAATAAGTGTAGGTTTACACCTACTAACCTTAAAATGGCTTGAAAACACTTATTTTTCCCTTTCCTTGCCTTTTTCTTCCTAGCTTTTTTCCTCACCTTGAAATTCCTCTTTAGGCCAAATTATGCGAGGAATAAATTATGTGCTTTTATCATCAAGTCCAACATGTAATTACTCATAAAAAATTTCACTAAAGATTCTCTTTTATTCTATATCAAAACCCTTAATTAATTCTAACAAAAATTCATGAATTCACCTATTTAGGTCAATTTTGTCTCACTAAAACTCCATGCTTTCCAAGATTTTTTTTGCTTCAATCTTATTGTTATTTTGAATAGGATGATCTATAGTGTGTGTTGGTAAAATTTAAGCCAAAAGTATGGTGGAATTCAGGAGGAAAGAGAGGAAAAATGGTGAAAGGAAGTGAAAAAGTGAGTTTAGTTTATATGGAGGAAGAAGGGGAAAAATTCTAAATTTTTGACAGATTTGGAGAGATTTCTACATCTCTCTAATTTGTCCTTTGCTGCACCAAACTAAGGGCTAGGATTCACTCATTTACTATTTGATCTAATGGCTTAATTTTAAGTCATTTGTCATGTTCACATTAATTCTTATAATTTTTTATTCACAAGTAATATGTGCAGGTGATCATGGCTTATATTCTTATGAATTTTATGGCTTTGAACAAATAAAAAGTGGCATTTAACCCCATTAACTAAATTAACCTCCGTTTTTCACCATTTTTAGATTTCGGTGTTCCTTTCATCAAAATTGTCTAAAATGTTTCTTCGAGTGCAAATATATACGCAGAAAGGTGTTTATAGAATTTTAGATCATTCTAACATTATTTCAATAAAGTTTCAGCTCCAGCAGGAAAACTTACTGATCCGAAAGCTAAAAATTAAAAGCTATCAGAAAAATTATTTTTTACTTCCAAAAATTTATTTAGGTTATTTTTAATAGGTTTATACAATTCAAATAATTTTTAGAGGTCTGTAGAATATTTTTGACAGTCAAACCTATGGTTAACTCGAGTAATGGTATTGGAAAAATTCTTCACTATCTATTTAGGGTATCTATCTAACCTTAATTTCTTTAAAAATTATATCACTAGACTTCATTTAATTCAAATAATCACATCTAATGGTTAAAACCCAACTTCTCGGTGGGTCATCCATCCTAAATTTTCCCTGGCTCATATACGTTTAACTTTCTGATTCTTATGAATTCTATTGTACTAATGCTATAATCACAACAAATATTATAAGGTGTTACTATTTAGTGTCAAAAAATTAATATTTATACTAGTCAAAATTTTAGGGTGTTACATTTTTCCCCTACTAATAAAAAATTATTTTTAAAATTTATCTAAAATGAAAAGCTAACTACATCTATCTATAGATATAAATTATGGTTTTGCATGTGCCCGTGGCCAAATCTACAATTGAAAATATGGAAGAGGATGGGTAAAGGTTAATCTTGAATGCATTTTACTCTTTGTATGGCATGTACATTTATTACTTCAATCATTAACCGCGCTTATATATATACTCTAATCTTAGGATTGGCTATACTTGCTCTGGTACAAATAAATGTGACACCCTAAGCTTGAACTTAGGTCCGAATGCTATTGTACTATTATTACTTATAACACATGGTGAACTCCCATCGATTAGTTCTTTATTAATGGGGATTTATAGTTTTAACTTAGCATTAAATTCTCATTTTAACTTTAGTGTCGAATGCTACTATCCATTTGGTAAAAATTTAGGCTATATAATGGCTATAAAATCATGTCATCCAAATGTGCAAAGTGTCAAATTACACTTTCAATAATCATCCTCTATCTCCAATACTACAACAACAACCCAAAAACTTCTAATATCAACTCATAATCCATGATCACAACATACATCACATAACCATAGTTTAAGCATCATATTAATATACATAACTATATTATTACTATTATTTAATATTCATTACATGTTATATTACATAAACCAAAATGGCTAATGCATTAGACCTATAAATTCCACATGACCATTCAAGCCATACATGTACATGCCATTTGAACATTTCTCTTTTTTGTCCCCATTTACTTATCCCCTGCGCACAGTCAAACAAAATAATACACTAAGCAACGAAGTTTCCTGGTGCTGGATACATTACACAAAATTTCATTTATGAAACTATAATATACAATATTAACACTTTACCCCTTTATTGTTATTTATTACCATTTGACTTAGACATTTGTTCTCTTAATGCTTTAAACTCCATTTTGACGTACATTGAGCTATTCCCACACTAATTTGCTCTTTTTAATTTCTTAAAGTGTTTATTCATTATTAATCTTAATAATTTACATTTTGATCCTTATATTTTGTCAAGCAGTGGTAAATTACAATTTGATCCCAAAACATTTCCTTATTTACATTTTTTCCTTTTTTACCTATTTAACATATGTAACCATATTTTTAATGTAAATTTATTGTTTTTCCCCTGCCTTCTCGTGTAATTACATATTTACCCCTTATTAATCACTAAATCACATCTTTTTTCACTCATTTGTTTCACATTTGACATCTTTTAGGGCCTAATTTACCATTTAGCCCATTTTCTCTTATAAAATTTTAATTTTGCCCCTAGTGGATCCCAGTGGAAACCTTCAAACCCGATAGGTGGGATAAGGATTCCAATGGCCCTAAATGAATTGAAGAGACCACTTGGTGTAATCTTACTACTCTAGAATTTATTGAGGGATCATTTATGGTGATAAACTCCTTAATTGTGAATCTAATGTAGGTTGAGGGATCACTTGAGGTGATAAACTCCACAATTACGAATCTAATATGGGTTAAAGAATCACTTGGGGTGATCAAATCCTTAGCTATAACCATAATATGTGTTGAGGGATCACTTAGGGCGATCAACTCATCAACCGTGATTCTAATATTTACATTAATCTAAATAACTCATTATTCTATTGCAAATTTTTTTAGGGCAAGTTATTATGCTCTATAATCCTGGATTACTTACTATGTACTAAGGGCAAATATTTTGTTCCACTTTATGTCATGTATCTACATAACTTTCCAATCATCTCACTTTATGCCAACATTCTCATTTTCTCATTTCTCATCCGTTCACACTCATCACATATGTATTCATAATAATCATAGTTAATAACATCCAACTTGATGAATATGTGCCATTTTAACCTTGTTTACTATTCAGCCATGTAATGTGGATAAGCATACATCTCATTTTAAGCTTTTACGCAATGATACATACTCAAATTACACTAATAGCCATTTTACACAAAAGTGAACATCATTATATACATTCACACTGTATTATATATCTAAATCAAATCTCACATTCCAACAAATCATACTAGGTTTATTCGTCATTATAATACATATTTCATGTCAAATATTCAATTAATCATCACATTATAACATGGCATGCTTTAGGTTACAATTCGGCCATGACATGGTTATAAGTATACACCATAGTTTTTCATACATTATCATATCTTATGTGTTCCCTTTAACATTTTAAATCTTAATTTAAAAGTACACATTCAAATTACACCTATAACCTTATAAGACAAAAGTGTAAACCATTATGTCCAGTTTATTTACACTATGTACACATGTAATTTAAGGTTTTAATTATATATACTAGGTATCTTTATCATTATAGCATCAAATTTATTCTTAATCTTCCATTAATTATGTAAATATCACATAATAATCCTAAATATACCATTAGACCACATTAGGTTCCTCCACTTTATAGTCGTTTTCTTCATTAATTCTTATTTATTACATGTTTATTTATCATTTTATGAATATGTCTCAAAACATTTCACAATTATACCTAAGGTCCCATAGTTACATAATGCAAATTTAGGCATGATTCAAAAGAAACAAATGAAATTATGTGTAGGTTTACATCCACTAACCCCAAAGTGGCTTGAAAATACTTATTTTCCCTTTCCTTACATTTTCGTTTTTAGGTCTTTTCCTCAACTTGAAATTCCTCTTTAGGTTAAATTATAAGAGGAAGAATTATGAGTTTTGTCATCAATTCTAACATGTAATTATTTATAAACAATTCAACTAATGGTTATCTACTATTCTATATCAAAACTCCTAATTAATTCCAATAAAAACTCATGAATTTACATATTTAGGTTAACTTTTTCTCACCAAAATTTTACTCTTTCCAAGCTTCCTTTTGCTTCAATATTATTGCTATGTTGAAGTGGATGATCTCTAGTATGTGTAGGTAAAATTTGAGCTAAAACTATGGTGGAATTTAGGAGGAGAGAGAAGAAAAGTGGTGAAAGGGAGTGTAAAAGAGAGTTTGATTTTGATAAAGGAAGATGGGGAAAACTTCAGCATTTTGGACATATTTGGAGAGATTTCTACATATTTCTAATTTTTCATTTAGTGCACCAAATTAAGGGCTAGGATTCACTCATTCACTATTTGATCTAATGGCTTATTTTTAAGACGTTTGTCATGGTCACATTAATTCTTACAATTTTTAATTCAAAACTAATAGGTGCAGGTGATCTTGGCCCATATTACATGAGTTTTATGCCATTGAATAGTCAAAAGTGGCATTCAACCCAGTAACTAAATTAGCCATGGTTTTCACCATTTCTTGGATTTTGATTTCCCCTAATCAGAATTCCCTAAATTTTTCTCTGAGTGTAAAAATATATGTGAGAATATGTTTTTAAAATTTTAAATCATTCCGACATCATTTCCACATAGTTTTAGCTCCAGCAGGAAAACTTATCGGTTTGAAACCTAAAAATTCAAAATTGTCAGAAAAATTATTTTTCACTTTCAAAAATTCATTTAGGTTATTTCTAATAGCTTTATGCAATTGGAATAATTTTCAATGGTTTATGAAATATTTTTGAGTCCAGTCAAACTTATGGTCAATTGAGGTAATGGTATTGGAAAAATTATTCATTATCTATTTTGGTATCTTTCTAGCCTTAATTTCTTCTCAAATTATACAACTAGACTTTATTTAATTCACATTATCTCATTTAGTGGTTAAACATAAAACTTTCCACCCATCCTAATTTTTTTTTGGCTTACGTACGTTTAACTTTTGGGTACTTATGAATTCTACTGTAATATAATCACACCAAATACTATTCTGATGTTATTGTTCACTATTAAAAAAGAACTATTCATACCAGTCAACATTTTAAGGCATTACAAATTGAATGTTGAATGAACTATTGGAATCTTTTCTCCTTCTTGGTGTATGTTTTTTCCTCAAAATCTTTTTGAATTGAATTAGTAGTTAATTGATAGTTTTTTCATGCCTAAAATATGGTAAACTTCATGTGTTTATAGACCCCAAGGTGTCTTTACTATTACCTTTTTGGAAAGGTAGTGTAAACATGAAGAGGTACTTGAAAGGTTGTGATGTTTTGCATTGGTGATGACTCAACACACTCGTGATGAGTTAGGTGAGTCGGCACCCACATGAATGAGTTAGCATCCCTCTTACTTGGTCATAACTCGGTATAGCATGGCACGAGCCGGCACCTATAGAGATGAGTCTGTAAAGGCTCTAAACCTTCCTTAATGTTTTTCTTCCTTTAAATCTTTAATCTAAAACACCTAATTATACTTCAAATCACCTAATTGGATAAAAAAAGCCTATAAAATAAAGAAAATGCAAAAAGTGAAACATAACACAATAAAATGAATAAAATATATGCATAAAACTAATAAAATGATGCATAAATAGTTAAAATGGCTATGCTATATTGCATGACATCACCTTGTAGGTGGTTGATGATTCCATCACTCAGATTAGAGAGTAAACTAACCATACCAAGGGGGAGGTCCCCAGAGGCAGGGAGGCTATAGTCCATATCTATAAGCAATTAAAATGATACATCAAGTACCTGAGGGATGACCTTATGAGGTACTTAGAGTAGTACTCATGAGCATTCTTAGGGTTAAAAGAGAGCTCAAATCATCTAACTAAGGCAATCATAAAGATTTTACAGCCATTATCTACTGCACTACCTGGGTTAAAGTTTTGGTTCTAGTAGTAGCAGAAGCATCCATTAGTAGCATAGTATGCAGTGGCACCGCACAGATCTCCTAGTCCATCAGCCTTTCGTGCTCTACTTGGACATTTTTATTGCAGATGACTTGGATCTTCATAGTAGTTATATATTTTTTTCAAGGATTTCTGAAACTTTTGGACGTTTTGATGTACATAAGATTGGTGATGTGTAGCTATTTATGTTTTATTCTATTTTTAATCATTCTTGCATTTTATTCTTATTGATTATTTATTCAAGATCAAAATGCATGACAAAAGTTATAAAAATAATAAGAATAACAAAAATAAAAATAATGAAAAATAACAAGGTAAATAAATAAGGGCTAAAGAGTAAAAACAACAAAAAATGATAAAAAAATAAATTGACCATAATTGACCAAAAATGACACAAAGTAAAATGATAAGTTTTCCAAATTCAATAAGAAAAGTACTAATACTTCACCTTTGTCACAGAAACCAAAGGCCTTCTAAAAGGCACCATTCCACACATCCTAAGGACAATCATCATACAAATAACCCTAATGATGATGGTTTTCCTTATATTGAAGGTATATTCATGGGAGGATTGACAAAACCTATAGTAGACATATTGTCTTCTTATGGAATGGTGAAACTTATTGGTAATACCCATACTAAACTTGATTAGAAGGATAAAATGTTTATGAATAGAAAATGGATGGGAATTTATTATAGTTCTTTTTCCTTTGCCATTGCTTATTTATTTTCTATGACTTTCTGTGGCCGTGAAGGTAACAATGTTCATTCATTTTCTCTGACTTTTTATTTTTTTGGCACATATGGAATTCTTGCAGTTTTACAACTTCCAAAATGGTAAGTACTGAGAAACTTTGATTTTCTAAATGGAATTCTTGTATTTTTTCTCATTTTGCTGGTGAATGTGTGGATTTTTATATTTCATTTTGCTTCCCTTTATACTCTGGCTTCCTTTAATTTGGTCAAATGTGTATTTTAATTTATGGTTGTTTAGGATATGAAGAATCTGAATGCCAAGGTATTCGGTTTAAGAGGAAGCAATCGTTGAAAGATGTGAATTTATTGAAGAAGTTAAAAGATAAATGAAACCAATTTAGGTAATATGGCTACTTCCTTTTTGTTTTTTCCTTTAATCTAATGGGTATGTATTTCACATACAACATTACTCTGTTAATCACATTGTATAGAACATGGAGAAAGAGGGAAGAACTTTTCAAGCAGCAAATTGGAGTGCTGTCAGCTGGAGTGTGTAAAATACATTCGTTCTTGGTATGAAGACATGCCCATGAAATGGAATTGGAGGTTGGTATTTATGCTGGTATTGGTGAATAAGTGTATTGAGTATTGACAGTTTATGTAGCTAATGTTTCAATAATTTCTTTTGAAATGCTAGAGCTGCTATTGGCAGCTAATGGTTGTTAAGTTATTTTTTAACAGGTTCTGCAAGTTCCATGTAGTTTGAGATTCAATGATTCATGTTAAAAAAATTGTGACGATTTGCTTATGAAGTGGATAGCATTTTAAAATTTAATCTTTCTTGAAGTTTTAGCCTTCTTTTGAAAAGATTTTGCCTCTATCCTTGCTTGAACTGGGTTTGGCAGAACTCGTCTCTATATACAGCGACCTTTCTAAGTTGGGAAATCCCCCACCTGTTATTGATGCAACAGACCTTGAACAAGATCCTGAGGTTCTACATTCTGCCACTTATTTACTGTATTTCTCTGTATACAATTTTAAAATGGTTGCATTTGTTTTTCTTTTCTATGATTATTGTTAAGCTATAGATTCTTGTTACTTTTCACATCATTATACAAGGTATAATACTTTTCTAATAATTAAAGGACTTTCCTGTTCCCTTAAAACAACAAAACCAACATTTTATGCTAAAGATCCTAATGCCCTCAACTCAAACCTTGACTTTCTACTGCCCTCTTAGCCTTATCCTCAAATGAAGCACTCTGGTTACAACCCCCTAGCCTTTGCCACATATGCAACACTCTAGCTACAATTGGATGAATCTATCAAAATTTAAACCACTGATTGGTTTGCTTTGAGTGCCAATTTCTTGGCATTACTGTGATATTGACAGTTCTATCAGTATAACATTTGAAAGAGGACCTGAAATTCTTGCTAAGCCATATTTCTAAGAAAATACTAGCATTTTAATTTGAAATTCTTAAATTTGTTAATCTTAATTCAAGAGGTGCAATTTCTGCAGTTATTGATTATTTTTTAACCTTCCTTATAAAGCTTATAGGTAATCACGCTAGACTTCCATTTAAGTCTTAAAGCAACAAATTTTGCTCACTAGTGTTACATTAATGCCTTAGTCAATCTAAGATTTTCATATTAAGTGTAGGAGGAAACCACCTAAGAAATATACAATATGAGTAATGAAGTTTAAACAACTAGTGACATAGTGATTTTGCTCACTTTGGGAGTTTGAAATACATGGAATAAGCTAGTAAAGTGACTATAAGTTTCTTACTTCAATTTCTTGTAAATGTTTCTTCGTGTGTTGATTTTGGAACCTAAAAATGTTTTCTTTTCATGTTAGATGCTTATGATGTGCTATTATATACTAATGCACTAATAATATGTCTTGTTTTGTGAATTTTTATGAAAAGCTGGACTATGAGAGAGAAGGCCAGGAATGGAAAATGATGTCATAGTTCTCTTGTATTGATTGGAACAAAAATGTTGAAATAATAGTTCAGTGGTCACTATTCTCTAGTGAGGCTGACCTCCTTCGTCAAGTGATTTTTATTCATGAGTTGTAAAAGCAAAGTCTAACATTTGCATGCATTGCATCTCGGCATTTTCCTGTTTGTGGGTAAATTAAAATGCTGAAGAGATGATAATGTGAGCATCAGAAGTCCATTAAAATGAAGTTTAGCTGGTGGCCAACCTTTTGTTCTCAACTTCTAATTAGTGTAATAGGAGATCATTACCGAATGAGATTTAAGCAATTCAGTACATTATTTGCCTGTCAAAGAGCAAGAATATTACTTAGTGGATCTTTGTATATTTTGTTCAGTCTACCTTCAGATAACTGCTATGTTTATACTAGCTATTCAAAATAGCTGACTGAGATGAAAATTTATATAATATTTCTTTTTGGGGATTAGAGAGATGTTACCTGTAGCTTGAGACATGTATTTTTGGACTATAGTTTACTTTTGGACTGTTAGATATTGGTTATTTTGTCAATAGCTTTACATATGACACTTAGTGCATATAAAATTTGTACTTGTTTTTCATTTTCAGTTTCTTGTTTGTAACCTTCATTGGATGGCGCAACTTAATGACCATTCATATTGTTCTTTTTTCTTTTTAGTCATCAACCTTTTTTTTTTTGCTCTTGTATAGTTTAATATCATGTTAGATCATGGAACGCGAATAATAATATACAATCTTTGGGAGGATGATCAAGGATTCCTGGAGCTTGAATTTGACACTGATCCTCATGTATGTTTTCACTATACAACATTCTTTTGTTAATAATTTTCTTCTTGATGTTATTGATCTCAAGTGAGTTCTAACTTTATCATGTTCATAAGAGATTTTTTTTTACACACATTTTTCATGTTGCAGGATATCCAACTTAGAGGGGTCAATCGAGATGTGAAGAATATACAAATGGCCAGAGAATTTCCAAACTCCAAGCATTTCCTGACTTATAGGCATTCTCTAAGGGTAGTTAATCTCTATATACTACTTTATGTTGCTTAATAAATGAATGTGGATGAGTTGCTAGTTGCTAATATAATTCTTCAAATTAAGGAGGCTTCTCTCCATGGATTGGTTCCTTCATTCATGATTTTAGATCTCTCTGATTCTGTGACTATGATTTAATGATAATTTTGTTCCTCCATGGCTACTTCAAAGTTATGCCTTAATTCTATACTTGGGACTTCCTCCTGGCTTTCGAATCATTCTCCGTGGAAAGGATGTTGAGCACCACAATATAGTGAATGATATGATGTTGTCTCAGGAGATTATTTATCGGCCTCAAGGTGCTAATGGGGTTATGAAAGATCTTAATGTAATACATCACACATGCAGTTTTTATTTTTTTATATTTGAGTTGCCTGTCTCATATTAATGCTTGATTGTTTGCTATTGTTGACAACAGATGTCAGCTGTTGTAACTATTGGTTTTGTGAAGGACGCAAAACATCATATTGATATTCAGGAATTTAATGTTTACCACAAAAATAGACTCATTAAGGTTAGTTTGTTTTCTTCATAAAAAGAAAATGAAAAAAGAAAAAAGAAAAAAGAAAAAAGAAAGGGGTTAGCTTGCTTTGAAATATACCGTGGACTAAATTGCTAAATGCATGGCTTATTGGGAAAACCTTTTTGGTTTTTTATTATGCTTATTTTTAATTATTATTCTTTTCCCTCTCGACAGCTACTATCTCATTTCACTTTTTGCCTTTTCTTAAAGTTTTGATGTGACTGAAATACAAATAAATTTATTGCTGCTTTATAGTGAAGCTGGTGTGCATGGATTTGCTAATAGGGCATCTGGTGGTCTCATGTTAATCTAAATTTAATAATGTGCTTTAAGACATGCTGGAGAGAATTTTTTATTTAACTAACACCAAATTGGAAATGTATGATAACATATACATGAACTATCAGCAAACATGTGTTGTAGATCCCAATATTTATATTTTAAGTGCTTTTATGATTGCTAAACATAACATGAAATAGATATGTAATGATCAGGTGACTTATTGTAATGATTAGGTAACATGAAATAATTTATTGTCAATATTACATTTTAAGGACCAGATTTTTGGTCCATATTTATTGTAATGATCAGGTGACTTATATTATTAAGGACGGTAAAGCCGGTCCTTAATACTAACTGGGACCAGTTTTTATTTGGTCCATAATAGTTTTACGCGATCGGTTTTAAGACTGGTCCTTAAACATTTACGGTCGTTATTATATTTTTGTGGACCATATATCCGGTCCTTATTAACTCTAAAGAGCACGTGACTTACATTATTAAGGACGGGAAAATCAGTCCTTAATACTATTTAGGGACCAGTTTCTTATCCGGTCACTAAAAGTTTTAAGGACCGGTAGATATATCTCGTCCTTAATTATCATTAGCGGCAGAGCCTATAAGGACGGGATAGCGACCGGTTTTTTCCATCCTTATTAAGTTTTAGGGACCGGATTGGCACTTTTAAGGACCGGATTTCCCGTCCTTAAAAGCCTTTTTTCTTATAGTGATGAGATTGCTTGAGCTCTATTTAGCTACAAAATGGTGGAAGGCACTTCGGCTGCTACTCATACATTGAAGATGTATGGGTATATTGAGCATTTGAGTAGACTTGGCTATGTAATGGATAATGATCTATACATAGATTTAATCTTGTACTCGTTAGCTCCAAGTTATGCACCTTTCGTGCTTAACTTCAACATGAACAAGATCCAAGTAACTATTCCTGAATTAATCAACATGCTTAAGACAGCTGATGGATCCTTTAAGAAGGATCCAAAAAGTGTCATGGTTGTCACTTCTGCTAAAGGAAAGAAGCAAAAGAAGAAGAAGATAACCAAGGTGCAGCCAAAGAATGGTGGGACCTCCAAGAAAAAGGTTACCAAGAAAGAGAATCCCAAAAGAACTTGCTTCCATTGTGGAAAAGATGGTCATTGGAAGCGTAACTGCAAGGCCTATCTAGATTCTCTCAAGGAGAAGAAGCATGCTGATGCTTCTACCTCAGGTATTCATATGATTGAAATTAATACTTATTCTATTGCTTTAAAACAATCTTGGGTATTAGATACTGGATGTGGATCTCAATTATGTAATGATCTACAGGGGCTTAGAAGCAGTAGAAGAGTCAAAAAGGCAAAAATATGTCTACAGTCAGCTACTGGACAAAACATCTCTATAATAATTGTGGGGACTTACCAATTGCCTCTTCCAAGTGGATTAATATTGGAATTAAATAATTGTTATTATGTTTTAACCTTATCCAAAAGTATTATTTCTTTTAGTTGTTTATTGAATGATTATGACATTTTTTAAAGGACAAGTGTTGTTACATTTTTAAGAACAATATTTTTTATGCAAAAGCTATTAATGAGAATTGTATATTTGTTCTTAATTTAATTAAAGAAGTGCATAATGTGCATACCAAGAGAATGAAACAAGATAATCTAAATACCTTATATTTATGGCATTGTTGTTTAGGACATATAAATGAGGAACGCATGACCAAATTACACAAGTCAGGTAATTTGGGATCATTTGATTATGAATCATTTGATACATGAAAATCTTGTTTATTGGGGAAAATGACAAAAGCTCCCTTTATTTGTAAAGGAGAACGAGCTAAAATGGTTTTGGACTTAATACATTCAGATGTATGTGGTCCAATGACTACACATGCTAGAGGAGGTTACTCCTACTTCATTACTTTCATAGATGATTATTCCAGGTTTGGATACATCTATCTAATGAAATATAAATCAGAAGCATTTGAAAAGTTCAAAGAATTCAAAAATGAAGTAGAAAAAAAACTTGGCAAAAGTATTAAAACACTTAGATCAGATCGAGGTGGAGAGTACTTAAGCCAAGAATTTTAGGATTATATTAGAGATAATGGAATTTTATCTCAATGGACTCCACCATATACACCATAACACAATGGTGCATCTGAAAGGAGAAATCGAGCACTATTAGATTTGGTTCGATCTATGATGAGCCGAGCAAACTTGCCTAAGTCTTTTTAGGGATATGCACTAGAAACTGCTGTTCATGTGTTAAACAGAGTTCCTAGTAAATTGGTTGATGTTACTCCATATGAGATGTGGAATAACAAGTAACCCACACTTTCTCATATGAAAGTATGGGGTTGTCTTGCTAATGCGAAGAGGACAATGTTAGACAAACTAGATGTTAAGTCTGACAAATGTTTATTTGTGGGATATCCAAAAGAAACCTTTGGATATTATTTCTATCATCCCTTAGAACAAAAGGTGTTTGTTTCAAGGCATGTTGTCTTCTTGGAAAGAGAATTTCTCTTACAAGAGGACAGTGGGAGTAAAATTGAACTTGGTGAAGTTCAAGACCCACAAATTGAAGTAGATCAATCAATTGAACCCGAAACTGAATTTCATAATGATGAGATTACATTTGAACCTGATTATACAAAAAATCTTCGAAGATCTACTAGGATGCATTCTATCCCTGTGAGATATAGATTTCACATTGATTCGGATAGAGGCATAACTGTAGTAGAGAACAATGAGCCTACAAGCTATCAAGAAGTTTTGAAAAGTTCAGAACATGATTTATGGCTTAAGGCTATATAGTCTAAAATAGACTCCATGTATGAGAACAAAGTATGGACTTTAACTCAATCACCTGAAGGGATAAAACCCATAAGGTGCAAATGGGTCTTCAAAAAGAAGACCAACATGGAAGGTAATAAAGTTACCTATAAAGCTCGCTTAGTAGCAAAGGGCTATCGTAAAAAAGAAGGTATTGACTATGATGAAGCCTTTTCTCCTGTAGCGATTCTTAAGTCTATAAGAATACTTTTAGCCATTGTAACTCATTATGATTATGAGATTTGGCAAATGGATGTGAAGACAGCTTTCCTAAATGTAAATCTAACTGAGGATGTGTATATGACACAATTGGAAGGGTTCACATAAGGAAATGGTGAAAAGGTATGCAAGCTTCAAAGATCCATTTATGGATTGAAGCAAGCCTCTAGGAGCTGGAATATACAATTCAATGAGACAATCAAAGAGTTTGGTTTCTCACAGAATGAAGATGAACCTTGTGTGTATAAAAGGGTCAGTGGTAGTGCAATTGTCTTCCTGGTTCTATATGTGGATGACATATTGATCATGGGAAATGATATTTCTCTTCTCCAATCTGTTAAAATATGGTTATCAAAGCAATTCTCCATGAAAGACCTTGGAGAAGAATCTTATATTCTAGGAATAAGGATCTATAGAGATAGATCCAATAGGTTGCTAGGTCTTTCTCAAAGTACATATATACATAAGGTATTGAAGAGGTTCAATATGGATCTCTCTAAGATAGGGTTTATACCGATGGTGCATGGGAAACACCTTTCTAAGTCTATGTGTCCATAGACACTAGAGGATAGAGAGGGCATGTATAGAATACCATATGCATCAGCAATTGGTTCTATCATGTATGCTATGTTATGTACACGTCCAGATGTAGCATTTGCTTTGAGTGTCATAAGCAGATTCCAATCCAATTTTGGAGAGGAACACTAGGTAGCTGTCAAGAATATCCTTAAGTACTTGAGAAGGACTAAGGATATATTTTTGATATATGGAGAGAGCAGTTTGGAAGTAAAAGGGTATACAGCTGCCATCTTCCAATTTTACTAAAATGATTGTAAATCACAGTCTGGTTATGTGTTCATAATGAGAGGAGTAGTAGTTAGTTGGAAGAGTTCCAAACAAGAAACAACTGCTAATTCCACTACAGAAGCTGAGTACATTGCTGCTTCGAAAGCAGCCAAAGAAGCAGTCTAGATCAAAAAGTTTATATCTAAACTAGGAGTGGTGCCTAGCATTTTTTGATTCGAGTCCTTTATATTGTGACAACAATGGAGCCATTACGCAAACAAAGGAACCATAGTTTCATTAGTGATCCAAGCAGGTTCTCAGATGCTACCATCTCATAAGGGAAATAGTAGCTAGAAATCATGTGAAAATAGAAAGGGTCCCTATAGATGATAATGTGGTGGATCCCCTTACTAAAGCACTTTCCCAGATAAAACACGATTACCATATAAATAGCATGGATCTGAGACATATGAGTGATTGGCTCTAGTGCTAGTGGGAGATTGTTAGAGAGTTTGCACTAGAGCCCATGTAAAAAGGATGAATTTCATATGTATGCATTTATATTTTTAATAAAAGGCATTATTCATTTTTTAATGCAATGTTTAAATACATGAGTTTGTAAATCTTAAATTAATAAATGAAGTCCTTGATATTATAAACACAGTGCAAAGGCAATCATAAAAGTGTTCATGATATGAGGTGTCTATTGCATACAAATGTATTAATATCTAAATATCCCTAGTCATAGAATTAATAAGATAGGACATTGTTAATTTGGACAGACTAGCACATGTTATGATTCTTGAATAGTTAAAATAGTGGTTCTCATAAATGTGATTGTGGAAGATAATCAAAGCTAACATGTGGATGCTTGTTAGAAGAACAAGTTCATTGGAGACTTGTAACGAGAATCCTCACATGGATATTAAATCTATGTCAGTGAGGAATCTCTTCATAGCGGTTATGCAAGTATCCTTAGACTTGAGATCACCAAAGTTATCTTAAGTAGTAAGTGGTATACTTTGACTCCATAACTGATTACTTCCAACTGGGAGTGAACATAGTTAGGAGATTGGGTATATCATGACCTACTTGAAGATAGTTGAGTGATTGACAAAGGATTCACCATCCCAGATTTAATAAGGGAAGTTATCTCGCATGATTCTATAATTGCCTCGTTTAGAGAATGTCTGGCCAGAGTAAATTGCCAAGATGGATAGAGATCCATGAAGGGAATTTTGTGAACAATGGTTAAATTAATAGAGCATACATAATTAGATTTATATGAGTTGACATAAATCCATACTCAGAATCTAATTGAGATAAGAATGGTGGAAAGAGTAATTGCATGGTAATTATTTCTATGGAAGGGTATAGTCAAACCACTTGACTTTCCTGACATTTGGATAGTCACGATGTCTAGCTAGAGGCCACTCATGATTTGTATAATAGTGTATCATAAATATCAATAGGGATTGATAAAATGATTTAAAGGAGTTTAAATCATGTGAGTTTTGAATAGAACTCACAATTACATATTATACTGCCAATATGGACAGGAACCCAATAGGTCACACACATATAGAGAAAAGGATAAAATGATAAAATGACAAGGATAATAATATTTGATATTATTATGGGGATACAGAAGTGAATAAGTGAATAATTAATTTAAGAGTTTAATTAATTATGATCAAGTAAAATTGATCGTAGAACTTTTTAGAAATGTTCTGTAAAATGGAACTAATTGAAATAATGTATTTCATAATTAATTATTATTGGACTATAAGTATTATAGGGCTGATATAATAATTAATAGATTCATTGGAGGAATTATAAAGGCCCAAAGAAGGGCCGTATGCCAACTACAAACAGAAGGCCTTAGAGGCCTAAATCTTTGACCAAAATAAATTAAATATGTTTCATAAGTGTTATGGAGTCAACATATTTAATTTGGTTGGATTTGGAATTAATTTGGGTAATTAAATCCAAGTATATGTACAAAGGGCCTAGTTTGTGGGTTTTGTGCATAGTCTTTTGTGAAAGGGCTTAAATTGGATTTAATTGAGCCCAAATAATTATAAATAATTTCAGAAGCCCAATTAATAATTATCCATTAATTTTAGAGAGCCCAATCCCATTATGAAGTTGGATTTTTAATCTAACTATAAAAATCCAAATGATGGTGTATTAGGGGTTATGTGTAAACAATTAAGAGAAAAGTTTTTCTCTCACTCAAAAAGCCCTAGCTGCCACCTTCCCTAGCTAGCATCTAGGGTTTTTGGCCAGCCTTTGTTTCTCCCAATTGTTGGTTCATTCTATCCTTCTCTTGTGTGGATTACTCATTGGAGGTGTTCGATTTTGGACACTGTGGTTTGCGACAACCCGGTGAGAAGAAAAATCAACTGTTCAACAAAAATCAAAGGTGATTTTTCTTATTCTCATTAACATGTATATTGTAAATTCATGGAAAGATCAAATTTATTGGTTAAAAATTTTAAATTTCGCTTATGTATGAGATGTATGTAACTGATAATTTCCAACATGGTATCAGAGCCTTGTTTTGCCATGAATCTACAGTTCAATATTTTTATGCGGAATAAGTTTTATTTTTGAGTTATTTATTTCATGAAATTTAAAATATCAGATTTGATTGTTCGTGAATGAGAAATATTGATTTCTAGATATATGTGATTAAATATATATAACGAAAAATAAAAATGATTCTTTTGAGAAAGGAACAATGGTTTTGGCGTGAATGGCTTTTATTTTTCAATGATTTTTAGGGGTTGTTCTAAATTAAAATTTTATTAATCCACTTTAAGATCATTTTGATGATAATTTATGTGTTTAATATGTAATATTAAGCCATAGGATCAAATAAAATTAAAATCGAACAAGTTTTGCATGAAAACTAGTTTAGTCAAAAAATTCGATAAATTGGTGTTCTTCATGTGTTCTTGGTATGTTTTTGGTGTGTTCATGTTTAGAACAATTTTTAATCTTCTAAATCTGATATATTTGACATATTAATGTGTTTTTAATTAATTGGATTAATTAAAATGGGCCTCGAATTAATTGGATTAATTTTAATTCATTAAAACCATTTATTGGGCTTAATTATGTTTATGGGTTTTAAGGGCTAGAGTGGGCTTGGCTCATACCAAAAGGCCTAAATGGTCCAATAGACATAGAACTAGTTTGTGTGTGAACATATTTAGGGTTTAGTTTTGTGGTTTTCGGCTTACCTTTTAACTAAAGGCCAAAATTGATTCTTTTAGTTATTTAATATGATTAATTAATTAAATAATCAATTAATTATTAATTACTAATCAATTGTATTGATTATTAAGGCAATAACACATGCATGTAAAAGGGTTTCCTACAATGCAAGTTTCCAAAATGAAAAAGTTTCCTAATTTGATCACATTATTAAAATAACTCAAAAGCAAGTTTCAAGAGTTGAAACAAAGTTAGTAATCCATTACTTTATGCATTAGAAATGCATATAAGGGTGTATAATTGGCATGATGAATAGTTACGGACAAAGCCCAATGTGATTGAGCATCATGTATGTTTTGGCCCAATGAGGACTTTCATGTCCCGACCACTTGTTTTTTGTTTGTATTTCTTTTTCAAATTGTAATATGTAATTAGATTACTTAGATTAGAATTAGAGATAGAGATGAAGACCACTATAAAGGAGCAAGATGGGCCAGATGGAGATCCAACAAAATTAAAGATAATGTAATTATTTTTTTACTTGTTTGAATCATGCATACTACCTAGGTGTGACCTTTTGATTTTCCTTTTGGCTCGGGAAAATCAATGTAGTAAAGTCCATAACTATACCATATTTGTATGCTTATATTTATGATAGATATAAGATGCATACCAATGTATGCCAACCATGTATGATGAGACTTAATTAACTAAAACCCTCAAACAAATACTAAGGTATATAAGCCTACCATAAATTTGAAGAGAACCAGAGTTCTTCATATTGTGGGTTGTTGACAACAATCAAGCTTACATTATATCGAATATGTTCAAATCTAATTAAATAGGTCATCTTAGCTACCATTAGGTTGTTGACCACAGTCAAGGCTAATGGTTTTAGAGGCAAGATTAGGGAATGCATATATGATATGCATGCATCAAGAGTTGATAACCTAATGATCCAATAGTTGTGTAAAAACACAATTGGTATAGAGATACCTACCTTTCAAGGGTATGGAGTTTTGCTTGTTGACCAAAGTCAAGGTCAAATTACATATCAAGGATTGGATATTGGCCCACTAAGAAAACCATCGGGTTTTCTTAGATTAAATAGTGAGGGCTATTAATTCGCAATAAAATAGTGGGAGTAAATGGATTAATTAAAGACCTAATTAATGCATATATATATATATATATATATATATATATATATATATATATATATATATATATATATATATATATGAACATACTCTCATATCTTTTTTTTTTCTCATCTAGGTCATCATCATGAGCACATCAAACATTAATATACAATCAATCTTGGATAACAAGCTGGTTGGCAGCAACTATTCTAACTGGATCAGGCAAGTGAGAATTTTTCTCAAAGCTGAAAAGATCCATTATGTCTTGCATAAAGATCCACCACCACTTTCATCAGATGATGCCATTGATGAGATCAAAGGCACTTATCGTAAATACATGGAGGATAGTGAAGCAGCAGCATTCTGATGCTGGGTACTATGTCCTCGGAGCTTTAGAAGCAATATGAGATGGTGGATGCTAGAACCATTATTTTGCATCTAGAGGAGCTTTAATCTTCTCAGGCTAGAACTGTGCAATATGAGATTGGTCGAACTCTATTTAGCTGCAAAATGGTGGAGGGCCCTTCGGCTACTACTCATACATTGAAGATGTATGGGTATATTGAGCATTTGAGTAGACTTGGCTATGTATTGGATAATGATATATACACAGATTTAATCTTGTACTCGTTGGCTCCAAGTTATGCACCTTTCATGCTTAACTTCAACATGAACAAGATCTAAGTAACCATTCCTGAATTAATTAGCATGCTCAAGAAAGCCGATGGATCCTTTAAGAAGGATCCAAAAAGTGTCATGGTTGTCACCTCTGTTAAAGGAAAGAAGCAGAAGAAGAAGAAGAAGAAGAAGAAGAAGATAACCAAGGCACAACCAAAGAATGGTGGGATCTCCAATTAGAAGGTTTCCAAGAAAGAGAATCCCAAAGGAACTTGCTTTCATTGTGGAAAAGATGGTCATTAGAAGCGTAACTGCAAGGCCTATCTAGATTCTCTCAAGGAGAAGAAGCATGCTGATGCTTCTACCTCATGTATTCATATGATTGAAATTAATACTTATTAGATATCGGATGTGGATCTCATTTGGGTAATGATCTACAGGGGCTTAGAAGCAGTAAAAGAGTTGGAAAGGAAGAAATATGTCTACAGTCAGCTACTGGGCAAAACATCTCTACAACAATTGTGGGGACTTACCATTTGCCTCTTTCAAGTGGATTAATATTGGAACTAAATAATTATTATTATGTTCCAGCTTTATCCAAAAGTATGATTTCTTTCAGTTGTTTATTGACCAATTATGACATTTTTTTAAAGGACAAGTGTTGTTACATTTTTAAGAACAATATTTTTTATGCAAAAGCTTTCATTGAGAATGGTATATTTGTTCTTAATTTAATTAAAGAAGTGCATAATATGGATACTAAGAGAATGAAACAAGATAATCAAAATACCTCATATTTATGGCATTGTCGTTTAGGACATATAAATGAGAAACGCATGACCAAATTACACAAGTCAAGTGATTTGGGATCATTTGATTATGAATCATTTGATACTTGTGAATCTTTTTTATTGTGAAAAATGACAAAACCTCCCTTTATTGGTAAATGAGAATGAGCTAAACTGGTTTTGGACTTAACACAGTCAGATGTATGTGGTCTAATGACTACACATGCCAGAGGAGATTACTCCTACTTCATTACTTTCATAGATGATTATTCTAGGTTTGGATACATCTATCTAATGAAATATAAATCATAAGCATTTGAAAAGTTCAAAGAATTCAGAAATGAAGTAGAGAAATAACTTGGCAAGCGTAATAAAACACTTAGATCAGATCAAGGTGGAGAGTACTTAAGCCAAGAATTTTAAGATTATCTTAGAGATAATGGGATTTTATCTCAATGGACTCCACCATATACACCACAACACAATGGTGTATCTAAACGGAGAAATCGAGCACTATTAGATATGGTTCGATCAATGATTAGCCGAGCAGACTTGCCTAAGTCCTTTTGGGGATATTCACTAGAAACTACTATTTATGTGTTAAATAGAGTACCTAGTAAATCGGTTGATTTTACTCCATATGAGATGTGGAATAACAAGAAACCCACGCTTTCTCATATGAAAGTATGGGGTTGTCCTGCTTATGTGAAGAGGACAATGTCAGACAAATTAGATGTTAAGTCTGACAAATATTTATTTGTGGGATATCTAAAAGAAACCTTTGGATATTATTTCTATCATCCCTTAGAACAAAAGGTGTTTGTTTCATGGCATGTTGTCTTCTTGAAAAGAGAATTTCTCCAACGAGAGGACAGTAGGAGTAAAATTGAACTTGGTAAAGTTCAGGACCCTCAAATAGAAGTAGATCAACCGATTGAACTCGAGACTGAATTTCATAATGATGAGATTACAATTGAACCTAATTATACACTGAATCCTAGAAGATCTACTAGGATACGTTCTACCCTTGTGAGATATAGATTTCACATTGATTCGGATATAGGCATAATTATAGTAGAGGACAATGAGACTACAAGCTATCAAGAAGTTTTTAAAAGTTCAGAACGTGATTTATGGCTTAAGGCTATGCAGTCTGAAATGGACTCCATGTATGAGAACAAAGTATGGACTTTAACTCAACCTCCTGAAGGGATAAAACCCATAGGGTGCAAATGGGTCTTCAAAAAGAAGATCGACATGGAAGGTAATATAGTTACCTATAAAGCTCGCTTAGTAGTAAAGGGCTATCGTAAAAAAGAAGGTAATGACTATGATGAAACCTTTTCTCCTATAGCGATGCTTAAGTCTATAAGAATACTTTTAGCCATTGCAGCTCATTATGATTATGAGATTTGGCAAATGGATTTGAAGACAGCTTTACTAATTGAAAATCTAACTGAGGATGTGTATATGACACAACCGGAAGGGTTCACATAAGGAAATGGCAAAAAGGAATGCAAGCTTCAAAGATCCATTTATGGATTGAAGCAAGCCTTTAGGAGCTAGAACATACGATTCAATAAGACAATCAAAGAGTTTGGTTTCTCCCAGAATGAAGATGAACCTTGTGTGTATAAAAAGGTCAGTGGGAGTGCAATTGTCTTCCTGGTTCTATATGTGGATGACATATTTATTAGTGTAAGCCCTAGCCCCAATGCATTGTAATAAAACACTTTAATTAATAAAATGAGGCATTTGTTTTATCTATTGTATTCCTGTGCATATCAATGGATAGAACTATCCAAGAATGTTGTTTCAGTTTAAGTTATCATGTGTGAGGCATATGGTTGTAAGACCCTGAAAAAAATGAGACTTCATTATAAATATCCCTGGTCAGTCATTGTTATGGGAATAACAAATGAATTAAGACTAGTATGCTCTCTCTGATAAGTTGAGTTCTGTCTTACGGATCATAAGGACAAGGGTGTCAATCAGAGATCATAGATACATGTTTAGAACATGGTATCTAGATTCGATCCACTCATGAGAACACTATATGGTATAAGTCATAAGTGTTTCTCATATGCAAGTTTTGTATCGGAGTTCTTAGACCTAAAATCTCTATGAAACTCTTTATGAATTACTGTGTGCTTTGACATACACCTAACGTGCTCGTAACAGAGTGACAAGTACGGGTATGCTTGGGTATGCATTGATTCATGTTAGATAGCATGAGAGAAGTAAAGGGATTACCCCTCTCTATAAGAGAGAAAATATCATCTGCCACTTAATCAGTGAACTAAGAAGTGTATGGCCATACCGAGATGAAATAATGAGTAATAATTATTTATCTGAGAGTTCAGTGTCACTGGAATATCAAGAAAGGAATTAATATATATATAAGGATGACTAGTTCCATGCCTTATATTAATTCTAAAATTTATGGGTAAGGTACGATGCAAAATTGCATTAGGTCACTAAATGCCATATGCATTTTCATTTAATTTGGAATGCTATAATATCTTGCTAGAGAATATATATAGCCTTTGAATTAATTTATTAATTCATTGCCAACATTAAATGGACCTATAGGATCGCGCACAAAGCATTGGGCTTAAAATATTTAAATAAAGTATTGGGCATTAATTTGGGCTTTTAATTAAAGTCAAATTAATGTATGTGATGGGCATTATAAATGCTATTGGACCTTGTTCCATGAGAGAAAAATTCAGTCCACAAGGTTTAATTTCAATTAATTAATTATCTTGTATTAATTAAGTTAATTGAGTATTAAAGCCTAAAAGAAATTAAATTAAATTAAATAATTTAAATATAAGGTGAAGTGGCCGAAATTCCAAGATAAAAAAACCAAGGAATTTCGGCACATGCACATTACTTATATTAAGTGGTTTAATTTAAATAAATGTCTTGTGCTTTATTTCAAATTTGAATTTTAGATTCAAAGGAATTTAAATCAATATATATTAATTATTTTTAGGAAGTGATTGAGATTGAATTAATTATCTTGAGATAGTAAAATTCAAATCAAACACTTGCCAAAAGATAATGATATATATTAGTAAAGAAATAAAACCCTAGGGTTACAAGTGTGTGGCGTGAAACCCTAGCTCTTCTATGGTTTTGGCGTGAACTTCTCATCTCTCTCTCACAAAATTCTTTTGGCCAATTTGCACAAGGAGAATGGATTGTTCCTCATTCTCTTGTGTTCTTGGGTATTAATAACTCCTAAAAGAAGTACAAGATCAAGTCTTGTCGCTTTAAACCATAGCCATTACACAATACTAATTTTGAGAGCTAGCAATCTCAGTTTTTAAGCTATCTTTGCAAGTGTGTGTGTGAGAATAGAGAGGAGTGGCGTAAAGGCTGTTCCTTGGCATTGGTGATCAAGATCTAAGCAGATAAATTCATCTGAGTTGCTGGTCATCACCAAATTCAAGATTTAAAAGGCATCTAAATTTGTAAGTTTTAAAACCCTAAAATTGCATGTTTCGATTCTTGTCATGGAATTGTGTGGCATGTATGATCAAATTTGTTTTTCTGCTGCATGATCTTTATTTGCATACCATGTCATATTCCATCAATATTGATCATGAGAATTGTTATTTCTCTTCACCAATCCATTAAAATATGGTTATCCAAACAATTCTCCATGAAATACCTTGGAGAAGAATCCTATATTCTGGGAATAAGGATCTATAGAGATAGATCCAATAGGTTGCTAGGTCTTTCTCAAAGTACATATATAGATAAGGTATTAAAGAGTTTCAATATATATCTCTCTAAGAAAGGGTTTATACCCATGGTGCATGGGAAACACCTTTCTAAGTCTATGTGTCCGCATATACTAGAGGATAGAGAGAGAATGAATAGAATACCATATGCATCAGCAATTGGTTATATCATGTATGCTATGTTATGTACACGTCCCGATGTAGCATTTGCTTTGAGTGTCACAAGCGTATTCGAATCCAATTTTGGAGAGGAACACTGGGCAGCTGTCAAAGATATATAATTAATTATTAAATACAATATTTCAATTAAGTCTATTTTGCAGAATATTTCTAAAAAATTATGCGAACAATTTTACTTGATCATAATTCATTAAACTCTTTAATTAATTATTCTCTATTCATTTCTCTTCTCCCATATTAATATCAAATATTATTATCCTTGTAATTTTACCATTTTATCCTTTACTCTATATGTGTGTGACCTATTGGGTTCCTGTCCATATTGTTAGTATAATATGTAATTATGAGTTTTATTCAAAACTTATATGATTAAAACTTCTTTAAATTATATTATCAATCCCTTATTGATATTTATGATACACTATTATATAAATCATGAACAGCCTCTAGCTAGGCATCATGACTATCCAAATGTCAGGAAAGTCAAGTGGTTTGACTGTACCCTTCCATAGAAATAGTTACCGTACAATTACTCGTTTCATCACTCTTATCTCAATTAGATTATGAGTATGGATTTCTGTCAACTCATATAAATCTAATTATGTATGTTCTATTAATTTAATCATTGTTCCCAAGATGCCCTTCATGGATCCCTATCCATCTTGGCATATTACTCTGGTGAGAGATTCTCTGAATAAGGCAATTATAGAATCATGAGAGATAACTTCCCTTAGTAAATCTGGGATGGTGAATCTTTTATCGATTAAGGATATCACTTGCTACTTAAGATAATCTTGGTGATCTCAAGTCTAAGGATACTTGCACAATCGCTATGAAGAGATTCCTCACCGACATAGATTTAATATCCATGTGATGATTCTCTTTGCAGGTCTCCAATGAACTTGTTCTTATAAGAAGCATCCATATCTTAGCTTTGATTATCTTCCATAATCACAGTTATGAGAACCATTGCTTGAACCATTCAAGAAGTAAAACATGTGCTAGTCTGTCCGAATTAACATTGTCCTATCTTGTTAATTCTATGACTAAGGATATTTAGATATTAACACATTTGCATGCAATAGACATCTCATATCATGAATACTTTTATGATTGCTTTTTCACTATGTTTATAATATCTAGGACTTCATTTATTAATTTAAGATTTACAAACTCATGTATTTAAACATAGCATTAATAAATGAATGATGCCTTTCATTAAGAATATGAATTCATACATATGAAATACATCCTTTTTACACGGGCTCTAGGGCATACTCTCTAACAATCTCACACTTGCACTAGAGCCAATCACTCATATGTCTTAAACCCGTGTTATTTATATGGTGATCTTTCTTTATCTGGGAAAGTGCTTTAGTGAGGGGATTCGCCACATTATAATTCGTGGGCACTCTTTCTATTTTCACATAATTTATAGCTACTATTTCCCTTATGAGATGGTAGTATCTGAGAACATGCTTAGATCTCTGATGAGACCGTGGTTCCTTTGCTTGTGCAATGGCTCCATTATTGTCACAATATAAATGAATCGGATCAACAATGTTAGGCACTACTCCTAGTTCAGATATGAACTTTTTGATCCACACTGCTTATTTGATTGCTTTCAAAGCAACAATATACTTAGGTTTTGTCGTGGAATCAACAGTTGTTTCTTGTTTGAAACTCTTCCAACTAACTGCTCCTCCTCCCATTATGAACGAAAAACCAAACTGTGATTTACAATCATCTTTGTCATATTGGAAGCTGGCATCAGTATACCCATTTACTTCCAAACTGCCCTCTCTATATGCTAAGAATATATCCTTAGTCCTTCTCAAGTACTTAAGAATATTCTTAACAGCTGCCCAATGTTCCTTTCCAAAATTGGATTGGAATCTGCTTGTGACACTCAAAGAAAATGCTATATATGGACGTGTACATAACATAGCATACATGATAGAACCAATTGCAGATGCATATGGTATTTTATTCATGCTCTCTCTATCCTCTAGTGTCTGTGGATATATAGACGTAGAAAGGTGTTTCCTATGCACCATAGGTATAAACCTTTTCTTAGAGAGATCCATATTGAACCTCTTCAATACCTTATCTATATATGTACTTTGAGAAAGACCTAGCAAACTATTGGATCTATCTCTATAGATCCTTATTCCTAGAATATAGGATGCTTGTCCAAGGTCTTTCATGGAGAATTGCTTGGATAACCATATTTTAATGGATTGGAGAAGAGAAATGTCATTTCCCATGATCAATATGTCATCCACATATGGAACTAGAAAGAAAATTACACTCCCACTGACCTTTTTATACACACAAGGCTCATCTTTATTCTATGAGAAACCAAACTCTTTGATTATCTTATTGAATCATATGTTCCAGCTCCTAGAAGCTTGCTTTAATCCATAAATGGATCTTTGCAACTTGCATACTTTTTCTCCATCTCTTGATGTGAACCCTTTTGGTTGTGTCATATACACATCCTCAGTCAGATTTTCGTTTAAGAAAGCTGTCTTCACATCCATTTGCCAAATCTCATAATCATAATGAGCTGCAATGGCTAAAAGTATTCTTATAGACTTAAGCATCGCTTATAATAACTATTTTACACATCCAATCAGATCCTGTTTATAAACTGTATATTCAATGTTAGATCACGAATAAAAAGGGGAGTTCATATGTCATATATCCAAACTCAAACGAGAATTAAATAACCATAATAGCTATTTATGAGTTATAAAAATCCCTGAAAATAATGCCATGTGAAATGTTTTGATGTATAACATACCATTCCACATGTTGGAAACATTCTACACTTATATCAATTCGTTATATACATATCATGTTAAAATACCATATCTCTATAGGAAATTATATGACATACAATATCATGTAACCCTATAAAAAAAACATTGACTCTTACAAGGCAATATAAAGATCAAGTTTGAGTAAAAAACATATGATTATAGGGAGCATGTGTTTGGCAATATATTTACTTGTTAAGGCCATCAAAATGTACATACAATCTAGTATCTCTATATCAATAACTTTAGTGCACTTATACCAGTAATACACTACTGAAATTATCCTATCTAAGTTCTAAAAGTGGATAACGGGAACAATAGATACCTAAAGGTATCAGTAATAGATATTTGAATATACCAAACAATAGATATCCAAAGATATCGAATAATAGATATTCAAAGATATCAAACAATAAACCTAAATAGGGCAAAGCAATAGTTCCAATAGGAATGAAAAATAAACCTAAACAGGGATGGGCATTTTAGGCAGTGCCTATCCAATTCACAACTGAACTAAGACTATAGGCTTGACTATATTCAAACACAATTCAGATTATTAAGTGTATTCCTTCACAAAACAATATTACATTTGTAAGTACCCAATTTCGCCCCTAATTAGATTATTGTTAATTAATAAAGATTACTATTAATTAAGATGAAATTAGATTATTTTCCAATTATTGAGGTTAAGTTCCAATAAGGGTATTTTGATGATTTCAACATGTAGGTAAATGAGTAAAGTTAAATTCAAATTAAAGGAAAGCATACAATTGAAGTAAATTAGAAGTCTTGGGGTTAAATTGAAAGAAATTAAAGTAATAGGGTTTAATTGTGCTTATGGGAATTTCCTTAGGGAGATATTTGTTAGTGTAAGCCCTAGCCCTAATACATTGTAATAAAACACTTTAGTTAATAAATGAGGCATTTGTTTTATCTATTATATTCCTGTGCATATCAATTGATAGAACTATCCAGGAATGCTATTTTAGTTTAAGTTATCATATGTGAGGCACATGGTTGTAAGACCTTGAAACAAATGAGACTTCATTCTAAATATCCTTAGTCAGTCATTGTTATGGGAATAACAAATGAATTAAGACTAGTATGCTCTCTCTGATAAGTTGAGTTCTGTCTTACGGATCATAAGGACAAGAGTGTCAATCAGAGATCATAGATACATGTTTAGAACATGGTATCTGGATTCGATCCACTCATGAGACACTATATGGTACAAGTCATAAGTGTTTCTCATATGCAAGTTTTGTATCGGAGTTCTTAGACCTAAAATCTCTATGAAACTCTTTATGAAATATTATGTGCTTTGACATGCACCTAACGTGCTCGTAACAGAGTGACAAGTACGGGTATGCTTGGGTATGCATTGATTCATGTTAGAGAGCAAGAGGGAAGTGAAGGGATTACCCTTCTCTATAAGAGAGAAAATATCATTGGCCACTTGATCAATGAACTGAGAAGTGTATGGCCATACCGAGATGAAATAATGAGTAATCATTATTTATCTGAGAGTTCAGTGTCACTGGAATATCAAGAAAGGAATTAATATATATAAGGATGACTAGTTCCATGCCTTATATTAATTCTGATATTTATGGGTAAGGGACTATGCAAAATTGCATTATGTCACTAAATGCCATATGTATTTTCATTTAATTTGGAATTATTAAAGCCTAAAAGAATTTAAATTAAATTAAATAATTTAAATATAAGGTGAAATGACTAAAATTCCAAGATAAAAAACAAGGAATTTCGGCACATGCACATTGCTTATATTAAGTGATTTTATTTAATTAAATGTCTTGTGTTTTATTTCAAATTTGAATTTTAAATTCAAAGGAGTTTAAATCAATATATATTACTTATTTTTAAGAAGTGATTGAGATTGAATTAATTATATTGGGATAGTAAATTTCAGATCAAACACTTGCCAAAAGATAATGATATATATTAGTAAAGAAATAAAACCCTAGGGTGATTACTGTTTGGCATGAAACCCTAGTTCTTCTATGGTTTTGGCGTGAACTTCTCTCTTTCTCTCTCTCACAAAAATTCTCTTGGCCAATTTTCACAAGGAGAAAGGATTGTTCCTTATTCTCTTGTGTTCTTGGGTATTAATAACACCTAAAAGAAGTACAAGATCAAGTCTTGTAGCTTCAAACCATAGCCATTACACAATACTTGTTTTGAGAGCTCGCAATCTCGGTTTTTAAGCTATCTTTGCAAGTGTGTTGGTGAGAATAGAGAGGAGTGGCGTAAAGGCTGTTCCTTGGCATTGGTGGTGAAGGTCTAAGGATAAGATATCCTCCTTGGTTGCTGGTCGTCATCAAAATCAGGTTTTAAAGGCATCTAAAGTTGTAAGTTTTAAAACCCTAAAATTGCATGTTTTGATTCTTGTCATGGAATTGTATGGCATGTATGATCAAATTTTATTGTTTTTCTCTGCATGATCTTTATGTTCATACCATGTCATATTCCATCAGTGGTATCAGAGCCTAATCATGCTTATTTTAGTGCTTTAGATGCATGAAATAATTAATCAAAAATCGTTATTTTAAATACATGCAATGCTGAAATTTTCTCTTTTGAGTTTTTTGCATTGTTTTGGTGTAAAAACAATTTTAAATGATTAGATAGGTATTATAATTAATATGACATGTTTATATACTGTCCTAAGAAGTTCTAGGAGCTGTTAAAGGTCGGATTTAATTGATAATACCTGATAGTACATGTTAATATTAAAACTAGGTTCTTTTTGGCATGTTAATTGTTAGTTTAACAACTAGTTTTAAATATTAAATGTAAAAACGATTTTGGAATGTTTGTAAGTTATTTTTAAAGATTAAATATCAGGTCTAGACATATTTTAATTTTGGTTTTAATTCTGGTCCATGATAATTTAATTGATTAATTTTAAAATCACTTAAAACTATGACTAGTTTGTGTTTGTTACATGTTTAATCAACATTGTTTGTTTTGTTTTGATTAAAATGGTAAAAACACATTTAGATCAGATTGGTACAGAATATTAAATCAATATTTATGACCTTATTTAAATTATTAAATGATTCATAAAATTGATTTAAATATTTGTGCATTTTTGTGGCATCACATAAGCATTAAACAACTAGTTTTGTTGTTTGTTTGTTTTTATATGCATGCCGTGTATCATATATATGTTCTTCATGATTTTGTATTTTAATTCATGTTGGTCCATATTATATGTATTTTTAATGTTTATGGGCTGTATGACATAAAATTAAAAATGGCAAAATTGGAAATTATACTAGAGTTGATTTATAGTACAAATCTAACTAGTTTGTGTTTTGGGCTTTTAAGAGAACTTATTCAATAAGAGGATTTAGTCCATTAGGCTTCAGCCTAGGCCCATCACGAGGTCATCTCTTAAAGGTTTAAGTACACAATTTCCATTAATGGGCTTGGCTAAATTAATTAAAATTGGACTTTGTTTGATCCATGAATGTTATGTATATTTATTTGCTTGTTTGGTGTGATGAATGGATATGCATGTTGCATTCATGGGCCCTGGGTTTTTGTAATAAATATGGCTTATGAGCCATTATGTTTTATTGTAAAAGTTTCATTTATTTCTTAGAATAGAATATACTTGAAGACTTTGTAAATCAAGACGAAGCCCACCAGAGTAGAGAAGCCCAACTCGAAGATTCTTATGTAATAGTATAGAATCTTAGTTGTAGGTTTTTGGGCCCATGTTTGTCACGCTTTACTTTATGTAATTATTTATATATGCATGCTATGAATGGATGACAAAGCGTATGCCATGTAAGCTGTAATAAAATGAATCCCTAAAAATAGTAAGTCACAAAGTTGCCTTCTTAATTCGAAACAAGTCAAGGCATCAATCATCGGTCACGTAGACTAGGAGTCCTAGATGTGCTCGATTATCTTTGTGAGGTATGGGTTGTGAATGTAGGTTGGACTTAACATGAAAAGGGATGCCCGGACCTAGGCAACTAATAAATGGGTTTGTGCTATAACATATTAAGATGTTAGCCCATTTGATCTAAGAGTCATGTACGAGACATGATTGGAGTTTTTCCTACCTAAGTAACTTAACTTGTTAGGTGTACAAGCTCAGCTTGACTAATAAGTTGTTGTGAAAAGTGGAACTTTGCCCACATTAAATCACTAACCCGAATTATTTAAAGGTATATTAATTCGGTTTGTGGGATTATAAATATGACCTCATTTAATCTTGCTAAATTTTATTGTAGATTGAAAATGGCATATTCAAACAACAATTTCTCATTGCGATCGGTCCTTGAAAAGGACAAATTGAATGGCACTAATTTCATAGACTGGTCTCGAAACTTAAGAATAGTTATTAAGCAAGAGAAAAATTCGTATGTTTTGGATGCACCCTTACCTGAAGAACCTGCTAGGAACGCCTTTGCGGTTCAAAAGAAAACTTTTGAGACCAAGAAAAGCGACTCCAATGATGTGACCTGTTTGATGCTGGCCACTATGGTGCCTGACTTGCAAAAGCAATTTATGGACCAAGAGGCTTATGCAATCATGGTACACCTTAAGAAGATGTTCCAAGAGCAAGCTCGTCACGAGAGGTTCGTGACAACAAAGGCCTCGATTTCTTGTAAGATGGCTACGGGTACTCCTGATAGTACCCAAATACTCAAGATGAAAGGGTATCTTGATACTCTTGAGAAGCTTGAGGTACAAGTGCCAAAGAAATTGGCCACTGACTTGATCTTAGGATCATTGACTGATGATTATGATCCATTTGTAATGAATTATAACATGCATGCAATGAACAAGTTAGTCACTGAGCTCCATGGGATGCTTAAGAATGTTGAAGAGAACATTCGAAAGACCAATCCTTATTGATGGTTCAAGGGAGCATTAAAAAAGGACCAGCTAAGGGAAAGGGAAAGGGAAAGGCAAAACCCAAGAATGACTTGGCTCAGTTCAAGTCAAGTGGGAGTGCACCTCAGGCCCAATCCAAGCCCAAGGCGTAGAAGCTCAAAGAGAGTGAGAGCACTTGCTTCCATTGCAACAAGATAGGGCATTAGAGGAAGAATTGTGCTCTCTTCAAGGAAGAATAAAAGAAGAATGGAGCTAAGGCGTCCAGTTTTGGTATTTTTATTGTTGAGATTAACCTTTCTATTTCTACCACTTGGGTATTGGATACCGGTTGTGGTTCTCACATTTGTTCAAATGTGCAGGGGCTAAGAAATAGGCGGTTACTTGGGAAGAATGAAGTGGACCTCTATGTGGGGAATGGAGCACGAGTTGTTGCCATGGAGATAGGCGATTATCAACTCACTTTACCTTTCATACTTTGTTTAGTTTTGAAAACTTGTTATTATGTGCTTGCTATGAGCAGAAATACTATTTCAGTTTCATGTTTGGATTTGGATGAATTTGATTTTGTTATTAAAAATGGCAATGCTCATATTCGTCGCCAAGGCATTTCTTATGGCAATGCCAAGTTGCAAAATGGCCTTTATATCCTTGATTTACAAAATAAAGAGTCCATATACAACATTAATACAAAGAGGGTTAAATCAAACGAATTGAACCCTACTTACTTCTAGCATTGTCATTTAGGACATGCAAACGAAAAATGCATTTCAAGACTCCACAAAACTGGAGTGCTTGGGTCATTCGACTTAGAGTCTTATGATACATGCGAGCCATGTTTGCATGGAAAAATGACAAAGTGTCCTTTTAACAAGAAAGGTGAAAGGACTAATGGCTTATTGGAACTAATACATACTGATGTATGTGTACCATTAAGTACACAAGCTAAAGGTGGTTTTAGCTACTTCGTGACGTTCACAGATGACTTCAGTAGATATGGCTATGTCTATCTAATGAAGTACAAATCTGAAACTTTTGAGAAATTCAAAGAGTTTAAGAACGAAGTAGAAAAACAACTTGGCAAAAGTATAAAAGCCATTCGATCAGATCGAAGTGGCAAATACTTAAGCCAAGAGTTGGACAGTCATATAAAGGAGTGTGGTATTATTTCACAGCTCACTCCTATCGGAACGCCACAATAGAATGGTGTGTCCGAAAGGAGAAATCAAACTCTGTTGGACATGGTTCGATCTATGATGAGTCAAGCTAATCTTTCTGTCTCTTTTTGGGGTTATGCATTAGAAACTGCTGCATTTCTACTAAACCGTACTCCAACTAAAGCAGTTGAAAAGACACCATACGAGGTATGGACGGGGAAAGAACCCAATATGTCATTTCTCAGGATTTGGGGCTGTGAAGCACATGTTAAGAAATTAACATATGACAAACTAGAGTCTAAATCCACCGTCTGCTTGTTTGTGGGTTATCCTAAAGAAACAAAGGGATATTGCTTTTACTCACAAGCCGAGAACAAAGTATTTGTTGCTCATAAGGCTGTTTTCTTGGAAAAGGAATTCCTCCTCAAGAAAGACAGTGGGAGTAAAGTAGAACTTGGAGAAATTTAAGTGCCACAAGCTCCTATAGAGGATGAGTTGGAAGTGGGATTAAGTTCACAACTAGTTGTGGAACAAGAACCCATTACACAAGTACCTAGAAGGTCTGGTAGGGTACGTCAGGAGATTGAGAGATGGATTTCTAATCACTGACAGTGACACTATTGAGTTAGTAGATTGTGAGGATCCTACTACCTACCGAGAAGCTATTGAAAGCCCAGACTCAAAAAATTGGCTTGAAGCCATGAAATTCGAGATGAAATCAATGTACGATAACCAGGTTTGGACCTTGGTTGATCCACCGGAAGGTGCTAAGGTAATTGAATGCAAGTGGCTATTCAAACTCAAAGCTAATAAGACCTACAAAGTTAGACTAGTAGTAAAAGGTTTTCGACAAACTCATGGTGTAGACTATGATGAAACCTTTTCACCTATATTCATGCTTAAGTCCATTAGGATCTTGCTTGCCATAGCTATATATCATGATTATGAGATATGGCAAATGGATGTCAAAATTACTTTCCTTAATGGAAATTTACTTAAGGATGTGTATATGATACAGCCTGAGGGTTTTGTCAATCCCAAGCATCCTAAGAAGGTTTGCAAGCTTCAAAAATCCATTTATGGATTAAAGCAAGCATCCCGAAGTTGGAATCTTCGTTTTGATGAGGCAGTCAAATAATTTGACTTCATCAAGAACGAAGATGAGCCTTGTGTGTACAAGAAGGTTAGTGGGAGCATAGTAGTATTTCTGGTCCTATATGTGGACGACATCCTTCTCATTGGGAATGACATTCCAACATTGCAAAATATTAAGCAATGGTTGGGAAAATGTTTCTCAATGAAAGACTTAGGTGAAGCCGAGACAATACTTAGTATTCGAATCTATAGCGATAGATCGAATCGGCTTTTGGGACTAAGTCAAGAAAAGTACATAGACAAAGTACTAAAGTGTTTTAGTATGGGAGGCTCAAATAAAGGGTACATACCTTTGGCTTTGGGAGTTCCTTTGAATAAAGAACAGTGCCCTAAAACTAAAGAGGAAAGGGACAATATGAGTAGAATCCCATATGCATCTGCTATTGGATCTATCATGTACGCTATGTTATGTACTAGGTTGGATGTTGCTCATGCATTGAGTTTAACCAGTAGGTTTTAGCAAGACCCTAGTGAGAAGCACTGGTCTGCTGTAAAAGGGATTCTGAAGTACCTGCGAAGGACTAAGGAACACTTCTTGGTGTATGGTGGTCAAGAAGAGCTCGTCATACAAGGTTATGCTGATGCTGCTTTTTAGACCAACACTGAGGATTCTAGATCGCAATCTGGGTTTGTTTTTGTTTTGAATGGTGGTGCTGTCAGCTGGAGAAGCCCGAAGCAAGAGACCGTTACCGACTCAACTACAGAATTTGATTATATTACAGCGAGTGAGGCTGCAAAAGAGGCTATTTGGATTAAAAATTTCATTTCTGGATTAGGAGTGGTCCCAAGCATCCTAGATCCATTAGAAATTTTCTGTGACAACAATGGGGCCATCGCACAGGCCAAAGAGCCCCGATCACACCAGAAATCCAAACACATACTCAGGAGATACCACCTGATCAGAGAAATCATTGATTGTAGGAACGTCAAGGTTAGCAAGATAGTAAGTGAAGACAATGTAGCAGATCCTTTGACGAAATAGTTGCATCCAAATCTGCACGAAGCTCATTTGACAGCATTCGGTCTTATGGCTATGCCCAATTGGGACTAGTGCTAGTGGGAGATTGTTAGTGTAAGCCCTAGACCTAATACATTGTAATAAAATACTTTAGTTAATAAATGAGGCATTTGTTTTATCTATTGTATTCATGTGCATATCAATTGATAGAACTATCCAGGAACGTTGTTTTAATTTAAGTTATCATGTGTGAGGCACATGGTTGTAAGACATTGAAACAAATGAGACTTCATTCTAAATATCCCTAGTCATTCATTGTTATGGGAATAACAAATGAATTAAGACTAGTATGCTCTCTCTGATAAGTTGAGTTATGTCTTACGGATCATAAGGACAAGAGTGTCAATCAGAGATCATATTTAGAACATGGTATCTGGATTCTATCCACTCATGAGAACACTACATGGTGCAAGTCATAAGTGTTTCTCATATGCAAGTTTTGTATTGGAGTTCTTAGACCTAAAATCTCTATGAAACTCTTTATGAATTACTGTGTGCTTTGACATACACCTATCGTGCTCGTAACAGAGTGACAAGTGCGGGTATGCTTGGGTATGCATTCATTCATGTTAGAGAGCATGAGGGAAGTGAAGGGATTACCCCTCTCTATAAGAGAGAAAATATCATCGGCCACTTGATCAGTGAACTGAGAAGTGTATGGCCATACCGAGATGAAATAATGAGTAATCATTATTTATCTGAGAGTTCAGTGTCACTGGAATATCAAGAAAGGAATTAATATATATAAGGATGACTAGTTCCATGCCTTATATTAATTCTGATATTTATGGGTAAGGCACTATGCAAAATTGCATTAGGTCACTAAATGCCATATGTATTTTCATTTAATTTGGAATGCTATAATATCTTGCTAGAGAATATATATAGCATTTGAATTAATTTATTAATTCATTGACAACATTAAATGGACCTATAGGATCGCACACAAAGCATTGGGCTTAAAATATTTAAATAAAGTATTGGGCATTAATTTGGGCTTTTAATTAAAGTCAAATTAATGTATGTAATGGGCATTATAAATGCTATTGGACCTTGGCCCATGAAAGAGAGAAATTCAGCTCACATGGCTTAATTTCAATTAATTAGTAATCTTGTATTAATTAAGTTAATTGAGTATTAAATCCTAAAAGAATTTAAATTAAATTAAGTCATTTAAATATAAGGTGAAGTGGCCGAAATTCCAAGATAAAAAACAAGGAATTTCGGCACATGCACATTACTTATATTAAGTGGTTTTATTTAATTAAATGTCTTGTGTTTTATTTCAAATTCAAAGGAGGTTAAATCAATATATATATTACTTATTTTTAGGAAGTGATTGAGATTGAATTAATTATCTTGAGATAGTAAAATTCAGATCAAACACTTGCCAAAAGATAATGATATATATTAGTAAAGAAATAAAACCTTAGGGTGATAAGTGTTTGGCGTGAAACCCTAATTCTTCTATGGTTTTGGCGTGAACTTCTCTCTCTCTCTCTCACAAAAATTCTCTTGGCCAATTTTCACAAGGAGAAAGGATTGTTCCTCATTCTCTTGTGTTCTTGGTTATTAATGGCACCTAAAAGAAGTACAAGATCAAGTCTTGTAGCTTCAAACCATAGCCATTACACAATACTTATTTTGAGAGCTAGCAATCTCGGTTTTTAAGCTATCTTTGCAAGTGTGTGTGTGAGAATAGAGAGGAGTGGCATAAAGGCTGTTCCTTGGCATTGGTGGTGAAGGTCTAAGGCTAAGATATCCTCCTTGGTTGCTAGTCATCATCAAAATCAAGTTTTAAAGGCATCTAAAGTTGTAAGTTTTAAAACCCTAAAATTGCATCTTTCGATTTTTGTCATGGAATTGTATGGCATGTATGATGAAATTTTATTATTTTTCGCTGTGTGATCTTTATATGCATACCATGTCATATTCCATCAATATTTTTCCCACTTACCTATTTAGGATTCCTAGAAATTGAGGAAAATAGTATATGAATCTCTCTCTCTCTCTCTTTTTCTCTCTTCTCGCAGTTACTGGTTGAAGAAGATGATAGCTTAGGGTTTTGAGAGCATTTTTAAGAAAGAGAAAGCTAGATCGGTGGATCTTAAAGGAGATGAAGCATGAATATCAGATACGAGAATTGTTTATGAGTTGTTACTGAATATTTTTCCCTCTTTTGTTGTATGTGTTCTCTTAGCTGAGATTAAGGATTCAATCTAGCAAATCAGATGAGTTATGAATGTTTTAAGGCTTTAATGTTCACTAGTGTAAACAATTAGCATGAGATCTGGAAATTAAAACACTTGATCTGCATAATCTGGCTAAAGTCTCTTGCATTACCACTTGTGGTTTTTTCTCTTCCCATGCACAACCACTTATGGCTTTTCTTCTTTACATGCATGACCAGTTATGGATTTTCAACTTCCTATGCACAGCCACTCATGGTGTGCCTCACTCCCATGCATGGCCACTTGGCCATTTTTTTCATAAAATGCATAGCCACTTGGCCATTTACTTCATTAAATGCACAACCACTTGTACATTCTCTTTTCAATGGTTATTCTTCACCCCAAGATACAAATCATTCATAAATCATGAACCGTATTGTGTGGGATATTATTGAGGTAAACCAAGTTAGCAATGAATAATGAGGATGGTGATTATGTATTAAAGTGGTCGATAGTATGTTATTGGATTATTGATGAATCAATATAGTTGTAAAGTCTTCTCAATGCTAAAGTTAGTAAGATATAGTAAGAATGGTGTGACCTTAGGATGAGTTGTTATCTGAATTTGAATGACATGAATGTATTTATATGAGGGAATGGATTGAACTAAATTGTAAGTCATTTAAGCCATTGATATGCTGCATAGGGTAAGATCATTCAATTAGATAATCCCTATAAATGTATGTAGAAGAGTGAAAAGCTTTAGAATAATAAACCTATTGAAATAAGGTAAGGGGTTCACTTGAAAGCTAATTTTTAGAGGGACTTGAAAAAGGTAATATGTATATGAACCACTTTGACTAGAATGTGTTTTAGTGTATATCGAGAACAAATCTAAGTAGAGCAAGAGGCAACCTAGTAACCTTAAATCTAGATGCTAGTTGATGTGTCCTATAAAGTTGGGATACGGTATGTATTTTGTCAAAGTAAATGGTTTTAACTGAATATCATATGATAATATTTCTATGCAATGACATGACAATACTATGATGCAGTTTATTGACAATTAAGGGATAGTTACAGGGTTGCATGTCTAAGTTAAAGAAATGGGATATTATATGTTGCACTTAATTATAAAACTATAAGAATTGGTTATACTCCAAGTCATAATAAAAAGTAATGATTAGCCTTGATGTAAAGGAAAACTACTTGCCCGTCTATTCATAAATGAAACCAAGTCTGCAAGTTGTGTGCTAATGAGTAAGATGAAATGCTCTTACATAACTTACCTTGGTATAATGTGATTATAAGATAAACAAGTACTAGTAAGATGATTGAAGGCTATGTGATCGGGTTAGGGTAGATAACCCGTTATCCATGATCTAATAGACTATAAAAGTGATCCAAAGGGATTAAAGATGAACAAGTGATAACCTTAGGCCAAAAAGAACCTACTCATACTATTATATGGATAATAAATGCATGAGCATTATTTAAAGTAATTATGTATTGATGTGAACTATAATGATGTGTGAAAGCTATGCACGACAAATAGCAACAAGGTATGTCATTAAGAATTATCAATGAGTTATGTATGTCAATGTTTTATAATTGATTTAACCATGTTATGATGAGTAGTTTGACACATTATGTGAACAAGTATAAGTAATGAAAGCATGTATTGCCATGATTAAATTGCATATATATATACACACACACACACACACATACATACATGTGAGTGTGTGGACATGCCAACGCTAATTATGAAAGATCATGCTATAATGTTGTTTGCATATTATCCAACCACTATTATATGAATGAATGAATGTCCATGAAATTATGTGATTATATGATGACATCTATGTGTAAGCTCAACATTTAAGTATGATAAGAATGATATACATTCTTTTATGGAATGTGGCTTTAAGACAAATGATGTACTAAGTAAAGCATAATATGTTAAATCAATGATGTTCTTAAAGTGGTTAAGCCTGTGGGTCTTAGTTCAATTATGGATTAGATAGGCATGCCTAGAGGGATATAGTTGCAGCTGCCATACTTGACCCCATTTAGGTCTTGTTCCTTAATGGAACCATTGCTCGGCCCTTTTGGGTACATTGTTTGTTCTTTGTTGGAACCATTGCTCGGCCCCATTTGGGTCTATTGTTTGATATCTTCGGATATCCATTGCTTCCATTATCTACCTTTTGAACTAGTACTTAGGCATGCTATTAATGATAATAAAAAGTATAAGAAATAAAGTAATACATATGCATTGATTACTTCAATTATTTAACATAAGCATGATGAATGGCATATTGTATTGTGTTGTTTTATCTTACATTCCTTTTGGCTATATTTAAGAAATGAAATACTATGTTCAGTATGACATGATTGTGATATCTCACCTTAACTATGAGGAAGGTTCCCTTGTGAGTGTCGGTGTGAGTTAACTCCACTAATAGGTTCCACGGTGAATATATGAAGCCCAACATGTACAATATTGTACTAAAAGATATATGAATTGTAACATGCACACTACATATAATGTACTATTTTATTTATGAAATGTATACATATGATATGGAAACTTGGTTGAGTAACCATGATATGTAAGGTCAGTTCTTTGTAATCACATACAATTTGACAGTCTGTTTATATATATATATATATATATGAATCGTTACACCCATATATGTGTACTAATAAAGCTGGTATAAATCAAGTGTAAAGCATGATATAGTACGATGTTTAAGCTACAATGCTAGGATAGCATTAAGAGATACATATGTATGAACCCAAAATGAGAGTTGTGTAAAAAATATATATGAAGAAATCATGCCTAACAATAACTCTATAGTCGTTACATGACATAAGCATTCCTGTGGGCATGGATTTATAGTTGAAGGCATAACTTGTGTAACAATATGCTCAATGCATAAAGTTAAAGTTTTGTACTATTAATAATCCTGACATATGAATTCTAAAGTAGTAAGGATTAGTAAGGATATGAATCAAGTTAGTTTAAAGAAAGAAAAGAAGTAAGATGATAATAGTAAATTGACAAGTTTTCAAAATAAGCTAATTTACAGAATGCTCTAGACGTTAGTAAGTATGATTTTAATCTCATATTTGAATACTTCCACCCATTGTGATATGTTGAATTCATGTATATAATATATTGGATGAATTTGAATGTGAGATGAAATAATTGATTATAATGAAGTAGGGAAGATAATTATGAAGAATCACATAGGTACGTTCTTCTGAAATGAATATGTTTTACGTGTTAGGTCATGCGCTCATGGTATATACGAATATAGGCATGGTTTCATTCTTATGAACTATAATGACTAGTATAAGTAGGGTCAACAGAGGATTTAAAATCATATTGTTACTTCATGATCTTATGTTTAATAATGTGTATTGTATTAGGAGCATGAAATATTGATTTTTGAGTTAGGTTGTATGACACTTGATTGCAAGTATACTAAAACATACCAGTGCAATTATATAAGTTATCGAGTATCGACGTAATTATATAAACAGGTGATATGTATGCTTGAATATCAAGGCTTGAAGCCAATATTGCTCTATGAAAGAATATTATGTGTTCATTTTTGAATGACGACTTTAAGCAACTGTTGTATTGAATAAAGAAGAATATGTTGAATTAAAGATGCTTTTAAAGTGGTAAAGCCTGTGGGTCTTAGTTCAGTTGTGGATTAGATAGGCATTCCTAGAGGGATACAATTGTAGCTGCTATAGTTGACCCCATTTCGATCTTGTTCCTTAATGGAACCATAGTTTGGCCCATTTGGGTCCATTGTTTGTTCCTTTATGGAATAATAGTTTGGCCCTTTGTGTCCATCGTTTGATACCTTCAGGTATCCATTGCTCCCGTTATCCACCCTTTGAAATAGTACTTAAGTGGGCTATTAAAGTTTTAAAGATTAAGCAATGTGCTTGAATAAAGAAATACATATATCAATTTCTTCACTTATATAATGTAAGCATGATAAATGGCCTATTATATTACTTTATTTTAAATTGCTTTTTTTTATAATGCTTTTAATGAAATGAAGTTTTATGTTCTGTACTAAGTAATTAAGATTGCATAACATATGTGAATTAATTTATGCCACGTTATCTCTTATAGATGTTATGACATATGCACTCCCTTATGTTTTGATTGAACATTGAAGGCATATCATACATAATCAATGTGATTAAATGCATATGATGGAAGTTGTACTGTCCCTTACCATGAGGTCTAGATTCGTAACTAGTACATTATGAGGAGCATGAATTATACTAGAATAACAGGAAAGAGATGCGATATTAAAAGTAAATTGAAAAGTCTCTTGGAACTAGACAAGTTCACGAAATGTTATAGATTATTGTAAAAGTAGTATTCATGGTTAAGAGTGAAGACATATTCGGCATAACAAGTGTGAGATTATTAATATTGTAGACTTATATGTTTTCCTTATTTATAAATGTTGTAATGATTCTATGATATTTTATTAGATTTTATCCTTGGAGTACGGTTTCCCCACTAAGCTTTATAGCGTAGCACGAGTTTGTTATCCGCGTAGGTTTTGGATAAGCTCCAGCTTGATTTGATAGCTATTGTGGTTTGACCCATACTAAATAGATGATCTAGCAAGTTGTAATTGCCCTTGAGGATTTCAGGATGTTTTGAAGGTCATTTATGTTATGATTCTTTATGTATAAGTTTGATTTATCTTTTATTGGTGGCATGTAATTATGGTCAGTACTATCATTATTATTTCTTCCTGATCTTTGTTATAGTTATGTTAGTATTGATGATTATGCATGCTTGGTGTTATAAGAGGAACTTAGGAACCTGAACACTATCATATAGGAATCATTTTATATCCCATCAGTTAAAAAGGTTAAACAAAGATTGCAAGTAGTAGCTAAATGAAACAATTCCAAAAGACAACAATTGAAGAGCCTTCTCACCTCTACGATTTAGCTATAACTATATCTTTATTATCTTTCCCACCATAACTCTTTATAATTTTACGGTCATGCCTCAACTATATTAACTATGGTATATAGACACCATTCCAATGACAAAAGAATACTATTCTATAAGAATTGGGTTGAAAGTACAATAAAGGAAATTAGATTGGGCAAGCCGTGGTAGCGCACTCAACTAAGTGTCTATGACACTCGATCGAGTGCTCTACTTCTGCCAAAGAAAGCCTAATCCTGCAACACTTTGACAAATCCCAATTTATTTCCCTGCATGCATCTTTAATTAATAACAACTTAACTCCGACAATGCATTCTAGTAATCCATGGTCAAACTCACTTTAAAATCACCAACATGTCTCAAATGTATCACATAATAAAATTTTAATTCAAGAAATCCTTATAATAGAGCAACAAACTCTAATAGTAATATATATAGAACTTTGTTGCTTCTCTATGATTTTCCCTTCTATTAAAACAAAGAAACTACACTAAACATCCATTTCTTTATCAAATTAAGTAATACATTCACACGGTTTAAACATCAATTACCTAAAATTTCAACTTTAATTAATTTAGTGACTTAACTATCTCCCTTATATAGAAATTTACCCCATAATCTTCATATACAACACTTAAAACTCTGCTATTATATATATATATATATATAAACTCACAAATACACTAAAATGCAGTTCAAGATCATTAATCAAATCCCATACAATTTTTGCTTCAACCTGCTTGTTACCATTACTCGCTGGATTGGTCATCGGAGCCTTACTGGAGATTATAGTCATCGTCAGAATGAAGTCCATGCCACCCCAATCCTGCCCATAATGGTCATGCATCTACCATTTTCATCACTTGCTGGAAAACACATTGGAAGGTAGTGGCCACCACATCCCAGATCTGCCTAATGTCGATGAGTGGGGAGAAGCCGAGGGCACGAAAAGATCTGATTCATCACTGAGGGTTCTCTAGTGGTGATCGTGCTAGTAACTACTGATGTCTTTTGTCAAAAAGTCTGAAAAGCCTTCGGTGAGAGAAAAGAAAGAGAGAGAGATGGTGGAGAAAAATCATTGTACCTTAATGATAGAGTGACACCGCTATAATGGCCAGAAGAGGGAGGAAGCAACAACAAGGAGGTTACCGGTGATAGACCTTCATTTGCCAGGCTGCTCTCCCATCCTGATCTCCCATTCACTTCCCCTCATCCTTCTTTCTTCTTTTGTTTTCCATTATTGTTCTCTCCCTTCTAGTCAACTCATAGATAATTAAATTATCCAACACAAATACCACTTTAGCCTCCCATAAATTCTTACTCTACAATCATTAATCCCCAACTTTTATCCCTTTATAATTTCATCTTTTAGACCACTAATTATCAATTAGCTAATTAATAAACAATTAATGAGGAATAATACCATCAAATTACACACATTTCTATTAGGGTCATAATCGGGGTGTTACATATTCTTTTACCCCTCAAAATGAAACCCCTATCTCTAAGTGATTCCTATCCTTTAAGTAAATTCAATTATTTTTTCATCAACTTGCCCCAATTCTCATTATGAACAAATTGATTAACACATTTTATATGGTGATCAAGCATACATAACACATTAAGCATCCAATTAATTCATTCATACAATAAATAATATATTAATGTAAAAGATCAATTCATACTTGCAATTCTATTTGACAAACTTAACCTAGATATATAGCGTTTAAAGAAAATAAAACACAAAGAAGAGCAATGAAATCAAGCAAATAATCTAAAGGGAAAGAGAAGAAAATGGTTGATGACTCCTCAATGCTTCCTCAAAGATGTACTTGTGTAACACCTTAAAATCAAACTTAGGTCTGAACACTGGTGTGCCATTATTACTAATAATGCATGGTGAACTCCTATCCATTAGTTATTTATTAATGGTGATTTATTGTTTTAACTTAACATTAAATTCTCATTTTAACTTTAATGTTGAATGCTACTATCCATTTGGTAAATATTTGAGCAGCATAACGGCTCTAAAATCATATAACCTAAACCTGCAAAGTGTCAAATTACACTCCAAATAATCATCCTCTATCTCCAATACTTCTACAACAACCTAAACACTTCTAATATCAACTCACAATCTATGATCACAACATACATCACATAACCATAGTTTAAGCTTCATATTAATATAAACAACTATATGTTTACTATTGTTTAATGTTTATTACATGTGATATTACATAATCTAAAATGGTTACTGCATTAGACCTATAAATTCCACATAACCATCGAAACGGCATATGTATATGCCATTTGAACTTTTCTCCTCTTTATACCTAATTACCTATCACCTATGCACAGTCAAACAAAACTGCATGCTAAGCAGCGAAGTTTCCTAGTGGTGAATACACTACACAAAATTTCATTTACGAAACTATAATATATAAGATTACCGTTTTACTTATTTATTGTTATTTGTTACCATTTGACTTAGAAATTTGTTCTCTTAATGCTTTAAATTGCCTTTTAGTCCTTCATTTTCTTATTCTCTTATTTTCCACATATAATTCTTATTTAAGTGGAAAAATTACGATTTTGGTCCAAGGCTTCCATTTTAATGTACTTAGAGCTATTTCCTCACCAATTCACTCTTTTCATTTTCTTTTAGCATTTATTCATTATTAATCCCAAAAATTTATATTTTGATTCTCCTATTTTTTTGATGTAGTGGTAATTTATAGTTTGCTCCCTAAACTTTCCTCACTCACATTTTTGCCTCCTTTTTAATTATTTAACACATGTAACCACATTTTTAATATAAATTTACTATTTTACCTCTGATTTCTTATTTAATTACATATTTACCCTTTATTAATCGCTAAAGCACTTTTTCACATTTTTTACTATTTTATTTCACATTTGACATCTTTTAGGGCATAATTTACCATTTAGTCCATTTTTTACAAAATTACAAATTTACCCCTAGTGGTGTCCAACGAAAACCCTGGAATCTGATAGGAGGGACAAGGATTCCAATGATCCTAAATGAGTTGAAGGGACCACTTGGCATGATCTTGCTACTCCATAATGTAATGAGGGATCACTTGGGGTGATCAACTCCTCAATTGTAACCCTAATATATATTGAGGGATCACTTAGGGGTAAACAACTCCTCAACTGTGATTCTGATATTTGCATTAGTCCAAAATTTTCATTATTTTATCATGGTATTTATTCTATAGCTAGTTATTATGCTCTATATAAAATCCTGGATTACTCACTCTACACTGAGGGTAGATATTTTGTTTCATTTTATGTCATGTTTTTACATAATTTTCCATATATCCCACATTATGCCCAATATTCTCATTTGCTTATTTCTCATCCGTTCACACTCACCACGTATGTATTCATAATAATCACAATTAATAACATGAAACTTGATGAACATGTGCCATTTCAACCATGCATACCATTCGACCATGCAATGTACATAAGCATACATCATGGTTTCTCAAGCTTTACCATATCCTGCATGCTTTTATGATCATTTCAAGTTTTTTACATATGATACATACTCAAATTGCACTAATAGCCATTTTACACATAAGTGAACATCACTGTGTACATTAACACTACATTATGTCCAAATAAGATCTTGATTTCCAACCAATCATACTATATTTATTCATTATTAAAATACTTATTTCATGTCGAATATTCAATTAAGCATTAAATCATCACATGGTATGCCATATGTTACAATTCGGCCATAACATGGTCATAAGTGTAACACCCTAATCCACTAACCATGCATAAACATCAATCATGATCATAACCTAGAAAAGATAAGGCATGGATAATAATAAACAGCATAGGCCAAAATTATTACATGCCACAATAACTTAAAACCAACTTATGATTAAAAGACCTAACATAATGCCAAAATACATAATGGAATCCTCAAGGGCAATTGTACTCTGTCAGATCTTCTCTTCAAAGGTTGACTAGCCATCAGCTATCGATCCACTAGAGCTTAACCAGTACCTACATGGATAACAAACCCATGCCAAGCTATAAAGCTTAGTGGGGAAACCAACTCCAAGGATAAATTCAAATAAAATATCATAAAATCATTATACCCTTTTTAATTTAAGGAAAACATATAAGTCAACAATATTAATGATCACACCCTTGCTATACCAAAAGAACTCGCAATCCTAAACATGAACATTATTCTTACAATAATCTAAACTCATAGTAATTGATAATACATCTTTCATTTTAAGCATTTAATCACATTTATCATGTATGATATACCTTCAATGTTCAATCCAAGCATAAGGGAGTACAGATATCATACATCATCTATAAGAGATATTTTAGGCGTCAATACTTCACATATGTCATGCAACCTTAGCTATATAGTACAGAGCAGAAAACTATATTTCATTTATATCATTCTAGCCAACAAGGAATTCAATCAAGCAATATAGTAGGCCATTTATCATATTCACATTACATAGGTGAAGCAATTATTATATATATATATATATATATAGACACACACACACACACATATATATATCCTTATTTAACAACACATGGCTGAATCTTTTAACTTTTAATAGCCTGCCTAAGTACTAGTTCAAAGGGTGGATAATGGGAACAATGGATACCGCATGTATCAAATGATGGACCCAAAGGGCCAAACTATGGTTCCATAAAGGAACAAAGTAATTGACCCAAAAGGGGTCAACAATGGTTCTTGTAAGGAACAAAAAATAGACCCAAACGAGCCGAACGATGGTTCCATAAGGAACAAGACCCAAATGGGGTCAACTATGGCAGCTGCTAAATCCCTTTAGGCATGCCTATCTAATCCACAACTGAACTAAGACCCACAGGCTTTATCACTTTAAGAACATATTGAATTCATCATATTCTTCCTTATTTAATATAACATTTTCTTAAACCATTTTATACAATGAACACATATCATTCATTTACATAGCAATACTGGCTTAAAGCCCTGATATTCAAGCATGAATATCACCTGTTTATATACTTACATAGCCATTGGATAACTTATATCTTACACTAGAATGCTTTAGCATAATGGTAACTGAGTATTATGCAATACTAGCTCAAAACAATGTTTTAAGAACCTAATGCAATACACATCATTGAATGTAAGATCATGAAGTAACAACATGATTTGAATTTCAAGGTTGACTTTGGTAACACTCAATGATAGTTCATGAGAATGAAACCATACATATAGTCGTATAAACCATGAGCATATGACTCCACACGTAAATCATATTCAATAAAGAAGAACGTACCTGAGTGGTTCCTCAATACCATTTCTCTTTGCATCATTATACTCAATTTAGTCATTGCACATTCATTTTATTCAATACATTATATACATGCATTATATGTCTCACAAGTAGTGAAAGTATTCAAATGTGAGATTAACGTTTACCTATGTCATTTATAATGTCTTGGTAAGACTTCCTAGTTCAATTATTTCATTTAGAAAACTTATGGCTTGTTAACCACCACTTTAATTAACATAAACATCATGTACATTACTTATGGTCCATTTAATTCTCTCCAATTATATTTTATAATACGGGATTCATAATTCATAAAGAATTTATAGCTTAGAGTGTGTAATAGAACCATTAAAAGAAAACATATGAGTGGCCGTGCCAAAGGAGGAGGAGTAGGCATACACAACCACTCAAGGAGAACAAAGGCCAAACGCGTGGCCAAGCAGAAGGAGAAGTAAGCCATTCACATGGCCACGCAAGGAGAAAGGCAAAGGCAGTTCGCGGCCATGCAGGGAAAGACCCAAGCCATCACGTGGCCATGTATGGAGAACTAAAAGGAATATGCTGCCACGCATAAAAATCCAAAGAAAATCACGTGGCCACACATAGACAACAAAAAGGAGGCACACAACCACGCAAGGAAGAAACAAAGAAGAGGCATGACCACGCACCGAAGAAGCAAGAAAGCATGGGTATACGTGGCCACGCAAGGAGAAGAGGAACAAGTCACGTGGCCACACAAGGGACTTTGGCAGCCATTGATAAAACCCAAATTTTTCAGCTTCTTAAGCACTTAGTTTTAATTCATTGCAAATTCGTCTAAATGTCTACAATTTAACCCTTAACTTCCACTAAGGGAACACATACAAAAACATAGGAAGAAAATCATCAAGTAACCATCTACATAAAGTTCTTGTACCTCAAATACAATCTTCATTTCCTTAAGAAGTCCACTGATCTGGCTCTTTCTTCCTTCTCCTATCCTTGATCTATCTGCTTCTCTCCTTTCTCTATACACACAGGGATAACAACAAGACCCTGTAATCCCTTATAACCAAAAATCATAAATGAAGATGAGAAGAGATCTTCAATTGAAGACATTGCCTTTAATCTTCACTCAAAAATGCTAGCTCCATTCTCCAACTCATAACCAACAGAGAGAGAGAGAGAGAGAGCTATCCCTCAAAATGCCAATCCCTCCTTCTCAAAACCCTTGTTTTCCTTCTCTTAGAAGCTATTGAGGGAGTTAGTGGGATAAATATCTCATTGTGTGAAATTCCAAAGTTGCCCTTATACAACCTAACCCCATCAACTTATCTTTCTTAACATTTAACACCCCAAACTTCTAATTTACTTCATCTATATCCTCTTTATCTTAATTTTAACAATACACAATTTACATTCATGCTGAAATTACTAAAATACCCCTAATGGGACTTAACCTTAACAATGCAAAATAATTCAATATTTGCCTTAATTAACCATAGTTCTCATCACTTTACTATAATTTGGTTAGGGCCATGATTGGGTCCTTAAAATAATCATACACCATGGTTTTTCATACATTAATTATCATGTCTCATGTGTTCCCTTGATCATTTTAAATCTTCATATAAAAGTACACATTCAAATTACACCATAGCCATTTAGTACATGAGTGTACACCATTATGTCCAATTTATTCACATCTTGTACAAATGTAATTTAAGGTTTTATTACACATACTAGATGCCTTTATCATTATAGTATCTAATTTATGGCTAATCTTCCTTTAATTATTCAAATTTCACACAATAATCCTAAATGTACCATTTGGCCACATTAGATTCCTCCACCTTTTTGTTGTTTTCTTCATTAATTCTTATTTATTACATGTTAATTTATCATTTTATGAAAATTCTTCATTGTCTATTTTGGATATCTATTTAACCTTAATTTCTTTTCAAATTATACAACCAGACTCCATTTAGTTCACTTTATCTCATCTAATGGCTAAACACCAAACTTCCCGGTGGGTCACCCATACTAAAATTTTCCTAGCTCACGTATGTTTAACTTCCTAGTTCTTATGAATTACGCCGTACTAATGCTAATATAATCACACTAAATACTATTTTAGTGTTACTGCTCACTATCAAAAAAGTACTATTCATACCAATCAAACTTTAAGGGCATTACATTTCTCCCTACTAAAAAAATTTCATCCTTGAAATTAATCTAAAATGGAAAATTGATTGGATCTATCTGCAGATATAACTCATGGTGTTCTTTGTTCTCATGGCCATATCTGCTACTGAAAATACAGAAGGGAATAAGTAAAGGATCATCCTGAATGCAATTTATTCCTTGTATGGCATGTAAATGTATTACAAGGAATACATTTAGGATTATACATATACTCCGATCTTAGGACCGTCTAAACCTACTCTGATATCACTAAATATTACACCCTAAGTATGAAGTTAGGTCTGAATGCTAGCGCGCCATTATTACTAATAACGCATGGTGAAATACCATTGATTGATTCTTTATTAATGGTGTTTTATATGTTTACCTTAGCACTAAATTCTCATTTTAACTTTAATGTTGAATGTTACTATCCATTTGGTAAAAATATGAACAACATAATGGCTATAAAATCACACCATCCAAACTTGTAAAGTGTCAAATTACACTTCCAATAATCTTCCTCTATCTGCAATACTACAACAACAACCTAAACACTTCTAATATCAAATCATGATCCATGATCACAACATACATCACATAACCATAATTTAAGCATTATATTAATTTATTATATTATATAATTCTAAGTGGCTATTGCATTAGACCTATAAATTCCACACGACCAACCAAACTACACATGTACATGCCATTTGAACTTTTCTCCTCTTTATCCCTGATTACTTATCCCCTGTGCATAGTCAAACAAAATCACATGCTAAGCAAAAAAGTTACCTAGTAGTGGATGCACTACACAAAATGTCATCTACGAAACTATAATATACAAGATTACCGTTTTACCACTTTATTGCTATTTATTACCATTTGACTTAGAAATTTGTTCTCTAAATACTTTAAATTTCCATTTAGTCCTTTATTTTTTTATTCTCTTATTATCCACACATATTTCTTATTTAAGTTGAAAAATTATGATTTAGTCCCTAAACTTTCATTTTATTGTACTTTGAGCTATTTCCACACTAGTTTGCCTTTTCACTTTTTTTAGTATTTATTCATTATTAATCCCAAAAATTTTCATTTTGATCCCTATATTTTCTCATGCAGTGGTAAATTATAGTTTATTCCTTAAACTTTTCCTTATTTATATTTTTACCCCTTTTTACCTATTTAACACATGTAACCACATTTTTATTGTAAATTTACTATTTTGCCTCTAGTTTCTTGCTTAATTACATATTTACACCTTATTAATTGATAAATTGTATTTTCACTTTTTTACTATTTTATTTCACATTTGACATCTTTTAAGGCATAATTTACCTTTTAGCCTCTTTTGTCTTATAAAATAACAATTTTGCCTCTAGTGGTGCCTAGTGAAAACCTACAAACCCGATAGGTGGGATAAGGTTGTCAATGATCCTAAATGAATGGGATAGACCACTTGGTGTGATCTTGCTACTCTATAATGTATTGAGGAATCATTTACGGTGATTAACTCCTCAATTATAAATCTAATGTAAGTTGAGGGAGCACTTGAGATGATCAACTACAAATCTAATATGAGATGAGGGATCACTTGGGGTGATCAACTCCTCAACTATAACCCTAATATATGTTGAGGGATCACTTAGGCTGATCAACTCATCAACTATGATTCTAATATTTGCATTAGTCCAAATAACCTATTATTTTATCGTGATTTTTATTGTGTGGCTAGTTATTATGCTCTAAAATCCTGGATTACTCACTGTGCACTAAGGAAAAATATTTGGTTTCACTTTTTTGTCAAGTATTTACATAACTTTGCATGTATCCCACATTTTTCCAAAATTCTCATTTACTCATTTCTCATCCATTCACACTCATCACGTATTTATTCATAATAATCACAATTAATAACATCGAACTTGTTGAACATATGCCATTTTCACCATGTGTACCATTCAACCATGTTATGTACATAAGCATACATCATGGTTTCTTAAGCATTACCATATCATACATACTCTTATGACCATTTTAAGCTTTTACATAATGATACATACTCCAATTACGCTAAAATCCATTTTACACATAAGTGAACATTGTTATGTACATTCACACTACATTATAATACTTATTTCATGTCGACTATTCAATTAGTAATCAACTTTTCATATGGTTTACCTTAGGTTACAATTTGGCCATGACATGGTCATGAGCATATGCCATGATTTTTTGTACATTATCATGTCTTATGTGTTCCATTATTCATTTTAAATCTTTATATTGAAGTATATACACCTATAATAATTTAATACATGAGTGGACACCATTATGTCCAATTTATTGACATTATATATACATGTAATTTAAGGTTTTAATTACACATATTAGGTACCTTTATAATCATAGTATATAATTTATGCCTAATCATCCATTAGTTATGCAAATATCACATAATAATCCTAAATATACCATTCAACCATATTAGGTTCCTCCAGTTTTTGGTTGTTTTCTTCATTAATTCTTATTTATTACATGCTAATTTATCATTTTATGAATATATCTCAAATTATTTCACAATTATACCTAAGGTTCCGTGGTTATATAATGAAAATTTAGGCAAGATTCAAAAGAAATGAATGAAAATAAGTGTAGGTTTACACCTACTAACCTCAAAATGGCTTGAAAACACTTATTTTTCCCTTTCCTTGCCTTTTTCTTCCTAGCTTTTTTCCTCACCTTGAAATTCCTCCTTAGGCCAAATTATGTGAGGAATAAATTATGAGTTTTTATCATCAAGTCCAACATGTAATTACTCATAAAAAATTTCACTAAAGATTCTCTTTTATTCTATATCAAAACCCTTAATTAATTCTAACAAAAATTCATGAATTCACCTATTTAGGTCAATTTTGTCTCACTAAAATTCCATGCTTTCCAAGATTTTTTTTGCTTCAATCTTATTGTTATTTTGAATAGGATGATCTATAGTGTGTGTTGGTAAAATTTAAGCCAAAATTATGGTGGAATTCGGGAGGAAAGAGAGGAAAAATGGTGAAAGGAAGTGAAAAAGTGAGTTTAGTTTATATGGAGGAAGAAGGGGAAAAATTCTAAATTTTTGACAGATTTGGAGAGATTTCTACATCTCTCTAATTTGTCCTTTGCTGCACCAAACTAAGGGCTAGGATTCACTCATTTACTATTTGATCTAATGGCTTAATTTTAAGTCATTTGTCATGTTCACATTAATTCTTATAATTTTTTATTCACAAGTAATAAGTGCAGGTGATCATGGCTTATATTCTTATGAATTTTATGGCTTTGAACAAATAAAAAGTGGCATTTAACCCCATTAACTAAATTAACCTCCGTTTTTCACCATTTTTAGATTTCGGTGTTCCTTTCATCAAAATTATCTTAAATGTTTCTTCGAGTGCAAATATATATGCAGAAAGGTGTTTATAGAATTTTAGATCATTCTTACATTATTTCAATAAAGTTTCAGCTCCAGCAGAAAAACTTACCGATCCGAAAGCTAAAAATTAAAAGCTATCAGAAAAATTATTTTTCACTTCCAAAAATTTATTTAGGTTATTTTTAATAGGTTTATACAATTCAAATAATTTTTAGAAGTTTGTAGAATAATTTTGACAGTCAAACCTATGGTCAACTCGAGTAATGGTATTGGAAAAATTCTTCACTATCTATTTAGGGTATCTATCTAACCTTAATTTCTTTATAAATTATATCACTGGACTTCATTTAATTCAAATAATCACATCTAATGGTTAAAACCCAACTTCTCGGTGGGTCATCCATCCTAAATTTTCCCTGGCTCATATACGTTTAACTTTCTGATTCTTATGAATTCTATTGTACTAATGCTATAATCACAACAAATATTATAAGGTGTTACTATTTAATGTCAAAAAATTAATATTTATACTAGTCAAAATTTTATGGTGGTACATTTTTCCCCTACTAATAAAAAATTATTTTTAAAATTTATCTAAAATGAAAAGCTAACTACATCTATCTATAGATATAAATTATGGTTTTGCATGTGCCCATGGCCATATCTACAATTGAAAATATGGAAAAGGATGGGTAAAGGTTAATCTTGAATGCATTTTACTCTTTGTATGGCATGTACATTTATTACTTCAATCATTAACCGTGCTTATATATATACTCTAATCTTAGGATTGGCTATACTTGCTCTGGTACAAATAAATGTGACACCCTAAGCTTGAACTTAGGTCCGGATGCTATTGTACTATTATTACTTATAACACATGGTGAACTCCCATCGATTAGTTCTTTATTAATGGGGATTTATAGTTTTAACTTAGCATTAAATTGTCATTTTAACTTTAGTGTCGAATGGTACTATCCATTTGGTAAAAATTTAGGCTATATAATGGCTATAAAATCATGTCATCCAAATGTGCAAAGTGTCAAATTACACTCTCAATAATCATCCTCTATCTCCAATACTACAACAACAACCCAAAAACTTCTAATATCAACTCATAATCCATGATCACAACATACATCACATAACCATAGTTTAAGCATCATATTAATATACATAACTATATTATTAATATTATTTAATATTTATTACATGTTATATTACATAAACCAAAATGGCTAATGCATTAGACCTATAAATTCCATATGACCATTCAAGCCATACATGTACATGCCATTTGAACATTTCTCTTTTTTGTCCCCAATTACTTATCCCTGCGCACAGTCAAACAAAATAATACACTAAGCAACGAAGTTTCCTGGTGCTAGATACATTACACAAAATTTCATTTATGAAACTATAATATACAATATTAACACTTTACCCCTTTATTGTTATTTATTACCATTTGAATTAGACATTTGTTCTCTTAATGCTTTAAACTCCATTTTGACGTACATTGAGCTATTCCCACACTAATTGCTCTTTTTAATTTCTTAAAGTGTTTATTCATTATTAATCTTAATAATTTACATTTTGATCCTTATATTTTGTCAAGCAGTGGTAACTTACAATTTGATCCCAAAACATTTCCTTATTTACATTTTTTCCTTTTTTACCTATTTAACATATGTAACCATATTTTTAATAAAAATTTATTGTTTTTCCCCTGCCTTCTCGTGTAATTACATATTTACCCCTTATTAATCACTAAATCACATCTTTTTTCACTCATTTGTTTCACATTTGACATCTTTTAGGGCCTAATTTACCATTTAGCCCATTTTCTCTTATAAAATTTTAATTTTGCCCCTAGTGGATCCCAGTGGAAACCTTCAAACCCGATAGGTGGGATAAGGATTCCAATGGCCCTAAATGAATTGAAGAGACCACTTGGTGTAATCTTACTACTCCAAAATTTATTAAGGGATCATTTATGGTGATAAACTCCTTAATTGTGAATCTAATGTAGGTTGAGGGATCACTTGAGGTGATAAACTCCACAATTATGAATCTAATATGGGTTAAAGAATCACTTGGGGTGATCAAATCCTTAGCTGTAACCATAATATGTGTTGAGGGATCACTTAGGGCAATCAACTCATCAACCGTGATTCTAATATTTACATTAATCTAAATAACTCATTATTTTATTGCAAATTTTTTTTAGGGCTAGTTATTATGCTCTATAATCCTGGATTACTTACTATGTACTAAGGGCAAATATTTTGTTCCACTTTATGTCATGTACCTATATAACTTTCCAATCATCTCACTTTATGCCAACATTCTCATTTTCTCATTTCTCATCCGTTCACACTCATCACATATGTATTCATAATAATCATAGTTAATAACATCCAACTTGATGAATATATGCCATTTAAACCATGTTTACTATTTAGCCATGTAATGTGGATAAGCATACATCTCATTTTAAGCTTTTACGCAATGATACATACTCAAATTACACTAATAGCCATTTTACACAAAAGTGAACATCATTATATACATTCACACTGTATTATATATCTAAATCAAATCTCACATTCCAACAAATCATACTAGGTTTATTCATCATTATAATACATATTTCATGTCAAATATTCAATTAATCATCACATTATAACATGGCATGCTTTAGGTTACAATTCGGCCATGACATGGTTATAAGTATACACCATAGTTTTTCATACATTATCATATCTTATGTGTTCCCTTGAACATTTTAAATCTTAATTTAAAAGTACACATTCAAATTACACCTATAACCTTTTAAGACAAAAGTGTAAACCATTATTTCCAGTTTATTTACACTATGTACACATGTAATTTAAGGTTTTAATTATATATACTAGGTATCTTTATCATTATAGAATCAAATTTATTCTTAATCTTCCATTAATTATGTAAATATCACATAATAATCCTAAATATACCATTAGACCACATTAGGTTCCTCCACTTTATAGTTGTTTTCTTCATTAATTCTTATTTATTACATGTTTATTTATCATTTTACGAATATGTCTCAAAACATTTCACAATTATACCTAAGGTCCCATAGTTACATAATGCAAATTTAGGCATGATTCAAAAGAAACAAATGAAATTATGTGTAGGTTTACATCCACTAACACCAAAGTGGCTTGAAAATGCTTATTTTCCCTTTCCTTACATTTTCCTTTTTAGGTCTTTTCCTCAACTTGAAATTCCTCTTTAGGTTAAATTATGAGAGGAAGAATTATGAGTTTTGTCATCAATTCTAACATGTAATTATTTATAAACAATTCAACTAATGGTTATCTACTATTCTATATCAAAACTCCTAATTAATTCCAATAAAACCTTATGAATTTACATATTTAGGTTAACTTTTTCTCACTAAAATTTTACTCTTTCCAAGCTTCCTTTTGCTTCAATATTATTGCTATGTTGAAGTGGATGATCTCTAGTATGTGTAGGTAAAATTTGAGCTAAAACTATGGTGGAATTTAGGAGGAGAGAGAAGAAAAGTGGTGAAAGGGAGTGTAAAAGAGAGTTTGATTTTGATAAAGGAAGATGGGGAAAACTTCAGCATTTTAGACATATTTGGAGAGATTTCTACATATTTCTAATTTTTCATTTAGTGCACCAAATTAAGGGCTAGGATTCACTCATTCACTATTTGATCTAATGGCTTATTTTTAAGACGTTTGTCATGGTCACATTAATTCTTACAATTTTTAATTCAAAACTAATAGGTGCAAGTGATCTTGGCCCATATTACATGAGTTTTATGCCATTGAATAGTCAAAAATGGCATTCAACCCAGTAACTAAATTAGCCATGGTTTTCACCATTTCTTGGATTTTAATTTCCCCTCATCAGAATTCCCTAAATTTTTCTCTGAGTGTAAAAATATATGTGAGAATATGTTTTTAAAATTTTAAATCATTCCGACATCATTTCTACATAGTTTTAGCTCTAATAGGAAAACTTATCGGTTTGAAACCTAAAAATTCAAAATTGTCAGAAAAATTATTTTTCACTTTCAAAAATTCATTTAGGTTATTTCTAATAGCTTTATGCAATTGGAATAATTTTCAATGGTTTATGAAATATTTTTGAGTCCAGTCAAACTTATGGTCAATTAAGGTAATGGTATTGGAAAAATTATTCATTGTCTATTTTGGTATCTTTCTAGCCTTAATTTCTTCTCAAATTATACAACTAGACTCTATTTAATTCACATTATCTCATTTGGTGGTTAAACATAAAACTTTCCACCCATCCTAATTTTTTTTTGGCTTACGCATGTTTAACTTTTGGGTACTTATGAATTCTACTGTAATATAATCACACCAAATACTATTCTGATGTTATTGTCCACTATTAAAAAAGAACTATTCATACCAGTCAACATTTTAAGGCATTCCAACTTGAATGTTGAATGAACTATTGGAATCTTTTCTCCTTCTTGGTGTATGTTTTTTCCTCAAAATCTTTTTGAATTGAATTAGTAGTTAATTGGCAGTTTTTTCATACCTAAAATATGGTAAACTTCATGTGTTTATAGACCCTAAGGTGTCTTTACTATTACCTTTTTGGAAAGGTAGTATAAACATGAAGAGGTACTTGAAAGGTTGTGATGTTTTGCATTGGTGATGACTCAACACACTCGTGATGAGTTAGGTGAGTCCGCACCCACAGGAATGAGTTAGCATCCCTCTTACTTGGTCATAACTCGGTATAGCATGGCACGAGCTGGCACCTATAGGGATGAGTCTGTAAAGGCTCTAAACCTTCCTTAATGTTTTTCTTCCTTTAAATCTTTAATCTAAAGCACCTAATTATACTTCAAATCACCTAATTGGATAAAAAAAGCCTATAAAATAAAGAAAATGCAAAAAGTGAAACATAACAGAATAAAATGAATAAAATATATGCATAAAACTAATAAAATGATGCATAAATAGTTAAAATGGCTATGCTATATTGCATGACATCACCTTGTAGGTGGTTGATGATTCCATCACTTAGATTAGAGAGTAAACTAATCGTACCAAGGGGGAGGTCCCCAGAGGCAGGGAGGCTATAGTCCATATCTATAAGCAATTAAAATGATACATTAAGTACCTGAGGGATGACCTTATGAGGTACTTAGAGTAGTACTCATGAGCATTCTTAGGGTTAAAAAAGAGCTCAAATAATCTAACTAAGGTAATCATAAAGATTTTACAGCCATTATCTATTGCACTACCTGGGTTAAAGTTTTGGTTCTAGTAGTAGCAGAAGCATCCACTAGTAGCATAGTATGCAGTGGCACCGCACAGATCTCCTAGTCCATCAGCCTTTCGTGCTCTACTTGGACATTTTTATTGCAGAGGACTTGGATCTTCATAGTAGTTATATATTTTTTTCAAGGATTTCTGAAACTTTTGGACGTTTTGATGTACATAAGATTGGTGATGTGTAGTTATTTATTTTTATTCTATTTTTAATCATTCTTGCATTTTATTCTTATTGATTATTTATTCAAGATCAAAATGCATGACAAAAGTTATAAAAATAATAAGAATAGCAAAAATAAAAATAATGAAAAATAACAAGGTAAATAAATAAGGGCTAAAGAGTAAAAACAACAAAAAATGATAAAAAATGAATTGACCATAATTGACCAAAAATGACACAAAGTAAAATGATAAGTTTTCCAAATTCAATAAGAAAAGTACTAATACTTCACCTTTGTCACAGAAACCAAAGGCCTTCTAAAAGGCACCATTCCACACATCCTAAGGACAATCATCATACAAATAACCCTAATGATGATGGTTTTCCTTATATTGAAGATATAGTCATGGGAGGATTGACAAAACCTATTGTAGACATATTGTCTTCTTATGGAATGGTGAAACTTATTGGTAATACCCATGCTAAACTTGATTAGAAGTATAAAATGTTTATGAATAGAAAATGGATGGGAATTTATTATAGTTCTTTTTCCTTTGCCATTGCTTTGAGACATATATGGTGCCACAAGAAACCACATAAACAGGTTGAGATCAAAAGAGATGCACAACAAAGAGAAGTGTAGATATTTTCTAACTCTAGAATGATTTAAAAGAGATAGTCATAACCCTTCCTATATTTTTTGGATAAGAAAACTATTAAATTGGTGGCAAAGAAGATGAAGTGAAAGACTTCACCAGTGATTGATCCATATGGATGAAGAGAAAGTGAAAGACTTCACTAGTAATTGATTCATATGGTTTAAGACAAAGTGAAACCATTCATCAAAGGTTAATCTACATGGCTGAAGCCAAGATCACATTATAAAATTAAAGCACACTAAAATAGGGATGGTCTAAAAAGATCTTTTAACATCCAATGATGAGGGAAAAATTATGCTGTAGTGTCTTATAGGTATATCTATAGATTAGAAGCAAGCTATGAAGCACACCATCAGTGACTTCTTACAAATACATATTTGCCGAAAATCTTTCAACATGGTTGTGAATTAAATGTGTGTAATGAGTTGCGGTAAATTGGGCTTGATAGCATTTTGCAGAGTTCCAAGAAAAACACTTGACCCGACAGAGACACCCTTTGCTCAACGGGGTCACTAATACATTGTCTATCCTGAAGTCTTCCTCCAGGCTTAGATAGAATTTAGTTCACATAAGTTGGCTTTAGTTTAAAAGCTTGTAACCGATTGAGTTAAATTCCATCCCACGTGGGTCACCCTTATTTTCTTTTTATGAATATGTGACTTATGCCCTATTATTTTAATTTACATCAATATGCTTCAATCTATGTAGATTCTTTAGTATCCATTTTAAGTAACCTATAATAGATATTCATGAATAACTGATCATTAGCCTCAATGAGATTTAATGTGGGGATTTTAGAGATGTATGTACACCTAATAACTTCTGTAAATTAATAAAACCAAAGTTAGTTTTATTTGGGATTTTGAGTTGCAAAATTTTGTTATTTTATTAATGTTGGTCTAAGATTAAAATTGAGATTAGTAAATATATTTAGACCAAAACCGGTACTATTAATTCAATAGTGGATTCTTTAGTGTTGTTGGAATATTTGAGAAGCGATCCTTTAGATTTGTTCACCTTATGCTAGGAAATAGGGATAGGTCAAGTGGTATATGAATACTAGAAACTCCCTAGTAGGGAATTAATTCATATGGATAATTGTTAGGCTAATTTTGATAAGTGAAGGTTGTGAACTATATTAATAATTATAGTACGAATATCAAATGAAAATAAGGAAGTCATACATAAGATTGTGAACTATATTAAAAGTTATAGTACTGATATTTATTGTACTTCTATTATTTCTACAGAGTTAGTTATGTACTTTTGATACCTATATAAACCATGCCAATGGGGATGACTAGTAGTCTAGCCAAGTCTCTTACTACTTAAAGTTTTATGTTAAATTCAATATTTAATTAAATGTGGCTTATGTGAAAAATATATGCTAGTTACTTGACCTTTCTTGGTGGCCTAATATTTATATAAAATCATAGCCTAGAGTGTAACAAGTGCGTTGTTAGAGCATAAATGAATGCTCTTTACTCCTAATAAGTATGTAAAACACACACACACACACACATACAAACAAACACAAACACACACACACACACACACACACATACATATATATATATATATATATATATATATATATGTTTATGTACATATACATATACATATACATACATATATACTTGTGTGTGTGTGTATATATATATAAAAGTGTGTGTGTGTGTGTGTGTGTATATATATATATATATATTCATACATATATATATATATGTGTGTGTGTGTGTATACATAAACATATATATATATATATATATATATGTTTATGTATATATATATATACATATTTATGTGTGTGTGTATATATTCATGTATGTATGTGTGTGTGTGTGTGTGTGTGTTTACACACACACACACTTATATACACACTTATAAACATATATATACACACATATATACATATATATGCACACACACACACACACATTTATATACACACATATATATACGCACTTATATATATATTCAATGGTTTAATGGTCAGGTCTGAATTTGCAAGTTCTATTGTTATACGAGTTAAGAATGCTTGAGTCTTATCATAGATGCATCTGTGACTCATAGCTGTATTTGTGACACATTGGTGTTCTCTGACTTTTGTGTATAACACCTTTTATAATATGAACTTTGGAGATAACACTCCTTCTATTTTACACTTGTTGAAAGTGTATTTTATTCCATATCTATTATTCAAGTATAAAAATATTGGTAGGCTATTTAATATATATATATATATATATATATATATATATATATATTAATGTGTGGCTGAGTGAATCAAAATTATATTATGCATGTCTTTAAATTACTAGCACATCTCTTACTAATTTGGCATTTGTAATATTTTTATTAACGTTACTACAATTATCACTTTGGCAGCAATAGGAGGCTTGAAAGTAATCTATTCTAACCCTTTTTTTTATTATAACTTGATAACATTTTATTTGGGATCCATCTAGACTAATTAAACTCTGATAATTTTGGCAACTAAGATACTCCCTTCTATTTGTTAAGTTATATATTTTTTAGCATTGATATTTTATAGACTATTTCCTCATCGAGCTTACTTATGTCTTCTTTTTTTTACAAATGTTAGTTAATACCATCTGCAACCTTAGCACATACCAGGCATTTTTCTTAGCATCGGTTTATACCTATGTAGGTGATTTCTTTTGTAGAAAGCAATGATCTAGAGTAGGGGTGTGCATTGATAGGGTTTAGGTGAACCCAACACGAACCCAATTAACCTGAAACCCAAAATTTATATATTTTCCTCAGCCGACCCTACCCTATATAAATATTAGGCCCTTACCTATTTAACCATATATTTTTTAAGCCCCGACCCAAATTTATTTTTTTAATTTACATATTTAAATTAAAGTCCTAAATTAATACAAGTATATAATATTAAATATCATAAAAAATATTTTAAAAATACAAAAAACTAAAAATTTTAAAATTACATTAAATATATATTATATATTAATTAATATTGTAGAGAAATTAAAATTTTTTTTATTTATCTATTAAAAATTTCGGGTTCTTTGGTTAAGTCAGGTTAGTCGGGTTTTCACCCGACCCAAAATATTCCTAATATCAATAACCGAATCGACCTTATTTACTCCATCCGAATGTATTAGGTCGGTTTGATTTTTGCACACACCCTAATCTAGAATCAAGACCATAATCGGACAACCTAAAAATTTAGAATTTTTATTTGTTATATTCCTTTTTATGCCAATAATTTATATTTGTAAGATTCATTAATTGTTGTGATCTAATAATTATAAATAATTTGATAATGTACATGTCAATAACTTGATTTATGTTGCCCATTATCTAAATAATTATTTATCTGATAGTTTGTGCACTAATATTTTTGGTTCTTACCTTCGATACCCTCTTGTGGGGTATTTGGGCATTTCACCACTAGCCTTTAATTTATTTTTCTTAACTCGAGTGATGGAGATTGATCATGAAGTAGGGACTTGTATGACCCAAATCATTTGATATCCTTAATTAGGTCAATTACCTAAAGACAAAGCTATGGCAAGGAAAGTCACTAGAAAATTGCTCAGTTATTTTATAATTGGAGATGAATTATAAAAAAAGCATCTGGTCATCCATGGCTCAAATGTGTATCGAGGGAAGATGGAGATTACATCATTAATGAAAATTATGAAGGAATTTCTAGAGCCTATAAAGCCAACAGTACAATTATAAGGAAGGTACTGCGAACCGGCTATTTTTGGCCAAGTATTTTCAAATATACTCAAAAAAGGATCAAAATATACCGACAATGTCAAATTCATGAAAGAATTATAAAATAGCCAATAGTTGAGCAATAGCCAATTGGCATATCCTGGCTATTTGATTAGTAGGAAGTAGACATCTTTTGTTCTTTTCCATAGGGCAAATGACAAATTAAATTCTTTATCATTATTCTTGGTCATTTCTCAAAGGGGATAGAAGCCGAGCCATGAATCACAATCACTACTTAAAAAGTAAAGAATTTTGCATGGAAAGAAATCATTATTAACATGAGTAAGAATAATGTAATGAACTTATGATTGATATTTGATTCTATTTAACAAAATAAGTTATAAGATGAAATGATTAGATTTTGTAGTGGTCTTATATTCCTTTTAGAGGGTATGAGGGTGTTACAATTTAGTGGTATTAAAGCATATATTTAGATAGTTCTAGACTATAATATATTAGAGAATAGATTAGATGTGTTTGTATATATAGTGTTGTGACCTTAATGCAGATGTTATTTTATATTGGGTAAAGATTGGGAAAAGATGGAATCAGATCCTACTGAAGATGTAAGTGAGATGATTGGAAATGTAAACCCAGCATGTGATAATCCACCTAAACCTAAACCATCACTAGTATGGGGTCTAGATCTTGCTCTGGGTAATCTTGTGTTAGTGCAGAGGCTAATGCAAATAATAGATAGCTTGACTGCTTTGAAAGCTCTTATGAATTCAATTAGGAAGAGAAGAGTAAAGAAGTTCATGCGGAACCCAAGAATACAAATAGAACCAAAGCCCCAAATCAATTTGAATAATCATAAACTAAAACTTTCAATAAGATTTTAAGATACTTTAAACCTTAATTCCAAAGGAAATTAAAACCTAAAGCAGAATAAAGAATAATAGAACTACACAAGTAAAACCTGAATAACCTAATTCTTAAAACAAGTTGAAGTAAGAACTCTTACCTTGAAAATTCAATTCACGCATAAAACTTAACTCAATAACCAGGCATCCTTTATTATAGCAAAATAATGTCTTATATATGTAGAAAATTAACCTAAAGTCATTAGGATAAGTGGGCTAAATTCCTTATTAATCTAGAAGTTAGAATTTAGCCTTTTTCCTACCTAGAATTGGAAAACTTAAAACCAAATGAATGGGCTGCCTCTAAAAACGTGAGGCCAACTCCAAAAGTCCTAAAATTGCTCACATTTAATTAAATAAGGTCTTACATAAGGCCTAAATTAAGCCTAAACCAAAACAACCCTATAATTTAAACATTGCATATGCAATGCACATGCTTTATGTCACATGATGTGCATATGAATATGGCACATGCTTAGCACTTGACTTGTACATGTTTGGCACATGTCAAGATCACATGTTGGGCACATGACATGTTAAATGACTTGCAGATGTCAATTTGGCTTCCTTCATGAATTCGGCCTATAATTCTTCTTCGTGGTCCACTTTTGTTGCAAGCATATGAATCATCTTCAATCCCTTTTAAACTTATACAATTTTGACCTCCTCGACTCTAGATTGGGCCCATTAACAATTTTTCCCTTGAAGCTTTATTTCTTATTTAATGAATGATTGCATTAAGGTTTGCAACTTTTCCTTGAGCTTGTTAGCTTTACTACTTGTAATTGGTCCATCTGGAAACTTCAATGGATTCTTCTTATAGTCTATTGGTTCAATGCCATCTACATCATTCCCTTATTCCTCAAAAATATTTATCCTTGAATCTGCATCCATATAAAAAAGGAGATAAATTAGAAACATTAAAAGTAGCTGAAACTTGATACTCATTAGGTAGATTAATCTTATACGCATTGCCATTAATCTTTTCCAAAACTTGAAAAGGTCTATCTCCTCTTTCATCCAGCTTGTTCTTCCTTTGATTTGGGAATCTTTCTTTCCTTAGATGTACCCAAATCTAATCTCCTATATCAAAAAACATCTTCTTATGCCCTTTGTTGGCTTGATCAACATAAATTCTATTTCTCTTCTTAATATGTGCATGAGCTTTCTCATAAATAGATTTAAAAATTAGATATCTCATTTAAACGTAAAGGTGTCAAATCCAAAGGAGATATAGGATTAAAGCCATATGAAATTTCAAAAGGGGAAAAACTTTTAGAAGAATGGATAGTGTGATTATATGCAAACTCAATCAATGGTAAACACTCTTCCAAAGTTTTCAAGTTCTTACGAACAATAGCATGCAATAATGTTCCTAAAGTGCTATTAACTACTTCAGTTTGTCCATTAGTTTGGAGGTGACAAGTAGTAGAAAGTAAAAATTTAGTTCCCAACTTCTTCTATAATGTTTTCCAAAAGTAGCTTAAGAACTTTACATCCCTATCAAAAATAATTATTCTAGGTATGCCATGCAAATGTACTACATCCCTAAAGAACAATTCAACAACATTTGTAGTATCACTAGTTTTATGGCAAGGAATAAAATATGCCATCTTTCTAAACCTATCAACTACAACAAATATGATATCCTTCCCCTTTTTGATCTAGGTAAACCTAACATAAAATCCATAGATATATCAATCCAAGGTTTATTAGGAATAGGTAAAGGGGTATACAATCCATGCAGTTTAACTTTAGATTTAGCCTACCTACATGCAATGCATTTTTCACATATTCTTCCAACATTCTTTCACATTTGAGGCCAATAAAAATGTTCATGCAATATATTTAAAGTTTTGGCAACACCAAAATATCCCATCACACCTCTACAATGTGCTTCATGTATAGGCTATTCCCTTAAAGAAATTGTAGGCCCACATAATTTCCCTTCTTTAAATAAGTATCCAACATGCCTATAGAACTTTTGAAATGCAACATGTTCACATACATTAAACATAGTGCCAAAACTATAATCAGTAGCATACATATCCTTAATGTGCTCAAATCTTAACAATTTAGAACTTTAAGTAGTGATCTAGGAATACCTTCTTGAAAGCACATCTGCTAGCACAATATCCTTACCTTTCTTGTAATGGATCATATATAAAAATATGTCCATGAATTCCATCCATCTTGAATGTCATTTTTTTAACTTACCTTCAGACTTCAAGTGTTTAAGTGATTTATGATCAGTATAGATCACAAACTCTATTGGTAGTAGCTAATGTTGCCAAAACTCCAAAGCCCTCACCAAGGCATAAAATTCCTTGTCATAAGTGGAATACCTCAATTAGGCTCTGCTAAGCTTTTCACTAAAATAGGCAATTAACTTCTTATCCTGCATCAAAATAACACCAATACCAATCTCGAAAACATCACATTCAATTTCAAAAGCTTTATCAAAATTAGGTAAACTTAAAATATGAGCAGTACATAACTTTTCTTTAAGCAATTTAAAAGCATTTTCCTAATTTTCACCTCGCTTAAAAGGTACATCATTCTTAACAATTTCAATTAATGGAGCAGCAATAGTACTAAAGTCTTTCATGAACCTCCTATAAAAATTAGCAATTCTCTGAAATATCCTAATCTCACTAACTAATTTAGGTGTAGGCCACTCTTGAATGGCCTTAACCTTTTCATCATCCACCTCAATACCTTTGGCCAAAACCATAAATCTTAGAAATTTCAATTTAACACTACAAAAGGTACACTTATTTACATTGTCGTATAATTTTTCCTTCCTTAGCACCTTTAATACAACCCTAATACTATCTATATGATCATTAAAAAACCTACTATAAATGAGTATATCATCAAAATAAACAACCAAAAATTTACCAAGGAAGTCATGCAATCATGGTTCATTAATCTCATAAAAGTGCTAGGTACATTAGTTAGCCCAAATGGCATAACTAACTATTTATACAAACCATACTTCATTTTAAAAGTTGTTTTCCATTCATCTTTTAATTTCATCCTAACTTGATAGCATCCACTCTTAAGATCAATCTTTGTAAAGAAATATGCACCACGTAATTCATCTAATATGTCATCATGTCTCCGAATAGGATGTCTATACTTTATAGTGATTTTGTTAATTGCATGACAATTAAATTTTAACCCTATATGATGTGGTTCTATGCTCGATTTCATTCTATTTGTATAGTTAAATTTTAATTATTTTTAATAATAATTCATTTATTTCTTTTGTCATTTTTTTGAGTATTTAATATCTTTGCCTTTAGAGGATTTTGTGTGGTTTATTGCATGGGAAATTGTGCTCCCAAGTTGATCATTATCCTCAGTTCATCCAGTTATCTCGTTTAACCATTTCCTTTTATCATTTATTTATTTTTGTTGCTTTAGTTTATTTTAATTATTATTTATTTTATGTTTATGTATTAGTAAAAAAAGGCTTTTTGTGCACGCTAAGAGGAAAAGGCATTTAAAATATTTTTTATTAAGTTAATCGGGGTTTTTCTTCAAAGCTTAGATTAATGTCCAATTTTTTAGCCCAAATCCACACGATGTAAGAAAGGATTTCTGAAAAATATTCATGAGAGACAATGTTCCTAACCCAAATGAATATCTCGATTTATATATGTATATTTTTTATTTTTGTTATTGAATTATTTGCTTTCATAATAGCTTAAGTAGGCATATCAAACTGTTTTTACCATTTTATTTATTTGAATGGGATGCTTACTTAATTTTTTATCACAAAATGAATTATGTGAGGGAGAAGAGGGGATTAAGTATAAAACACAATTATAAAATAAATACATAACCAAGATGCCTAAAAAGAGTAATATTCCAAACACAAATCTCTATTTGGGCATCAAAAGGTCAAGATTCATTTCCCAATATTCTTTTTAGTGGTGACTCCATGACACCTACCTTTTTTTGGGCCCATTAGTATATGCCTTCATGGGTTAACTATCTATAATAATTTAGGATTGATCCATTTTTATTATGAAGTAGCCAATTTATGAGTTAACTGAGCCTAATCTAATCTCGAACCCTAAAATGAAGCCTCTAAGAATCCAATCGGATAATGAGTATGGCTTTGGTGTGTGTCATAGTGGTGACTCCACTGGGGACTAAATCAACCTTGCTCCTAAAATTATCTTAGTTAAGTTTTTTATAATTGGGTTTTACTAATTAATCTTATCTCATTGCTAAACTACATCCTTTACATTCATCTTAGAGCCTTAAAATTAAGTTAGGCATCCCTTTTTCAGCCTTAATGTTTTCCTAAAGTACACCCTACATTCACTCAATGTAAGGAGGTACCAAGAAGGCCACCCAGCCTAAGTCTAGTACCAAACGATATATAAAATGGTGACTCATCAATCATTATGCTCATGATGAGCTAGACCCATTGGTAAAGACCATGCTTAGGTAGCTTTAAAGTTTCATCACCCTTGACTTATGCCTATGTAATGACAATAACAACCTCTTCTATGTTATATAACCATAATAAGCTTTTGCTTGATATATGGACCTTTATGTATTAACTAGATTCAAACATATTAGGAGTGTACAAAGGCTACCATACCCTGATGATCTGCATGAATTGGTCAAAATACATAATTGTCAAAACTCATATGCTTATGCTTTCAATTAGAGAGGTTATGTTGCCATTTTTTCACTGTACACTATACACATCCATTGGGTACTCTATTACCTACAGGATAAACCTACCAAGGAAAGAGGCTGCAAGACCTCTTCTATAGGAGTAATAAGGTTAGAAGGCTATTTTTATGCTTATGTGTGTTTGTGATTGACCCCTAACAAAATCATGCATTGCATTCATGCATCATGTACATACCATGCTCACACATCATTCACCATGCATCACTCCTAACATCAGATTTTTACAGCCATTATTGACACGTCTAGGTTGTCCAAAAGGTCAGATGAAGGCTTAGTCCAAAGATCTACATCCAGTCTGCTGAGATTAAGTTCATCTTTGGATTTGGGTTTAGAGGTTAGTTCTAAGTTAGGTATAAGTCAGTTGTTAGAAAGCAGTCTGGAAATAAGTTTGAGTATGTAGAATGAAGGATTGAATGAGATCAAATAGGGAAATAAGATTGGGAGAGTGGCTGCTAACACGACAGTAAGGTTTCCATTCCTAAAGGAAAGGCTGAATGTTACCCTTACTAGGCCTTCGATAGTACATAATAACTCAGATTGGAGATTGGATAGGAGTTTTTAGGATTTCAAAGAAATGCTTATGGCTATGATTGGTGGGATGGTGGCTTCTATAGCATCTAATGTCAAAACTTAGCCTGCAGCACCCGTTTGTGAAATAGCAAGGCTAACTTATGTTAGGAATGTTGCTACAGCTGATGCTACTGTGCTTCGAGAATCACCTAAGAAAGAAAGGAGGAATGATCTTGTAGATGACTTTATAGAAGAAAAGGATAAAGATTATGTCCCTTCGATAATGAACATGAGGATTAAAGGTCCTAGTGCTGAGAATCCAACTTTCAAAAAGATCGAGGAAAAGATCAAGGTTATATCTCGGTTACTATCAGTTGGTAGGGCAATGAACACTAAAAATAAGGATTTGGATGGATATAAGTCATTGCCCTAATGATTTAAGATGCTTTAATTGCCAAGGTTTGATTGTACCTTGGATGCATCGGCGTATTTCAAATAGTTTACGCTAATTATGAAGGGGACCACCTTATCCAAGAAATAAAAGGTAGAGTACTTTTGCTTGAGTTTGACTAGACCTACAATAGATTGGTACCATAGATTAGATAGGTATGCCAAAGAGCATTGGGATCCATTTACTAAGGAATTCCATAATCAATATGACTACAACACTATGATGAAGGTTACTTTAAAGGACCTTGAGCTTTTCTGGTAGAAATATGATGAATATTTCCATGAATACCTCACTAGGTGGAGGAATAGGGTGATGGAGATAAAGAGAAAACTAGACATAACTGATCAAATTAGGCTATTCATCAGGAATACAAACCTATATCTAAGGGATGGTTTAACAGAATCAAAGATTGGGAATCTCTTAAGGACATCGCCATTAGAGCTGAGATAAAGTATTTAGCCAGAAGGATGAACAATGAAAATGCAAGGAGGAACATCAATAATAACAAAGCAGAAGGGACAGTAATATGTCAAATAGAACTAGGAAAACCATAAAGGTATCTCTGACATAGACCAGTCAGAGGCATTATTCTAAATTAGGTAAGTCGTTGTCTTGGGTATTAGATAGGTTGAGCAAAGTCAAAGGTTGCCCTATTATATTGAAGATTAGTATTATGCATACCATCAACATACTAAGCATTTGACCGATTACTACCATTTCCTAAAGAATAAGATTCAGGCTCTGATAGATAACAAGCAGATTTTAGATCATGAAAAGAGAGATAAGAAGAAGAAAGGAGGTTACAATGTTGTGCCACCTTCAGTATTTATAATTTGGTATAATCTACCTGAGTGGTACGTCATAAGAGACCTATATGAGAATGAGTACATGGCCATTACTCGTTCCACCCCTAAAGTAATAGAGCCAATTGAAGAATATCAGCTAGATTCCATGATTGATTTTTAGGACACTCCTATAGAAAGTGAAGATGAAGGGACTTTAGTTGCCATTGATATTAGGACATCAGCTAGTGAATTTAGTGAAAGCGAGGAGGACGTAGGAGAAGAAAAAAAGGTTAAGGCAGTCACAAGGAGTGGGAGAGTGGCTATAGAGGTTGAAAGGCTGCCAATTCTTGCTCTAGTGCCGGTAGAAAGAAAAGTTGAGAAAGATCAAATAATCAAGTAGTTCAAGAAAATAAATACATAGATTTCCATCTGGGACATGCTGAGGCAATCTCCGTCGCATAGAAAAAAGCTAGTTGAAGCCCTAAGTGAGTCCACTATTGCCACTACCACCTCACCGTCTGAATTGTTGGATTTTGTTAAAAGAGGAATGAGAGAAAATGTTATGTACTCCGATGCTAACCTACTGTTAGAGAGTATGCCCTAGAGCCCGTGTAAAAGGGATGTATTTCATATGTATGAATTCATATTCTTAATAAAAGGCATCATTCATTTCTTAATGCTATGTTTAAATACATGAGTTTGTAAATCTTAAATTAATAAATGAAGTCCAAGATATTATAAACACTGTGTAAAGGAAATCATGAAAGTGTTCATGATATGAGATGTCTATTGCATGCAAATGTGTTGTTGGACTTTAACGGTTACATGCATCACATACATGAGCGGAATTTTAAAATTTTTTAACCATTAGATCTGATCTTGCCATGAATACACAATATAAATATATAAGAATAAGAAAAATCACCTTTGATTTTTGTTGAACAGTTGATTTTACTTCGCACCGGGTTGTCGCAAACCACAGTGTCCTCTCTCTACCTTTATAATAATATCAAATATTATTATCCTTGTCATTTTACCATTTTACCCTTTTCTCTATATGTGTGTGACCTATTGGGTTCCTGTCCATGTTGGCAGTATAATATGTAATTGTGAGTTCTATTCAAAACTCACATGATTTAAACTCCTTTAAATCATTTTATCAATCTCTATTGATATTTTGATACATCATTATACAAGTCATGATTGGCCTCTAGCTAGCCATCATGACTACCCAAATGTCAGGAAAGTCATGTGGTTTGACTGTACCCTTCCATAGAAACAGTTACCGTGCAATTACTCCTTTCACCACTCTTATCTCAATCAGATTCTGAGTATGGATTTCTGTCAACTCATATAAATCTAATTATGCATGTTCTATTAATTTAACCATTGTTCCTAAAATGCCCTTCATGGATCTCCATCCATCTCGGCATATTACTCTGGCCAGAGATTCACTGAACAAGGTAATTATAGAATCATGTGAGATAACTTCCCTTGTTAAATCTGGGATGGTGAATCCTTTGTCAATCACTCAACTATCTTCAAGTAGGTCATGATATACCCAATCTCCTAACTATGTTCACTCCCAGTTGGAAGTAATCAGTTATGGAGTCAAAGTATACCACTTGCTACTTAAGATAACTTTGGTGATCTCAAGTCTAAGGATACTTGCACAACCGCTATGAAGAGATTCCTCACTGACATAGATTTAATATCCATATGAGGATTCTCTTTGCAGGTCTCCAATGAACTTGTTCCTCTAACAAGCATCCACATGTTAGCTTTGATTATCATCCATAATCACAATTATGAGAACCATTGCTTGAACCATTCAAGAAGCATAACATGTGCTAGTCTATCCGAATTAACAATGTCCTATCTTGTTAATTCTATGACTAGGGATATTTAGATATTAACACATTTGCATGCGATAGACATCTCACATCATGAACACCTTCATGATTGCCTTTGCACTGTGTTTATAATATCTAGGACTTCATTTATTAATTTAAGATTTACAAACTCATGTATTCAAACACAGCATTAATAAATGAATGATGCCTTTTATTAAGAATATAAATTTCATACATATGAAAAACATCCCTATTACATGGGCTCTAGGGCATACTCTCTAACAATCTCCCACTTGCACTAGAGCCAATCACTCATATGTCTCAGACCCATGCTATTTATATGGTGATCATGCTTTATCTGGGAAAGTGCTTTAGTGAGGGGATCCGCCACATTGTCATCTGTGGGAACCCTTTCTATTTTCACATCATTTCTAGCTACTATTTCCCTTATGAGATGGTAGCGTCTGAGAACATGTTTGGATCGCTGATGAGACCGTGGTTCCTTTGCTTGCGCAATGGCTCCATTGTTGTCACAATATAAAGGAATCGGATCAACAATGCTAGGCACCACTCCTAGTTCGGTTATGAACTTTTTGATCCAGACTGCTTCTTTGGCTGCTTCTGAAGCAGCAATGTACTCAGCTTCCGTCGTGGAATCAGCAGTTGTTTCTTGTTTGGAACTTTTCCAACTAACTGCTCCTCCTCCCATTATAAACACATAACCAGATTGTGATTTACAATCATCTTTGTCAGATTGGAAGCTGGCATCTGTATACCCATTTACTTCCAAACTGCCCTCTCCATATACCAAGAATATATCCTTAGTCCTTCTCAAGTACTTAAGAATATTCTTGACAGCTGCCCAATGTTCCTCTCCAAAATTAGATTGGAATATGCTTGTGACACTCAAAGCAAATGCTACATCTGGACGTGTACATAACATAGCATACATGATAGAACCAATTGCAGATGCATATGGTATTCTATTCATGCTCTCTCTATCCTCTAGTGTTTGCGGACACATAGACTTAGAAAGGTGTTTCCCATGCACCATGGGTATAAACCCTTTCTTAGAGAGATCCATATTGAACCGCTTCAATACTTTATCTATATATGTACTCTGAGAAAGACCTAGCAACCTATTGGATCTATCTCTATAGATCCTTATTCCCAGAATATAGGATGCGTCTCCAAGGTCTTTCATGGAGAATTGCTTGGATAACCATATTTTAACAGATTGGAGACGAGAAATGTCATTTCCCATGATCAATATGTCATCTACATATAGAACTAGGAAGACAATTGCACTCCCACTGACCCTTTTATACACACAAGGTTCATCTTCATTATGTGAGAAACCAAACTCTTTGATTGTCTCATTGAATCGTATATTCCAGCTCCTAGAGGCTTGCTTCAATCCATAAATGGATCTTTGAAGCTTGCATACCCTTTCGCCATTTCCAGATGTGAATCCTTCTGGTTGTGTCATATACACATCCTCAGAAAGATTTCCATTAAGGAAAGCTGTCTTCACATCCATTTGCCAAATCTCATAATCATAATGAGCTGCAATGGCTAAAAGTATTCTTATAGACTTAAGCATCGCTACAGGAGAAAAAGTTTCGTCATAGTCAATACCTTCTTTTTGACGATAACCTTTTGCTACTAAGCGAGCTTTATAGGTAACTATATTACCTTCCATGTCAGTCTTCTTTTTGAAGACCCATTTGCACCCTATGGGCTTTATCCCTTCAGGTGGTTGAGTTAAAGTCCGTACTTTATTCTCATACATGGAGTCCATTTCGGACTGTATAGCCTTAAGCCATAAATCACGTTCTGAACTGTTCAAAACTTCTTGATAGCTTGTAGGCTCATTGTCCTCTACTACAGTTATGCCTCTATCCGAATCAACGTGAAATCCATATCTCACAGGGATAGAACGCATCCTAGTAGATCTTCTAGGATTTTGTGTATAATCAGGTTCAACTGTAATCTCATCATTATGAAATTCAGTTTCGGGTTCAATCGATTGATCATCTTCTATTTGTGGGTCTTGAACTTCACCAAGCTCAATTTTACTCCCACTGTCTTCTCGTAGGAGAAATTCTCTTTCCAAGAAGACAGCATGCCTTGAAACAAACACCTTTTGTTCTAAGGGATGATAGAAATAATATCCAAACGTTTCTTTTGGATATCCCACAAATAAACATTTGTCAGACTTAACATCCAGTTTGTCTGACATTGTCCTCTTCACATAAGTAGGACAACCCCATACTTTCATATGAGAAAGCGTGGGTTTCTTGTTATTCCACATCTCATATAGAGTAACATCAACCGATTTACTAGGAACTCTATTTAACACATAAACAGCAGTTTCTAGTGCATATCCCCAAAAGGACTTAGGCAAGTCCGCTCGGCTCATCATTGATCGAACCATATCTAATAGTGTTCGATTCCTCCTTTCGGATACACCATTGTGTTGTGGTGTATATGGAGGAGTCCATTGAGATAAAATCCCATTATCTCTAAGATAATCCTGAAACTCTTGATTAAGTATTCTCCACCTCGATCTGATCTAAGTGTTTTAATACTTTTGCCAAGTTGTTTCTCTACTTCATTTCTGAATTCTTTGAACTTTTCAAATGCTTCAGACTTATATTTCATTAGATAGATGTATCCAAACCTGGAATAATCATCTATGAAAGTAATGAAGTAGGAGTAACCTCCTCTAGCATGTGTAGTCATTGGACCACATACATCTGAATGTACTAAGTCCAAAACCATTTTAGCTCGTTCTCCTTTACCAATAAAGGGAGCTTTTGTCATTTTTCCCAATAAACAAGATTCACATGTATCAAATGATTCATAATCAAATGATCCCAAATCACCTGACTTATGTAACTTGGTCATGCGTTTTTCATTTATATGGCCTAAACGACAATGCCATAAGTATGAGGTATTAAGATTATCATGTTTCATTCTCTTGGTATTCACATTATGTACTTCTTTAATTAAATCAAGAACAAATATACCATTCTCAATGATAGCTTTTGCATAAAATATATTGTTCTTAAAAATGTAACAACATTTGTCCTTTAAAGAAATATCATAATCGTTCATCAAACAACTGAAAGAAATAATACTCTTGGACAAAGCTGGAACATAATAACAATTATTTAATTCCAGTACTAATCCACTAGGAAGAGGCAAATAGTAAGTCCCCACAACTGTTGTAGAGATGTTTTGTCCAGTAGCTGACTGCAAACATATCTCTGCCTTTCCAACTCTTCTAAAGCTTCTAAGCCCCTGTAGATCATTACATAAATGAGATCCACATCCGGTATCTAATACCCAAGATTGTTTTGAAGCAATAGAATAAGTAATAATTTCAATCATATGAATACCTGAAGTAGAAGCATCAGCTTGTTTCTTCTCCTTGAGAGAATCTAGATAGGCCTTGCAGTTACGCTTCCAATGACCATCCTTTCCACAATGGAAGCAAGTTCCTTTGAGATTCTCTTTCTTGGCAACCTTCTTCTTAGAGATCCCACCATTCTTTGGCTGCGCCTTGGTTATCTTCTTCTTCTTCTGCTTCTTGCCTTTTGCAGAAGTGACAACCATGACACTTTTTGGATCCTTCTTAAATGATCCATCAGCTGTCTTGACCATATTGATTAACTCAGGAATGGATACTTGGATCTTGTTCATGTTGAAGTTAAGCACGAAAGGTGCATAACTTGGAGCCAACGAGTACAAGATTAAATCTATGTATAGATCATTATCCATAACATAGCCAAGTCTACTCAAATGCTCAATATACCCATACATCTTCAATGCATGAGTAGCAGCTGAAGTGCCTTCCACCATTTTACAGCTAAATAGAGCTCGAGCAATCTCATATTGCTCAGTTCTAGCCTGAGAAGAATAAAGCTCCTCTAGATGTAAAACGATGGTTCTAGCATCCATCATTTCATGTTGCTTCTGAAGCTCCGAGGACATAGCACCCAGCATCAGACATGCTGCTGTTTCACTATCCTCCATGTATTTTCGATAAATGCCTTTGATCTCATCAATGGCATCATCTGATGGACCTGGTGGTGGATCTTTATCCAAGACATAATGGATCTTTTTAGCTCTGAGAATAATTCTCACTTGCCTGATCCAGTCAGAATAGTTGTTGCCAACCAGCTTGTTATCCAAGATTGATCGTATGTTAATGTTTGATGTGCTCATGATGATGACCTAGATGTGAAAAAGAAAAGATATGAGAGTATGTTCATATATATATATGCATTAATAAGGTCTTTAATTAATCCATTTACTCCCACTATTTTATTGCGAATTAATAGCCCTCACTATATAATCCGAGAAAACCCGATGGTTTTCTTAGTGGGCCAACATCCAATCCTTGATATGTAATTTGACCTTGACTGTGGTCAACAAGCCAAATTCCATACCCTTGAAAGGTAGGTATCTTTATACCAATTGTGTCTCTACACAACTATTGGATCATTAGGTTATCAACTCTTGATGCATGCATATCATATATGCATTCCCTAATCTTGCCTCTAGAACCATTAGCCTTGACTGTGGTCAACAAACTAATGGGCTAGCTAAGATGACCCATTTAATTAGATTTGAACATATTTGATATAATGTGAGCTTGACTGTGGTCAACAACCCACACTATAAAGAACTCTGGTTCTCCTCAAATTAATGGAAGGCTTATATACCTTAGTATTTGTTTGAGGGTTTTAGTTAATTAAGTCTCATCATACATGGTTGGCATACATTGGTATGCATCCTATATCTATCACATAAATATAAGCATACAAATATGGTATAGTTATGGACTTCACTACATTGATTTCCCCGAGCCAAGAGAGAAATCAAAAGGTCACACCTAGGTAGTATGCATGATTCAAACAAGAAAAATAATTACATTATCTTCAAGCTTGTTGGATCTCCATCCGGCCCATCTTGCTCCTTGATATTGGTCTCCATCTCTATTTCTAATTCTAATCTAAGTAATCTAATTACATATTACAATTTGAAATGAAATACAAACCAAAAACAAGTGGCCGGGACATGAAAGTCCTCATTGGGCCAAAACATGCATTATGCTCAATCACATTGGGCTTTGTCCATAACTAACCATCATGCCAATCATTCACCCTTATATGCCTCTCTAATGCATAAATAAATGGATTACTAACTTTGTTTCAACCTTTGAAACTATATTTTGAGTTATTTAATGATGTGATCAAGTTAGGAAACTTTTTCCATTTTGGAAACTTTCATTTTAGGAAACCTTTTTACATGAATGTGTTCTTGCCTTAATAATCAATCAAATTGATTATTAGTTAATTATAAATTGATTATTTAATTAATTAATAATATTAAATAATTAAAAGAATCAATTTTGGGCTTAAAATAAGTGTAGGCCGAAACCCACAGAAGAAAAACCCTAAGTGTGTTCACACACAAACTAGTTTTGTGTCATTTGGACCATTTGGGCCTTTTGGAATGAGCCAAGCCCACTCCAGCCCTTAAAACCCATTAATAAACTTAATTATTGTTTATAATAGTTAATTTAAATCAGCTCCTTGGGCCCACCAAGTCATTCACTAATTTAAACCAAGTCCGTAAACATAATTAAGCCCATTAAGTGGTTTTAATGAATTAAAATTAATCAAATTAATTTAAGGCCCATTTTAATTAATCCAATTAATTAAAAACACTTTAATATATCATATATATCAGATTTAGAAGATCAAAAGTCGTTCTAATCATGAACACATCAAGAACACACAAAGAACACCAATTTATCGAACTTTTCGACAAAACTAGTTTTCATGCAAAACTTGTTCGATTTTAATTCCGTTCGATCCTACGGCTTAATATCACATATTAAAGACATAAAATATCATCTAAATGATTTTTAAATGGATCCATAAGAAATTAAATTAGAACAGCCCCTACATTACCTAGGGTTTCACGCCAAACCCAAATCATAATGCTTCAAAAATTTCATTTTTGTTTCCACCAAATTTATTTGATCACACATACAACCAGAAATCAATATTTCTCATTCATGAACAATCAAATCTAATATTTTAAAGTTCATGAAATAAATAACTCAAAACAAAACAAAACTTATTCCGCAGAAAAAATATAGAATTGTATATCCATGGCAAAACCTGGCTCTGATACCATGTTGGAATTTGATGGTTACATGCATCACATACATGAGCGGAATTTTAAAATTTTTTAACCATTAGATCTGATCTTTCCATGAATACACAATATAACTAAATGAGAATAAGAAAAATCACCTTTGATTTTTGTTGAACAGTTGATTTTACTTCGCACCGGGTTGTCGCAAACCACAGTGTCCAAAATCGAACACCTCCAATGAGTAATCCACACTAGAGAGGGGTAAATTGAACCAACAAATTGGTGTTCAACTAGGGCTGGCCGAAATCCAAGAGGCTAGCAATGGAAGTGGCGCAAAAGGGAGAGAGAATTAAGAGAAAAAGACTTTCCTTTTGTTTTAATCACTTAACCCTAATTCTCATTAGTTGGCCTTTTATAGTTAGGTTAAAATTTCAACTCCTTAATGAGATTGGGCTCTTTAAAATTGCTGGAGAATTATTAATTGGGCCTCTGAAATTAATTATAATCATTTGGGCTTAATTAAATCCAAATTAAAACTTTTCATAAAAGACCATGCACAAAATCCACAAACTAGGCCCTTTGTGCATTTAATTGGATTTAAATACCCAAATGGATTCCAAATCCAACCAAATTAAATATGTGAGTTCCATAACACTTATGTAACATATATAAATTAATTTGGTCCAAGAAAAAGCCCTCTAAGCCCTTCTGTATGGAGTTGGCGTGTAGCCCTTTTCTGGAGGGCTTCCTCCAACTTCTTCATTCCTTTGGCCCTTTATAATTTCTCCAATGGTCCTATTAATTATTATATCAGTCCTATAACACTTATAGTAGTCTTATAACACTTATAAGACAATAATAATTAATCATGAAATACATTATTTCATTTAGGTCCAATTTACAGAACATTTCTCAAAAGTTCCGCGGACAATTTTATTTGATCATAATTAATTAAACTCTTTAATTAATTATTATCATATTCTCCTCTCTACCTTTATAATAATATCAAATATTATTATCCTTGTCATTTTACCATTTTACCCTTTTCTCTATATGTGTGTGACCTATTGGGTTCCTGTCCATGTTGGCAGTATAATATGTAATTGTGAGTTCTATTCAAAACTCACATGATTTAAACTCCTTTAAATCATTTTATCAATCTCTATTGATATTTTGATACATCATTATACAAGTCATGATTGGCCTCTAGCTAGCCATCATGACTACCCAAATGTCAGGAAAGTCATGTGGTTTGACTGTACCCTTCCATAGAAACAGTTACCGTGCAATTACTCCTTTCACCACTCTTATCTCAATCAGATTCTGAGTATGGATTTCTGTCAACTCATATAAATCTAATTATGTATGTTCTATTAATTTAACCATTGTTCCTAAAATGCCCTTCATGGATCTCCATCCATCTCGGCATATTACTCTGGCCAGAGATTCACTGAACAAGGTAATTATAGAATCATGTGAGATAACTTCCCTTGTTAAATCTGGGATGGTGAATCCTTTGTCAATCACTCAACTATCTTCAAGTAGGTCATGATATACCCAATCTCCTAACTATGTTCACTCCCAGTTGGAAGTAATCAGTTATGGAGTCAAAGTATACCACTTGCTACTTAAGATAACTTTGGTGATCTCAAGTCTAAGGATACTTGCACAACCGCTATAAAGAGATTCCTCACTGACATAGATTTAATATCCATATGAGGATTCTCTTTGCAGGTCTCCAATGAACTTGTTCCTCTAACAAGCATCCACATGTTAGCTTTGATTATCATCCATAATCACAATTATGAGAACCATTGCTTGAACCATTCAAGAAGCATAACATGTGCTAGTCTGTCCGAATTAACAATGTCCTATCTTGTTAATTCTATGACTAGGGATATTTAGATATTAACACATTTGCATGCGATAGACATCTCACATCATGAACACCTTCATGATTGCCTTTGCACTGTGTTTATAATATCTAGGACTTCATTTATTAATTTAAGATTTACAAACTCATGTATTCAAACACAGCATTAATAAATGAATGATGCCTTTTATTAAGAATATAAATTTCATACATATGAAAAACATCCCTATTACATGGGCTCTAGGGCATACTCTCTAACATGTGTTAATATCTAAATATCCCTAGTCATAAAATTAACAAGATAGGACATTGTTAATTCGGATAGACTAGCACATGTTATGCCTCTTGAATGGTTCAAGCAGTGGTTCTCAAAACTGTGATTATGGAATATAATCAAAGCTAACATGTGGATGCTTGTTAGAAGAACAAGTTTATTGGAGACTTGTAAAGAGAATCCTCACATGGATATTAAATTTATGTCAGTGAGAAATCTCTTTATAGCGATTGTGCAAGTATCTTTAGACTTGAGATCACCAAAGTTATCTTAAGTAGTAAGTGGTATACTTTAACTCCATAACTAATTACATCCAACTAGAGGTGAACATAGTTAGGAGGTTGGGTGTATCATGACCTACTTGAAGATAGTTGAGTGATTGACAAAGGATTCACCATCCTAGATTTATTAAGGGAAGTTATCTCGCATGATTCTATAATTACCTTGTTCAAAGAATCTCTAGCCAGAGTAACATGACAAGATGGATAAAGATCCATGAAGGGCATTTTGGGAACAATGGTTAAATTAATATAACATACATAATTAGATTTATATGAGTTGAAAAAAATCCATACTCAGAATCTAATAGAGATAAGAGTGGTGAAAGGAGTAATTGCACGGTAACTATTTTTATAAAAAGGTATAGTCAAACCAGTTGACTTTCCTGAAAATTGGATAGTCATGATGCCTAGCTAGAGGTCACTCATGACTTGTATAATAGTGTATCATAAATATCAATAGGGATTGATAAAATGATTTAAAGGAGTTGAAATCATGTGAGTTTTGAGTAGAACTCACAATTACATATTATACTTCCAATATGGATAGGAACCCAATAGGTCACACACATATAGAGAAAAGGATAAAATGGTAAAATGACAAAGATAATAATATTTGATATTATTATTGGAATAGAGAAGTGAATAAGAGAATAATTAATTAAAGAGTTTAATTAATTATGATTAAGTAAAATTGTTCGTAGTACTTTTTAGAAATATTCTGTAAAATTGACCTAATTGAAATATTGTTTTTAATAATTAATTATTACTAGACTATAAGTGTTATAGGGCTGATATAATAATTAATAGATCCATTGGAGAAATTAAAAGAGGCCTAGAAGAATGGCTTTGGCACAGAAACCCTCAAGAGGAAGGGTTTCATGCCAATTGCAGACAAAAGACCTTGAAGGCCTAATTCTTTGACCAAAATAAATTAAATATATTTCATAAGTGTTATGGAGCCTACATATTTAATTTGGATGGATTTAGAATTCATTTGGGTTATTAAATCGAAGTATATGCACAAAGGGCCTAGTTTGTGGGTTTTGTGCATAGTCTTTTGTGAAAGGACTTAAATTGGATTTAATTGAGCTCAAATAAATTATTAATAATTCCAGAAGTACATTTAATATTTCTCCAGCAATTTTAAAGACCCCAATCCTATTATGAAGTTGGATTTTTAACCTAACTATAAAAATCCAAGTGATAGGATTTTAGGACAACAAGGTGAACAATTAAGGGAAAAGAGTTTCTCTCATTGTCAAAACCCTAGCTGCCACTTTCCCCTTGCTACCATCAAGGGATTTCGGCCAGCCTTGTATTCCCCCTTTGTTGGTTTATTCAATCCTTCTGTAGTGTGGATTACTCATTGAAGGTGTTCAATTTTGGACACTGTGGTTTGCGACAACCTTGTGAGAAGGAAAATCAACTGTTCAACAAAAATCAAGGGTGATTTTTCTTATTCTCATTAATATGTATATTGTAAATTTATGGCAAGATGAGATCTATTGGTTAAAAATTTTAAATTTCGCTTATGTATGAGATGCATGTAACCGATAATTCCCAACACCTACCTTCTAAAGGAAGGAAACATAATTGACCATTATACATCAGAGCCTAGGTTAATGGTAAGCATATAGCATGTGTGATGATAGATGTTGGTTTTTCCATTAATGTATGCCCTTTGGTCATAAATTTGACTTTTGGGTTAAATGAGAACATGTTAAGTAAGTGAGACTTAACCATTTTTGCCTATGACAATTTTAAAAAGCAAGTTACTGGGACCTTCAAGGCTTTAGTGAAGATAGGGCCTATCAAGGCAAAATTAGATTTTTTGGTACTGCCCATTCTAGCTAATATCTCTCTATTGCTTGGAAGACCATGGTTTCACAAGTTGGGTAAGATACCCTCTGCATTGCACCAAATGATCAAAATCCCCTACTATGGTTAGGTAGTCACCATTAAAGTGGTAAGGGAGAATTGGGTGTCTGTACTTTAGATAGTTAAACAACCTCTCAATAGGTTCCATGTGTTTGCCATCAATGATGAAGTATGTGAGAGTAGCTTTGTAGATTACACTCAAGTGGTTAACATGTTAAAGAAGATGAACTTTCTGCTTAGTGCTACTTTGGGTAAGAACTCCTAAGGGCTTTAGACTGCTATAGCTACTAAGGGTTAGAAGGATAAAAAGGGTTTAGGCTTCACTGGTTCTAGTCAGAAGGCTAAAGGGAAAGAAGCAAAGAAAAGGATTCCCCATATCTCCCAAAGCTTTGTGCTAGCTTTAGATATCTTCCTTTATTATGGAGAGAATGAACCTTAGCTGATAAGGGATGAGCTAGTGCCAAGATTTTAGATATTCAATGATGTCTTCAACTAGGAGCAAGGGATTATGAAGCCAGTTAAGCATTTCTAGGATGAAGAGATTATGTTGCACCATTCAGCTTGGGATAAGGAAGTACCTTATGAGGTTTTAATAGAGAAGCTTCTTGCTGATAAATTAGAAGGCAAAAAGAAGGTCGTTGGTTGAGGATCCATCGAAGGCTAAGGCTAAAGAGACATCTAATGCTATCAAGACTAAAAATGATGCCTTTATTGATATTATTTCTATTTTTGAACTTTTTGATGAGAACATTGATTACTCTTTTATTATATTAATAAGATAAACAATTTTACTTACTTATGTGATGTTTCTTTTAGTTTTGATATGCATAATCATGTTCAAGAACCATTCATATTTGACATTAACTCAACAAACACATGTTCATTTAATCTTAAAACCAAAGACAATCCCAAAGAAAGTTTTATTAGCATCATATTAACTCCTGAAGAGATAGAAAAGTTTGAGAGAATATTGAAAAAGTATAAAAATGTCTTTGCCTTGGCCTATAAAGACATGCTAGGAATAGATTGAGAAATCATTGAACATCCCATTCCAACATATCCATTGAAGGTCGAGGCTAAAAAGACAACTAATGACTAAAGATGATGTTTTTATTGATATTGTTTATGTTCTGAAACTTTTTGATGAGAACATCGATTGCTCTTTTGATTACATTAATAAGATGAAAAATTTTGCTTACTTGTGTGATGTTTTTTATTATTTTGATATGCATAATCATGATTATAAACCATTCATATTTGATATTAACTCAACAAACACATGTTCATTTAATCTTAGAATCAAAGAAAATCCAAAAGAAATTTTATTGGCATTAGGCATAACTCCTGAAGAGAGAGAAAATTTTGAGAGAATATTGAAAAAATATAAAATAGTCCTTGCCTGAACCTATGAAGACATGCTAGGAATAGATCGATAAATCACTAAACATGCCATTCCAATATATTTAGGGAATAAGCCAATTAAGCAAAGGCTTAGGAGACTGAGACCATAGTGGGCTGAGACGGTTAAAGATGAGGTTAGGAAACATATAAAGGCTAAGTTCTTAGTGGAAGTTTAATATCCCACATGGCTAGCAAATGTATTTCCCACAGCAAAAAAGGATAGAAAAGTCAGGATCTGCATTGATTATAGGGATTTGAACAAGGCCTGTGCCATATACAGTTTTATAGATGGATATGTAGCGTACAATAAGATTTTAAAAAAAGATAGTGGGCTGGATTAAGATAGCTTTCATAACTAAATGGTTACCTGGTCATGCCTTTTGGACTTGAGAATGCAGATGCTACCAATTAGAGGATGGCAACTAAGATACTAGATGATTTTATTCAAAAGGAAGTAGAGGTATATGTGGATGACATGATGATCAAGTCAATTACCCAAAAAGGTCATTTTGAGGCACTAAAGAAGTTTTTCTAGAGGATTGATAAGTACAACCTTCATCTTAACATGAGAAAGTGTATCTTTAGAGTCATCTTAAGTAAGCTTTTAGGGCATGTAGTAATCTAGAGAGGTATAGTTATAAACCTTGATAAGGTAAGAGCCATTAGGGAAAGCCAGTACCCTAAAAGGAAAAGGAAGTTAGAAGGTTCCTAAGGAGAATTTAGTGTATAAGTAGATTCATAACCAAGTTCACTTCAATCCACGAGTTAATATTTAAATTGCTTAAGAAGGATTAGCTAGTGGTTTGGAAAAAAGATTGTAAAAAACATTTGATACCATTAAGGAATATATGCTGCATCCACCAATGTTGACATCGCCACATGTAGGTAAACCTATAATTTTGTGCCTAGCCATAGAAGATAGTTCAGTAGGAGCAATGATAGCTCAAAAAGAAGGCTTCGGGATTGAGTATGTGGTTTACTATCTCAGCAAGAAGTTTCTCCCTTATAAGGCAAAGTATATAGAAGTTGACAAGATCTGCGTCGTAGTTATATGGGCATAAAAAAAGTTGAGACACTACTTTTATTTCTATAGGATATAAGCAGTGGCTAAAGAGAATCCCTTTAGGTGCCTACAGTAAGTGCCTTTGCTTTTAGGAAAGATAGTTAATCCTCTTACAAGAGTTCGATATAGAATACATCACTATAAAAACCATTAAAGGTAAAGTAGCAGTAGAATTCCTAGATGATCAGCCTATAGAAGGAGAGGAAGTGACTTATGAAATTCCTGATGAGAACATTACGGCTATAACAATGCAGGGTTAGCAAATGTATTTTAATAAGACTGTGAATAACAAAGGAGCAGAAGGAGAGAGAATGCCCCTAGCTAAGAAGCTAAATATAAAGCCTGCATTTTTGGATTAGAAGCCTTGTTGACTATGAGGGAAAACTTTGTAGAGCTATTCGGGGATTCATCTATGGTAGTTTATCAATTAAGGTGTGAATGGTCAGTTAAAAAAGAGGGATTACTACCTTATCTCAAATACCAGAAAGCCCTAAACAACCAATTAAAAGTCTATATTTTTAGGTATGTGCCTAGGGAAAAGAACCAGCTAACGGATGCTTTGACAACTTTGGTGTTAATATGGGATAACTCGAATGGGGTAAGTTTAAAGCTTGTACTAATTTTGAGTTTTGACGACCCATTTTTTAAATATGACTAGATTATGGATATCGAAGTGGATGATGGAAATCCTCGGTACTATGACATTCAAAATTATTTTGAAAGATTAGTGTTTCTTGAAGAAGCTACTGAAATGGATCAAAAATTGATTTGCAAATTGTCTACCCAGTTCATCACCGTGGGATGGGTATTCTAAAAGAGATAGCCAGATGGGATCCAATTAAGGTGTATGGATGAAAAAGAAGCTAGGAAGATCATGGAAGAAGTACATGTTAGAGTGTGTGAAGCCAACATGAATAGTTTAGCTTTAGCTAAGAAGATTATTCATTAAGGATTCTTTTGGCTCACAATGGATGTTGACTATTCCAAATATGTTAAAGAGTGACAACTATGCCAACCATATACAGATCTAAGGAACTTGCCAATTTCTAGGCTATGCAATCTTATGTCACCACGGTCATTCATTGCATGGGGCACAAATAAGGTTTACGTATTGCATATGGTTTTAGTGTTTACACATACACATAAGTTCATTATAGAGATCACAGATCTAGATGCATGATTAGAGAACACTCATCTACTAAGCAAACATATGCAAAAGCATAGCATTCAACCAATAGTTCTTCATTTTACCACAAGAGCATACACATACCACTATATCTACTCCATTTATAATAGTGATATTCATTATACTTTAAGGTATTCCATTCTTTACATAATCGTGTCATATTTATTCTAATAGTATGCCCATATACTAACTACGCTTTCACTTACTTCATATTATAACATTATAATTCTCATCATGGACATAGTTACACAACTTTGAATATTAATGCATTACATTTATTTTTATGTTATTTCATTTATTATGTGTACACTTCATCATAATGCATGGTTAGGCATACAAATATTCATTAATACTTATAACAATGTAACAAAAATATCATAATATAATTTTCATGGTTAAAATATACTTCGTCATGTACATTATCTAATTAAGGTGGTAAAAATCATATATAACTATTTTATGCATTGATATAGGCTCAATATGCATCTACAAACCTTCATGCATCTATTTATATCCTCTTACTTTCTTATAGCCCATATAATTTTCATGTATTAATAGTCCTTTAATTTTATGCTCAATATATCTTAGGTAAGTTTAAAGAAATTTAAATAGATACTTGAAGAGCTAAATTGCATGTTTGTATCATATACTAAGTGCCTCAGTTTATACAAAAGATGTTGATTTAGTAAGGGAAAAGGTCAACCTACCAAGTGGGTTGTTGCCTTATACAATGGGAAGCTACTCTCTAGAGTGGAAGGGTAACTCTACCGAGTGGACCATTGACCAGCAATTCTATCCAACTTTGTATCAACTATTTTGCCTGGTAAATGATGTTTTTGGGTTAAATGGTCTCTATAAAGTTGTTGCTCTATGTTTCTAGTTTCTACAACAATAAAAAACGTTCTTATTTTATCTCAAAAAAAGGAGAGATATCAAAAAAACACTACATGCTATTCCCAGTTATAGAGCAGTAGACATAGTAAGGAGTCAAGCTCAATTTTCAGTATCTTACATGGGGATTTAATCTTAGACTTATTCATATGAAATATAGGTATATGAGTCTATTTTTAAAATTAATTTAGTCACTTAATTTTAATCTCTATAACTCAAGTTATAAGTAAAACAGTGCTACTAGGTCTAGTGAATCCTAAGATAAATTCTCACTATGTTAGAGGTGACTTTTCTAGTTAGGTTTTCAAGCATCCTTGAGCATAGTTTCCATGAAAATAACTCATCCTAGGATAAAATATACCATTATCCATGTCGCATACACAAGAATACACATTCAAATTCATAAAAAGTACTTATACCTGAGATTAAAGCCTCAAATCCTCCTTCAAAACTCTTATTCCTGCATTTTAACTTTTGATTTCCTTCTTCCTTTAAACAAGGTAGATAACAAGTATGATTATGATCTCCTTTCATCCCTAAATCCAAAAATTAAATCCAAGATAAAGAGAAGAAGAGTTGCAAGAAAGGAGAAAACATTACCCTTTAGAACACCAACTCATCATAACCTTAAGCCATACTCTTCTCAACTGGAAACTAGCACTTTAAGAAAAATGCCCTTTAATGAAGGGAAATCCGGTCATTAAAAGTCAAAATTCGATCATTAAAGATAGATAACGATCGAAAATTCTGGTCGCTAAAAGCTTTGAGATTAAAGGTATACACGACCGAATTTTGTATCCGGTTGTTAATGTATATAATGATTAGACCATATCCGATCATTGAAATGTGATTTTTATTGATCGGATTTTCCCCTCATTTATGTTGTTAACTTTCAACGAAGGGAAATTTTGATCGTTAAAATAATTAACAACCATTTTTATTCCTATCGTTGAAATATATGCCAATCACTGAAAGAATCCATGACTGGTAACGTTCCAATCATTAACGTATTCGGCCGTTAAAGTCATTAATGATTGGAATGTATCCAGTGTTAAATATTGAGTTTTAAAGATCGAATTTTCAATCAGTAATATTAAATTTTAAAATTAAATAAAATATTGTTAGAAATCTATTCCATCGATCAATAGGAGCAATGTTATTTAAATATATTACCAACACATATCATTCAAGTATATATGTATCTAAAAATAAAATAAATATTATTTCATAAATTAAAAAAAAAAAAAAGAAAAGTTACAAAATATTCTTATGTTTCGAAATTCTATAGTAAATACAAAATCAAACTTATGAGTAACAAAACTAAGAAAACTAAGTAAACCTCATAGAGGGGCCTGTCTCTTTGGGCAATGCCATCTTCAACACTTTCCAATAAGCCTTCCTTCTGCTTCTCCCTTTAAAAAATGGTTTAATACTTTTATAGCTCAATAAAAACCTATGGTATATTAGCAAAGAGCTTTAGATGGAGAACAAACCGAAGTTTTTCTCTTGGTGTTAGACACTGAATTTTAACCTGCAAATCAGAAGCAGAAGCCAAAAGTTATACCCAACATTTAGTAGAAAACTTTATGTTTCCAAACAAAAATGTGCATAATCATAAAAGCATCCAGGTACACATGTATCTTGATGTCTCAAATGAATGCTTTCTGATAGCTTATTCTTCAAGAAGTACAAAACAAAATCTATAATTATTTTTCTGTTGTTTGTCAAGTGAAAACCAATGATCTGATATTATTTCATTAAGACTATCATCACAAAAAAAAAAATCAATCTTGAGTGCAGTATCACAGTAAAGAAAACTAGAAATTTTTAAAGCAAATAAATTAAGAATGCCAATAAAAAATAAAATTTAAAATAAAAAATACTCTCCAAAAAAGTTGCATCACAAATTTATTTAACCCTATTTCAAAAACTAGATTGAAGACTAACTACTAAAATGGTGCCATTATTGCACTTTTTTAATGGCAATTAAATAGGAATGGCAATTTTTGAACTTCTATAGCTAGCCAAATTGACCATGGGTTCACCAAGGATGCCAGATCTAACTGTTCCCTACACGAATAATATCAGTTCAATCAAATGAAAAAGTGAACAAATTAAAATAACTGCAAGTAAAGATTTAGTTATAAGCGATACACATATAATCACATCACACCATGGAAACAACAAGCTTAAAAAGACATTTTAAAGCTCAGTAGAAGCATGATATTGGGAAATCCAAACAGAATCTGACAAAGTCTCAGTCCACTGGCAACTTCCATTAGCACTAATGTTTTCCCTATTTTGGTAACTATTTTCCCGATCTCCACACATATTATAGATACATAAAGCTTGTCCCATCCTTTTGGTACCTACAATTGCCATGATTTTTGTGATAAAAATAGATAAAAGAAAACAAAATAAGCTTTTCAATCTACATACAAATGTAAAAATAAGATAGTATGCTTGAGAATTATATAAATTTTGGTTCACAGAAAAATTTATTATATCTAATTCTTGCACTTTCTAGCTATTAACTTTCATTGCAATAATAGTGAACATTGATGTTATTTCTTCCCAATAAAATAAAATAAAATAAAATAAATAAAAAAAATTCTAAGCATACAAATCCTACATTATCGCTTTGAGATATCCAATACTATTCTATTACACAATAAACATTGATTATAAAATAAATTTACAGATCACAAGCACTTGAATAACTATAGAGTATTAATTAAACTAATCTATAAAAGAAGATTAAGATAGAGCTATGATATGATCAAAAAGGGAATAAGGTGTAATGTCAACAACATCTTTAAACCCGAAAGAGTTATTCGGGTGGGCATATGTGGCACTTGGTATCATCTCCATTATTTTACTTCTCATTGATGGATTGGAATCCTCTTGAAATCAAAACTTAACTTTGGGTTTCTTCAGTTTGTAAAATTAAAACAAAAAAGTTATAATCAATTTCAAGATAATCAAATAATTGTATATTTAAAAATATAATCGTTAATTAGAAGATTATCAAACTACTAAGTCCCAACCCTATTATTTGTTAGAGAGTATACCCTATAACTCATTTAAAAGGGATGTATTTCATTTGTATAAATTCATATTCTTAATAAAAGGAATCATTCATGTATTAATGTTGTGTTTAAATACATGAGTTTGTAAATCTTAAATTAATAAATACAGTCCTAGATATTATAAACAAAGTGCAAAGGCAATCATGAAAGTGTTCATGATATGAGATGTCTATTGCATGCAAATGTGTTAATATTTAAATCCCCTTAGTCATTGAAGTAACAAGATAGGACATTGTTAATTCGGACAGACTAGCACATGTTATGCTTCTTGAATGGTTCAAGCAATGGTTCTCATAACCATGATTATGAAAGATAATCAAAGCTAACATATGGATGCTTGTTAGAAGAATAAGTTCATTAGAGACCTGCAAAGAGAATCCTCACATGTATATTAAATCTATATCAGTGAGGAATCTCTTAATAGTGGTTGTGCAAGTATCCTTAAACTTGAGATCACCAAGGTTATCTTAAATAGCAAGTGATATACTTTGACTCCATAACTGATTACTTCCAACTGGGAGTGAACATAGTTAAGAGGTTGGATATATCATGACCTATTTGAAGATAGTTGAGTAATCGATAAAGGATTCACCATCCCAGATTTATTAAGGGAAGTTATCTTTCATGATTCTATAATTGCCTTGCTCAGAGAATCTCTAGCAAGAGTAATATGCCAAGATGGATAGGGATCCATGAAGGACATTTTAGGAACAATAGTTAAATTACTAGAACATACATAATTAGATTTATATGAGTTGACAGAAATCCATAATCATAATCTAATTGAGATAATAGTGGTAAAAGGAGTAATTGCACGGTAACTATTTCTATGGAAGGGTACAATCAAACCACTTAAATTTCCTGACATTTGGGTAGTCATGATACCTAGCTAGAGGTTGCTCATGATTTTTATAATAGTGTATCATAAATATCAATAAGGGATTGATAAAAATATTTAAAAAAGTTTAAATCATATGAGTTTTGAATAGAACTCCTAATTACGTATTATACTATCAATATGGATAGGAAGCCAATAGGTCACACACATATAGAGTAAAGGAAAAAAATGGTAAAATGACAAGGATAATAATATTTGTTATTATTATAGGAGAAGATAAATGAATAATAGAGTAATTAATTAAAGAGTTTAATTAATTATGATCAAGTAGAATTGTTCGCATAACTTTTTAGAAATGTTTTGCAAATTCGACCTAATTGAAATATTATATTTCATAATTAATTATTATTGGACTATAAGTATTATAGGGCTGATATAATAATTAATAGATCCATTAGATAAATTAAAGAGGCCCAAAGAATTGGTTTTGGCGCAGAAATCCTCTAGAGGAAGGGTTACATGCCAAAACCATATAAAAGGCCTTAAAGGCTTAATTCTTATACCAAGATAAAATAAATATATTTCATAAGTGTTATGAAGCCTACATATCTAATTTGGATAAATTTGGAATTCATTTGGGTGATTAAATTCAAGTGTATACATAAAGGGCCTAGTTTGTGGGTTTTATGCATAGTCCTTTATGAAAGGATTTAAATTGGATTTAATTGAGCCCAAATAAATTATTAATAATTCTAAAATCCCATTTAATATTTCTCCAGCAAATTTAGAGAGCCCAATCCCATTATAAAGTTGGATTTTTAACCTAGCTATAAAAATCCAAACTAAAGGGATTTAAGGTTAAGTGAACATTAAGAGAAAAGAAAATTCTCAGAAAGCCTTGTAACTCCCTCAATCTTGGTTCATTTGATCCTTCTCTAATATGGATTACTAATTGGAGGTGTTCTATTTTGGAGACTATGGTTTGCGACAACACGGTGAGAAGAAAAATCAACTGTTCAACAAAAATCAAAGCTGATTTTTCTTATTCTCATTAATATTTATATTGTAAATTCATGGCAAGATTAGATCTATTGGTTAAAAATTTTAATTTCAGCTTATACATGTGATGTATATAATTGATAATTCCTAACATAGTATCAGAGATAAGGTTTTTCCATGAATCTACAATTCTATATTATTTGCGAAATCATTTTTTTTTAGTTATTTATTTCATAAACTTTAAAATATCAGATTTGATTGTTAATGAATAAAAAATATTGATTTTTGGATGTATGTGATCAAATATATAAAACGAAAAATAAAACAATTCTTTTGAGAAAAGAATCATTGTATTTGGCGTGAATAAGTTTTATTTTTCAACAAAGTTTTGGTGCTGTTCTAAATTAAATTTTTAGTCATCCACTCTAAAATTATTTTGATGATAATTTATGTGTTTAATATGTGATATTAAGCCATAGGATCAAAAAAAATTAAAATCGAACAAGTTTTGCATGAAAACTAGTTTAATCGAAAAGTTAAATAAATTGGTGTTCTTCGTGTGTTCTTGGTTTGTTCTTGGTAAGTTCATATTTATAAAAATTTTTAATCTTTTAAAATTGATATATCTAATATATTAATATATTTTTAATTAATTGGATTAATTAAAATGGGCCTTGAATTAATTGGATTAATTTTAATTCATTAAAATCACTTAATGGGCTTAATTATATTTACAGACTAGATTTAAATTAGCGAATGACTTGGTGGGCCCAATGAGCTGATTTAAATTAAATATTATAGACTTTAATTAAGTTCATTAATGGGTTTTAAGGGTTGGAGTGGGCTTGGCTCATTTCAAAAGTCCCAAATGGTCCAATAGACACAAAACTAGTTTGTGTGTGAACACACTTTAGGATTTAAATTTATGGGTTTCGGCCTACCCTTTGTTTTAAGCCCAAAATTAAATTTTTAATTATTTAATATTATTAATTAATTAAATAATCAATTAATAATCAATTGGATTGATAATTAAGGCAAGAACACAGGCATGCAAAAAGGTTTCCTAAACTGAAAGTTTCCAAAATGGAAAAAGTTTTCTAATTTGATCACATTATTAAAATAACTCAAAAGTAAGTTTCAAGAGTTGAAACATAGTTTGTATTCCATTATATGGTTTTACTTTATGCATTAGAAATGCATATAAGGGTGTATGATTGGCATGATGGATAGTTATGGACAAAGGCCCAATGTGATTGAGTATAATGCATGTTTCGGTCTAATTAGGACTTTCATGTCCCGGCCACTTGTTTTTGGGTTGTATTTCTTTTTGAAATTGTAATATGTAATTAGATTACTTAAATTAGAATTAAAGATAGAAATGGAGACCACTATTAAGGAGCAAGATGGGTCGGATGGAGATCCAACAAGATTGAAGATAATGTAATTTTTTTTTCTTGTTTGAATCATGAATATTATCTAGGTTTGACCTTTTGATTTCCCTTTTGGCTCAGGGAGATCAATGTAGTAAAGTCCATAATTATGCCATATTTGTATGCTTATATTTATGTGATAGATATAGGATGCATACCAATGTATGCCAACCATGTATGATGAGACTTAATTAACTAAAATCCCTCAAACTAATACTAAGGTATATAAGCCTTCCATTAATTAGAGGAGAACCAGAGTTCTTTATACTATGGGTTATTGACCACAATCAAGCTCACATTATATCGAATATGTTCGAATCTAATTAAATGCGTCATCTTAGCTAGCCCATTAGCTTGTTAACCATAGTCAATGCTAATGGTTCTAGAGGCAAGATTAGGGAATGCATATATGATATGCATGCATCAAGATTTGATAACCTAATGATCCAATATTTGTGCAGAGACCTAATTGGTATAGAGATACCTACCTTTCAAGGGTATGGAGTTTTGCTTTTTGACTACAGTCAAGGTCAAATTACATATCAAGGATTGGATATTGGCTCACTATGAAAACTATCATGTTTTCCCTAATTATATAGTGAGGGCTATTAATTCGCAATAAAATAGTGAAAGTAAATGGATTAATTAAAGACCTAATTAATGCGTACATATATATGAACATAATCTCATATGTTTTCTTTTTCACATCTAGGTCATCATTATGAGCACATCAAACATTAACATACGATCAATCTGGGATAACAAGCTAGTTGGCAGCAATTATTCTGATTGGATCAGACAAGTGAGAATTGTTCTTAGAGCTGAAAAGATCCATTATGTCTTGGATAAAGATCCACCACCACTTCCATCAGATAATGCCATTAATGAGATCAAGGATACTTATCGAAAATACATGGAGGATAGTGAAGTAGTAGCATGTGTGATGCTGGGTGCTATGTCCTCTGAGCTTCAGAAGCAACATAAAATGATGGATGCTAGAACCATCATTTTGCATCTAGAGGAGCTTTATTCTTCTCAGGATAAAACTGAGCAATATGAGATTGCTCAAGCTCTATTTTGCAGCAAAATGGTGGAAGGCACTTCGGCTGCTGCTAATGCATTGAAGATGTATGGGTATATTAAGCATTTGAGTAGACTTGGCTATGTAATGGATAATGATCTATCCATAGATTTAATCTTATGCTCATTGGCTCCAAGTTCTGCACCTTTCATGCTTAACTTCAACATGAACAAGTTCCAAGTAACCATCTCTAAGTAATCAATATGCTCAAATCAGCTGATGGATCCTTCAAGAAGGATTCAAAATGGTTGTCACTTTTGCTAAAGGCAAGAAGCAGAAGAAGAAGATGACCAAGGTGCAACCAAAGCATGGTGGGGTTTCCAAGAAAGAGAATCCCAAAGGAACGTGCTTCCATTGCGAAAAAGATGGTCATTGGAAGTGTAACTGCAATGCCTATCCAGATTCTCTCAAGAAGAAGAAGCAAGCTGATGCTTTTACTTCAGGTATTCATATGATTGAAATAAATACTTATTCTATTGCTTCAAAATAATCTTGGGTATTGGATATCGGATGTGGGTCTCATTTGTGTAATGATCTACAGGGGCTTAAAAGTAGTAAAAGAGTTGGAAAGGAAGAAATGTGTCTACAGTCAGCTATTGGATAAAACATCTCTACAACAAATATGGGGACTTATCATTTGCCTCTTCCAAGTGGATTAATACTGGAGTTAAATAATTATTATTATGTTCCAGTATTGTCTAAAAGTATTATTTCTTCCAGTTGTTTAATGAACAATTATGAAATTTCTTTAAAGGACAAATGTTGTTGCATTTTTAAGAAAAATATATTTTATGCTAAAGATATCATTGAGAATGGTATATTTGTTCTTGATTTAATTAAAGAAGTGCATAATGTGGATACCAAGAGAATGAAACATGATAATCTAAATACCTCATATTTATGGTATTGTCATTTAGGCCATATAAATGAGAAATGCATGACCAAATTACACAAGTCAGGTGATTTGCATTCATTTGATTATGAATCATTTGATACATACGAATCTTATTTATTGGGAAAAATGACAAAAGCTCCCTTTATTGGTAAAGAAGAAAGAGCTAAAATGGTTTTGGACTTAATACATTCAAATGTATGTGGTCCAATGACTACACAAGCTAGAGGAGGTTACTCCTACTTCATTACTTTCATAGATGATTATTCCAGGTTTGGATACATCTATCTAATGAAATATAAATTAGAAACATTTGAAAAGTTCAAAGAATTCCAAAATAAAGTGGAGAAACAACTTGGTAAGAGTATTAAAACACTTAGATCAGATCGAGGTGGAGAATACTTAAGCCAAAAATTTCAGGATTATCTTAGAGATAATGGGATTTTATCTCAATGGACTCCACCATATACACCACAACACAATGGTGTATCTGAAAGGAGAAATCGAACAATATTTGATATGGTTCGATCTATGATGAGCTGAACAGACTTGCCTAAGTCCTTTTAGGGATTTGCACTAGAAAATGCTATTTATGTGTTTAACAGAGTTCCTAGTAAATCGGTTGATGTTACTCCATATGAGATGTGGAATAACAAGAAAACCACGCTTTCTTATATGAAAGTATGGGGTTGTCCTGCTTATGTGAAGAGGACAATATCAGACAAACTAGATGTTAAGTCTGACAAATGTTTATTTGTGGGATATCCAAAAGAAATTTTTGGATATTATTTCTATCATCCCTTAGAATAAAAGGTATTTGTTTCAAGGCATACTATCTTCTTGGAAAGAGAATTTCTTCTACGAGAGGACAGTGGGAGTAAAATTGAACTTGGTGAAGTTCAAGACCCATAAATAGAAGAAGATCAACCAATTGAACCCAAAACTGAATTTCATAATGATGAGATTGCAGTTGAACATGATTATACACAAAATCCTAGAAGATCTACTATGATGCATTCTATCCCTGTGAGATATGGATTTCACATTGATTTGGATAGAGGCATAACTATAGTAGAGGATAATGAGCCTACAAGCTATCAAGAAGTTTTGAAAAGTTCATAACGTGATTTATGGCTTTAGGCTATGCAGTCTAAAATGGACTCCATGTATGAGAATAAAGTATGGACTTTAACTCAACCACCTAAAGGGATAAAACCCATAGGGTACAAATGGGTCTTCAAAAAGAAGACCGGCATGGAAGGTAATATAGTTACCTATAAAGGGTCAGTGGGAGTGCAATTGTCTTCCTGGTTCTATATATGGATGACATATTAATCATGGGAAATTATATTTCTCTTCTCTAATCTATTAAAATATGGTTATCCAAGCAATTGTCCATGAAAAGACCTTAGAGAAGCATTCTATATACTGGGAATAAGGATTGATAGAGATAGATCCAATAGGTTGCTAGGTCTTTCTCAAAGTACATATATAGATAAGGTTTTAAAGAGGTTCAATATGGATCTCTCTAAGAAAGGGTTTATACCCATGGTGCATGGGAAACATCTTTCTAAGTCTATGTGTCCGCAGACACTAGAGAATAGAGAGAGCATGAATAGAATACCATATGCATCGGCAATTGGTTCTATCATGTATGCTATGTTATGTACACATCCAAATGTAGCATTTGCTTTGAGTGTCACAAGCAGATTCCAATCCAATTTTGGAGAGTAACACTGGGCAGCTGTCAAGAATATCCTTAAGTACTTGAGAAGGACTAAGGATATATTCTTGGTATATAGAAAGGGAATTTTGGAAGTAAATGGGTATACAGATGCCAGCTTCAAATCTGACAAAGATGATTGTAAATCACAGTCTGGTTATGTGTTTATAATGGAAGGAGGAGCAGTTAGTTGAAAGAGTTCCAAACAAGAAATAACTGCTGATTCCATGATAGAAGCTGAGTACATTGCTGCTTCGGAAGCAGCCAAAGAAGCAGTCTGGATCAAAAGTTCATATCTAAACTAGGAGTGGTGCCTTGCATTGTTGATCCAATTCCTTTATATTGTGACAATAATGGAGCCATTGCGCAAGCTAAGGAAGCACGGTCTCATCAGCGATCCAAGCAAGTTCTCAGACGCTACCATTTCATAAGGGAAATAGTAGCTAGGAATGATGTGAAAATAGAAAGGGTCCCTACAGATGATAATGTGATGGATCCCCTAACTAAAACACTTTTCCAGAAAAAGCACAATCACCATATAAATAGCATGGGTCTGAGACATATGAGTGATTGGCTCTAGTGTAAATGGGAGATTGTTAGAGAGTATGCCCTAGAGCCCATGTAAAAGGGATGAATTTCATATGTATGAATTTATATTCTTAATAAAAGGAATTATTCATTTATTAATGATATGTTTAAATACATGAGTTTGTAAATCTTAAATTAATAAATGAAGTCCTTAATATTATAAATATAGTGCAAAGACAATCATGAAAGTGTTCATGATATGAGGTGTCTATTCCATGCAAATGTATTAATATCTAAATATCCCTAGTCATAGAATTAACAAGATAGGACATTGTTAATTCGGACAGACTAGTACATGTTATGCTTCTTGAATGGTTCAAGTAGTGGTTTTCATAAATGTGATTATAGAAGATAATTAAAGCTAACATTTGAATGCTTGTTAGAAGAACAAGTTCATTGGAGACCTGCAAAGAGAATCCTCACATGGATATTAAATCTATGTCAATGAGGAATCTCTCATAGCAGTTGTGCAAGTATCCTTAGACTTGAGATCACCAAAGTTATCTTAAGTAGAAAGTGGTATATTTTGACTCCATAACTGATTACTTCCAATTGGGAGTGAACATAGTTAGGAGATTGGGTATATCATGACCTACTTGAAGATAGTTGAGTGATTGACAAAGGATTCACCATCCCAGATTTAATAAGGGAAGTTATCTTGCATGATTCTATAATTGCCTTGTTTAGAGAATCTCTGGCCAGAGTAATATGCCAAGATGGATAGAGATCCATTGAGGGTATTTTTGGACCAATGGTTAAATTAAATGAACATACATAATTAGATTTATATGAGTTAAGATAAATCCATACTTAGAATCTAATTGAGATAAGAGTTGTGAAAGGAGTAATTGCATGGTAATTATTTCTATGGAAGGGTATAGTCAAACCACTTGACTTTCCTGACATTTAGGTAGTCATGATGCCTGGCTAGAGGCCAATCATAACTTTTATAATAATGTATCAAGAATATGAATGGGGATGGATAAAATGATTTAAAGGAGTTTAAATCATGTGAGTTTTGAATAGAACTCACAATTACATATTATACTGCTAATATGGATAGGAACCAAATAGGTCACACACATATAGAGAAAGAGGATAAAATGGTAAAATGAAAAGGATAATATTATTTGATATTATTATGGGGATAGAGAACTGAATAAGATAATAATTAATTAAAGAGTTTGATTAATTATGATCAAGTAAAATTATTCGCAGAACTTTTCTGATATGTTCTATAAAATTGGACCTAATTGAAATAATGTATTTCATAATTGATTATTATTGAACTATAAGTGTTATAGGGCTGATATAATAATTAATAGGTCCATTGGAGGAATTATAAAGGCCCAAAGAAGTGAAGTTGGCATAGAAACCCTCCTGAAGAAGGGCCACATGCCAACTCCAAAACAGAAGGCCTTAGAGGCCTATTTCTTGGACCAAAATAAATTAAATATGTTACATAAGTGTTATGGATCCTACATATTTAATTTTGTTGGATTTGGAATTCATTTGGGTAATTAAATCCAAGTATATGTACAAAGGGCCTAGTTTGTGGGTTTGTGCATAGTCTTTTGTGAAAGGGCTTAAATTGGATTTAATTGAGCCCAAATAATTATAAATAATTCCAAAAGCCCAATTAATAATTCTACAGCAATTTTAAAGAGCCCAATCCCATTATGAAGTTGGATTTTTAACCTAGCCATAAAAATCCAAGTGATGGGGAATTAGGGTTAAAAGTGTGTGAACACTTAAGAAAAGTTTCTTCTCTTTTTCTCTCTACCCTAGCCGCCACTCCCAAAGCTAGCTTCTAGGGTTTTCAGCCAGCCCTTGTTTTCTACCATTTTTTGGTTCATTTTATCATTCTCTAGTGTGGATTACTCATTAGAGTTGTTCGATTTTGGACACTGTGGTTTGCGATAACCCGGTGCGAAGGAAAATCAACTGTACAACAAAAATCAAAGGTGATTTTTTTATTCTCATTAATATGTATATTGCAAATTCATGGCAAGATCAGAAATATTGGTTAAAAATTTTAAATTTCGCTTATGTATTAGATGCATGTAACCGATAATTTTCAACAGAGCCATCCTATCATAATGCACTAGGATCGAGGCCCTCATAATGACTTATCATTTTTGTATTTAAAGAGTTTTGAAAATTTTTTCTAAATACTTTGATGTATATAAAAATAGAGTTTGTATATAATTTATGCAATTATCTTATTTCATGCTTTATTTTATTCTGTTGTTCATTATGCCTAAAATGAAAAGGAAATATGATGAATGAATGAAAGAGATGCCATAAAATTAATAAGAAGACCTATAATTGCAATACCATTCTGAGACAAAGATCGAATCTTTCATCATAGCAGGTAACTAGGGGGCATATATTTTCTCTTTCATATGGTGAGGAATGAAGATACTCATCCTCCTTACAAAGAGTTGCCTGAATAGGTTGAAATAAAAGGAGATTTACAAAAAGGACCTATCGAACAAGAGGTGAAAGAGTAATGATAGCACTAATTTTGGAAGAATGCAAAGTCAGATCAAGCACATCAATAGGCTTAGAAATGATGGTTTCTCTTACATTGGTGCCAATTTGTACAGTGGTGACATAGTCATTGAAAAGTTTGCCAAGAAGGGCTCCACAGCATCTTAGTGACCCTTCATAGATACATATTTGCAAGAAGGGCTTTTAACATCTCAATAACTCTTCACAGATGTATATTTGCAAAAAGGGCTTCCAGCATCTCAATGACTCTTAACATATGCATATTTGCCAGAATGGCTTCACAGTATCTCGATGACTTTCCATAGATGCATAGTTGTTAGAAAACTCCCCAGTGGAATATCTCTTAAAGAAAGGACAACGCACCCTTAAAAAATACCAACTAACACAAAGGTTAGTTCATAATGGACAATAATGAAATGCTGCTTAAAACTTATTTGATTTTTAGGTCAAACAACTAGGCACTAATAAGTCCCTATTAAGTCTTCTAAATTTTGCATGCCCTAGGCACTAATTAGATAAACTAAAAGACACTGATTCTGCATGACCTAGTAAAGAGATATTACATGGCATATACATGAAGATCACGTAGCAAAAGAAATAAAAATATTGATCATTCATGCCACACAATATATGACTTAGAATCGAAACATGCAATTTTATAGTTTTAAAAACTTACAAGCTTGAGTGCTCTTGAAAACTTGAGTTTGCAATGGCAAATGTATAAGATAGACTTATACACTTTAGATCTGGAACACCAATGCCAAAGGAGTAGCCTTTATGCCACACCACTCTATGCGCACACACACACTTGCAAAGATAGCTTAAAATCAAGAGTGCTAGCTCTATGATTGTGTATTTGGCAATGGAAATGGTTTGAAGCCACAAGATCTGATCTTGTTCATCCTTTAGGTTGCTATTTCTATCCAGGAATACAAGAGAAAAAGAAAGAGTTCTTTCCCCTTGAGTAATTCGGCCAAGAGAGAAAAAGAGCAAAAACGGGCTAACCTTTTATTCTTTTAATTCATTAATATATATCACTTGTTTTAGGTCAAGTGTGAATGCCAAAATTTAGTGGTAATTTTAGCCTCCATCACTTCCTAATTAATAGATATATCGTAATTTAAATTCTATTAGAATTTAAATTCAAATGGCTTTAGTCATTTAATAAAAAAAATTACTTATTTAAGGTGATTAGTTGTCGAATTCAAGTAGGATTTCTAGCTTGAATTTTGGCTACATTAATTCCCTTTTGAGTATTATATTTTGATTAAATACAATTTAGGATTTAAAACTCAATTAACTTAATCATACATAGATAATTAATTAATTGAAATTAAACCTAGTACATGCCAATAAATTTCTCTCATGACCAACTGTTAACAAATTTGCCTTAAACAGCTAGCTGTTTAAGGCAAAAACCTTGTTTGATAGACTGCTTAAGGGAAAATCAGAGCTGAACGAATTTTCCTAAAATAGCAAGCTGTTTAAGGCAAAAAACCTGTTTTACAGATTTGCCTAAAACAATAAGTTGTTTAAGGCAAAAATCTGTTTACCCATGGCATACATCAATTTAACTTTAAATAAAAGCCCAAATTAATTCCCAATATACTATTTAAATATTTTAAGCCCAATGCTTTGTGTGCGATGCTATAGGTCCATTTAATATTGGAAATGAATTAATAAATTAATTCAAAGGCTATATATATTATCTAGCAAGATATTATAGCATTCCAAATTAAATAAAAATGCAAACCGCGTTTAGTGACCTAATGCAATTTTGCATAGTCCCTTACTCCTAAATATCAGAATTAATATAAGGCATAGAACCAGTCATCCTTATATATACTAATTCCTTTCTTGATATTCTAGTGACATTGAACTTTTAGATAAATAATGATTACTTAGTATTTCATCTTGGTATGGCCATACACTTCTTAGTTTACTGATCAAGTGGCCGATGATATTTTCTCTTTTATCGAGAGGGGTAATCCCTTTACTTCTCTCATGCTGTCTAACATGGATTAGTGCATACCCAAGCATACCCATACTTATCACTCTGTTATAATCACGTTAGGTGTATGCCAAAGTACACGATAATTCATAAACAGTTTCATAGAGATTTTAGGTCTAAGAACTCTGATGCAAAATTTGTACATGAGAAACACTTATGACTTGTACCATATAGTGTTCTCATGAATGGATCAAATCCAGATACCATATTCTAAACATGTATCTATGATCTATGATTAACACTCCGGTCCTTATGATCCGTAAGACAAAACTTAAATTATCAAAGAGAGCAAACTAGTCTTAATTCATTTGTTATTCCAATAACAATGACTGACTAGGGATATTTAGAATGAAGTCTCATTTGTTTCAAGGTCTTACAACCATATGCCTCACACATGATAACTTAAACTGAAACAACATTCTTGGATAGTTCTATCAATAAATATGCACAGGAATACAATAGATGAAACAAATGCCTAATTTATTAACTTAAGTGTTTTATAACAATGCATTGGGGCTAGGGCTTACACTAACAATTTCCCACTAGCACTAGTCCCAATTGGGCATAGCCCTAAGACCGAACGCTCTTAAATGAGCTTCGTACAGATTTGGATGCAACTATTTCATCAAAGGATCTGCTACATTATTTTCACTTGCTATCTTGCTAATCTTGACGTCCCCACGTTCAATGATCTTTCTAATTAGATGGTACCTCCTAAGTATGTGTTTTGAATTCTGGTGTGACTGGGGCTCTTTGGCCTGTGCGGTGGCCTCGTTATTGTCATATAAATTTTTAATGAATTTAGGATGTTTAGGACCAATCCTAATCCTGAATTGAGATTTCTAATCCAAACAGCCTCCTTTGCAACCTCACTTACTGCAATATACTCAGATTTTATAGTTGAGTTGGCAATGGTCTCTTGCTTCGAGCTTCTCTAGTTGACAGTACCACCGTTAAAAACAAAAACAAAACCAGATTGCGATCTTAGTTCAGTTGTGGACTAGATAGGTATGCCTAGAGGGATACAGTTGCAGCTGCCATAGTTGACCCCGTTTGGGTCTTGTTCCTTAATGGAACCATTATTTGGCCCCATTTGGGTCTATCGTTTGTTCATTACTGGAACCATTGTTTGACCTCATTTGGGTCTATTGTTTGATATCTTCGGATATCCATAGTTTATACCTTCGGGTATCCATTGCACCCATTATCCACCTTTCGAACTAGAACTTAGGCAGGCTATTAAAGATGACAAAAGTATAAGAAATAAAGTGACATATATATATATATGTATATATGTAAATATTTATGTAACAATTTCTTCACGTAGTTAACATAAGCATGATGAATGTCTTATTGTATTGTGTTGTTTTATCTTAAATTCTTTTTGGCTATAACTGTCTTTATGAAATGAGATGCCATGTTCATTATATCATGATTATGAGAAATGCATTTCCCCTAGACCATGAGGAAGGTTCCCGTGTGAGTAGAACTCCATCGGTGGGTTCCACGAAGAATATATGGACTCCAAATGTACAATATTGTACTAGAACTTACATGGACTATAACATGTACACTAAGTTTCATGTGCTCTATTTATAAAATGCATATATGCAACATCGAGATCTTGTTTTATAATCATGATATGTAATGCTTGTTCTTTGTAATCACATGCAACTCTGCTAGTCTTTTTAAATATATTGAAATGTTTACAGACATGTAAGTTTAAAGATAACAAAAAGGATGTAAAGTTTATGAACCAAATATGAGAATTGTGTAAGGACCCAATCATGGCCCTAATCAAATTACAGTAAAGTGACAAGAATTATGGTTAATTAACGCAAATATTGAATTATTTTGCATTGTTAAGGTTAAGACCCATTAGGGGTATTTTGGTAATTTCAACATGTATGTAAATTGAGTATGGTTAAAATTAAGATTAAAGAGGGATATAGTTGAAGTAAATTAAGAGTTTGGGTGTTAATGTTAAAAGAGATAAGTTGATGGGGTCAAATTGAATAAAGGCAAGTTTGGAAATTCACAATGAGATATTTACCCCACTAACTCACTTAATAGCTTATCGGAGAAGGAAGCAAGGGGATTAGAGATGGAAGGGATCATCATTTTGGGGGAGATAGCTCTCTTTCTCTCTCTCTCTCTACTGGTTATGGGTTGGAGAATAGAGCTAGGGCTTGTGAGTGAAGATTAAAGGTAATGTCTTCAATTGAAGATTCTTCTTCCTCTTCTCTTCTTCATTTATGATTTTTGGTTATGAGGGATTACAAGATCTTGTTGTTATCCCTGTGTGTAAGGAGAAAGGAGAGAAGTAGATAGATCAAGGATAGGAGAAGGAAGAAATAGCTAGATCAGTGGACTTCCTAAGGAAATGAAGCTGGTATTTGAGGTACGGGAACTTTATGTAGATGTTTACTTGATGATTTTCTTCCTATGTTTTTTTATGTGTTCCCTTAGTAGAAGTTAAGGGTTGAATTGTAGAGATTTAGACGAATTTGCAACGAATTAAAACTAAGTGCTTAAAATGTGATCTGGGATTTCAGTTTCAAGCTAAAAAATTTGGGTTTATTTCGATGGCTACCGAAGTCCCTTGCATGGCCACGTGACTTGTTCCTCTTTCCTTGCATGGACACACATACCCATGCTTTTTTGCTTCTTTAATACATGGCTATGCCTTCTCTTTATTTCTTTCTTGCATGGTCGTGTGTCTCCATTTGGTTGTCTATGCATGGCCACGTGATTTTCTTTGGATTTATATGCGTGGTAGCGTGTTCCTTTTGGTTCTCCATACATGGCCATGTGATGGCTTATACCTCTCCCTGCGTGGCCACGTACTGTATGGCCTTTTTCCATGCATGGCCACTTGAATGTTTATTTCTTCTTCTGCGTGGCCGTGTGTTTTGCCTTTGGTTCCTTGCATGACCACGTAAATGGCTTGCTTCTGCTTCTATTTGGCCACTCGTTCGGCCTTTGTTCTCCTTGAGTGGCCACGTATGCCTACTCTTCCTTCGTTGGCACAACCACTCACATGTTTTCTTTTAATGGTTCTACTACACACTCTAAGCTATAAGTTCTTCATAAGTCATGAATCCCGTATTATAAAATATAATTGGAGAGAATTAAATGGACCATAAATAAGGTACTTGATGAAGTCTTTCCAAGGCATTATAAAGGACATAAGTAAACATTAATCTCACATTTGATTACTTACACTACTTGTGAGACATATAATGCATGTATATGATGTATTGGATAAAATGAATGTGTGATGACTAAATTGAGTATAATGACGCAAAGAGAAATGGTATTCAGGAAGCACTCAGGTACGTCCTTCTTTATTGAATATGTTTTTCGTGTGGAGTTATGTGCTTATGGTTTATATGACTACATGTATGGTTTCATTCTCATGAACTATCATGCGGGTACTACCAAAGACAACCTTGAAATTCAAATCATGTTGTTATTTCATGATCTTATGCTCAATGATGTGTATTGAATTATATTCTTAAAACATTGATTTCGAGCTAGTGCTGCATGATACTCAATTATCATTATGCTAAAGCTTTTTAGTGCAAGATATAAGTTACCTGGTAGCTATGCAAGTATAAAAAATGATATGTATTTAAATATCAGGGCTTTAAACCAGTATTGCTATGTAAATGAATGATAGGTGTTCATTTGTGGAAATGATTTAAGAAAATGTTATAATAAATAAGGAAGAATATGATGAATTCAAGATGTTCTTAAAGTGATAAAGTATGTGGCTCTTTGTTCAATTGTGGATTAGATAGGCATGCCTAGAGGGATTCAGCAGCTACCATAGTTGACCCCATTTGGGTCTTGTTCCTTATAGAACCATTATTCGGCCCCATTTAGGTCTATTATTTGTTCCTTGCTCGAACCATTGTCGACCCCATTTGGGTCTATTGCTCTGTTCCTTTATAGAACCATAGTTCGGCCCTTTGGGTCCATCGTTTGATACCTTCGGTATCCATTGTTCCCGTTATCCACCCCTTGAACTAGCACTTAGGTAGGCTATTAAAAGTTAAAAGATTCAGCAATGTAATATTAAATAAGGATATATGTACATATATATACACATATATATATCTATATATAGAGCAATTGCTTCACCTATGTAATGTGAACATGATAAATGGCTTACTATATTTCTTGATTGAATTCCTTTTTGGCTAGAATGATATAGATGAAATGTAGTTCTCTACTCTGTATTATAGAACTAAGATTGGATGACATAAGTGAAGTATTTATGCTTAAAATATCTCTTATAGACAATGTATGATATGTATACTCCTTTAAGCTTTGAGTGAACATTGAAGGAATATCATGCATAATAAAGGTGATTAAATGCTTACGATAAAAGCTGTACTATCAATTACTATGAGGTCTAGATGATTGTAAGAATAATGTTCATGTTTAGGATTACAAATTCATTTGGTATAGCTGGTAAGATCGTTTAACATTGTTGGCTTATATGTTTTCCTTAAATTTAAAGGGTGTAGTGATTTCATGATATTTTATTTTGATTTTATCCTTGGAGTTAGTTTCCCCACTAAGCTTTATAGCTTAGCACGGGCTTTTTATCCGAGTAGGTACTGGTTAAGCTCTAGTAGATCAATAGCTAGTGGCTAGTCAGCCTTTGAAGAGAAGATCTAGCTGGGTGCAGTTGCTTGAGGATTCCATGATGTATTTTGGCATTATGTTATGCCTTTCAATTATAAGTTGGTTTTAAGTTATTGTGGCATGTAATAATTATGGCCTGTGCTGTTTATTATTATCCTTTCCTTATCTTTGCCAGGAGATGATGATGATTGATGTTAATGCATGGTTAGTGGATTAGGGTGTTACAATTAGTGGTTTCAAAGCCAAGGTTTAGTGTTTTCTAGGTAATACGAAATTATGTATGGTTCTTGAAGATTAAGATGATATCGGTCTAAACCATGGTGTTGTTGTTATTGGCATAAATATTAATGATTAGGCTAGGTGTTTGATCTATGATTGATATATATATATATATATATATATATATATATTGGACCATTAGCAAGATTTTGGCAAAGATTGTGAGATGATATCTAAGAAATTGTAAATATCTCCCACATCCTGATATTGGAAGTGCTTAAAGGCCTTAATTATGATTTAGGTATAGCTTAAGATTAATTATAAGTATGTCTAGATTTTTTACCAAGATGTTTGAGGAAAAGTTCATATGACTAGAAGAGAACTTGATCTTTGGCATAGAGGATGATGCAAGATGTTAAGGGTATTAAGATACTCAGGATAAGAAATACGAGCATAAAAGTATCTGGAAATCAAGGGCGGATACAAATGATTATATATGATAAATTTATTATGGATATAGAAAACGTCTATGGTGATATTTTCTTATAGAAAAAGCAATGTAAGAATTGCTAGCAATAAAGATAAAAATTATCAGTTTTGAATTTCTTTTAAGGGGGAGAGAATTGTAAGGACCCAATCATAGCCCTAACTGAATTATAGTAAAGTGACAAGAATTATGGTTAACTGAGGCAAATATTAAATTAATTTGCATAGTTAAGGTTAAGACCCATTAGGGGTATTTTGGTAATTTTTGCATGTATGTAAATTGAGTATGGTTAAAATTAAGGTTAAAGAGGGATATAGTTGAAGTAAATTAAGAGTTTGGGTGTTAATATTAAAAGAGATAAGTTTATGGGGTCAAATTGAATAAGGGAAAGTTTGGAAATTCACAATAAGATATTTACCCCACTAACTCATTCAATAGCTTCTTGGAGAAGGAAGCAAGGGGATTGGAGATAAAGGGGATCGACATTTTGGGGGAGACAGCTTTCTCTCTCTCTTTGCTGGTTACGGGTTGGAGAATGGAGCTAGGGTTTGTGAGTGAACATTAAAGGTAATGTCTTCAATTGAAGATCTCTTCTTCCTTTTCTCTTATTCATTTATGATTTTTGGTTATGAGGGATTACAAGATCCTATTGTTATCCCTATGTGTAGGGAGAAAGGAGAGAAGTAGATAGATCAAGGACAGGAGAAGGAAAAAAGAGTTAGATCAGTGAACTTCCTAAGGAAATGAAGCTGGTATTTGAGGTACGGGAACTTTATGTAGATGTTTACTTGATGATTTTCTTCCTATGTTTTTGTATGTGTTCCCTTAGTAGAAGTTAAGTGTTAAATTGTAGAGATTTAGATGAATTTGGAATGAATTAAAACTAAGTGCTTAAGATGGGATCTGGGATTTGAGTTTCAAGCTAAAAAATCTAGGTTTTTTTCGATAGCTGTCGAAGTCCCTTGCATGGCCACGTGACTTGTTCCTCTTTTCCTTACGTGGCAACGTATACCCATGATTTCTTACTTCTTTAGTGCGTGGTCGTGCCTCCTCTTTGTTTCTTTCTTGCATGGCCATGTGTCTCCTTTTTGTTGTCTATGTGTGGCCTCGTGATTTTCTTTGGATTTCTATGCATGGCAGCTATTGGGAATTAACGGTTACATGCATCTCATACATAAGCAAAATTTAAAATTTTTAACCAATATATATGATCTTGCAATGAATTTACAATATACATATTAATGATAATAAGAGAAATCACCTTTGATTTTTGTTGAATAGTTGATTTTACTTCTCACCGGGTTGTCGCAAACCACAATGTCCAAAATCAAATACCTCTAATGAGTAATCCACACTAGAGAAGGATTGAAAGAACCAACAATTAGGAGGAACAAGGGATAGCCGAAATCCCTAGATGCTAGCTAGGGAAGGTGGTGGCTAAGGTTGAGAGAAAAGAGAGATAGTGTTTTCTTAATTGTTCACACTTACTTAACCCTAATTTCACATCTATTGGATTTTTATAGTTAGGTTAAAAAATCCAACTTCATAATGTGATTGGGCTCTTTAAAATTACTGGAGAATTATTAATTGGGCTTCTAGAATTATTTATAATTATTTGGGCTCAATTAAATCCAATTTAAGCCCTTTCACAAAAGACTATGCATAAAACCCACAAACTAAGCCCTTTGTACATATACTTGGATTTAATTACCCAAATGAATTAAAAATCCAACCAAATTAAATATATAGGCTCCACAATACTTATGTAACATATTTAATTTATTTTGGTCAAAGAAGTAGGCCTCTGAGGCCTTCTCTTTTGGAGTTGGCATGTGGCCCTTCTTATAGAGGGCTTCTGTGCCAACTTCACTTCTTTGGGCCTTTATAATTCCTCCAATGGACCTATTAATTATTATATCAGCCCTATAACACTTATAGTTCAATAATAATCAATTATGAAATACATTATTTCAATTAGGTCCAATTTTATAGAACATTTCAAAAAAGTTCTGCGAACAATTTTACTTGATCATAATTAATTAAACTCTTTAATTAATTATTATCTTATTCACTTCGCTATCCCCATAATAATATCAAATATTATTATCCTTGTCCTTTTTCCATTTTATCCTTTTTTCTCTATATGTGTGTGACCTATTGGGTTCCTATCCATATTGGCAGTATAATATGTAATTGTGAGTTCTATTCAAAACTCACATGATTTAAACTTCTTTAAATCATTTTATCAATGCCTATTGATATTCTTGATACAATATTATACAAATCATGATTGGCCTCTAGCTAGGCATCATGACTACCCAAATGTCAGGAAATTCAAGTGATCTGACTATACCCTTCTATAAAAACAGTTACTATGTAATTACTCCTTCCACCACTCTTATCTCAATTAGATTCTGAGTATGGATTTCTATCAACTCATATAAATTTAATTATGTATGTTCTAATAATTTAACCATTGTTCCCAAAATGCCCTCCATGGATCTCTATCCATCTTGGCATATTACTCTGGCAAGAAATTCTCTAAACAAGGCAATTATAGAATCATGTGAGATAACTTCCCTTATTAAATCTGGGATGGTGAATCCTTTGTCAATCACTCAACTCTCTTGAAGTAAGTCATGATATACTCAATCTCCTAACTATGTTCACTCCCAATTGGAAGTAATCAATTATGGAGTCAAAATATACCACTTGCTACTTAAGATAACTTTAGTGATATCAAGTCCAAGGATACTTACACAACTGCTATGAAGAGATTCCTCACTGACATAGATTTAATATCCATGTGAGGATTCTCTTTGCAGGTCTCCAATGAACTTGTTCTTCTAACAAGCATCCACATGTTAGCTTTGATTATCTTTTATAATCACAGTTATGAAAACCACTGCTTGAACCATTCAAAAAGCATAACATGTGCTAGTCTGTCTAAATTAATAATGCCACATCTTGTTAATTCTATGACTAGGGATATTTAGATATTAACACATTTGCATGCAATAAACATCTCATATCATGAACACTTTCATGATTGCCTTTGCATTGTGTTTAAAATATCTAGGACTTCATTTATTAATTTAAGATTTGCAAACTCATGTATTTAAACAAAGCATTAATAAATGAATGATGCCTTTTATTAAGAATATGAATTCATACATATGAAATACATCCCTATTATATGGGCTCCAGGGTATACTCTCTAACAGCAGCGTGTTCCCTTTGGTTCTCCATGCATGGCCACATGATGGCTTGATCCTCTCCCTGCGTGGCCACACACTACATGCCTTTTTCCTTGCTTGGCAACGTGAATGTTTATTTCTTCTTCTGTGTAGCTATGTGTTTGGCCTTTGGTTCCTTACGTGACCACATGAATGGTTGCCTTTCTCCTCACGTGGCCACGTGAATTGCTTGCTTCTTCTTCTGCTTGGCCATACGTTTGGCCTTTGTTCTCCTTGAGTGGCTGCATATGCCTACTCTTCTTTCATTGGCACAGCCACTCACATGTTTTTCTTTTAATGGTTCTACTACACACTCTAAGCTATAAATTCTTCATGAGTCATGAATCCCATATTATAAAAAATAATTGGAGAGAATTAAATGGACCATAATTAAGGTACCTAATGATTATGTTAATTATAGTGGTGGTTAATAAGTCATATGACTTCTAAATGAAATAATTGAATGGTGAAGTCTTTCCAAGGCATTATAGAGGACATAAGTAAATGTTAATCTCACATTTGATTACTTTCACTACTTGTGAGACATATAATGTATGTATATGATGTATTGGATAAAATGAATGTGTGATGACTAAATTGAGTATAATGACGCAAAGAGAAATGGTATTGAGGAATCACTCAGGTACGTCCTTCTTTATTGAATATGTTTTTCATGTGGAGTTATGTGCTCATGGTTTATATGACTACAAGTATGGTTTCATTCTTATGAACTATCATGCAGGTATTACCAAAGACGACCTTGAAATTCAAATCATGTTGTTATTTCATGATCTTATGCTCAATGATGTGTATTGCATTATATTCTTAAAACATTGATTTCGAGCTATTGTTGTATGATACTCAGTTACCATTATGCTAAAGCTTTTTAGTGCAAGATATAAGTTACCTGGTGGCTATGCAAGTATAAACAATGATATGTATTTAAATATCAGGGCTTTAAGCCAGTATTGCTATGTAAATGAATGATAGGTGTTCATTTGTGGAAATCATTTAAGAAAATGTTATATTAAATAAGGAAGAATATGATGAATTCAAGATATTCTTAAAGTGATAAAGCCTGCGGGTCTTAGTTCAGTTGTGGATTAGATAGGCATGCCTAGAGGGATTCAGCAGCTGCCATAGTTGACCCTATTTGGGTCTTGTTCCTTATGGAACCATCGTTCGGCTCTGTTAGGGTCTATTGTTTGTTCCTTGCTGGAACCATTGTCGACCCCATTTGGGTCTATTGCTTTGTTCCTTTAGGGAACCATAGTTCGTTCCTTTGGGTCCATCATTTGATACCTTTGATATTCATTGTTCCCGTTATCCACCCTTTGAACTAGCACATAGGCAGGCTATTAAAGTTAAAAGATTTAGCAATGTACTATTAAATAACGATATATGTACATACACACACACACACACACACACACACACACATATATATATATATATATATATATATATATATATATATATATATATATATATATATATATATATATTGCTTCACCTATGTAATGTGAACATGATAAATGGCTTACTATATTGCTTGATTGAATTCCTTTTTGGCTAGAATGATATAAATGAAATGTAGTTCTCTAATCTGTATTATATAGCTAAGATTGCATGACATAAGTGAAGTATTGATGCCTAAAATATCTCTTATAGATGATGTGTGATATATATACTCCCTTATGCTTTGGGTGAACATTGAAGGCATATCATGCATAATAAAGGTGATTAAATGCTTTCGTTGAAAGCTATACTATCAATTACTATAAGGTCTAGATGATTGTAAGAATAATGTTCATGTTTAAGATTACAAATTCATTTGGTATAACAAGGGTAAGATCGTTTAAAATTGTTGGCTTATATGTTTTCCTTAAATTTAAAGGGTGCAGTGATTGCATGATTTTTTATTTGGATTTTATCCTTGGAGTTGGTTTCCCTACTAAGCTTTATAGCTTAGCATGGGCTTGTTATCCGTGTAGGTACTGGTTAAGCTCTAGTGGATCGATAGCCGATGGATAGTTAGCCTTTGAAGAGAAGATTTGGCTAGGTGCAGTTGCTTGAGGATTCCATGATGTATTTTGGCATTATTAATTCTAAGTTGATTTTAAGTTATTGTGGCATGTAATAATTATGGCCTGTGCTATTTATTATTATCCTTGCCTTATCTTTGCTAGGTGATGATGATGATTGATGTTTATGCATGGTTAGTGGATTAGGGTGTTACAATTAGTGGTATTAGAGCCCAGGTTTAGTCTTTTCTGGGTAATACGAAACTGGGTATGGTTCTCTGAGATTAAGATGATATCAGTCTAGACCATGGTGTTATTGTTATTGGCATACATTTTGATGATTAGGCTAGGTGTTTGATCTATGATTGATATATATATATATATATATATATATATATATATATATATATATATATATATATATATATATATATATTAGACCATTAACAAGATTTTGGCAAAGATTGTGAGATGATATTTGAGGAATTGTAAATATCTCCCACATCCTGATATTGGAAGTGCTTAAATGCCTTAATGTTTTATGATTGAGGTATAGCATAAGATTGATGATAAGTATGTCTAGATTATTTATCAATATGTTTGAGGAAAAGTTCATATGACTAGAAGAGAACTTGATCTTTGGCATAGAAGATGATGCAAGATGTTAGGGTTATTAAGATACTCAGGATAAGAAATACGAGCATAAGGGTATCTAGAAATCAAGGGCGGATAGAAATGACTATATATGACGTATTTATTGTGGATATAGAAAATGTCTATGATGATATTTACTTATAGCTAGAGCACCGTAAGAATTGCTAGCAATAAAGATAAAAATTATCAGTTTTGAATTTTGAGGACGAAATTCTTTTAAGGGGGAGAGAATTGTAAGGACCCAATCATGGCCCTAACTGAATTACAGTAAAGTGACGAGAATTATGATTAATTAAGGCAAATATTGAATTATTTTGCATTTTTAAGGTTAAGACCCATTAGGGGTATTTTGGTAATTTCAACATGTATGTAAATTGAGTATGGTTAAAATTAAGATTAAAAAGGGATATAGTTGAAGTAATATAAGAGTTTGGGTGTTAATGTTAAAAGATATAAGTTGATGGGGTCAAATTGAATAAGGGCATGTTTGGAAATTCACAATGAGATATTTACCCCACTAACTCACTCAATAGCTTCTTGGAGAAGAAAGCAAAGGGATTGGAGATGGAGGGGATCAACATTTTGGGGGAGACAACTTTCTCTCTCTCTCTGCTAGTTACAGGTTGGAGAATGGAGCCAGGATTTGTGAGTGAAGATTAAAGGTAATGTCTTCAATTAAAGATCTCTTCTTCCTCTTCTCTTTTTCATTTATGATTTTTTATTATGAGGGATTACAAGATCCTATTGTTATCCCTGTGTGTAAGGAGAATGTAGAGAAGCAGATAGATTAAGGATAGGAGAAGGAAGAAAGAGCTAGATCAGTGGACTTCCTGAGGAAATAAAGCTGGTATTTAAGGTACGAGAACTTTATATAGATATTTACTTGATGATTTTCTTCCTATGTTTTTGTATGTGTTCCCTTATTAGAAGTTAAGGGTTAAATTGTAGAGATTTAGACGAATTTGCAACGAATTAAAACTAAGTGCTTAAGATGGGATCTGGGATCTGAGTTTCAAGCTGAAAAATCTAGGTTTTTTTCGATGGCTGTCGAAGTCCCTTGCATTGCCACTTGACTTGTTCTTCTTTTCCTTGTGTGGACATGCATACCCATGCTTTCTTGCTTCTTCAGTGTGTGGTTGTGCCTCCTCTTTGTTTGTTTCTTGCGTGGCTGTGTGTCTCCTTTTGGTTTTCTATACGTAGCCACATGATTTTCTTTGGACTATGTGTGGCAGCATGTTCCCTTTGGTTCTCCATACATGGCCACGTGATGGCTTGTTCCTATCCTTGTGTGGCCACGCACTGCATGGCTTTTTTCCTGGCTTGGCCACGTGAATGTTTATTTCTTCTTCTACGTGGCTGTGTTTTTGGCCTTTGTTTCCTTGTGTGACTAAGTGAATGGCTGCCTTTCTCCTCACGTGGCCATGTGAATGGCTTTCTTCTTCTTCTTCTTGGCCAGGCATTTGGCCTTTGTTCTCCTTGAGTGGCCGTGTATGCCTACTCTTCCTTCATTGGCACGACCACTCACATGTTTTCTTTTAATGGTTCTACTACACACTCTAAGCTATAAATTCTTCATGAGTCATGAATCTTGTATTAAAAAATTTAATTTGAGAGAATTAAATGGACCATAAATAAGGTACCTGATGATTATGTTAATTATAGTGGTGGTTAATAAGTCATATGATTTCTAAATGAAATAATTGAACAGTGAAGTCTTTCCAAGGCATTATAAAGGACATAGGTAAACGTTAATCTCACATTTGATTACTTTCACTACTTGTGAGACATATAATGCATGTATATGATGTATTGGACAAAATGAATGTGAGATAACTAAATTGATTATAATGACGCAAAGACAAATGGTATTGAGGAATCACTCAGTTACGTCCTTCATTATTGAATATGTTTTTTGTGTTGAGTTATGTGCTCATGGTTTATATGACTACATTTATGGTTTCATTCTCATGAACTATCATGTAGGTATTACCAAAGACAACCTTGAAATTTAAATCATGTTGTTATTTCATGATCTTATGCTCAATGATGTGTATTGCATTATATTCTTAAAACATTGATTTTGAGCGAGTGTTGCATGATACTCAGTTATCATTATGCTAATGCTTTTTAGTGTAAGATATAAGTTACCTAGTAGCTATGCAAGTATAAACAATGATATGTATTTAAATATCAGGGCTTTAAACCAGTATTGCTATGTAAATGAATGATAGGTTTTCATTTGTGGAAATGATTTAAGAATATGAATTCAAGATGTTCTTAAAGTGATAAAGCCTGTAGGTCTTAGTTCAGTTGTGGATTAGATAGGCATGCCTAGAGGGATTTAGTAGCTGCCATAGTTTACCCTGTTTGGGTCTTGTTCCTTATGGAACCATTGTTCGGCCCCATTTGGGTCTATTATTTGTTCCTTGCTGGAACCTTTGTCGACCCCGTTTCGGTCTATTGCTTTGTTCCTTTATGGAACCGTAGTTTGGCCCTTTGGGTCCATCGTTTCATACCTTCGGTATCCATTATTCCCATTATCCAGCTTTTGAACTAGCACTTAGGCAGGCTATTAAAAGTTGAAAGATTCAGCAATGTAATATTAAATAAGGATATATGTACATATATATACACATATATATCTATATACATATATAGCAATTGCTTCACCTATGTAATGTGAACATGATAAATGGCTTACTATATTGCTTTATTGAATTCCTTTTTGGCTAGAATGATATAAATGAAATGTAGTTCTCTACTTTGTATTATATAGCTAAGATTTCATGACATAAGTGAAGTATTGACGCCTAAAATATCTCTTATAAATGATGTATGATATGTATACTCCCCTATGCTTTGAGTGAACATTGAAGGCATATCATGCATAATAAAGGTGATTAAATGCTTACAATGAAAGGCGTACTATCAATTACTATGAGGTCTAGATGATTGTAAGAATAATGTTCATGTTTAGGATTTCAAATTCATTTGGTATAGCAAGGTTAAGATCATTTATCATTGTTGGCTTATTTGTTTTCCTTAAATTTAAAGGGCGTAGTGATTTCATGTTATTTTATATGGATTTTTTCCTTAGAATTTCTTTTCCCACTAAGCTTTATAGCTTAGCATAGGCTTGTTATCTGTGTAGGTACTGGTTAAGCTCTAGTGGATCGATAGCCGGTGGCTAGTCAGCCTTTGAAGAGAAAATCTGGCTGGGTGCAGTTGCTTGAGGATTCCGTGATGTATTTTGGCATTATGTTAGGCCTTTTAATTATAAGTTGGTTTTAAGTTATTGTGGCATGTAATAATTATGGCCTGTGCTGTTTATTATTATCCTTCCCTTATCTTTGCTTAGTGATGATGATGATTGATGTTTATGCATGGTTAGTGGATTACGGTGTTACAATTAGTGGAATCAGAGCCCATGTTTAGTCTTTTCTGGGCAATATGAAATTGCATATGGTTCTTGGAGATTAAGATTATATCGGTCTCGACCATGGTGTTATTGTTATTGGCATACATTTTGATAATTAGGCTAGGTGTTTGATCTATGGTTGATATATATATATATATATATATATATTGGACCGTTAGCAAGATTTTGGCAGAGATTGTGAGATGATATCTGAGGAATTGTAAATATTTCCCACATCCTGATATTGGAAGTTGTTAAATGCCTAAATGTTTTATGATTGAGGTATAGCATAAAATTGATTATGAATTAATGTTGACTGCCTATCTTAGGTGAACAAAGTGATTTAATATGGTAAGTGGAAATCTTGTACCATTGATAACTATAATGTTTATCCTCTTGATAAAAAGGATTATAAGATGTATATGAAGGTTTGGACATACATGTACATAATGATAACATTGACCTAAGTAAATGTAACGTATGATATAAATTGGTGTTGTAAGATTTTTAAATTACCATGTTAAGATAATATTAAGGAACACATATGCATGAAACAAGAGTGAGAATTGAGTTATTATAAGAAGAAATCATGACTAACAATATGAAAAGGGATGTTGTATGGCATTAGCACTTTCTTAAGCATGCCATATCAACTAATTGAAGCAAGTCGAGCATATACGATCAATAATAACGATTTCTTGAGTTGTAAGAAGAAAGAATTATGAAATGCATGAATGATTATAGTTTGACATGAATAGTATGCTAGAATGATTTTTGTGAAGCAACTATTCTAAGCAGGGTTAAGCTAAGTCAAGTAAATACTCTAGATTAGTGTAACAAGGTATTCGTTGTTAAGGTTAAAGTCTTTCTCAAATGATGAGCATAATAAACTCCTATGTTATTTGTTGTCATTGAAAAAGGTGGTGTATATTTATGCATGATAATATGACTCATAGAAAGAGTATTTTATATAGAGTTTTGTTCCCTGCTAAGCTTTATAGCTTAGCACGGGTTTGTTATCCGTGCAGGTTTCAAAGATAAGTTCCAGAGGATCAAGCAAGATGCAGTTATCTTGAGGATTTCAGGATACTTGAAGGCCATTTATGTTATGATTATTTATGTATAAGTTTGATTTATTTATTGTGGCATGTAATTATGGCCTGTCTTATTATTATTATTGCCTAGTCTAATATAGGTTTATGATGATGATGATGATGATGATAATTGATGATTATCCATGGTTAAATAATTAGGGTGTTACAGTTAGTGGTATCAGAGGCCAGGTTGAGTTTTTTTTGGGCAATAAGGGATTAAGTAATTGTTCTGGATGATTAAGATGATATTGGTCTAGACCATGGTGTTATTGTTAATGGTATACATCTTGACAATCATGTTAGGTGTTTGACCTATGATTGATATATATTGGACCCTTAGTAAGATTTTGGCAGAGGTTGTGAGATGATTCTAAGGAATTGTCAATATCTCTCGCCTCCTAGTATTGGAAATGCTTAAATGCCTTAATGTTTTATGATTGAGGTATAGTATAAGAATGATTATAAGTATGTCTAGATTTTGTATTAAGATGTTTAAGGAAAATTTCATACGAATCGAAGAGGACTTGATCTTTGGCATAGATGATGATGCAAGATGATAAGATTATTAGGATACTCAGGATAAGAGATACAACGAACATAAGAGTATCTGAAAATTGGAGATAGATACATAGGATTATAGATGATGAGTTTATTATTAATATATAAAATGCTTATGGTTATAGTTACTTATAGCTAAAGCATAGTTAAGAATTTCTAGAATTAAAGTTAAGGACTACCAGTTTTGAATTTCGAGGACAAAATTCTATTAATGAGGAGTGATTTGTATGGACCCAATCATGACCCAAATTGGATTATTTTACAATTATCAAGGTTAAGTCCCAAGCTGGGTATTTTGGTAATTTCAGCATGTAAGTATATGAGTTAAGTTAAATTATAATTAAAGAAAACGATATAATTGAAGTGGATTAGAAAGTATTGGGGTTAAGTTAAAAGAAATTGAAATAATTGGGGTTAATTGTGTATAAGGGTATAATGGGAATTTCCCATGGTGTGATATTTATCCCACTATAAATTAGGGTTTTTAGGAGAAATGGAGATGGGCATTTTGAGGGATCTCTCTCTCTCTTTCTCTCTTTCTCTCTCTCTTTATGGTTATGGTTTGGAGAAAGGGAGCTAGGGTTTGTGAGTTAACATCAAAGGTAATGTCTGCCTTCCATAGATCTCTTCTTCCATGCTTTATTTATGATCTTAGGGTTGTAGGAAGAGATGATAAGTCATGTTTATTGTCTCTATGTATAAGGAAATGAAGGAGAAAGAGAACTATATCAATAGATGTTGAAGGAGATGAAGCTTGATTTTGAGGTACGGGATTCATTTTTAGGATGTTACTGTATATGTTTTCCCTCTCATATTGTATGTACTTTGATAATGAGATTAAGGGTTTAAGCTAATATGTTTTGATTATTATAACATGATTAGTAACCTAAATGATCAGGTAAGCAAGAGGGGAAATGAGATTTGGGGTTTAAATTCATGTTATGCACGATCGGGATTCTAGTTTTTCTTGTTTTCTTTCCCACACACAACCACGGGTGAGTTTGCTCTTCCTAACCCATGGCCACATGTGTTTGTTCTTCATAACACACGGCCACGTGATGCTTTCCTTCTTCCCATCCATGGCCACGCACATTGTTTCCTTTCTTGCACACGGCTAGGTGATTTTTTCCTTCTTCCCACCCATGGCCATGCATATTGTTTCCTTTCTTGCACACGACCACGTGATGCTTTCCTTCTTTCCACCCGTGGCCACGCACATTATTTCCTTTCTTGCACACGGCCACGTAAGTTTGTCTCCTTTCTTGCACATGGCCAAGTGATGTTTTCTCTTCTTTGTACATGGCCACGTGTGGTTTTTTCTTGGAAACACATGGCCACTCATTGGTTTCTCCTTCAAGATACATGGCCACTTACTCTTTTAGGCATGAGAATACATGGCCACTTGTCTTATTTTCTTTCCCACACATGGCCACTCATTGATTTCCTCTTGGAAGTGCATGATCACTTATGTCCTTTCCTCTTCTCATACACGGCCATTTGTACACTTTAATCTTAATGGTTCTTCTCCACCCCAAGAGCACAACATTGTATAGCCATGTTTACAAATAATATGCTATAATAAGGAGGAATTAAGCTAGTAATGGGAAAGGTTGATAATGGTTGAGCATGCAAGTGATGAATGGTATTTTAATGGATTACCCAAGAAATGTTATAGTTCTAAAAGTCTTTTAAAGCTAAGATTTAAAGTAAATATATATAGTTTTGAAATGTGTGACTATAGGAAGGTCTATTAACTGAATTTGAGTGTTAAGAATGTATCATTGGTGCCATGCAGACACATAACTAACGAGAGTAAGAGACAATATAATAAGCATATGACTAAGGACAATAAGAAGTAACCTAATGACTCTAACATGTATATGTTCTTTAATGTATCCTATGGATTTGGCATCGGTGCGAACACAAACAAAGTAACTGGCTTTGCCCAAGTACTATATATATATAGACAATATTTCTTTCAATGGCAAGAGATTACCAAGTTATGATCTAGTAACATTAAGAAGATAGTTATAATGTGCAAGACTAAGTTAAAGAGATGGAATATTTATTGACACTCAAAGGTGGAACTATAGAAGTTTGGTTATACTTTAAGCCATAATAGGAATTTAATGATAAGCTTTAAGGCAAGAAAACTTATTTACTTATTTAATCTTGCTCTATGATATAATATGAAAACTGTAAGTCTGCTAGTAGGGGACTAACGATTAAGATGAAATAAGATCACACAACTTACCTAAGTATAAAATATTATAAGATGAAAAATACAAGTAAGATGATTGAAGTATATACGGCAATGTTATAGTATGTCACTTGTGGGTTCTAATCTTGTAATCATGAAAGTGAATAAAGGGATCAAATATGAACAAGTAGTGACCTCAAGCTGTAAGAGAACCTACTTATTTTATTATATGGATTATAAATGCTTGAGTGTTGCTATATATATTTATATATATGTGTGTGTTATGTTTTAATGTGAATAAGTGTAAGAATAAGGAAACTATTCATAGCAAGTAGCAATAAGGTATGTCATCAAGAACTATTCATGAGTTATGTAAATTCTATATACTGTATAGATGATATAAGCATGCTATGATGAGTAGCTTATCTTAATATGTGAACAACTATGAGTAATAAAAGCATGTATGGCTATGATTCAAGCTGTATAAATATATGTATATGTGTATGTTGTCACACTTAACGCTAATCATGAAACATTTCATGTTGTTATTGTTTGCATAAACATGCAACTGTATGATCATGTGAAAGCGTCCATGTGTATTGGAGCCTAGAGCTCAATATTGAAGTATGATAAGAATAAAGTGTATTCTTATATGAATGATGTTTTTAAGCTGGGATGTTATATTAAGGAAAGAAAGATATGTTGAACTGAAATATGATTAGGAATTGTCAAGCCTGTGGGTCTTAGTTCAGTTGAGGATTAGATAGGCATGCCTAGAGGGATACAGTTGCAACTACCATAGTTGACCCCGTTTGTGTCTTGTTCCTTAATGGAACCATTGTTCAGCCCCATTTAGGTCTATCGTTTGTTCCTTGCTGGAACCATTGTTTGACCCCGTTTGGGTCCATTGTTTGATATCTTCAGATATCCATAGTTGATACATTTGGGTATCCATTGCTCCCGTTACGTAGCTTTCGAACTAGTACTTAGGCAGGCTATTAAAGATGAAAAAAAGTATAAGAAATAAAGTGATATATCACTACAAGAAATTCTTGAAATAGCAACGGAAAAATAGCAACGGAATTGATTCCGTTGCTAATTTAGCAACGGAAGCAACGGAAAAATAATTCCGTTGCTATTTAGCAACGGAAAATAGTTTCCGTTGCTAAAATTGGTTGAATTTTATAAAATTAGCAACCGAAAAAAATTTGGTTAGCTTCCGTTGCTAAAAGTGGAGGGAATTTATGGCGCCAATATTTAGCAACGAAAAATTAGCAACGGAATTTGAATTCCGTTGCTAATTAACGCGGCAAAAAATGGCGGATAAAATTTGGGACTGAAAATAGCAACGGAATTTGTATTCCGTTGCTAAATTTCACTTTCAACGAAAGTTAGTAACCGAATTAAATTCGGTTGCTATTTAGCAACGGAAATTTATTTCGGTTGCTAAAATAGCAACGGAATTTGTATTTCGTTGCTATTTCCGTTGCTATTTTAGCAACCTAAATGATTTTCGTTGCTATTTAGCAACGGAATTAATATTCAGTTGCTAAAATAGCAACGGAATGAAAATTCGGTTGCTAAATTAGCAACGAAATTTTGATTCCGTTGCTAAATTTCACTTTCAACGAAAGTTAGCAACCGAATTAAATTCGGTTGCTATTTAGCAACGGAAATTTATTTCGGTTGCTAAAATAGCAACGGAAATTAATTTTCGTTGCTAAATAGCAACCGAATTCATATTCCGTTGCAAAAATAGCAACGGAATTATGTTTCCGTTGCTATTTTAGGGACATTTAAGTAATTTTACCTTTGTTAGAACTATAAATTGAGAAAACCCTAGGTTTTCATCTCTTCCCTCACATCGCCTTCCCTCTCTCTGTCTCTCTAAAGAAGCAGTCGACGGCTCCTCCCTCACACACCGCCGCTCTATCTCTCTCTCCAGCAAGGAAGTCGATGTCCAGAGCCACAGTCGAGCTCGATTTCTTTGGCATGAAGAAAGAGACCTCTGCCAAGTCTACTTTTCCAAAATTGTGCCGCCAGAAAAGCTTTTTAGGTTCGTCTTTCGCTGTTCTTCGTTTTTATCTCGTTTTATTCTTCTTCTTCGATTTTGGATCTATTATCTCCTTAATTTTTTTTGGGCTTCTTATTTCTTATGTTTGATGTGAGTGTTGTTCTTATTTCTTTAAGTTGTATATTAAATCCTTCCGATTTTTCATTATCCTTTGTTAGTTGTCATGTTTCCTGTTAAATCCTTGAGGTTTTCCAATTTCTTCCAATTTCGTTAAGTTATTATGATTTTTATGTTTTTCCTCCCAATCTCTGTACAGTCTCATTACAATTTTTCCATTTCTTATTTCTGAAGTTTTCTGTGTTAATTAATTCCTTACTGTTTTTCTCATTTCTGGAGTTTTCTGTTGAATAATTGCGATTTCAATTTTTTGTTTCTTTTTTGCAGCCATTTCGAAAATGAATCCTGAGATTCTCAGGTCTGTGATTGCCTCGGGTTCTTCCAATCAGCAGCACGGCCATCGTTTCGATTCTAAGAAGTTCTCTGTGCCGTCTAGTCCTAAAGAGGATCCAACTCCGTTTCCTGTTTTACCTGTTTATTCTCCTCTGCCTAGGTACTGACATGGATTTTATCGTTATTTTTGTGATGGTTGGAGCTATGAAGTTATGATTTTATAGCCATGCACTAGTTGTTTCATTTCTAACAGAGTGATTTCCTAAAGCTTTGAGACCTTAAAATTACTATGGATGCATCTCAAATATAAATTTTCAAGAGAATTTGTTAAAAGGCACTAGAAGTTTCACAGTAAGCTTAATTTCTTATTTCTCATTGTTTGTTTGTGCTTTTGAAAACAAATCTTCAGCTCCAACCATCTCTGAGCCCAGACTTATACAATTTTAGATGCTGATGATGACTATGATGACAATGGTGGTAGAAGTGCTTTTGAAAACAAATCTTCAGCTTCAATCATCTCTGAGCCCAGAAAAGCTGATGCATATAAGAAACAGTTTAGGAAGAAGATAGAGAGCGAGGAGGATGGAGACGATGAGGCAGGGTTTTTAAACTTTATTGATTAAACTTGCTTTTGCTGTTTTTACAATTTGCAACTAGCTGGTGCAATTTCCAAATAAAATTTTTTCCCTATAGCTTTTCTATAAATCATTGCAACTTTGCTGCTGGTCCCAAAAATGGAAGAGATACAGGTTAAATGGCGGACTTCCCAGGATAAAGAGGATGGTTCTGAGGTATGCCGTAATTGTAGATAATCAATCTTTCTCTTCACATGATATCATAGAATTGTTAATAAACAAATCTATTATTCCCTTTTCAGTAGTGGCATTCCACCTTAGGTTATATCTTTTTTGAATCACAATTGTAATTGTACTTGAAAGTATTTAATAAAATTTATTTTTTTCGATTGTTTGATCCATATTTACCTGTGCTCTTTATTATTTGCTTTAAAATCTTAATATGGCATGTATACTGGCTGGCAGTCAGAGGAGGAAAGACTAAATGATTAGAGAGAAAGGGAGCAATTGGACCGAAATATAAGAGAACGCGATGCTACTGGGACCCAAAAGGTAAATCTTTATGTGTGATGAATATATTGGCATATTGTTCACATTTATGCTGTTTTTACTGGGAATTGCTGTAAAACTTGTATATGCTTTGTTAAAACATAATGCTTTAACTGCAACTCAGATATATTCATCTATATTTCTGACATCAATGGGCAAATAGTGTGGAAAATCACTATTGCTCAGAGAAAGTCATTACAGAGGTTTCTGTAGAAACGCAAAGAGAGGTAAACATCAGCCACTTTATCTTATTTTTCTTCGCCAAAAGAATGTTCCATTCTCTGTTACATGCTGTTTGTTATTGAAAATTAAGAAAAATAATTCAAGGGACCCAAAATTATTCTTTTGGTTTTCGACTTTTAGCTTCAATATATTAATTTTTTTCGAAGATCTTCCACTGTTGTGGATTCTAGGATTGCTAATTTAGGGATAGAGATACAAAGACAGATTAATGAGAGAAATATAATTGAGACTAAACGGGAAGAAGAGTCAAGAGAACCAGGTCAGAGACATCTTGATTCTTCCATATGTTCATTTTGCAAATAATGCTGCCTTCTTGCCTTCAATTTTTTAGAATTATTACCAATAGATTACTCCTAATATATTAAATTAAAAAACTCAAACTCCTAATAAGTGAAAAATTTGCTGCTGAGCATTTGTATGCTTTAATTATAAACTGGTATCTGCCTTTGGTTTCATGTTTTTAGAACAAAGAATTATTTCAAGATTTGGCACCTTTCGTGTGGAATTCTTTTGGTACTATTGCTGTTCTAATACAGGTATGCCTAATAAACCTGTGTTTGTTTTGGTTTTATCTTTTTTTAGAAGAGAGAATTATTTCAAGATTTGGCTCCATTGTTGTGGAATTCTTTTGGTACTATTGCTGCACTGTTACAGGTATGCTATTGAAGTTGGTGTCCAATACTGTTTTTCATATTGCTATATAATATATTTCAGCATAATGTCCCTGAAACTGATAACTTTCATTGTCGAATTATTATTATTTTTTTTGCTATCTTGTGTCTCAAAGAGAACTTTCGACTGGAAATTCTTAGGAGAGTGTGAACCTCAGCTTATATATTAATTTCTCTTGTTTTCTTTGGTTAATTACAAAAAGAGTTAATATTATTATTTTTACTGCTTCTTCCTAAGATTATAGTCTCTTGAACAATTAAGAATTGAAGAACCATTCTTCTTCTTCCTTTGATTCAAGAAAAAAATTACAGAGGGAGAAGGAGAGAGATTTATTTGTTTGTTTTCTTTTTTGGGTTCTTGGATTGAACAATATATATATATACACTAAACCAATATACACTAAACAAAAAAAAAAGGATTGTTTACAATATGCATCATCGATATTCATCATTGTTACATGTATCACCATTGTCTTTTTTTTTTCCCCATCCAACAAGCTTTTAAAAGTTCAGTTAATTGTTTATATTCCGTGTGATTGAATAAAAATCATTCAACGTAGGCTTGATTATGTTTGTTAAATTACAATGTATGCAGTATTACAAGTATGTGCTTGAGACACCATATGCTCTTACTGGTACGCACAATCTTGCAAAGGCAACAGCAAAGGGAAGCACAGTTGTGTTGTTTATTGCTAGTGCAAATGATAAACAGTGGCAATCATCGGAGAAAATTCTGAAAACGATTATTGATTCCTTTCGATTGTAGATATTTACTTTAAGGTATGAGGTTATATGTGAGTGATGTAGTTTGCTTCTGACATATTAATTCTTGTTGAGGATATATGCTATCACTTCCCAAAATTTCTTTCTACTTTCTGTGTTTACAGTATTGTGCTTTGTTTCTTCTTCTTCTTCTTTTCCCCTTTCAGGAAATATGTCATTTTGATGTTTGTTTACAGTTTACTAATGTAAAGAATTTTAAATTTTATGTAGCCCAATGGGATGAGATTTTTTATTTGTCTACTCACTTTTGAGTTTAGACATTTGCTTTACTGCAATAGTTTTTTACAAGGTGGTAAAGAGTTCTTTTTTGGTCTTATATTATTTTAAATTTAAAGATTTTTTAAATTTGTTGGTTTTATATTTTACACTAAAACAGCAAAGCTGTTTTAGTGTAATTTGTTGGTTTTCTATTTTAGTGATGGAATAGCGACGAAAAAATCGTCACAAATTTTTTTATAATAGTTGCTAAATTTAGCAACGGATTTGATTTCAGTTGCTAAATTTAGCAACGGATTTGATTTCGGTTGCTAAATTTAGCAACGAAATTTGGATTCAGTTGCTAAATTTAGCAACGGAATTTGATTTCGGTTGCTAATTTTGACCAATTTACCAAATGTTAGTGGTTAGATTTAGCAACGGAATAAACATTCCGTTGCTAAAAATACCAACCGCCGAATTAGCAACCGAAATTTCCGTTGCTAATTTCCGTTGCTATTTTTGATTAGCAACGGAAATTCAACAAATTCGGTTGCTATTTTCCGTTGCTATTTGCTGATTTTCTTGTAGTGTATACATGTATATATGTAAATATTTATGTAACAATTTCTTCATATAGTTAACATAAGCATGATGAATGTCTTATTGTATTGTGTTGTTGTATCTTAAATTTCATTTTGGCTATAACTCTCTTTACGAAATGAGATGCCATGTTCATTATATCATGATTATGAGATATGTATTTTCCCTCAACCATAAAGAAGGTTCTCGTGTAAGTAGAACTCCATCGGTGGGTTCCACAGAGAATATATGGACCCCCAATGTACAATATTGTACTAGAACTTACATGGACTATAACATGTACACTAAGTTTCATGTGCTCTGTTTATAAAATGCATACATGTAACATCGAGATCTTGTTTTATAATCATGATATGTAATACTTGTTCTTTGTAATCACATGCAACACTGCTAGTCTGTTTAAATATATAGAAATGTTTACACACATGTAAGTTTAAAGATAACATGAAGGATGTAAAGTTTATGAACTGAATATAAGAATTGTATTATATATACAAAGTAAATATGCTTACCAGGACTACTTGTAGATGCTATATGACTTAAATACACCCTTATATTATTAATTAATGTCGAATGCCTATCTTAGGTGAACAAAGTGATTTAATGCGGTAAGTCGAAATCTTGTACCATTAATAATTATGATGTCTAGCCTTTTGATAAAAAGGATTATAAGATGTATATGAAGGTTTCGACGTACATGTACATAATGATAACATTGACCTAAGTAAATGTAACGTATGATATAAATTGGTGTTGTAAGATTTTTAAGTTACCGTGTTAAGATAATATTAAGGAACACATATGCATGAAACAAGAGTGAGAATTGAGTTATTATAAGAAGAAATCATGACTAACAAAAGAAAAGGGATGTTGTATGGCATAAGCACTTTCTTAAGCATGCCATATCAACTAATTGAAGCAAGTTGAGCTTATACGATCAATAATCATGATTTCTTAAGTTGTAAGAAGAAAGAATAATGAAATGCATGAATGATAATAGTTTGACATTAATAGTATACTATAATGATGCTTGTAAAGCAACTATTCTAAGCAAGGTCAAGCTAAGTCAAGTAAATACTCTAGATTAGTGTAACAGGGCATTCGTTGTTAAGGCTAAAGTCTTTCTCTAATTATCAGCATAATAAACTCATATGATATTTGTTGTTATTGAGTTTTCCATGCAGGTTTCAAGATAAGTTCCAGAGGATCAGGCAAAATGCAGTTGCCTTGAGGATTTCAGGATACTTGAATGCCATTTATGTTATGATTATTTATCTTTAAGTTTGATTTATTTATTATGGCATGTAATTATGGCCTGTCTTATTATTATTATTGCCTAGTCTTTAATAGGTTTATGATTATGATTATGATGATGATGATGATGATGATGATGATGATGATAATAATAATAATAATTGATGATTATCCATGGTTAAAGAATTAGGGTGTTACACTTAGTCCTTTATTGGTACTTAAGAATCCCCTTTACAGCAGACCAGTGCTTCTCACTAAGGTCTTGCTGAAACCTACTGGTTATACTCAGTGCATGAGTAACATCCACCCTAGTACATAACATAGCGTACATGATAGATCCAAAAGCAGATGCATATGAGATTCTACTCATGTTATCTCTGTCCTCTTTAATTTTAGGAAATAGTTCTTTAGTCAAAGGAACTCCCAAAGCCAAAGGTATGTACCCTTTCTTTGAGTCTCCTATACTAAAACACTTTATAACTTTGTCTATGTACTTTTCTTGACTTAATCCTAAAAGCCGATTCGATCTATCTCTATACATTCAAATACCAAGTATTGTCTCAGCTTCACCTAAGTCTTTCATTGAGAAGCACTTTCCCTACAATTGCTTAACCTTTTGCAATGTTTGGATGTCATTTCGAATGAGAAGGACGTCATCCACATATAGGACCAGGAATACTATTATGCTCCCACTAACCTTCTTGTACACACAAGGCTCATCTTCATTCTTGATGAAGTCAAATTTTTTGACAGCTTCATCAAAATAGAGATTCCAACTTCGGGATGCTTACTTTAATCCATAAATAGATTTTTGAAGCTTGCAAACCTTTTTAGGATGTTTGGGATTGACAAAACCCTCAGGCTGTGTCATATACACATTCTCAAGTAGATTTCCATTGAGGAAAGCAGTTTTAACATCCATTTTCCATATCTCATAGTCATGATATACAGCTATAGCAAGCAAGATCATAATGGACTTGAGCATGACTACAAGCAAAAAGGTCTAATCACAGTCTACACCATGAGTTTGTCGAAAACCTTTTGCTACTAGTCTGCCTTTGTAGGTCTTATCAGCTTTGAGTTTAAATAGCCATTTGCATTCAATTACCTTAACACCTTCCATTGGATCAACCAAGGTCCAAACATGGTTATCGTACATTAATTGCATTCTCGGATTTTATAGCTCCAAGCCAATTTTCCGAGTTAGGGCTCTCAATAGCATCTTGGTAGGTAGTTGGATCCTCATGATCTATAACTCAATAGTGTCACTGTAGATGATTAGAAAATCGTATCTCTTAATCTCCCAACGTACCCTACCAAACCTTCTAGGTTATTGTGCAATGGGTTCTTGTTCCATAATTAGTTGTGAACTTGATTCCATTTCCAACTCATCCCCTATAGGAGGTTGTGGCACTTGAATTTCTCCAAGTTCTACTTTACTTCCACTATCTTTCTTGAGAAGGAATTCCTTTACTAAGAAAATAGCCTTGCGAGTAACAAATACTTTGTTCTCGACTTGTGAGTAAAAGTAGTACCCCTTTGTTTCTTTGGGATAACCCACAAATAAGCAGACAATATATTTGGACTCTAGTTTGTCAAATGTTAATTTCTTAACATGTTATTCACAGCCCCAAATCCTGAGAAATTATATATAGGGTTCTTTCCCAGTCCATACCTCGTATGGTTTCTTCTCAACTACTTTAGTTGGACTACGGTTCAGTAGAAATGCAACAGTTTTTAATGCATAACCCCAAAAAGAGACAGGAAGATTAGCTTGACTCATCATCGATCGAACCATGTCCAATATAGTTCGATTTCTCCTTTTGGACACACCATTCAATTATGGCATTACAAGAGGAGTAAGCTGTGAAATAATTCCACACTCTTTTAGATGGCTGTAAAACTCTTGGCTTAAGTATTCGCCACCTCGATATGATTAAATGACTTTTATACTTTTTCCAAGTTGGTTTTCTACTTCATTTTTAAACTCTTTGAATTTTTCAAAAGTTTAAGACTTGTGATTCATTAGATAGACATAGCCATATCTACTGAAGTCATCTGTGAATATTACGAAGTAGCTAAAACCACCTCTAGCTTGTGTACTTAAGGTCTACATACATTAGTGTATATTAATCCCAATAAGTCACTAGTCCTCTCACCTTTCTTGTTAAAAGAACTCTATGTCATCTTTCCATGCAAACATGGCTCGCATGTGTTATAAGATTCCAAATTGAATGACCCAAGCACTCCAGATTTGTAGAGTCTTGAAATGCATTTTTCGTTTACATGTTCTAAATGACAATGCCAGAAGTAAGTAGGGTTTAATTCATTTGATTTAGCCCTCTTTGTATTAATGTTGTGTATGGACTCTTTGTTTTGTAGATCAAGGATATAAAGACCATTTTGTAACATGGCATTGCCATATAAAATGCCTTGGTGGCGAATATGAATATTGCCATTATTAATAACAAAATCAAATCCATCCATATCCAAACAAGAAACTAAAATAATGTTTTTGCTCATAGCAGGCACATAATAACAATTTTCTAAATCTAAACAAAGTTCGAAAGGTAAAATGAGTTGATAGTCGCCTATCCCCATGGCAGCAACTCATGCTTCATTCCCCGTACGGAGGTCCACTTCATTCTTCCCAAGTAACCGCCTATTTCTTAACCCCTGCACATTTGAACAAATGTGAGAACCACAATTGGTATCCAATACCTAAGTGGTAGAAATAGAAAGATTAATTTCAACAACAAAAATACCAGAACTGGATGCCTTGGCTCTATTCTTCTTTTATTCTTCCTTGAAGAGAGTGCAGTTCTTCCTCCAATGCCCCAACTTGTTGCAATGGAAGCATGTGCTCGCGCTCTCCTTGAGCTTTTGTGCCTTGGACTTAGGTCGAGCCTGAGGTGCACTCCCACTAGACTTAGGCCATGCCAAGTCATTCTTAGGTTTTGCCTTTCCCTTCCTATTTCCTTTAGTGGGTGCCTTCTTAATGCCCCCTTGAACCATAAGTACGGGATTGGTCTTTCAAATGTTCTCTTTAGCATTCTTAAGCATCCCATGAAGCTTGGTGACTGTCTTGTTCATTGCATGCATGTTATAATTCATGACAAATGGATCATAATCATCAATCAATGAACCCAAGATCAAGTTAGTGGCAATTATTTAGGCACTTGTACCTCAAGCTTCTCAAAAGTATTAAGATACCCTTTCATCTTGAGTACATGAGTACTAACGGGAGTACCCGCAGTCATCTTACAAGAAATCAAGGCCTTTGTTGTCACAAACCTCTTGTGATGAGCTTGCTCTTTGAACATCTCATTGAGGTACACCATGATCGCATAATCCTCTTGGTCTATGGATTGCTTTTGAAAATTGGGCACCATAGTGGCTAGCATCAGACAGGTCACATCATTGGAGTCACTCTTCTTAGTCTCAACAGTTTCCTTTTGAACTGTAGAGGTGTTCCTAGCAAGTTCCTCGGGCAAGGGTGCATCCAAAACATATGACTTCTTCTCTTGCTTGAGAACTATTCTCAAGTTTTGAGACCAGTCTATGAAATTGGTGCCATTTAATTTATCCTTTTCTAGGACCGATCCCAATGAAAAGTTGTTGTTTGAAGATGCCATTTTTCAATCTACAATAAAACTTAGCAAGATTAAATGAGGTCTTATAACAATCCCACAAACCGAATTAATATCCCTTTAAATAATTAACGTTAGTGATTTAATATGGGCTAAGAACCACTTTTCACAACAACTTATTAGTCAAGCTGAGCTTGTACACTTAACAAGTTAAGTTACTTAGGTAGGAAAACTCCAATCATGTCTCGTACATGACTCTTGGATCAAATGGGCTAACATCCTAAGATGTTATAGCACAAACCCATTTATTAGTTGCCTAGGTCTGGGCATCCCTTTTCATGTTAAGTCCAACCTACATTCACAACCCTTGCCTCAAAAAGATAATTGGGCGCATCTAGGACTCCTAGTCTACGTGGCTGATGATTGATGCCTTTACATATTTTGAATTAGGAAGGCAACTTTGTGACTTACTATTTTAAGGATTAATTTTATTATGGCTTACATGGTATACGCTTTGTCATCCATTCATAGCATACATATATATATAATTGCATAAAGTAAAGCGTGACAAACATGGGCCCAAAAACTTACAACTAAGATTATATACTATTACATAAGAATCTTCGAGTTGGGCTTCTCCACTCTGGTGGGCTTCATCTTGATTTACAAAGTCTTCAAATAAATTATATACTAAGAAATAAATGAAACTTTTACAATAATCCATAATGGCATGCAAGCCATATTTAATTAGAAAAACCCAGGGCCCATGAATGCACCATGCATATCCATTCATCACACAAAACAACCAAATAAATATACATAACATTCATGGATAAAACAAAGTCCAATTTTAATTAATTTAGCCAAGCCCATTAATGGCAATTGTATGCTTGCACTTTTAAGAGAAGACCCAGTGATCGGCCTGGGCCAAAGCCTAATGGACTAAATCCACTTATTAAATAAGTTCTCTTAAAAGCCTAAAACACAAACTAGTTAGATTTGTGCTATAAATCAACTCCAGTATAATTTTCAATTTTGCCATTTTTAATATTATGTCATACAGCCCATAAACATTAAAAATACATATAATATGAACCAACATGAATTAAACATAAAAATTCATGAAGAACATATATCATACACGGCATATATACTAAAACAAAAAAACAACAATGAAACTAGTTGTTTAATGCTCATATAATGCCACAAACAATGCACAAATACTTAAAATGATTTTATGAGCTATTTAATAATTTAAATAAGGTCATAAACATTGAGTTAAGGTTCTATACATATCTGATCTAAATGTGTTTTTGCCATTTTAATCAAAACATAACAAACAATGTTGATTATACATGCAATAAACACAAACTAGTCATAGTTTTAAGTGATTTTAAAATTAATCAATTAAATTGTCATGGACCAGAATTAAAACCATTTTTAAAACATGTACAGACCTGTTATTAATCTCTAAAAATCACTTACAAACATGCCAACCATGTTTTTACATTTAATTTTGAAAACTAGTTGTTAAACAAACACATATAATGTAAACTAGCATCTAGTTTCAAGATTAACATGTACAATTAGGTATGTATAATTAAAATCGACCATGAACAGCTGTAAGAACATCTTAGGACAGTACATTAACATGTCATAATAAATATAATACCTAAATAATCATTTAAAATCATTTTTACACTAAAACAATGCAAAAAACTCAATAGAAAATTTCAGCATTGTGGTTTTATGCAATAACGATTTTGAATCAATATTTAATGCATCCAAAGCACTAAAATAAGCATGGTTAGGCTCTGATACTACAGAAGGGATATTACATGGCATATACATAAAGATCACATAGCAGAAAAAATAAAAATATTGATCATTCATGCCATGCAATTTACGACTTAGAATCGAAACATGCAATTTTAGAGTTTTAAGAACTTACAAGCTTAGATGCTCTTGAAAACTTGATTTTGCAATGGAAAATGTATAAGATAGACTTATACACTTCAGATCTGGAACACCAATGCCAAAGGAGCAGCCTTTATGCCACACCACTCTATGCTCACACACACACTTGCAAAGATAGCTTAAAATCAATAATGTTAGCTCTATGATTGTGTATTCAGCAATTGAAATGGCTTGAAGCCACAAGCTCTAATCTTGTTCTTCCTTTAGGTTGCTATTGTTGTCCAAGAACACAAGAGAACAAGAAAGAGTTATTCCCCTTGCGTAATTTGGCCAAGAGAGAAAAAGAGCAAAAACGGGCTAACCTTTTTTTCTTTTAATTCATTAATATATATCACTTGTTATAGGTCAAGTGTGAATGCAAAAATTTAGTGGTAATTTCAGCCTCCACCACTTCCTAATTAAGAGATATATCTTAATTTAAATTATATTAGAATTTAAATTCAAATGGCATTAGTCATTTAATCAAAACAAACTTACTTATTTAAGGTGATTAGTTGCTGAATTCAACTAGGATTCCTAGCTTGAATTTTGGCTACATTAATTCCCTCTCAAATATTATATTTTGATTAAATACAATTTAGGATTTAATACTCAATTAACTTAATTATATATAGATAATTAATTAATTGAAATTAAACCTAGCACATGCCAATAAATTTCTCTCATGACCAATTGTTAATAGATTTGCCTTAAATAGCTAGCAGTTTAAGGCAAAAACCTTGTTTGACATATTTGCTTTAAATAGCTAGCTTTTTAAGGAAAAATTGGAGCTGAACAAATTTGCCTAAAATAGCAAGTTGTTTAAGGCAAAAAGCCTTCTTAACAGATTTGCCTAAAATAGCAAGCTGTTTAAGGCAAAAATTTGCTTACCCATTGTATACATTAGTTTGACTTTAAATAAAAGCCCAAATTAATTCCCAAATACACTATTTAAATATTTTAAGCCTAATGCTTTGTGTGTGATCCTATAGGTCCATTTAATATTGGCAATGAATTAATAAATTAATTCAAAGGCTATATATATTCTCTAGCAAGATATTATAGCATTCCAAATTAAATGAAAATGCAAATGGTATTTAGTGACCAAATGCAATTTTGCATAGTCCCTTTTCCCTTAAATATCAGAATTAATATAAGGCATGGAACCAGTCATCCTTATATATACTAATTCCTTTCTTGATATTCAAGTGACACTGAACTTTCAAATAAAAAATGATTACTCATTATTTCATCTCATTATGGCCATACACTTCTCAGTTCACCGATCAAGTGGCCAATAATATTTTCTCTCTTATCGAGAGGGGTAATCCTTTTACTTCTCTCATGCTCTCTAACATGGATTAGTGCATACCCAAGCATACCCATACTTATCACTCTATTATGAGCACGTTAGGTGTATGTCAAAGTACACAGTAATTCATAAAGAGTTTCATGGAGATTTTGGGTCTAAGAACTCTGATGCAAAACTTGCATATGAGAAACACTTATGACTTGTACCATGTAGTGTTCTCATGAACGAATTGAATCCAAATACCATGTTCTAAACATGTATCTATGATCTCTAATTGACACTCCAGTCCTTATAATCCGTAAGACAGAACTCAAATTTTCAGAGAGAGCATACTAGTCTTAATTCATTTGTTATTCCCATAACAATGACTGACTAGGGATATTTAGAATGAAATCTCATTTGTTTCAAGGTCTTACAACCATGTGCCTCACACATGATAACTTAAACTGAAACAACATTCTTGAATAGTTCTATCAATTGATATGCACAAGAATACAATAGATGAAACAAATGCCTCATTTATTAACTAAAGTGTTTTATAACAATGCATTGGGGCTAGGGCTTACACTAACACCTTGGTGCTAATCAGTCCCCATCAAGTCATCTCAATTCTATATTGCCCAGGCGCTAATTAAACACATTTAAATAACCCAATTCTATATGCTCTAGGCACTAATCAAAGTTAATCAACCTATCCTGATTCTACATGCCTTAAATGCTAATCATATTGTCAATCTAGGATTAAAATATCGAGAAATTGATCTTAACTATTCAAAACTAAGGTTAACACATCAACAGACTAATGTTGACTATATAAATTAGGAGTAACACATCATTAAGCTGATGATAACCACACTATAAGAAAATTAGCAAATAGCAATTGAATTTGTTGAATTTCTATTGCATATTGTAACGGAACATTCGGTTGCAAATTTGACGGGTTAGTATTTTTTAGCAATGAAAAATGTTTTCCGTTGCTAGGATTTCAATTTTTGTTGCTATTTTTACCAACGGAATTAGAATGTTCGTTGCTATATTTAGCAACCGAATAAAAATTCCATTGCTATTTCTAGCAACCAAAATCCAATTCTGTTGCTATATTTAGAAACTGAATTGAAATTTCATTACTATTTATATTGAAGTTTATGTTGCTAAGTTCAGCCAGTATTATGAAAAAAATTGTGATTGAATTATCATCGTTATTTCGTCACTAAATTATGATTGATTTTTCATACAAAATTAATGCAAAAGCCTATGGCTGCCAATTGAAATAAAAGTGCACCTGCAATTCAGTCAACACGAACCCTAAAATGCATAAAAGAACTTACAAATGTTTCAAGAAATATATTTAAAAATCACCTAATAGTTATATACTGTTAGTGTAAGCCCTAGCCCCAATACATTGTAATAAAACACTTAGTTAATAAAATGAGGCATTTGTTTTATCTTTTGAATACCTGTGCATGTCAATTGATAAAACTATCCAAGAATGTCGTTTCGGTTTAAGTTATCATGTGTGAGGCACATGGATTGTAAGACCTTGAAACAAATGGGACTTCATTCTAAATATCCCTAGTCAGTCATTGTTATGGGAATAACAAATGAATTAAGACTAGTATGCTCTCTCTGATACTATGAGTCCTGTCTTACGGATCATTAGGACAAGAGTGTCAATCAGAGATCATAGATACATGCTAAGGAACATGGTATCTGGATTCGATCCGCTCATGAGAACACTACATGGTACAAGTCATAAGTGTTTCTCATATGCAAGTTTTGTATCGGAGTTCTTAGACCTGAAATCTCTATGAAACTCTTTATGAATTACTGTGTACTTTGACATACACCTAACGTGCTCGTAACAGAGTGACAAGTACGGGTATGATTGGGTATGCACTGATTCATGTTAGAGAGCATGAGAGAAGTGAAGGGATTACCCCTCTTGATAAGAGAGAAAATATCACCGGCCACTTGATCAGTGAACTGAGAAGTGTATGGCCATACCGAGATAAAATAATGAGTAATCATTATTTATCTGAGAGTTCAGTGTCACTGGAATATCAAGAAAGGAATTAATATATATAAGGATGACTAGTTCCATGCCTTATATTAATTCTGATATTTATGGGTAAGGGACTATGCAAAATTGCATTAGGTCACTAAATGCCATATGTATTTTCATTTAATTTGGAATGCTATAATATCTTGCTAGAGAATATATATAGCCTTTGAATTAATTTATTAATTCATTGCCAACATTAAATGGACCTATAGGATCGCACACAAAGCATTGGGCTTAAAATATTTAAATTGTGTATTGGGAATTAATTTGGACTTTTATTTAAAGTCAAATTAATGCATAAAATGGGTAAACAGATTTTTGCCTAAAACAGCTAGCTGTTTTAGGCAAATCTGTCAAGGTGCAATTTTGCCTAAAACAGCTAGCTGTTTTAGGCAAAACTGTTAAGCTACGATTTTGCCTAAAACAGCTAGCTGTTTTAGGCAAATATGTGAAACGAGTTTTTTTGCCTAAAACAGCTAGCTGTTTTAGGCAAATATGTTGGTCACGAGAGAAATTTGTTGGCATGTGCTAGGTTTAATTTCAATTGATTAATTATCTATGTATAATTAAGTTAATTGAGTATTAAATCCTAATTTGTATTTAATCAAAATATAATACTTGAGAGGAAATTAAAGTAGCCAAAATTCAAACTAAAATACTAGTTGAATTCGGCAACTTATTTTACCTTAAATAAGTAAGTTTGTTTTGATTAAATGACTAATGCCATTTGAATTTAAATTCTAATGGAATTTAAATTAGGATATATCTCTTAATTAGGAAGTGATGGAGGCTGAAATTAACACTTAATTTACGGCACTCACACTTGACCTAAATTAGTGATATATATTAATGAATTAAATGAATAACAGGTATGCCGTTTTTGCTATTTTTCTCTCTTGGCCGAAATACTCAAGGGGAAAGAAATCTTTCTTGTTCTCTTGTGTTCTCGGGCTGAAACAGTAACCTAAAGGAAGAACAAGATCAGATCTTGTGGCTTCAAATCATTCCCATTGCCGAATACACAATCATAGAGCTAGCACTCTTGATTTTAAGCCATCTTTGCAAGTGTGTGTGTGAGAATAGAGGGAGTGGCGCAAAAAGCTGTTCCTTGGCATTGGTGATCGAGAACTAAGGTGGATAAAGGCATCTTGGTTGCTGGACATCACAAAATCAAAGAATAAAAGGCATCATCTATTGTAAGTTTCAAAACCCTAAAATTACATGTTTTCGTTCCTAGTTTTGGATATGTATGGTATGCATGATAAAATTTTTTGTTTTTCCGCTGTGCTATCATGATTATCATACCATGTCATATTCCATCAGTGGTATCAGAGCCTAGACATGCTTATTTTAGTGCTTTAGATGCATGAAAATATTAATTAAAAATCGTTATTTTGAAAACATGCAAATCTGAAATTTTCTGTTTTGAGTTTTTTGCATTGGTTTGGTGTAAAAACGATTTTAATTGATTAGATAGGTATTATAATTAATATGACATGTTAATATACTGTCCTAAGATGTTATTAGGGCTGGTAATGGTCGGATTTAATTATTTATACCTGATGGTACATGTTAATTATGAAACTAGGTGCTAGTTGGCATGTAAATTGCTAGTTTAACAACTAGTTTTCAAAATTAAATGTAAAAACGTTTTTGGCATGTTTGTAAGTGATATTTAAAGATTAATTATCAGGTCTGGACATTTTTAAAATTTGGTTTTAATTCTGGTCCATGATAATTTAATTGATTAATTTTAAAATCACTTAAAACAATGACTAGTTTGTGTTTGTTACATGTTTAATCAACATTGTTTGCTTTGTTTTGATTAAAATGGTAAAAACACATTTAGATTAAAATGGTACAGAATATTAAATCAATATTTATGGACTTATTTAGAATATTAAATGACTCATAAAATTGATTTAAATGTTTGTGCATTTCATGGCATTACATAAGCATTAAACAACTAGTTTTGTTGTTTGTTTGTTTTTTGCATGAATGCCGTGTGTTATTATATGTGTTCTTCATGATTTTATTTTTAATTCATGTTAGCACATATTATATGTATTTTTAATGTTTATGGGCTGTATGACATAAAATTAAAAATGGCAAAATTGGAAATTATACTAGAGTTGATTTATGGCACAAATCTAACTAGTTTGTGTTTTGGGCTTTTAAGAGAACTTATTCAATAAGAGGATTTAGTCCATTGGGCTTCGGCCCAGGCCCATCACGGGGTCTTCTCTTAAAGGTTCAAGTACATAATTTCCATTAATGGGCTTGGCTAAATTGATTAAAATTGGACTTTGTCTGATCCATGAATGCTATGTATATTTATTTGCTTGTTTGGTGTGATGAATGGATATGCATGGTGCATTCATGGGCCCTGGGTTTTTGTAATTAAATATGGCCTGCGTGCCATTATATTTTATTGTAAAAGTTTCATTTATTTCTTAGAATAGAATTTATTTGAAGACTTTGTAAATCAAGACGAAGCCCACCGGAGTGGAGAAGCCCAACTCGAAGATTCTTATGTAATAGTATAGAATCTTAGTTGTAGGTTTTTGGGGCCATGTTTGTCACGCTTTACTTTATGCAATTATATATATATGCATACTATGTATGGATGACAAAGCGTATGCCATGTAAGCCGTAATAAAATGAATCCCTAAAATAGTAAGTCACAAAGTTGCCTTCCTAATTCGAAACATGTCAAGGCATCGATCATCGGTCACGTAGACTAGGAGTCCTAGATGCCCCCGATTATCTTTGTGAGGCATGGGTTGTGAATGTAGGTTGGACTTAACATGGAAAGGGATGCCCGGACCTAGGCAACTAATAAATGGGTTGTGCTATAACATCTTAAGATGTTAGCCCATTTGATCCAAGAGTCATGTACGAGACATGATTGGAGTTTTCCTACCTAAGTAACTTAACTTGTTAGGTGTACAAGCTCAGCTTGACTAATAAGTTGTTGTGAAAAGTGGATCTTGGCCCACATTAAATCACTAACGCGAATTATTTAAAGGGATATTAATTCGGTTTGTGGGATCATTAATAAGACCTCATTTAATCTTGCTAAATTTTATTGTAGATTGAAAATGGCATCTTCAAACAACAATTTCTCATTGCGATCGGTCCTTGAAAAGGACAAATTGAATGGCACCAATTTCATAGACTGGTCTCGAAACTTAAGAATAGTTCTTAAGCAAGAGAAGAAGTCGTATGTTTTGGATGCACCCTTACCTGAGGAACCTGCTAGGAACGCTTCCGTGGTTCAAAAGGAAACTTTTGAGACCAAGAAAAGTGACTCTAATGATGTGACCTGTTTGATGCTAGCCACTATGGTGCCTGAATTGCAAAAGCAATTTATGGACCAAGAGGCCTATGCAATCATGGTGCACCTCAAGGAGATGTTCCAAGAGCAAGCTCGTCACGAGAGGTTCGTGACAACAAAGGCTTTAATTTCTTGCAAGATGGCTGAGGGTACTCCTGTTAGTACCCATGTACTCAAGATGAAAGGGTATCTTGATACTCTTGAGAAGCTTGAGGTACTAGTGCCAAAGGAATTAGCCACTGATTTGATCTTAGGATCTTTGCCTGCTGCTTATGATCCATTTGTGATGAATTATAACATGCATGCAATGAACAAGTCAGTCACTGAGCTTCATGGGATGCTTAAGAATGCTGAAGAAAACATTCGAAAGACCAATCCCGTACTAATGGTTCAAAAGGGAATTAAGAAGGGACCTGCTAAGGGAAAGGGAAAAGGAAAGGGAAAACCCAAGACAGTTGGGAGTGCACCTCAAGCCCAATCCAAGCCCAAGGCACCAAAGCTCAAAGAGAGTGAGAGCACTTGCTTCCATTGCAACAAGATAGGGCATTGGAGGAAGAATTGCGCTCTCTTCAAGGAAGAACAAAAGAAGAATGGAGCCAAGGCGTCCAGTTCTGGTATTTTTGTTGTTGAAATTAACCTTTCTATTTCTACCACTTGGGTATTGGATACCGGTTGTGGTTCTCACATTTGTTCAAATGTGCAGGGGCTAAGAAATAGGCGGTTACTTGGGAAGAATGAAGTGGACCTCCGTGTGGGGAATGGAGCACGAGTTGCTGCCATGGAGATAGGCGACTATCACCTCACTTTACCTTCCGGACTTTGTATTGTTTTGAATAATTGTTATTATGTGCCTGCTATGAGCAGAAACATTATTTCAGTTTCATGTTTGGATAATGATGAATTTGATTTTGTTATTAAAAATGGCAATGCTCATATTCGTCGCCAAGGCATTTCTTATGGCAATGCCATGTTGCAAAATGGCCTTTATATCCTTGATTTACAAAACAAAGAGTCCATATACAACATTAATACAAAGAGGGTTAAATCAATCGAAATAAACCCTACTTACTTTTGGCATTGTCATTTAGGACATGCAAACAAAAAACGCATTTCAAGACTCCACAAAACTGGAGTGCTTGGGTCATTCGACTTAGAGTCTTATGACACATGCGAGCCATGTTTGTATGGAAAAATGACAAAGAGTCCTTTTAACAAGAAAGGTGAAAGGACTAATGGCTTATTGGAACTAATACATACCGATGTATGTGGACCTTTAAGTACACATGCTAGAGGTGGTTTTAGCTACTTCGTGACATTCACAGATGACTTCTGTAGATATGGCTATGTCTATCTAATGAAGTATAAGTCTGAAACTTTTGAGAAATTCAAAGAGTTTAAGAATGAAGTAGAAAACCAACTTGGCAAAAATATAAAAGCCATTCGATCAGATCGAGGTGGCGAATACTTAAGCCAAGAGTTTGACAGTCATCTAAAGGAGTGTGGTATTATTTCACAGCTCACTCCTCCTGGAACACGTCAATGGAATGGTGTGTCCGAAAGGAGAAATCGAACTCTGTTGGACATGGTTCGATCTATGATGAGTCAAGCTAATCTTCCTATCTCTTTTTGGGGTTATGCATTAGAAACTGCTGCGTTTCTATTGAACCGTACTCCAACTAAAGCAGTTGAGAAGACACCATACGAGGTATGGACTGGGAAAGAACCCAATATGTCTTTTCTCAAGATTTGGGGCTGTGAAGCACATGTTAAGAAATTAACATCTGACAAACTAGAGTCCAAATCGACTGTCTGCTTGTTTATGGGTTATCCCAAAGAAACAAAGGGATACTACTTTTACTCACAAGCCGAGAACAAAGTATTTGTTGCTCGCAAGGCTATTTTCTTGGAAAAGGAGTTCCTTCTCAAGAAAGACAGTGGGAGTAAAGTAGAACTTGGAGAAATTCAAGTGCCACAAGCTCCTATAGAGGATGAGTTGGAAGTGGGATCAAGTTCACAACAAGTTGTGGAACAAGATCCCATTACACAAGTACCTAGAAGGTCTGGTAGGGTACGTCAGGAGATTGAGAGATATGGATTTCTAATCACTGACAGTGACACTATTGAGTTAGTAGATCGTGAGGATCCTACTACCTACCGAGAAGCTATTGAAAGCCCAGACTCGGATAATTGGCTTGAAGCCATGAAATCCGAGATGCAATCAATGTACGATAACCAGGTTTGGACCTTGGTTGATCCACCGGAAGGTGCTAAGGTAATTGAATGCAAGTGGTTATTCAAACTAAAAGCTGATAAGACCTACAAAGGTAGACTAGTAGCAAAAGGTTTTCGACAAACTCATGGTATAGACTATGACGAGACCTTTTCGCCTGTAGTCATGCTCAAGTCCATTAGGATCTTGCTTGCCATAGCTGCATATCATGATTATGAGATATGGCAAATGGATGTCAAAACTGCTTTCCTCAACGGAAATTTACTTAAGGATGTGTATATGACACAGCCTGAAGGTTTTGTCAATCCCAAGCATCCTAAGAAGGTTTGCAAGCTTCAAAAATCCATTTATGGATTAAAGCAAGCATCCCGAAGTTGGAATCTTCGTTTTGATGAAGCAGTCAAAGATTTTGACTTCATCAAGAACGAAGATGAGCCTTGTGTGTACAAGAAGGTTAATGGGAGCATAGTAGTGTTTCTAGTCCTATATGTGGACGACATCCTTCTCATTGGGAATGACATTCCAACATTGCAAAAGGTTAAGCAATGGTTGGGAAAATGTTTCTCAATGAAAGACTTAGGTGAAGCCGAGACAATACTTGGTATTCGAATCTATAGAGATAGATCGAATCGGCTTTTGGGACTAAGTCAAGAAAAGTACATAGACAAAGTACTAAAGCGTTTTAGTATGGGAGACTCAAAGAAAGGGTACATACCTTTGGCTTTGGGAGTTCCTTTGACTAAAGAACAGTGCCCTAAAACCAAAGAGGAAAGGGACAACATGAGTAGAATCCCATATGCATCTGCTATTGGATCTATCATGTACGCTATGTTATGTACTAGATTGGATGTTGCTCATGCACTGAGTATAACCAGTAGGTTTCAGCAAGACCCTGGTGAAAAGCACTGGTCTGCTGTAAAAGGGATCCTTAAGTACCTGCGAAGGACTAAGGATCACTTCTTGGTGTATGGTGGTCAAGAAGAGCTCGTCATACAAAGTTATGCCGATGCTGCTTTTCAGACCAGCACTCAGGATTCTAGATCGCAATCTGGGTTTGTTTTTGTTTTGAACGGTGGTGCTGTCAGCAGGAGAAGCTCAAAGTAAGAAACCGTTGCCGACTCAACTACAGAATCTGAGTATATTGCAGCAAGTGAGGCTGCAAAAGAGGCTGTTTGGATTAAAAATTTCATTAATGGATTAGGAGTGGTCCCAAGCATCCTAGATCCATTAGAAATTTTCTGTGACAATAACGGGGCCATCGCACAGGCCAAGGAGCCCCGGTCACACCAGAAATCCAAACACATACTCAGGAGGTACCACCTGATCAGAGAAATCATTGATCGTGGGGACGTCAAGGTTAGCAAGATAGCAAGTGAAGACAATGTAGCAGATCCTTTGACGAAACAGTTACGTCCAAATCTGCACGAGGCTCATTTGAGAGCGTTCGGTCTTAGGGCTATGCCCAATTGGGACTAGTGCTAGTGGGAGATTGTTAGTGTAAGCCCTAGCCCCAATACATTGTAATAAAACACTTAGTTAATAAAATGAGGCATTTGTTTTATCTTTTGATTACCTGTGCATGTCAATTGATAAAACTATCCAAGAATGTCGTTTCGGTTTAAGTTATCATGTGTGAGGCACATGGATTGTAAGACCTTGAAACAAATGGGACTTCATTCTAAATATCCCTAGTCAGTCATTGTTATGGGAATAACAAATGAATTAAGACTAGTATGCTCTCTCTGATACTATGAGTCCTGTCTTACGGATCATTAGGACAAGAGTGTCAATCAGAGATCATAGATACATGTTAAGGAACATGGTATCTGGATTCGATCCGCTCATGAGAACACTACATGGTACAAGTCATAAGTGTTTCTCATATGCAAGTTTTGTATCGGAGTTCTTAGACCTGAAATCTCTATGAAACTCTTTATGAATTACTGTGTACTTTGACATACACCTAACGTGCTCGTAACAGAGTGACAAGTACGGGTATGATTGGGTATGCACTGATTCATGTTAGAGAGCATGAGAGAAGTGAAGGGATTACCCCTCTTGATAAGAGAGAAAATATCACCGGCCACTTGATCAGTGAACTGAGAAGTGTATGGCCATACCGAGATAAAATAATGAGTAATCATTATTTATCTGAGAGTTCAGTGTCACTGAAATATCAAGAAAGGAATTAATATATATAAGGATGACTAGTTCCATGCCTTATATTAATTCTGATATTTATGGGTAAGGGACTATGCAAAATTGCATTAGGTCACTAAATGCCATATGTATTTTCATTTAATTTGGAATGCTATAATATCTTGCTAGAGAATATATATAGCCTTTGAATTAATTTATTAATTCATTGCCAACATTAAATGGACCTATAGGATCGCACACAAAGCATTGGGCTTAAAATATTTAAATTGTGTATTGGGAATTAATTTGGACTTTTATTTAAAGTCAAATTAATGCATAAAATGGGTAAACAGATTTTTGCCTAAAACAGCTAGCTGTTTTAGGCAAATCTGTAAAAACAGTTTTTTTGCCTAAAACAGCTAGCTGTTTTAGGCAAAACTGTCAAGGTGCAATTTTGCCTAAAACAGCTAGCTGTTTTAGGCAAATATGTTGGTCACGAGAGAAATTTGTTGGCATGTGCTAGGTTTAATTTCAATTGATTAATTATCTATGTATAATTAAGTTAATTGAGTATTAAATCCTAATTTGTATTTAATCAAAATATAATACTTGAGAGGAAATTAAAGTAGCCAAAATTCAAACTAAAATACTAGTTGAATTCGGCAACTTATTTTACCTTAAATAAGTAAGTTTGTTTTGATTAAATGACTAATGCCATTTGAATTTAAATTCTAATGGAATTTAAATTAGGATATATCTCTTAATTAGGAAGTGATGGAGGCTGAAATTAACACTTAATTTACGGCACTCACACTTGACCTAAATTAGTGATATATATTAATGAATTAAATGAATAACAGGTATGCCGTTTTTGCTATTTTTCTCTCTTGGCCGAAATACTCAAGGGGAAAGAAATCTTTCTTGTTCTCTTGTGTTCTCGGGCTGAAACAGTAACCTAAAGGAAGAACAAGATCAGATCTTGTGGCTTCAAATCATTCCCATTGCCGAATACACAATCATAGAGCTAGCACTCTTGATTTTAAGCCATCTTTGCAAGTGTGTGTGTGAGAATAGAGGGAGTGGCGCAAAAGGCTGTTCCTTGGCATTGGTGATCGAGAACTAAGGTGGATAAAGGCATCTTGGTTGCTGGACATCACAAAATCAAAGAATAAAAGGCATCATCTATTGTAAGTTTCAAAACCCTAAAATTGCATGTTTTCGTTCCTAGTTTTGGATATGTATGGTATGCATGATAAAATTTTTTGTTTTTCCGCTGTGCTATCATGATTATCATACCATGTCATATTCCATCATATACGACATGCTTTGAACTATAAAAGCTTTAAAAAATGGAGCTAAAAGATTTTCGTTTGTAAATTAGTTTAATTTTTATCCATGTTAGAAACATAAAAAATCACTAGTTTCCATTATTGGGATTTAAATCTTATGAGTATTAGATTATATAGTACATTGGTACAGTGCGTTGTAGATATTGCCATATGATATAGTAAACCACACAACTGGAAACAAATAAATTCATAAGAATCCTTTTTATATACAATTGATAGAGGTTCAAAAACCTCAAAGTCAATAGACATAAAATAAAGAGAAAGCACAAAGATCAAATTCTCCGTCTTAAATGGGATACCAAGAAACACAAGATAGAAGACAAAGAAAACTTGATACCATTTTATTTTCAGACAAGAATTAATTTAAAATTTTCAATTCCAAAAATTAAAAGTTTAAGAAATTTTGCATTGTTCAGGTAAAGTCTAAAAAGGCATGAAGATAAGGCACCATTAGAGAATGAAATAACATCAAGAAAATCTACACATGGTAATCTATAAATGAGCAACCTAAACTAACACAATTATGTATTACTGGAAGAGACCAAAGGCTTTAAAGTAAAAAAGTATGTAGAAATAGTCAAGAGTCAACCAAAACGGGTGCAAAACATATTGGTTCCTTATGTTTGATAAGGAGAATACTATTGGTTTATAACTGATCTGAAGTCATTCTAATGTCGAGCAATTTTCTTACTGGCTTTTGGTTCCAAGAAATTATGCCGTATAGTCAAAAAATATCTAGGTGCCAAATAATTTTTGCTCCTAACCTCATGTTATAATTAACTTCAAAATTCATTCAATAAAACACACAAATTGCAGCAAGTTTGCTCCTTTTATTCCAACCAATAAAAAAATTTAAAAACAAATAATTATAGTTTTTCAACTCCTTAATCTAAGAAGTAAAAGGTTAAAACACAAAACCGTATCTCTAACAAACAATAAATCATTAATGTTGGTCCTAATAACCACATGTTGATTATAGAAATAATTAATAAATAATAAAATAAAAATAAGTATTTATAGAAAATTAATAAAAAATATTTAAGTGTATATATATATGTGTGTGTGTGTGTGTGTGTTCTACATTGGTTGACATAGAGTTTTGTTTCCTTAAATTCATAAAAACTACCTTAGTAAAGAGAAGTCTAGGCTCCAAAAATTACATGAAATAATAGGGTATATTGTAACTCAAATGCAAATTCAAGATTTAGAATACCACTTTAAGAATAAACAATTATATATTAACTCCCCACAATAATTTCTCAAGAATTATAGAGAATTTGAGAAAACTGCATGTAAACTTACTTGGGAATGATGAATACTGAAAACAGATCATCATAGCCATTAATTTACAAGCTCCTGATGATTGAAAAGCTATAAGCTTCCACACAATGCAATACACCTGAGTAGAAAATATAATAGGTATCCAGTAAATTCCAAGAGTAATGCACTGGAACTAATCTGTAAAAGCAAAAGATGAAGCATGGAATGCACTATATGCTAGTAGAAATCTCTTTCTTGCCATATATATGAAATTGAAGTATATAAGAATTTGAATTAGTTTCAACAATTGGTCCAAAATTGAAGCAAGGACAAAAGCATGTGGCTACATCTAAAAATCAAAATAAAATACATATCTACTAAATTAAGCAAGAAAAAAGTTAGATTATTACTATACGTAAATGGCCGGTGCCAAATGATTAACAAGATATTTATTAGGAGGTGTTTTTTTTTTCTCTTTGTGAATTTATGTAGTGTATGTTTAAATTTGTAAAATGAATTGTGTGGATGGTATGGAATTTAAATTAAAATAAAATACTAACGCTCTAAATTGAATGAATCATCAATTTGTTGGATTCTGGGTTCATTCTAAAATAATAATATTGCTGGAAATAGCTGCTAAGAGAAAACATTACGAGCACCTTTTCTCCTCATCAAGTTCTATATAATGATTGGTTTTTCATGAAAATTAAATTATTTTTTAGATAAAATATATTAAAGGTATTTTATCTATTTATGTTAAAGAAAAAGCATGTATATAAAATGTTGTTCATAGATAATTGTTATTCATTGCCAATGGAAGATGCTGATGTAGGTATTCCTATATACTTAATGAAGTTGGTTGACAATAATAAATATAAGCCATAGACCCAGTGTCTTTATTTGATGTATTTATGCTTACACTAGATCACAACCTTACCTATACAGGGACCAAAATCAAAATGCATATAATATTAGTTTTCACATAAAATGTTAGATCAATTAAACATTCCTGACATATACTAAGATCTAATGATTGACAAATCTATAAATAAAATAAGAGATTAAATTATAGCAATAATAATAAAGAATTATCCAAAGACAACTAAAAGCATGCCATTCCCATCCAAATTATTACATGATGGATAGAACTTACAGTATTATCCTTGCTTCCAGTTGCTATAAGTGTCCTTCCAGACTTTGATATGCATGTGTCCAGGAATAGAACAATTTTAGTATGACCAACCAATACATAGGAGCATGACATAGATTCCACATCATACAACTGAATCTACATATTGCATATTAAGCCATATATTTTGGCATGTGTAATCCCTTGTGCAGCCCAGTGGAAGTGGATATCTAAAGTTCCATCATTAACGACTGCTTTACATTTCTTGATGAGGATTTTATCAACTCCTGCTTCCTTTTTTATCTCAAAATTATTCAACACACGTTTACCCTGCAAAGATGTTGAATTTAATCAAATCATACCTAATATCAGAGGTATAGCAAACAACATTACCTAAATATGAACATCAAATATCCTTCTTAAAAAACTTTGGAATGATCTATTATCCCTTATAATTATCTTTGTGAAGTGAAGATTCACACTATAATTCCCATTTGCTAGGCACTATATATAATATGTGAAGATAAGATGAGAAATGCATGCTCTTGTGTATAATTTAGAGTTATTCATTTTGAACACAGATACATTTTTAGCTATGTAGTCTTCTGATAAAGTATCAACATCCCAATATTGTCCGGTAATACTAAGTTGCCACTGTGGTTTTGTTGGAACATATTTTGTCCAACCTCCTACCACATCATCTCCTTTGTAGTTAATGTTTCCAATGTTGGTGTTCCTCCACCATAATTTATATACATCGAGTACAGGATTGTACTGAAATAACATGTTAAATTGTTAACTTTGTTGTTATTAATGAAACTTGATCAAATCCACAACCGTTTCCTTTCTCCCTATATATATATATATATATATCTCAAAACCTTTGAGCCTAGCAAAGAAGGAAACAAAACTAACTGTGAGAACTATCAAGAAAATATCATATATAAAGACAAAAGATTTATGGCAGAAGATGATTCTTTGATGAAAGAAAACGATTCTACCTTTTCTTTTTCTTCCTCAAAGAATTCTTCCAACTCTTTTTTTTTTTACTTTTCTCGCCATTTTTTTCTTTTTTTCTTATTGGGATGCTGGCAAATTCAATTATGTTTTTTTCATCTCTTTCTCTCTCTTCCCATTTATATATATATATATATATCAAGAACGTAAAATATATTTTTGATGCAGAAGTATAAGAACCTTTAGAACACAAAAAAAATCTATTAGGCACTCCTAGCCAATCTGGAGAGATGTACAGGTAAAAAATTCAGAATTAAATTTAAGGGAAGAAAAGAAAAGGAAAATCAAGAAGAAATGAAGCTCATTTGTTTCGTCGAGAAGAGCTTTTGAACAAGTTCCTGTTGAACCATAAAAGAAGAAAAGCAAAATTCTTGAAATAAATATCAAATGGAAGAAAAAATTTCAAAATGAATTGTTGGTTCTTCTAGTGTTTCTTGATAAGCAATGGGCAAAAAAGGTGGATAAATTATTGTAAGAAAGATCTACTGCACTACACACAATAATTAAATTGTTATGTAGTTTAGCAGAAAGTAAGGCACTTGAGAGCAAGGTGAATAGCAAGGGCAAGGGAGAGAAATAAAAGGTTGCATTTATACCTAGGGCAAACTGAAAAATACCAACGAAATATTAATTTGGTTGCTATTTTAGCAATGGAAAGCTATTTCTATTGGTATTTTGGTCAAAAATACCAACGGAATATATATTTTGTTGCTAAATTTGCAACCAAATTTAAATTCAGTTGCTATTTTAGCAATGAAAAAATAAATCCGTTTGAAGTTTTTGTTCCAAAATTTTTCCATCATCTTGGGTCCAAAAATACCAACAGAACTATTTTTTGGTTGCTAAAATAGCAACCAAATTCAAATTCCTTTGCTATTTTAACAACCAAAAAAATAATTCTGTCAGTATTTTTGGTCTTAAACTTATTCCACATACACCGAAAAATACCAACAAAATATAATTTCCACTACGAAAATTGCAATCGAAATTAAATTTTGTTTCTATTTTAGCCACAACAAACAATTATGTTGGTATTTTTGGACTTAAAGTTATTCCACCTCCTTGGCACTAAAAATACCAACCGAATTAAATTTTTATTGCTAAAATAGTAACGGAATATAAATTTTGCTGCTATTTTAGCAATAGAAAAATAATTCTACTGCAAATTTTTTCGTTGCCGCCTCTTTTAGCTGCGATTTAGGGATTTGTTTGCTAATTTCCGTTGCTAAATTTTGGCGCTAATAATTCCCTCCACTTTTAGCAACAAAAAATAACCAGATATATTTTCGTTACTAGATCTGCAACGTTTTACCAAAGTTAGCAACGAAATATATTTTCCATTACTAAATAGCAACATAATTAGAATTTTCATTGCTAAATAAGTTTCGTTGCTATTTTCTAATTTTCCTATAATGCTACCCAATCAATCTAAAGTCTCACTGCCTCAGAATAAGGTACATGCTCTAATCAACCAAAGGATTTGCTACCTTAGTCAATCGTGTTTTTCCTTTTACTCTAAATTTTAGAGAGTTGTAGCACCAGTGCACCAGCTCTCCAAAATTAGGGATAACTGTAAACACTGTGACCCACGTAGCCTAGATCATGGTTATTTGATGATAAAGAAATAGTATATTACTGACAATAGATTTTGATCTCAAAGCTCTAATTGTTAATTTCTCACATTTGCCTTAAAGTTTCTTTGTTATTCAAAATGATTTTTGAGTGTTTTAACAAAAATGCATGAAAAACTTTGATTTAGGCCTCCAAAGGTGATAGATGGCTATTTGTCATATGAGAGTTGCCCGTCTATGGCTCCCTCTCTCTTATAAAGGTCAAATTAAGGGCATTTTAGTTATTTTAGGATTTTAGGCTGAGGGATGACCTCTTCTCAATGAGGGACACCCATCCATGGCTCGAACTCTAAAATTCTCACATTTTTAGAAGTTAAAACATGTAGTTATAGGTTTGATAAAATTTTATCTGGATTTCATAGGGATTTATCTCTAAATTTATGAAGTTGGAGTTGCAATCCATTCCAACTCTAGCCTAGATGTAAAACCTAAGAATCTAAGGTTTTGAAATGGGAGGAATCACTTTTTACAAAGCCACCTTATGGAAGAAGAAAAAAATATTTCTCTTTCTCTCTCTAAGTTCTTGCTCTAGCAAGATGAAACACATATACAAATGAATTTCATTGCATTTTCTTTTTGAAAAATAAGAATCATAAATCAGAGTAAAGATCTGGACTATAAGAGTTTTAGAGTTAGAATATCTCCTGAGGGTAATATTCTAGGCTTATTTATGTTTTCTCTCTCTACAAATTATCTTGTATAATTATATGATTGTTTGGTGCAATTATAACATGTTTAAATGCTATGGTTTTGTAATTGGTGTGATTAAATTTTATTGATATGCAAATCCAAATCATAGAGCATGTTATAGGTATGATTAGGTGGCAGATTCCTCTATTGTTGTAAAATGTGAAGCTTATATTTTATTCTCTTACTATTATTAATTGATGGTTTTAATATGTTTTGTGCATGATTTGATGTCATAAATTTATATTAGCATGATTTAGAGCTTATTAAATACAGGTTAAGGTTAAAATATAGTTTGTATGATTTTTCAATATTTTTGCCATGGGAATTCTGCAATTTGTTATATCCGGAGGTGACAGATGGGAAGATGATTGGATAGATGCCTGTTTATCAATTGATAGATAGGAAATCGTAAGCTTATCTCCTCATTCCATCCTTCACTTTGTTGTAGGTGCCCTTCGCCTAGTTTTGGGCGTCTGTTACCATATTTTTAGTGTATTTCATGCATTTTATGTAATTGTATACAATTTATTCTATCTTCATGATATTTGTGCATTATTTTATATGACTTTAACTCGGTATGATGTGGTTATGTGCTCAATTTCTGTTTGTATAGTTAAATTTGTAGTTATTTTTATTTGTAATATTTTTAATACTAATGCATTTGGTTCTTTTATGGTTTTTTTTAGTTTTTAATATCTTTGCCTTTGAAGGATTTTGTGTGGTGTTTTGCATGGGAAATCATGCTCCGAAGTTAATCACTATCCTTAGCCCATATAGTTATCTCGGTTAACCACTTCCTTTTATCATTTATTTATTTTTATTACTTTAATTTTATTTATTTATTATTTGATTTTGTGGATGTATTATTATTTTGGGGATGTAATAGTTAGTAAAAAGCCTTTTTGTGCACATTAAGACGAAAAGCCATTTAAAATATTTTCTATTAAGTTAATCAGATTTATCTTCAAAGCTTGGACCAATGTCAAATTTTTTTGCCTAAATCCATACGATATAATAAAAGGATTTTTTTTTTAATATGTATGAAGGAACCAATGTTCCCAACCCAAATGAATATAATAATTTATGTATTTATATTTCTCTATTTTTGTTATTTGACAATTTGCTTCTATAATAGCTTAAGTAGGCTTATTTTATTATTTTTACTATGTTATTTATTTGAATGGGATGTTTACTTAATTTTTATCACAAAATGCATTGTGCGAGGGAGAAGAAGGGATTAAGTATAAAAATTAATTATAAAATAAACACCTAACCAAGATGCCTTATAAGAGTGATGTCTCAAACACCAATCTATATTTGGGCATCAAAAGGTGATCCAGTTACTATTTAAACTTTTATGAAACCTTTTTTTTATTTGCTAAAACAAAAACTGAATTACATACTTTTTCCAATGCATGAATTACATACTTTTTCCACATCCCTATGTATATGAGGCCAATAAAAATGCTCATTTTACATGCCATAAGTGTTATGCAACCTAACTATCCTAACAATCCCCACAATGAGACTCTAATACAAGCAAATCATGCATTGAACACTTAGGCAAACAAAGCTTGCTGCCTTTAAATAAAAACCCATCATACCTATAAAATTTATCAAAAGCTTGATGCTCACATGTTGTATACACATTACCAAATCCAACATATAGTTTCTTAACATGCTCAAAACCAAGAAACTTAGAACTAAGTGTAGAAATTAAAGAATATCTTCTTGACAATGCATTAACAACAATGTTATCTTTTCCATGCTTGTATTGAATAACATAAAAAAAATTATTTAATAAATTTAACCAATTTAGCATCCCTTTTATTCAATTTACCTTGTCCCTTCAAGTATTTGAGGGACTCATGATTGGTGTGAATGAAAAACTCCTTGGGAGATAGTATTGCCACACATCCAAGGCTCTCACTAAGGTATATAACTCCTTATCATTGGTTGAATAGTTGAGTTGGGCTCCATAACACAACTTTCCTTTCAAAGTCTCAAACGCCTTTTGTTGTGCTTCTCCCCACTTAAATCCAATTTTCTTCTTAATAATTTTTGTAAGTGGTGCAGCAATGGAACAAAAATCCTGCATAAAATACCTATACAAAATTCCCAAACCATGGAAGCTTCTTACATCTGAAGTAGTTTTAGGCATAGCCCATTCCTTAATTGCCTTCACTTTCTCTTCATCCACTTTAATTCCTTATGCACTAACCATAAAACTAAGAAACACAAGCCTATCTATGCAAAATGTTCATTTCTTAAACTTAGCATATAACTTCTTAGATCTTAAAGCTTGTAAAACCAATCTAATATGCTCAATATGATCTTCATAAAACTTGCTATAAATTAGTATATCATCAAAATAAACAACAATAAACTTCCATAAATATGCATGTAATGCATGGTTCATAAGCCTCATAAAAGTTCTAGGGATATTAGATATCCCAAATTGAAACACCCTAAACCACATCTTTACTATATATAATGCAATCTACGTCATTTTATCCAAATAATCATATAACTAATATACTAATCAGGACTTTCACATCTTTCCTTTACATTTAAATTTGAATAAGCATATTGACTTCATATGCAATCCCAATATCTTAATAATTATACTATATCATCATACTTTAGCCATTTTTCTTTCATGTCTTTTCAGCATTTCAGCACATTTATATGAAGTATTATAGCTTCTAAATGCATGCATAAACCAGCATTCTCACTATGAGCTTATTACAAACTTCATTTCCATATAACTTACATATACATATATTACAACCCTTATACATATTAAACACGTAAGGAACTAAACAAGATTTATCAAAAGTTTCCTACATCCAATTCTATAGACTGGTGTTGGCCTGTCCTGATGCAGAAATAGTTCCTGTGCAAAAGCCTTGACTACCAAAACCTATATGGATCAAAATAACCCGTGCTAAGCTATACAGCTTAGTGGGGATTCTAAACATGAAAGACAACCACTCACAGTGGTCATCAAAAAAAATATAGGATATTCAAAACAATTGAATAATAATAATACTTGCATAACAAGATAACCCTTCACAATTTATTCAGCATACTTGAGTTCATACAATTCAATATGAGATATGTATATAATATAAATAGATACCAATACATGTTTAAGAAACCACTCTTAAACATGATAAATCATATATCAGATGCATAGTTCATACTGTGATTCACTGTGATACATTATTGCTTTACTTTAGCCTGCTTAAGTTCTAAGAGTGGATAACGGGATCGGTGGATACCGAGGGTATCAAAACTATAGATATCCGAAGATATCAAAACTATGGACCCATCAGGGCCAACTGTACGATGGACCGGTCAAAGAACCACACGAGGGCAAGTAACAACCATAATGGCTGTGCAAGATCCAACAGGATCAATTATACTGTGGACCTAAAACGGTCGACTGTGGCAACTGCAATATCCCTATAGGCGCCTATCTATCCATAATTGAACTATAACTGCAGGCAAATTCTATTTAATCTTTCCTTCATATATCATACTTGCACTTATAGTGTTCATTTTGCACATGTATAATCATATGATAGCTACATTGTTACTATGAAATAACTGCATATGTAAGTTCATTTTATGATACAATTACTTTTTATATACCATCATTAGATATCTCATATTAGCATAATCATGATATGTTAATCAAGTAATGCATCATACCTATTCAATTGCTCATACATTCATATACATAATCATAAATGTACATACCTGTAGATACATTCGCTTATAGTAGGCTTATTCTTATAAGCATGTTGATCAATGTGCATACATTTATCATTAATCAAATCATGTACTATACAAATATCAACATGTTTCCTATTTCATAGCATAGGTATACATTCATAGGCAATTTCCAATGTAAGTGATACAAATTTATATACACACGAGTATATGACTCTCGTATACTTGCATTCAAGGTCTATTTTGTTCAGTCATATGTGCAACACATGGGGGTAGTCTAATATACTGATAAAGGTGAATAAAAAACATAGTTATGGGCCAAAATCATGCTGTCGCGCTCGCGACAGTATGCTTGGCCATACGAGTTTTTCACCCTGTCCCCAAAATCCTGCAAACTGCTTAATAATGTTATTTTGTACATCGTTTTTGACACACTAAACGGCCTTTTTAGAAAAAGTTGTCTTCTACAAAGTTGTATATATACATTTCTAGTTTCTATAACATCAAAAATATTTTCAATATCATTTCTACAACTCGAGATATGTTGAAATTACTAAAGACTGTTCATCATAGTAGGCTACACAGAATTTCCGATTTTCAAGTGAAAATTAGGCAATGTTGTAGGCATTATTTGACTTCGTTTTCTTCATAGAAATTGTAGGTTTTGAAGTCTATTTTAAGTAGGCATTAACCCCTTGTCATTATGATCAATTTACAATCAATTATGAAGATTTTACCCTAAGCTGTTCAAAATCGGATTCAAAGATGTATCTAATATTCAATCAATGTAGGGATAATTTAAAGGCCAAATTAGTACTAATTTTCAACTACACTCTTATACCTATATCTCATATGAAACTATCAAAATTCATATAGCTTTAAATTAAGGTCAAAAACTCATTTTTATAACTAAATTACAGTCAATAGTTTAAGCAAATCTTCATGCAATACCTATTGATACAAAGTCTAAATTCATATCTCATTTCCATTGTTTCATCTATCACACATAAACACCTTGTTGATTCAATTAACAATCACTTGCATGCATGGAGAGTACCATCCCATACCTTGGCCGAACCCTTTATCACCCTAGCTTTCAATCCCTTGCAATATCCTTCCCTTTATTCCTTCTACCTTCCTCTTCTCCTTCACAAACATCATTATCATCATCAATTATAATTTCCAGCATTTATCCATCATTTACCTCAACCAAGATGAGAGGAAGAAGAAGAAGAAGATGATGAAATTCAATAGAGACCACTTACCTTAGAGTTATGCACTTAATTGCCTTAATTAACCATCAAGATTTGTCACTTAAATTTCTTAAAGACTCAAAGACTTTGTATGAAAATTGAAAGGAATTGAATCTCTGGTTTTTCCTCTCACCATTGCCGACCACACCACACTCCCTTCTCACTTTTCTCTTTCCATCCACTACATTTCAACTTATATAATAATAAGGCAAATTCCCTAAATGATCCTTTCATTTTATTGCATGATGCCAAGACTTCCCACCAAATCTTGCATGTCACAATTCATTCCCACAAGCTAGTCTATTCATAATTCAACCCCACCAATTAACCTCTTATTTACATTAACCTCTCCACTATTCTTAAATTCTCAATTGACCCCATTAAAATGTCATAATTACCAATTTACCCCAAATCAATATTTATACTCCAATTAAACCCTCAATTCAAATTACATCACACTAATCAATTTATTTTCCATGCCATTAAAATAAATATAACATAATTTATCCCTTAACCACTTATTTATACGAATTCCTCATTAAATAATTAATCTTAATCAAATAAAAACTCCTCTCAAAACATGAAATTTAATTAGGGTCATGTATGGGGTCTCACAATTCTCTCCCCCTTAAGGAATTTCGTCGTCGAAATTCATACCTGAATTAAACAGCTGAGGATATTGCTTCTTCATGGTTGCCTCTGGTTCCCAAGTTACTTCTTGTACACCATGATGTTGCCAGAGTACCTTAACTAGAGGGATCTGCTTGTTCCTTAATTGCCTAATTTCCTTAGCCAGGATTTCCTTCGGTTCCTCATCATACGTAAAATCCGGCTGCAACTGAATATCCTGAACTTGTAAATTGTGAGATTCATCCGAGCAATATCTTCGAAGCATAGATACATGAAACACGTCATGAAGCTTGGCCAATTCCATAGGAAGCTCCAACCTGTAAGCTACTGGTCTAACTCTTTGAAGAATTTCGTACGGACCAATGAATCTCGGACTAAGTTTTCCCTTTTTCCCAAATCTAAGCACTTTTCTCCAACGAGATACCTTCAAAAATACTTTGTCACCCACCTGGTACTCGATATCCCTTCTTTTAAGGTCAGCATATGATTTCTGCCTATCACTCGCTTCTTTCAGCCTCTGCTTGATAACTTGAACCTTTTATTCTGTATCTCTAACAAGATCAGGACAAATTAACTTACATTCAGTCAACTCAGTCCAGCAGACTGGAGTTCTACATTTTCTGCCATACAAAGCCTCATATGGTGCCATTTGAATACTCCTCTGATAGTTGTTATTATAAGCAAATTCCATTAAGGCTACATATTTATCCCAACTTCCAGAAAACTCCAAAGCACATCCCCTCATCATATCTTCGAGAATTTGAATAACCCTTTCGGATTGCCCATCCATTTGAGGATGAAAAGCTGTACTCTACTTGAGCTGTGTTCCTAAAGCTTGTTGTAAACTTTGCCAAAATCTCGATGTAAACCTTGGATCTCGATACGAAATTATAGACACAGGTATACCATGTAACCATACAATCTCATTCACATATAATTCTGCAAGCCTATCCATGGAATAATATGTTCAAACCGGTAAAAAGTGAGCTACTTTTGTTAACTTATCCACTATTACCCAAACAACATCATATTTCCTTTGAGAAAGAGGCAAACCAGCAACAAAATCCATGGTAACATCTTCCCACTTCCACTGTGGAATCGGAATGGGATTCAGGAGACCTGAAGGAAACTGATGTTCTGCTTTCACTTGCTGACATGTTAGACATTTAGAAACATAATCAACAATATCCTTCTTCATGCCAGGCCACTAGTAAAACTGTTTCAACTCTTGATACATCTTGTTCCCACCTGGATGCATAGTAAATGCAGTATTATGTGCTTCATGCAACAATGTTCTTTTCACTTCTTTATCATCAGGGATGCACAACCTGTTATGGTAGTATACACCACTTCTTTCACTGAAAAATCAGATTGATTACCTTCACAAACTGTTTCAACAATCTGTTGTAACTTGACATCATCCTTCTGAGCATCAATCATTGTCTGCCTAACCATGGGCCTAACTTTAAGCTATGCTAGTAAAGCACCATCCAAAGTAAATTTCCATCTACACTATTTTAACATCAACACTGCCATTGACTTACGACTCAAGGCATCAGCAACCACATTTGCTTTTCCTGGGTGGTAGTCAACTATACAATCATAATCTTTGAATAGTTCCTACCACCTTCTCTGCCTCAAATTTAGTTCTTTTTTGGTAAGCAAGTACTTGAGGCTTTTATGATCAGTATAAATCCTACATCTTTCCCCATACAAGTAATGCTGCCAAAACTTTAAAGCAAATACCACAGCTGCCAGTTCTAGATCATGAGTCGGGTAGTTCTGCTCATGTGGTTTCAACTGTCAAGATGCATAAGCTACAACTTTACCATCTTGCATTAATACACAACCCAAACCAACCTTAGAAGCATCACTGTACATTGCATACTCTTTCCCTGACACAGGTTGAGTCAACACTGGAGCTTCAGTCAAAATCTTCTTCAACCCTTCAAAGCTTGCTTGACAACGTTCAGACCATTCAAACTTAGTATTCTTTCTTAACAACTTAGTGAGGGGTGAAGCAATGACAGAAAAACCCTTCACAAAATGACGATATTAACCTGCCAACCCAAGAAAACTTCTAATTTCATGTACATTTCTGGGTGGTCTCCAATTAACAATAGCTTCAATTTTATTTGGATCGACCCTAACACCTTTAGCGGATACAATATGACCTAGGAAAGAAACTTCCTTAAGCCAAAAATCACATTTACTCAGTTTGGCATACAACTCATTTTCTTTCAAAGTTTGCAATACAATTCTCAGATGTTCAGTATGTTCAGCTTCATTTCTTGAGTAAATTAATATGTCATCAATAAACACAACAACAAATCGATCCAAATAGGGTCTGAATACCCTATTCATAATATCCATAAATGCAGCAGGTGCATTAGTCAACCCAAATGGCATAACTAAAAATTCATAATGCCCATAACGAGTTTTAAAAGCAGTCTTAGGAACATCCCCATCTTTAACTCTGAGCTGATAATATCCTGATCGCAAATCTATCTTTGATAACACACCAGCACCACTTAACTGATCAAATAAATCCTCTATTCGTGGCAAAGGATATTTGTTCTTCACTGTCACTTTGTTCAACTATCTATAGTCGATACACATTCTCATAGACCCATCCTTCTTCTTAACGAATAAAACTGGAGCACCCCAAGGTGACACACTAGGTCTGATAAAGCCTTTGTCTAACAATTCCTATAATTGAACCTTCAGCTCTTTTAATTCAGATGGAGCCATTCTGTATGGTGCCCTGGAGATTGGGGCCGTACCAGGTAACAGATCAATAGACATCTCTTTCTGGAGGAAGTCCAGGTAACTCCTCAGGAAATACTTCTGAAAATTCTTTCACAATCGGTATTTTGTCAAGCTCCACTGTATCCCTTTTTGAGTCAAGGACTAAAGCTAAAAATGCTTCACATCCTTTTCTAAGATATCGCCTAGCTTGCATTGCTGGTATAACATTATTTGATAGCTTAGAATAATTGCCTTCTACTACCACTTCCTTTCCTTCATCATCCCTGAGAGTTACTGTTTTCATCTCACAATTTACTACTGCATGATGCTTGGATAACCAATCCATTCCCAGAATTACATCAAACTCATGAAAAGGCAACACAATCAAATCTGCTGGAAACTCTCTCCCTTGAACTACTATAGGACAGTCTTTGCACACCTTATTAACAATCATACTATGTCCCAAAGGACTAGTTACACATACATCAAAATCTAACTGTTGTGTTTTAAAACTATCTCTACCCGAAACCCCAATACAAACATATGAGTGAGTAGAGCCAGGATCAATGAGTGCATGTATGTTACAATTATAAAGAGAAAAAGTACCAGCTATAACTTCTGTGGCATCCTGTTCCTCCCGAGCCTTCATGGCATAAGCCCGTCTAGCAACCATTTGAGTAGAAGGTCTATCAACTGTTTCTGACATATTCTGAGACTGAGATCCATGATGAGCTGATCCAAACCTTCCTCTGCCTCTACCTCTTCCAGATGTGGGTGCATTAGAAGCTCCCCTACTATTCTGTTTCTTAAAACCTTGATCCGATTTCAAAGGACAATTTGCCATGAAATGATCAGCACTGCCACATCTAAAGCATTCTCCAGCCAATTTCCTACAATTACCCCAATGGTGCCTGGAACAATGAGAACACTCAGGTGCTTGACCCCCACTTTGTCTTTCTGAAGTTTCCCTCTCATTTTTTTAAGCTTGGCATAAGATTCTTGTTTCTTTCCTTTATTAGCAGAACTAAAAATGGACTTTGCAGGCTGACCTCCTTGAGTTCCCCTAAATCTTTTTCCAGTAGATGATCCTCCCCTAGAACCACTTCTTTTATACTCCCTCTCTCTTTTAGCTATCTCATACTTTTCAATTTTCATAGCAGTTGTAACCAGTTGATTAAAATCTACCACATTTAAAGATGTAAATCCAAACAATTTTTCTTTGATTCTATCATTCAACCCATCTTCAAAGTGCCTGCATTTGAAAACTCCTGTCAACATCTCCTTGGGAACATATTTGCATAATCGGCTAAATTCTTTTTCATATTCAGCCACAAATAAAACTTTTTGTCTCAAACTTAGAAACTGCTTCAATTTCTCCTCCTTGTAAGCCTCAGTAACATATTTCTTTCTGAACTCCCCCTCAAATAATTCCCATGTAAGTGGGTCAGGTAACTGAGGTTGTCTCAAAATCAACTTCCACCAATCATAAGCCATGCCTTGAAATAAGGACACAACACAAGATACCTTATGATTTGCAGGACAGCTAATTTCATCAAATATCCTTTCAAGCCTTTCTAACCAGAACTCAGCTTCTTCAGATTGTTCTAAATTAGTGCCCATAAATTCTTGTGCTCCATGCTTTCTAATTTCGGATATTGGAGCCTTGGGCATAGTCATTCCATGCAGAATCTGAGCCATATCCTGAGAAATTTTTAACAAAGCTTCACCAGGAACTGAAGTAGGAATTTCATTTCGATGTGATGATGAAGTCACTGGATTAGGAGGATTTGATCTAACCGGCAAATTACTTTCAGCCGATTCTTCTATAGTATTCCTAGAAGAATTCTCCATCTTTAATCTATAAGAAAACAGGAACTTCTGCATTAGGCCAACACAACATTATCTCATATTAAAGTTTCTATACTTGCATTACCCAGAAAAGGCTAAACCTGGCTCTGATACCAAATTGAAACACCCTAAACCACATCTTTACTATATATAATGCAATCTACGTCATTTAATCAAAATAATCATATAACTAATATACTAATCAGGACTTTCACATCTTTCCTGTACATTTAAATTTGAATAAGCATATTGACTTCATATGCAATCCCAATATCTTAATAATTATACTATATCATCATACTTTAGCCATTTTTCTTTCATGTGTATCATTCAGCATTTCAGCAAATTTATATGAAGTATTATAGCTTCTAGATGCATGCATAAACCAGGATTCTCACTATGAGCTTATTACAAACTTCATTTCCATATAACTTACATATACATATATTACAACCCTTATACATATTAAACACGTAAGGAACTAAACAAGATTTATCAAAAGTTTCCTACATCCACTTCTATAGACTGGTGTTTGCCTGTCCTAATGCAGAAATAGTTCCTGTGCAAAAGCCTTGACTACCAAAACCTACACGGATCAAAATAACCCGTGCTAAGCTATACAGCTTAGTGGGGATTCTAAACATGAAAGACAACCACTCACAGTGGTCATCAAAAAAAATATAGGATATTCAAAACAATTGAATAATAATAATACTTGCATAACAAGATAACCCTTCACAATTTATTCAGCATACTTGAGTTCATACAATTCAATATGAGATATGTATATAATATAAATAGATACCAATACATGTTTAAGAAACCACTCTTAAACATGATAAATCATATATCAGATGCATAGTTCATACTGTGATTCACTATGATACATTATTGCTTTACTTTAGCCTACTTAAGTTCTAAGAGTGGATAACGGGATCGGTGGATACCGAGGGTATCAAAACTATGGATATCCGAAGATATCAAAACTATGGACCCATTAGGGCCAACTATACGATGGACCGATCAAAGACCCACACGAGGGCAAGTAACAACCATAATGGCTATGCAAGATCCAACAGGATCAATTATACTATGGACCTAAAAAGGTCGACTGTGGCAGCTGCAATATCCCTATAGGCATCTATCTATCCACAATTGAACTATAACTACAGGCAAATTCTATTTAATCTTTCCTTCATATATCATACTTGCACTTATAGTGTTCATTTTGCACATGTATAATCATATGATAGCTACATTGTTACTATGACATAACTACATATGTAAGTTCATTTTATGATACAATTACTTTTTATATACCATCATTAGATATCTCATATTAGCATAATCCTGATATGTTAATCAAGTAATGCATCATACCTATTCAATTGCTCATACATTCATATACATAATCATAAATGTACATACCTGTAGATACATTCGCTTATAGTAGGCTTATTCTTATAAGCATGTTGATCAATGTGCATACATTTATCATTAATCAAATCATGTACTATACAAATATCAACATGTTTCCTATTTCATAGCATAGGTATACATTCATAGGCAATTTCCAATGTAAGTGATACAAATTTATATACACACGAGTATATGACTCTCGTATACTTGCATTCAAGGTCTATTTTGTTCAGTCATATGTGCAACACATGGAGGTAGTCTAATATACTGATAAAGGTGAATAAAAAACATAGTTATGGGCAAAATCATGCTGTCACGCTTGCGGCAAGTGTCGCGCTCGCGACAGTATGCTTGGCCATACGAGTTTCTCACCCTGTCCCCAAAATCCTGCAAACTGCTTAATAATATTATTTTGTACATCGTTTTTGACTCACTAAACGGCCTTTTTAGAAAACGTTGTCTTCTACAAAGTTGTAGATATACATGTGTAGTTTCTATAACATCAAAAATATTTTCAATATCATTTCTACAACTCGAGATATGTTGAAATTACTAAAGACTGTTCATCATAGTAGGCTACACAGAATTTCCGATTTTCAAGTGAAAATTAGGCAATGTTGTAGGCATTATTTGACTTCATTTTCTTCATAGAAATTGTAGGTTTTGAAGTCTATTTTAAGTAGGAATTAGCCCATTGTCATTCTGATCAATTTACAATCAATTATGAAGATTTTACCCCAAGCTGTTCAAAATCGGATTCAAAGATGTATCTAATATTCAATCAATGTAGGGATAATTTAAAGGCCAAATTAGTACTAATTTTCAACTACACTTTTATACCTATATCTCATATGAAACTATCAAAATTCATATAGCTTTAAATTAAGGTCACAAACTCATTTTTATAACTAAATTACAGTCAATAGTTTAAGCAAATCTTCATGTAATACCTATTGATACAAAGTCTAAATTCATATCTCATTTCCATTGTTTCATCTATCAGACATAAATACCTTGTTGATTCAATTAACAATCACTTGCATGCATGGAGAGTACCATCCCATACCTTGGCCGAACCCTTTATCACCCTAGCTTTCAATCCCTTGCAATATCCTTCCCTTTATTCCTTCTACCTTCCTCTTCTCCTTCACAAACATCATTATCATCATCAATTATAATTTCCAGCATTTATCCATCATTTACCTCAAACAAAATGAGAGGAAGAAGAAGAAGAAGATGATGAAATTCAATAGAGACCACTTACCTTAGAGTTATGCACTTAATTGCCTTAATTAACCATCAAGATTTGTCACTTAAATTTCTTGAAGACTCAAAGACTTTGTATGAAAATTGAAAGGAATTGAATCTCTGGTTTTTCCTCTCACCATTGCCGACCACACCACACTCCCTTCTCACTTTTCTCTTTCCATCCACTACATTTCAACTTATATAATAATAAGGCAAATTCCCTAAATGATCCTTTCATTTTATTGCATGATGCCAAGACTTCCCACCAAATCTTGCATGTCACAATTCATTCCCACAAGCTAGTCTATTCATAATTCAACCCCACCAATTAACCTCTTATTTACATTAACCTCTCCGCTATTCTTAAATTCTCAATTGACCCCATTAAAATGTCATAATTACCAATTTACCTCAAATTAATATTTATACTCTAATTAAACCCTCAATTCAAATTACATCACACTAATCAATTTATTTTCCATGCCATTAAAATAAATATAACATAATTTATCCCTTAACCTCTTATTTATATGGATTCCTCATTAAATAATTAATCTTAATCAAATAAAAACTCCTCTCAAAACATGAAATTTAATTAGGGTCATGTATGGGGTCTCACACAAATGGCATAACCAACCACTCATACAAACCATATTTAGTTTTTAAAGCTATTTTCCACTCATCACCAGTTTTCAATCTAATTTGATGATATCCACTCATTAAATCAATTTTAGTAAAATACATACCACTACATAATTCATCTAATATATCATCTAGCCTAGGAATGGGATGTCTATACTTTACAGTGATTTTGTTGACTCATGGTAATGAATACACATTCTCCATGTTTCATCCTTTTTAGGCACTAAAAGAACAAGCACTACGTATGAACTGATGCTTTTTCTCACCAATCCCTTCTCCATGAGTTCTTTCACTTGCCTTTTCATGTCCTTAGTTTTCATAGAATTGCTTCTATAGGCTGGTCTATTAGGAATGGTAGATCTTGGCATAAAATCAATCTGATGTTCTATCCCCCCTCAAAGGTGGTAATCCATATAGCATCTCATCAGAAAAAATATCATAATACTCTTACAACATAGAAATAAAACTAGGACAGAAAGAATCAAAATTAGGGTCAGTGTCAGAAAACAAAACTTCCTTATAGATTACAAGGACCAAAGGTTGTCCTAAAACTAATGCACTTTTGACCTCTCTTATTCTCACATAAAAATTATGTTTTTGCCACCCACTTGCTTTTTTTTACTGATCAATGGGCAATTTATTTATTTTGTTTCTTTTTTAGCCTCTTTTCCCCCTTTTCTTTCTTTTTCTCCTTTTCTCACCCCTTGGGCCAAATCCTCTCTCCCCTTTTTCTCTTGGATGAATCTTTTTTCTCTTTCTCAAGCATTTTTTTTATCTTCATAAATCTTTTAAGGAGATAATGGGGCCAAAATAACCTTTTCACCTTCATAAGAAAAATAATATTTGTTAGTGTACCTATTATGAATAGCTTGTCTATCAAACTGCCAAGGCCTTCCTAAAAGCAAATGGCTTGCCCGTATAGGTACAACATCACATAAAACTGCATCCTTGTACCATCCAATAGAAAATGGCACTCTAAACTGGCGTGTCACCTTAACCTCTCCACTATCATTTAACCATTACAACCTATAAGGCCTACGATGCTTCTCACATGCCAAGTTCAACTTCTCAACCATACTCACACTAGCTACATTCGTACAACTCCCCCCATCAATAATGATTGTGCACACTCTTCCATTAACTAAACACTTAGTATGAAATATGTTCTCTTTTTGTTCTAGCCTATCTTCTTTAATATTCAAGTTTAAAGCTATCCTAGTAACTAAAGATCTCCTACTTTTAACAACTAACAACTCTCCTTCACTATCACAATCACTATAATCTTTTAAATGAGGCATTTTATTATCACTATATTTTGATTCAGAAGTAATTTCCCCATCATCCCTAGCTATTATTAACCTTCTATTAGGATATTCATATGATACATGCTCCTTACCCAAACATTTAAAACATTTAATTTCTCTACTAGGGGTAGGAGTACTAGAGTTACCTTTAACACCTTTATCTGGAATTCGGGTGGCCTTTACTTCTTTGGAACTCGAATCTGCCCCATAGGGTTTAGATACCCTAAACTCCCTCTTCTCCTCATATTTGGTCCATTTAGACCCCAAAGTGTTGTTTGAGTTATTGCTGAGCTTATTGAAACTTTTCCTCCTTTTTTTGCTTTTCAATCTTCATTTCCATGTGTAACATTTCTTTCATAGAGTTATATTTGTATAACCCAATGGCATCAACAATCTCTTTGTTTAGTCTACTTAGGAACCAAGCCATGGTGACCTCCTTATCTTCCTCAATGTTTGCTCTCACCATGCACATTTCCATATCTTTATAGTAGTCCTCCATTGATTTTGCTCCCTGTATAAGTCTATGCAAGTTCTGATGTAATTATCTAAAATAATATGGAGGAGTAAACCTTTTTCCCATGGCTTCCTTTATGTCCTCCCAGATATTGATAGGATGCCTCCCCACCTTCCTTCTACTCAAGTTGAGTTGATCCCACCAAAATACTACATAATTAGTGAACTCTATAGCTACAATCTTCACCTTCTTTTCCTTTGAATATCTATTGCATTCAAATATCATCTCCACCTTTTTCTCCCACTTTAAGTACTCATCTGCACTATTTCAGCCTTTGAATGAAGGAATCTTGAGTTTGATGTTGCCTAAGTTCCCATCTATCCTTGCACTATTTTTTTCTTCCTCTTTATCCTTAAATTCATGCACTAAATGTTGTTCAATAATTCAGCCTCTATTTGTTGCTAGTCTAAGTACATTAGATGTACTTTCTTCAAGCCTCTCTTCCATCCCATCCATTCTAAGGTTCAACTTCCAAAATTCATTAATGAATGCTTGGTATAGCATCTTATTATCTGGGACACTGACATCTTCATCTCAAAAATTTCCCTTTCCACTAGTTTCTTTAGTCATGGTGTATTACCTGGAAAATTGTTTGATAACAGCCTCACAAGCACTCCTTTATGTGTTTACACTAAAAAAAAATCACTCCTCTCATGTTTCACACAATGAAGGCTTTTACCCTCTTAATGTTCTCACACTATATTGCCTTTTATCACTCAAGCTTGCAACTTTAAAATTGCACTTCAAAATTTAAATCACAAATAAAAAAACTTGAGCATGTTTAAGAAAGTAAAAAAATAGTAACTAACAACAAAAGATAGCTCAACAACTAGAAAAGAATAAGCTAGACACAAATGGAGGTGATACACAGTCAAGAGTGGCATACCACTTGATGATAAGCAAATTAGAGTATTAAACATGTAAAGATATTCTAATAATGTAAAAGGAACAGAAGCAAGCTTAAAATAAAGAAATAAACAACTAGAATAAAAAAATAACAATATGGATAAAATGGATGAACTTGATCACTACTAAGCAAACCAAATATAGAACCTAATTATTCTACCCAACAAAGCAAAAAGTAAAAAAAAAGACCTAATTAAACTAATTAGAGTAGATTGCATGCAAAAAAATTCAATTTGGATCCAAAATTGTCACTAGGCTGAATGGTGTAACAATCTGGATTAATGTGTCAAGTTGTGTGCAAAAATGGTGGCAAAGTGATGGCAAAAAAAGTGAAGGCAAAATGATAGCAAGAGTTTCCAAAAATGGTAACACAAATGATGGCAAGGTTACCAAAAATGGTTGCACAAATGATGGTAAATATTTCCAAAAAAAATAATTGCACAAATGATGGCAAAGTTACCAAAAATGGTTGCACAAATAATGGTAAAGTTACCAAAAATGGTTGCACAAATGATGGCAAATATTTCCAAAAATGGTAATACAAATGGATAGCAAATGACAATTAGAATTACTTATCAATCACTTAATTATGGCATTTTTCTTATTCTTCTTTCCTAATTACTTGTGTTTCCATTCACTTGTTGTTCGGGGGTTCAATAGGGAGGGTGTTTCTCTTTTTTGTCTTTGCCATCAAAGTGTATGTTCAAGGAGTTTTGCATTCTTTAACCTTGGAATTTTACATCATTTGGTATCAGAGCAAAAAGTAAGGTAAATTCCTATTTATCTTAGTATTAGGTTTGTGTTTTCTTTCTTTGATTTCTTAATATGCATGCCAAATTAGGTAGTGATAAATTTTGATTTGTGTGTTCTTTTGTGTGTTAAATTTAGCCTTTTTTCCCTTACCATGTGTTTGATTCATTGAAAAGCCTTAGAAATCGAACTTGAACTTTGAATCTTTGGCATGAAAATCAAATCCTAGTTGTAGTAGTAGCCATTAGATTGGTGTGTTGATTTAAAAGAAAGTGGTACTGTTCATTGCACTATTGATGGTACTATTTATGATACTATTCATCACACTATTCACGATAATGTTCATTCGAAAAAAGAGAGAAGAACATAAAAGAAAAAAAGGAGAAGAAAGACAGAAGAAGAAAATAATTAGAAAACAATTGAGCAAAGGGAGATTATATAGCCAAAAAAAATCCTTATCATTTTATAAGTGTGAAACGATAATCCTTTTTGTTTTAAGATTGGGAGGGACAACAATTAAATTTTTCCAAACACCTTTGGGAATCCTTAAAGAATAGGAAAATTAATCCTACTTGCTTTAGGTTTAGGTTTTCAGCAATCCTAATCCACATTTAACATGGATTCACAATCCTAATCCTAGTTAGACAAGGATTTCAACTTAGCAAACATTTGTGCTATCCTTTGTTATTAATCATTGCCAATTATTTCAATGCAATAGAAAAGAAAAGCAAGCAACCACACTATTCTCTCTAAAGAATTCGACTAAGCCAAGGAGAGAAAGCTCTCAAAGTTTATTATTAACCAAGTATTGAGTTTTCAATTCATAACAAGCTATTTATACTAAAACTAAACCTAGAAAGAGTTTAAACCCTAAACAAAATCTAATAAGGCCTTATACATGGTATGGCTGAATTTCCCATGGGGTTTGCAAGACAAATTAAGCCCAAACTAAAAGAAATAACATAAGTTAAAATAAGCCTAATAACTAATGAAGAAGAGGCTGAATATTTAAGCCTAAAATAGAACAAACAGAGCCCACATGCCTAGCCCAAAACTTATGCAACTTAAGTGAGTCATATGACTTTTAAATGAAGCACATGACTTGCATAATTAAAGCCCAAAGTTGCAAAAGATCTTGATGGCTTAAGTTCGCCCAATTCTTTCACTTGCTTCCAAAAGGCTAAGTACTTTATGCTTACCTTCAAGTTCTCTATAACACTTCTCAAAGGCATCTTCATTAAGTTCTTGAGTAACAAAGCCTTAAACATAAGATGACATTGCCATCTTTAGCTTTTTAGACAGCCCTCTTGTAATTGGACAACTAAGCATCTTTAAAGGATCATTGGTTGATGGAATTAAGGCTTGCTTTCTTAAATAAGACAGTTGGGCTTATCTAAAACAAGCCTAAATTCGTCATTTTACTTTAGTTGGATTTTAAGTAGTTGTTTTAGCCTATTTTAGGTAAGATTTGGTGTTTTAAACCTATTGGACTTATGTATACCCATTCCCTTAGGGTTTTAAGGCTATAAATAGGTTGTCATATGTTGTAAACTTAAGATTTAGATTAATTAAACTTTTGAGAGGTTTCACTTCAAGGCTTGGCCTAATTCTTTAGAAAGAATTGTGACGTTGCTTGCTTTTCTTTTTTATTGCATGAAGAATTTGATTACTTATTAATTATCTTGATTGTAGCATTTTCATCTTCTTATTTATCCTAATTACTTACGTTTCTATTCACGTGTTGTTTGGGGGTTCAATAGGGAGGGTTTTTATCTGATTTCTTCTTTGCCATCAAAATGTATGTTCTTCAAGGGGTTTTGGATTTTTTAACCTTGGGGTTCTGCATTAGATAATGCATCCACTAACCTCAAAGCCTTGCTCTATTCTCCTCAAGCTTCCTTTTCTTTCCCTTTGTCCCTTGAAACAGCTTCTCCTCATTTGTTATCTACATATGGTTGAATATGTGTACTTATCAAACTTTCATTAATTTGCTTCCTTTAATCAATATGACACTATAATTGTAATTTATATACCTTAATTGATCTAATTAAACTCTTAAATTTGATTAAAAAACCATTATCACTTACCTTGAATTTACACCCTAAGTTTCAATTCTTGAATTCTATCACATTTTTTATTCTAAATAAGGACTAGAGACTACTGCCATTGAAAAGAGAGGCTGAAAATTAATTGAGAAGCTTTAGCTTTGTGGAATTAATGGAAGGAATTTGATGAATTTTTTTCTGAAACGAAAAGGGGATGGAGTTTGGCCACCATAAGGAGAAGAAGTGGCAGAAATCTAAAGAAGCTTCCACCAATTTCTAATTTTTGAGCCTTTAATAGGCCTCTAATTGGGTTAGGTTTGGTCCAACCAAGTTGGCCCAACCTATTTTAAGCCTAATTTTCATCATTTAATGCATTATGTAATCCTAAATTCTCTCTCCAATTTTTAAAGCTCAATTTCTCATAAAAATAGTTCCATATCTTAAAATATTCGAATTAGCTTACATAAAAAATTTTAGCTCAATTGAAGTCTATTTTCTATTCGGTTCATCCAAATAGATTCAATTAGCAAAATTTTGGTGTTACTGTAAAATTAATTTTTCATTGTCAAATGATTCTACACATTATTTAGAACTCATCTAGAAATTTTGGTGATTTTTGAAGCTCATCTACTATTTTTAAGGGTTTTGTCAAACCTAAAGTAAATTCAATTACTATTTAAACCGAATCGTGACTTTTTTCTTTTCTTTTCTTTTTGTATTTTAGACTTTTAGAGGCCTATTTGACCTCAATTTTTCTCCAAATTTCATCGTTGAACTCGTTGTGGCTAGTATTTTCAAAAATTAAATAAAATATTTTCATTTTTAGATATATTTTATACCTTTTTATACTATTCATACTCGAAAAATACTATTCACAGCTACTGGAACTATTAGGCCATTAAAATTCTCCCTTATTTTAAAAATTTCATCCTTAAAATTTTACATGTATTAAAAAACTGAGGGTACTATTATTGCATGGCTACTTCCGATTCCTATGTGACTTTCTCTACATTATGATGATTCCATAAAAATTTCACTAATGGGATATGCTGCTTTCAAAGTTTTTTTACTTCTCTTACTAATATCTTCACTGGCTATTCCTTATAAGTTAAATTAGATTGAATGTGAGTTTATTCTAGCTTGATGACATGGCTTAGGTTGGATCGATACATTCGAAGCATTGATACATGAAAAATATCATGAATTATTTTTAACTCCAATGGTAATTTTAACCGGTATGCCATTGGTTCTACCTGCTATATGATCTTATAAGGGCCAATAAATCTCAAACTAAATTTGCCTTTTCTACCCAATCTCAGAATCTTCTTCAATGGGGAGACTTTCAGGAATACTTTATCATCAACCTGGAACTCTATGTCTTTTCTCCTTAAGTCAGCGTATGATTTTTGTTGGCCTACTACTACTTTCAATCTATTTGATCATTTATACTTTTTCTTCAATTTTTTGAATCAGATATAATCCCACCAATTTTCTTTCATTGAACTCGGCCCAACATAGTTGCGTTCTATATTTCCTTCTGTAAAGTGCTTTATACGAGGCCACTTTAATACTTGATTGGTAGCTATTATTATATTCAAATTCAGCAAATGGTAGATACTTCTCCCAATTACCTTGAAATTCCAATACATAAGTTCTCAACATATCTTCTAATATCTATATTACCCATTTTGATCGACCATCTGTCTGAGGGTAGAAAGTTATGCTAAAATGGATTTTAGTTCCCAATGCCTCTTATAGCTTTTCCCAAAAGTGGGAGGTGAATTGTAAATCTTTATTTAAAATGATGGAAGAAGGTACCCCATACAACCTCACTATCTCATTTATATAAATCTCTACTAGTCTGGTCAGTGGAAAATCCATCCATATCAATATAAAATAAGCTAATTTGGTGAGCCTATCAATGATCACCCAGAAGGCATTATGTTTCCTCTTAGTCAACGATAATCTGGTCATAAAATTCATTTTTATCCAATCTCGTTTCCACTCTGGTATTGAAATAGGTTGGAACAACCCTAACGAAACTTGGTGTTTAGTTTTCACTTGTTGATAGACTAAACATTTACTTACAAATTCTACTACTTCACACTTCATATACGGCCACCAATAGTGAGTTTTTAAATTCTTGTACATTTTATTACTCCCAAGGTGCATTGCGTAGCTATTAAAGTGGACTTCTATCATATTATCTTTCTTTAACTTAGCTTGATCGAGTATATACAATCTTTACTTATAATATAAGTTGCCATCCATACTTAAGGAAAAATCATTGTTTTACTTGTCATGTAATCGCTTCATCAATGAATTGACAAAATTGTCTTGCTTCTACACTACCTTTACCTACTGTAAGAAGTCTAGTTTGACTTGCATTTCAGCTATGATGGCTCCATCTCATGCTATACTTAACTTGACATTCAATGGCCAAAAAGTTTGTGAGGCCCCAATCATGGTCCTAATTGGATTATGGCAAATTAATGAGGATTAAGGTTTAATATGCCAAATAAGATTATTTTGCATTGTTAAAGTCAAATCATATAAAGGGTATATTGGTAACTATGCATATGTGTATTGAAGTGTAGCTAAAATATTAAGGAAGGATGCAATTGAATTAAATAAGAAGTGTTGGGTTAAATTTTAAGAAAATAAGTTTTAAGGGTTAAAAATGTATAAAGGCATTATGAGATTTTCCTTGGGGAGATATTTACCCTATTCACCTATTTAGGGTGTATGGAGATAAGGAGATCGACTTTTTTTTGGATCTCTCTCTCTATGGTATTAGGAAACTAGGGTTTTAGTGTTTGGCTTCACGAATGAGAAGAGAGGAACCATGAATAGTAGAGCTAGATCTTGAGGATTGAAGGAGATGAAGCTTGAATATAAGGTACAAGATTTTTTTTCAGTTGTTACTGTATATATTTTTCCTGCTTTTGTTGTATGTGTTTTCTTACTAAGATTATGGGCTCAATCTAGTAAGTTTTGATGAGTATAATGTAGCACCCTTATCCCATACATAGTTGTAAATACTATATCCTATATCATTAAGTATGCTAACCAGGTTCTTATGCTCGAAACACTTTACTGCATACTTAAGAGTATCTTTAAGCAATACAATATTTACATTTATGAATCATCTGTATATCACATCTTTGTCAAAGTAAATAAGAATCTTGTAATCAAAATGCACTTAATAGTAGGCTATACTTTCAATCTCTCTCTTGTGTTAGCCATCCCGCTGCAAATATCATCTCAGGGAAAAATCCTTACTTGCAACCTACACGGATGAAACACCCCCATGCTTAGCTATAAAGCTTAGTGGGGAACAAAAACATGTGGATGACCCCTTTTAAAGGTCATCAAGATGAAAACCCATATATACACATCTTAAAGCAAATAAACCAATAATTATAAACAATAATCACAATAATGTCCCATAATTATATTCTCTTTTGCTATACTTATAACCAATATTAATACCTATTGACATTTCCTTTGCTTATCAATTTATTACCTTTATCATTATTCATTCATTACTTTGAATCCTATACATCAAGCTTACTTTCTGGATTTCTATATGTTACTCTTGACCAATTACTTTGAATTATTAGTTGTCAAACATTGATAATTATATTATTCATGTATTAATATCAATTAACAAAAATTTTAATAACTATGCCATATTTCTATCACTTATTTACAAATATTTATATATACTTCATCTATAATTTATGAGTTCCCACATTTTGATCTTAGTAATCACTTTGATATACTTAACTATCTTAGAAACATGGTACTGTATTCAAATAAATTCTATTCCTTATACATATGTATAATATATTCCATGTATAAGATGCATTTTCATTCGTTTGAATACATACTATTTTTATTAAACTATTATATCTTTACCTTCTATATTTGTCAACTTTTAAAGCATTTCGATATTACCATTGCTTCATCAGTAATTACACTTAGCACAACTTATATATATACATTTATTTAACATGTACTCAATGGATTAGAAAATCTTGACAAATCTAACAATCTCACGTAGTAAACAATAAAAGCATTTGAAAAGCTTAACAGTTAACTTAGCATGCTTGTATTGTATACTGACTAAGAATTCTTCATGCATTTAACTCATTTAAGAAATTTCAAACATTTAAGACCAACTATAAATAGCATACATATCATGTGTTACTTGGTAATCTCTATTTATTTAAACTTATGAAACAATACAAGCAAATCATGTCAGACATGTAATCAAGCAATATCCTTAACGCTTATATGATACTTGCTTTGTACTTTATACTTTAATGTATGTATTGTACTTATAGTTTAGCCTGCCTAAGTTTGAAAGGTGGATAACGGGATTGGTGGATACTCAAAGGTATCAAAATGGTGGATATCCGAAGATATCAAAACTATAGACCCAAACGGGGTCAACTGTACAGTGGACCGATCAAATTGACCCAAACAGGATTAGCTAACAACCTAAATGGGGTTGTGCGTGATCCAATAGGATCAACTGTACTTTAGACCTAAAAAGGTCAATGATGGCAGCTGCAATATCCCTATAGGCGCCAATCTATCCACAATTGAACTCTAATTGCAGGCGATACTTTATTTAATTCTGTTTTCATATATCATGCTTGCACTTGATTAAATCAATAGGCACACGTATAACCAAAGTACAGATATATTATTACTATAGCATAACTATGTATACAAAGTTCATATAATATTTCACATAGTTTTTGATCATGTTATCAGTAGACATCATATTTAGCTTGAACATACCCTAACAATTAGGTAATATATCATACATGTTCAAGTGTTCAACATAAGTCATGCCTTGTTCTTAGAACTTTCCAATATAGCACAACTTAGGTATGTGATTATGTAAAAAGATCCAAAATCCCTAGTTTATATAAATACATGTAACCAATTTGCCATTTAACATTTCAATATTTTTACAATTGTGTATATATCATCATAATAGATACTTTACAATGTGATCCATAAGAAATTACATGTGAACATGATCATACTATTGTATTTCTTATTTCAAAGTGTAGGTACATGTTAAATATACACTTACTCATCATAAGATTGTATACAAAAAATTTATCTTGCATATAGAAATCATGTATAAAAGTTTAGTCACACACATATATATATACTAGATATCTTTATCAATAATCTTTACCTATATACATGTATGAATATATATATATATATATATATATACCCTTTATTAATAGCTATATCACATTCCATATCCAATTCATTGTGTATTTACATAGACACAAATTTAATTTAACTATATAAAAGGCATAATGTAAGATACATTAAAGTTCTGCACAAGGCAGCATTTTGGACCCAATTTGTGAGCCACTTATGATTTTGAAAACATCATTTTTAGGCTAAATGATCTTCTAAAATTTTATTCCCCTATTCATCTAGTTTCTAAATCATCAAAATTTACCTTAATATCTTGTCTATAGCTTGAGATATTTGAGAAAAACTATAGGCTATTAATAGAACCAAAATAGTGTTTGTTACAAATTATAAATATTTACAGAATAAAATTCAGAAGGAATTAGACCAACATTTCTTCATCAAAGTTATACATCCATGACTCTAATTTTACCAGAATTTTACTTTGGAGCATTTTAACAACTCTACCAAGAGTTATTCCTAATTTACTATGGTCTTTTCCCTAACAGTACATCCAGTCCCTATGAATTTCAAGTCAACATTTGACATGCTTGCATACATTTTTAATTCATACTTCCTTCATATGAAATGTATATTTTGAAGTCTATTTTTCATATAAATAAACTTCATAGAATTTTGACCAATATACACAAAGATACATCATTTTTACTTCACCCTATTCCAGAACCGAAATTAACAGCTTACAGAAAATTTAGTTAATTATTTGGATGTCTTAAAGGCAATTTCAATGCTAGTTTCCCCCTACAATTTTTTAGGAATATATGTTATGTAACCTTAGAAATTAAAATGACCTCAATTTAAGTTCTCAAACTCAAATTATACTGAAATTACTGCCATTAGTTCATAATGCTTTATGTATTCTCTTTTATGGATACTATTAATTCAAAATGCACATTTGTTCACTTTACTATGCATAAAATTCATATATAATATATATATATATATATATATATATATATATATATATATATATATATATGCTTAACTATTTTACATATATAAGTATGCATGTTTATTATTGTAACACCCTAATTTCTTAACCATGGATAATCATCAATCATCATCATACTTAATAGAGATCAAGCAAAAATACTAATAATAATAACACAGGCCCTTATTACATCCCATAATAAAATAATGAAGCTTATCGATAAATAATCATAATATAAATGGCCTTTAGGCATCCTGAATTCCTCAAGGCAACTGCATCTTGCCCGATCGTCTGAAGCTTATCTTGAATCCTACACGGATAAACAAACTCGTGCTAAGCTATAAATCTTAGTGGGGAACGAAACTCTATATATATAAAGATAATCCTCTTTCCACAATTCATCACATACATGAATAAAACTTTCACAATCACACGGGATAACATATGAGTCTATTATATTCTTCATTTCATAAATAAAATTCTTAGGAGAGTCTTCAAACTTACCAATGTGTATCATGTTTAGAATAATTTAATGCATTATGAAACTTATCTCACTTCCTAAAAGCTTAGCCATTCCTTTCTATCACTATCATCATGCCCTTTACTTTTCTTAACTTAGTATGAATCAAACATCTTATAATCCTTTTTAATCAATAGGCTAAACATCATAGTTATTAATGGTATAAGATTTCCACTTATTACTTTAAATCACATTGTCACCTAAGATAGACAATTGACATTAATTCATAATATAAAGGCATACTTAAGTCATATAGCATCTACAATTAGTCCTGGTAGGCATAATTACTTCACATATATCATACAATTCTCATATGAGATTCACAAACTTTACATCCTTCATGTTATCTTAGCATGGTAACCTGATTCTCTTACAAGCATCATTCTATGTCATGCATTGCACTTGGTTAAATGAATGTTATCATTATGTCTACATGTGTGTAAACATTTACATAGATAAATAAACAGACTGACAGCGTGGTAAGTGATCATAAAGAACAAGCATTACATATCAAGATTATAAGACAAAGTCTTAATGTCACATGTATGCATTTTATCAACAAAGTACATTAAGCTTAATGCACATGTTATAGTTCATATAACTTTTGGTACAATAGTGTATTCTATAGGGTTCATATAATCTCTGTGGAATCCCATCGGTGGAACTATCTCATACTGATACTCATACAGGGATCTTCTTTAATTTGAGTGTGACATTTCCATAATGTATTACAAAGCATAACATTTCATTTAATAAAATAGTTTATAGTCAAAAGAATTTAAAACAATTAAACAATAGGTCATTCCTCATGCTTACATCATATAAATAGAGCAATTGATGTATGTTTTACTTTATCTTGTGTATATTTTATCATTTTTAATAGCCTGCCTAAGTACTAGTTCAAAAGTGGATAACGGGAGCAATGGATACCCGAAGGTATCAAACTATGGATATCCGAAGATATCAAACAATGGACCCAAATAGGGTCAAGCAATGGTTCCAGCAAGGAACAAACTATGGACCCAAATGGGGTCAAACGATGGTTCCAATAAGGAATAAGACCCAAACAGGGTCAACTATGGCAGCTGCGACTATATCCCTCTAGGCATACCTGTCAATCCATAATTGAACTAAGACACACAGGCTTAACTTTTAAGACATCTTTGATTAACATATTCTTCTTTACTTAGCACATCATTTGGCTTAAAGCCACTTTTCATAGAAGAATGCATATCATTCCTTTCATCAAAGAATACATCAATTTTGGTTCAACATACTTTTCTTTACTTAATACAACACATTTGCTTAATGCCATCATTCATATAAGAGTGCACGTGATTCTTATCATATCGTAATATTAAGCTCTAGGCTCCAGTACATCGGGATGCTATCATATGATCATATAGTTGTATCAACTTTCTTTCATTCATATCATGATGGTCACAGGTTTATGAAATTAATAATAGCATGTAATCTTTCATAATTAGCATTGTGCATGCCCATATGCGCATATACATATATATATAGTTAAAATCATGAAAATACATACTTCCATTACTCATACTTGTTCATATATTAAATTAAGCTACTCATCATAGCATGCTCGTATCAATTATATAATATATAGTACTTACATAACTCATAGAGAGTTCTTGATGACATACCTCGTTGCTGCTTGCTATGAATAGTTTCCATAATCCTACACTTATTAATATCAATCCATAAACACACACACACACACATATATATATAGCAACCTCAAGCATTTATGATCCATATTATAAAATAAGTATGTTCCCTTACAGCTTAAGGTTAATGCCACATTTACTCCCTTGAATTCACTTTCATGATTCACCAGAGTAGAAACAACAAGTTATACACTTTAACATTGTTGCATATACTTCAATCATCTTACTTGTATTTTTCATCTTATAACATTTTATGCTTAGGTAAGTGGTGTGAGGTCATTTCATCTCAATCGTTAACACACTACGGATGCTCTTATGCTAATCATATTGTATTATAGGCATGAACAAACAATGAGCAGATACACGTTACTGCTAATCAATAATTCTTCTTGTGACTTGGAGTATAACCAAGCTTCTATGATTTCATAATTTAATATAGTATGTGATGTTCCCTTTCTTTTAACTCAGACCTTAAGACTATTCTCTTGTTATCACTAGGTTAAATCATAGTATTTTGGATAGAACCCTTCCTTGAACTGGTGGATACCTTATTTTGATTTTATAAGACACATTGTATAACATATCATTTAAGTTATTATATTGCCTCATGTTATTCTCAGTTTGATGCTCATTAGACCTTATCATACCTTGTTGCATCATAATTCATATTAACATTGCCATTGATATGCTCTTTCTAAAAGCTTAAATACCGCAAGTATACGGTGTACCGATTATAGTACTTCAGATATCGATCCCACGAGAAATGTTGATTTCAATCACTCACTATTACTACTCAATTTTAATCTTGTTTACGGTGTTAAAAAATGGAAGTTAATTCTAATTACTCTATTGCATAAATTAATTAAATCCTAGATAGTATAATCAAGAAGACAATAAATATTATGAAATTAAATAATCATGCATTTGATACCATCATTTTAATTATAGTTTTTAATCTTGTTAGTAAGCCAAGTTGGAATAAATTTCTAAACCACTCTCTCGACATGAATTAGATTGCCTAAGACATGTAATTAAAGTACCAATTCTCAACTCTCATTAATGAACTAGTGGATTTTAATTACACATTTTAAGATTATCTACCAACCTATAGCAATTATCTCCACATGTGATCTCTCTAACTATGCTTTGATAATGAATTTTCTATTAACTTTCAATAAGATGTTGCTCTCGCTAACTCTCTTATTTATAACCATTTTGTTAATTTTCAGAAAAGGAATTGCACATTGAAGGTCGTCTTCCTTAACTTATAATGATACCAATAAACTTTTAATAGAAAATACTACAATCAAAGATCAATATTGTAAATGGAAATAGAAATTTGTTCATATATAATCAAATGCAAACAAAATATTCATGTAAAGATTACAAGGAAGAAAAATAAAACATAAGAACAAGAAGAAGGGGATCTCTCAACCCTTTTCCCTTCACACAAGATTTCTTCTTCCTTGCTTCTTGCCTCCTCTTCAAAACATGAAAATAAAAACTAAAGTACTAAAAGAAAATTAACTTGTTCTTTGGATCACAAAATCAAATTATCAAAATTCTCTCCTCTCTTAAAATTCTGTCCACTTGGCATATATATGCCTCTCTAAAAGTTATGTCCCTTCAAGATATCTTTTCACAAAAGTTGTATTTGTTCATGAAAAATTTGCATCACTTCAGAATTCTAACTGCCCATCCACACTTTGTCGCGGCCTCGCGACTCCTGTCGCGCTCGCGACAAGACACGCCTCTGCTTGGCTGGCTCCGCTGGCTGTCGCGAGCTAGTCTTGCTTTGTCGCCCTCGCGACATGGCACGCTATGCTTGATTGGCCTGGCTCTCCGCCCTTCATGCTGTCGCGAGCTCTCCCCCTTGTCGCGCTCGCGACATCTTCAATGTAGCTCATATGGATTTCTTTCCTCCACTTAACTCCTTTAAACTTTAAATCATTCCCTTCTCCTAAAAAAAATAAAACAACTACACACACAAAAAAACACATAAAAGCAACAAAATATAGATAAATACCAAAATAATAAACACAATACTAGACAAAACCACACATTAACACACAATATTTATGAGCTTTTCAAGCTCCTATCAATTCCCCACACTTAAACGTTTGCTTGTCCTCAAGCAAAAACTAAAGATGCTAGAAACCATCAAAGCTCAAACATTTAATTTAAACATAAAACATGGAATATGGAGTTGTCCTTCTTAAAATTCTCACAAATTAACACACGCAAGGTTTCTTTAACATATTAATCATGAGTCAATGTCAACAAATACCAAAATAAAATCTTGGATCTATAAGGTTTAATACTCATATGCTCAAAATAAGATAAACAAAAGAATGCAAAGTACAATGATATAAAGCTCTTAAAAACCCTTATTTCTTACAACATGTACTCTATCCTAGCAAGTAATACAAAATGTAGAGTTATTCTCTCATAATTTCTACCTTACCTCACTCAAGTGTTTAATGGATTGTGTTTACTCATATTTCCTCTTGTACCCCCACATACCATAAGCTTGTATTAAATAAAAATCTCCATCACTAGCATAAAATAATGCACAAAATCAAAAGGGTCTTTAAAAGGGTTATAGCTTGGCTTAGGTTAAGGTAGGAAAATTTTGGTTAAGTAGCTCATTCATGTGGAAAATATAGCAAATACTCAAACAAGTAAGATTTTGTATTGCAAAATTTGCACTAAAGCATGATTTCTAATTATACTAATTCAATTTCCACATCCCCTTGCAATAATTTTTCACTTCCCACTAGTTTTCACCGATACCAAACTTCAACTAGTTGCCTTCCTTACTTTTGTTTTCCTTCTTTTAAAAGCACACTAGTGTAATTGTTTGTTTCTTCCTTCTCTTCTATATTTGTTTCTTGTTTTTTTTTCTTTTTTTTTTCCTTTTTATATAATCAACTAAGGAAGTACTAATGGCTTTAAATTTCAGGGATTAGACACATATTCAAAGACTCATGCTTAAAATATATCAATACTATATCCTACTCATCAAAGCATAACTACATTTTCCACATAAGGGGTCAAGCTCAAAGTTGAATTGGTTAGAAATTGGCACAAGGCTAAAAATAAGCTCATGAATAAAATAGTTTAGGCTCAAAATGGCTACCTAAAGTCAAGAAGGTAAGTTTTTAAAGTAAGCCAAAATGGTGTAATCTAATGCCCTTATCATTTTTCATGCACGTCTCATACTAAATGTGATCTCAAAAATTATCCAACACAAGTTGTAGAGTAATGAATACAAGAGGAATGCTCTCAACAAAAAATGTTTGTAATGTGTTAAGGCTCAAAAGCTCACCATAGCTATGATAAAACTCTACATCATGCATTCTCACTATTCTAAAGAACATGCTTAAAGAAACTTGGCTTAAAAGAACCATATACCAAAGAACTTTACCTATACATGCCTATCCATAGAAACATAATCATATTAAAACTAAAGACCCTTAATCCTAAGTTAGTAAATGTATCAAATCAACTCATAACTAACTATGCAAAGACTAATTACATATGTTAATAGGCAACAATTTCACAAAGAATAACTCCATCACACAACTCAACATAAAACATAAAACATTTAACACTAATCCTATATGCATACTACCAACTAGCTTCCCCACACTTAAAGAACACAATGTCCTCATTGTGTAAGGAAGACTCCACAAAATAATACATACAACACGGATAAGCACAACACAAACAGCACGAAAACATAGAAAAGAATTAAAAACAGGAGAAGGTAACATTACTCATTGGTCCCACTTGGGGACCCCGGTGGAGAAGGCGTGAAAGGAATATTGTGGTGGCGAAAGAAGGAAAGGAGCTTGCGGCTGAGGCTCTTATGACTCTTGTGCATTTGCTGGACAGTCGTCTCAAGGGAATCCATCCGAGCCGCCATACTTTGAGTGGCAGCCTCAATCCCATCCAACCGAGACATGACCCGCTGCAATCCAGCATTGTCCTCTTGCGCAGCACCGAGACTGGGCTCATCCTGATCATCACGACCCATACCAAAATCACTCGCCATAGCAGCTTCTTCTCCATCATCAGCCTCATTGGAATCATCCGGTTCAGTAGCAGTAGATGTTTCAGGTGCTTTTCCTTTGCCCTTGGCACGACTAGATCTCGTTTCCTGCACAAAATGCGATAAAAACTGCGGAGGCATAGCATGTCTATCTAAAACATGGGAGTTACGAAGATAACGGATATCCATTAAAGACACATGTTCATTTTCAGCCAAAACAAAATTGCCTAAATCACCTAAACACCCCAAAATAATACCGGTTACCATATGGCACATGCCTACAGTTTTAGTTCTAGCAATTGATGCATGGTATAACCCGTCAAAGATAAAATCTATGGAGCATGGTGTTTTACGTGATAGTAATAAATGAAGCACAAACAAGTCCTTGGATTGAACCTTGGTACTTTCTACGCGTCCAAATAAAGCATGGCATAAATACTTATGAAATAAAAACAAGCCATTGTCCTTAATAAGTCTGTTAGAGGCATTTTTGTTATTGAATTTCGCCATGCCAGTTAGTGTTGTCCAAATTGGTCGGTGATCAAATAAATTTGAATTAAAGCGTGTTCCATTCAATGGAAAACCAAACCAAACATGAAGTTCGTCAAAACCAAATGTAAACTCAGCACCCTGGTGTCGAAATTTAAAGTGAGTCTTTTTATTATCAACATAAGCCAATGTGACAAAAAACTCTACAGCCCAATCCCTCCTAATAGGTAAATTCATGACAGAAAATTTCTCCATTTCATGTATTTGAGATATTTATCAAATTGAGCAGTCAAACCTAAATCATTAAGCAATTCAGTATCTAGATGCAACATGCCTACATAGGTTTTGGTGTTAAAAAACTTAAACTTTTTCCCTTCGTCTTCAGAATAGATAGGGAAGGGACACTCAAACCTGGCCTGAAGATACTCAACAGGTGGTGTTGGTGGAGAACTTGGCTCGGCAACTGGCTGCTTATCCTTGCGTCCAATGGATTTTGTGCGCACCATGATGGAAAATAAAGAAACCCAAGCTGAAACCACAATATCAAGTGTAGAAGAAGAACCAAAGCTAGCAAAAATACTCCACAAAAACAAAAGAGAAAGAACAGAGGAGACGAGAACTCAAAATTTTGAGAGAAAAACGTTTAAAACTCAAGAGCTGCTGAATGGAGAAGGGGAATAGTTTACTTAGGGTTTTAACTATATATAGGGGAAGGTGAAAAGGCAGCTAAAACCCTAAGAAATTCAAATCCTGTGTCCTGTCGCGACCTCGCGAAATTTTCGCGCTCGCGACATGGCACGGTATTTGAACTAGCGAGCTCGCGAAGAAAGTCGCGCTCGCGACAGAGAGTATAGGCCTTATCCTCGAAAGCAGCTGTCGCGCTCGCGATTGTGTCGCGCTCGCAACAGAGCCGATTTACCCAAATCAAGATTACATGGTCGCGCTCGCGAACAGGGCGCGCTCGCGACAGAGTCTTGTGATCCATCCCACTCATCCTTGTCGCGCGCTCGCGACAATCGTCGCGCTCGCCACAATGATGAAATGTTCATTACTTATTGCTTTTTTTTCACTTTTTTTTTTCAACTAAAATATAGACAACATAAATAAAGCAAACAGAGACACCTGTAAAATAAAATAAAAATATGTAAGTATTCTAAATAAGGTAATAATCAAAGAAAAAAAAATTAGTTACTTAAAAACAATAGAAAGTAAATAAATAAATAAATAAATGAATAACACTAAGCCAATTCTAAAGAGATAAAAGATACCTCTTTACTCTCAAATGCTCCATCAAAATATAGTTTACAGCGATGCCCATTAACTTTAAACAGGTCGCCTTTGTTATTTTTTAGTTCTAAATATCCATGGTCGAAAACTTGAGTAACTTCAAAAGGTCCACTCCATCTAGACCTCAATTTCCCAGGAAATAATTTTAAGCGAGAATTGAAAAGTAAAACCTTATCCCCAGTCTTAAAACTTTTATATTTGATATGAGCATCATGCCACTTTTTAGACCTTTCCTTGTATAATCGTGCATTTTCATAAGCAACAAGACGTAATTCATCAAGTTCATTTAATTGCAAACATCTTTTTAACCCAGCATCTTGCATGTCATAATTTAAGGTCTTAATAGCCCAATATGCCCTATGCTCTAACTCAACGGGAAGATGACATGCTTTTCCATACACTAACCTATATGGAGTCATTCCAATAGGTGCTTTGAAAGTAGTCCTATATGCCCACAATGCATCATCAAGCTTATGTGCCCAATCTTTTCTAGAATTAGAAACAGTTTTTTCTAAAATCCATTTAAGTTCTCTATTGGACACTTCGACTTGACCGCTAGTTTGGGGGTGGTATGGAGTGTAGCACCCTTACCCTGTACTTAGCTATAACACTTTGATTAATGTTAATTAAGCATGCTTATCACAACATTTCATCTGATAATCTACTAAACAGATATCCAAAAGTTAACTATTAGAAACTTCACTTATAGGTGCATCTCGCTAACATAAAATATTACATATACAAAGCATCTGTAGTAAATATAAAATTTCCAACATATTTAGAGTTTCCTCAACTACAAAACATAAAGACAAAAAGAAGACTCTATTATTAATCTTCTAAGACTTGTGTTGGCCAACCTGCTGCAAATATTAGTCCTGGAAGAAAGTCCTGTTCTCACAACCTACACGGATAAACAAAAATCCGTGCTAAGCTATAAAGCTTAGTGGGGAATACTAAATCATGATAAATGACTACTCACAGTAGTCGCCAATAAGCATACATCATGTACTATAAAGTATAACTTATACTCAATATAAGAAAATACAGACAAGAGTCCACATATGATAACCGAATGATTTAATGATAGTAAATTCGGCATTGACGCTTAATATACACCACATTTAACCATGTAAGCATATTTGTCCTTTAATCTTGCGATTCATTCATTGGTTGTTATACCACTGTTTATACTCAGTCATTCCTTCCATTTATTACATACTTTAACATATGCTAGGAATACATGTATACATATATATTCACATATAAACTTATGATCCACAAGGACCTATGCATATTCGTAAGTAAAACAAGCATTAGTACTATGAAAGTTTATCATTTATCAAGAATTATGTTTGTATACTTATTGTACCAATGCATACATAGAATTTCTAGCTTGCTTCTATCTCAAATGCCATTATCATGTGAACTTTATCATTTGTAAATCTGTAAACACTTTATGTGTGTGCACAAGACAATATACATCAATTCTCAATAAAGAGCAAGAACGAGTAAATATAAGAAAAACATATAACTCAACTGTATTAATTTGAAAAGCAATCACCAACATGAATACCTATTCATAAACTCTTATATTCATTTGCTATAGAAAACATACTATCTCTAATATAGTTCATACTTAGATATTAGTGATGCACTAGTTCATTTATATAACTCTGTATGTACTATTTCTATATGCGATAATCATGCATAAGTGTATATTGCAACATCTTTAAATATCATAATTTCCATATGTGCTGAAAAGAAATTTCACATATAAATTAGATTATGAAATCGATTAATGAATTGTTATGCTTCATAAAGCTTTAAATTAAACATCAAACTATTCTTAACTTTGGTATAAGGCCTGCACTATTCTAAAGAGGTGGATAACGGGTTGAACGATGGTACCCGAAGGTACGAGTTTGTTTAGTCACCCAAACGGGGTGAACTGCAACCCAAACGGGGTTGATCGATGGTACCCGAAGGCACAAGTTATTTATTCACCCAAACGGGGTGAACTGCAACCCAAACGGGGTTGATCGATGGTACCCGAAGGCACAAGTTATTTATTCACCCAAACGGGGTGAACTGCAACCCAAACGGGGTTGATCGATGGTACCCGAAGGCACAAGTTGTTTAGTCACCCAAACGGGGTGAACTGCAACCCAAACGGGGTTGAACGATGGTACCCGAAGGTACAGGTTTGTTTTTGCAGCTGCAAGGTACCCTTATAGGCATGCCTATCTATCCACTTCCTAGACTTAACGCAGGCAAAAAGATCTATTTACTTTATCTTTTCTTTATACATTCATATTCTTATATGCACATGTATACTCTTGTATTACTATGAACAATATACTCATAAGAGCGCTTATGTGTAACTTTCTGTAAACCTGTGAACATTTCACTGTTGGGTAATATTGTTCTGTTCTTGTAATTCTATTAAACATGCGACTATTCTGTATGTCAAGACTATACTTATATAAGGCCATTTGTAACCGTACATAAGCATGTAAAAATATCTATATTCTTTAGTACATATACATATATGCACAATTCAAAAACAATTTAAACACTTTTCGTATATAATAGTCAGATGACAATATACTCCTTCTCTAATGCATACATTTTTGTATACATGGTCTCATATATCAATGTCATTATATGCTTTAATAAAATTTCTATAATGGAGTTTTAGCACTGTAGATCTGTATTTCAGCATGCTTACATGTGACAACACATATGCTTAATCATATCATTTCAATTAAGTGAAACCATATTCATACATTTCACTTTACACATATTCTTTGAATCATCGCTCTAAAACATCTTTCACCATTCAAACCTAATCATGTAAGATCGTATTATATGTTTATATGTTCATATATAATCTACAATTCAAATTACTTCTTTCTACAAGTAAAGTTGACATTTACTCCATCATTAAATAATATGTACATGTAAGCATAATTACACACAACAGCCATGTACATAAGTTTGATCATATTCACATTAAGCATCTCACATGTTCATAGTCATGCTAAAATATCTTCTATCTCATAGGGCATTTACATGCTCATACATTCATGTACATAATCATAGATGTACGTACCTGTGGGTACATTCACATATAGTAGACTTATTCATATAAGCATATTTACCAATATATAAATATATATCTTTATCATCATTCAAATCATGTGCTATACAGAATGTCAACATGTTTCCATAAGGGCATATACACATGCCAAGGTCATACTATTGCAATCCTTATTTCATAGTATAGATACATGTCAAAACGTGCTCTTTCATGTCATAGGATTACATGTGTATATTTATATATATATATATATATATCAATTTGGCATATGACAATCATGCACAAAACTAATTACATGTATAGGTTAGATATTTCATCATTAGTCTTTATTGATATACACAATTGAATGCATATGTATTCATATAAATCCTTCATGGATAGCCATATTACATGCTTTAACCAATTAACTTTACTGTCACATAAACAAATATCTCTCTCAATTTATTAAAGAAATTATATTATCAAGTGTAGCAACAATATGCACATAATAGTAAATTCTGTTTCTGTGAGCAGTTTAGGAAACTAGTCCGAATTCAACCCTAAATTCCATATACTTAGAGACCGATTTAAGTTTAGGTTTCTTCATATGAAATATAGGTATGGAAGTCTAGTTTCCAACGCAAAACAAATCACTCAATTTTCTGTTCTATAGCTCAACTTATGAATAAAACAATCCGGATAGGTCAATCAGTCGTGAAGAAACGTTCTACTCGTGAAGAGTCTCACGAGTGAAGTAAAAGGGCAACATTTCACGACTCGTGAAGGGGCTCACGAGTAGAGAAAAAGGGCAGCATTTCACTACTCGTGAAGGGGCTCACGAGTGGTGAAAAAGGGCAGAATTTCACGACTCGTGAAGGGATTCACGAGTCGGACAATAGTTCACGACTCGTGAAGGACTTCACGACTCGTGAAGAGGGCAATCTGTTCTACAACCTCAAAACGTAAAAATCCAGAAAAAACGTAACTTCAAATTCTGTAAATTATATCCAAATTCAGCAAGCAATTCAACATGCAATATGAACAACCTACATTCCCATACCTTAGCTGAAAATTCCTTTGTCTTCAACCCCTTGCAAGCCCTTTTTCCTTGTTTCTTCCACCTTTTCTCTCTCCTTATAGATTATTTCATACATTCAACAACAATCTTCCATCATCAATCAAATTAAGAAAGAGATGAAGATGAAGAGATGAACTATCAAGTTAGGATATTACCTTAAAGTTATACTAATGATCTAGATTGAACAACATGCAATATTTCCTCTTCAAGAAGACCTTGAGAATTCATCTATGGCTTTAAGAAATAAGAAGAAGAAAAGGAAATTGCTGTAACTCTCTCTCTAAAATTTCGTTCACCACCATCTCTAATGAGTTTTTCCTTTCATTCCACTAGCAAAAGACTTTATATAATAGTTAGGAAAATTCCCTTCTTGATCCCTCAACAAAATGCATGTCCTTTAATCAACCCACACCTTTTTGCATGTCATAAATCAACCTAATCACTTATTCATTCTCTTAAATTAACCTCTCAATTATTTATTTATTCACCTTTGACCTTTAAGATGCTGAATTTACAAATTGAGCCCTAAACTAATACTTGTACTTCAATTACACCATTGAATGTTATTAAACCAACTATAATAATTTAATTATGACTTTATAAAATTCATACCATATAATTTATACATTTATCACATAATTATAGATAACTTAATAACACTTATATCCCAATTAATCCTTGAAGTAAAATATTATTTCAATTACACATAGATATAAACAACTAGTTTATCCTTCAATATATAAGCTTATAATAATTCATCTAATTAAGCTTGATTAAACATTAATAATTGGAATTATGTCCTTGAATTTACTAAGGCCTAATTTGGGCCCTTACATGGAGTAGCTACTCTATGGTGAACACCATACTTATTCAATAATGATGCCCACATTAAATCACTAACACGAATTATTTAAAGGGATATTAATTCGGTTTGTGGGATCATAAATAAGACCTCATTTAATCTTGCTAAATTTTATTGTAGATTGAAAATGGCATATTCAAATAACAATTTCTCATTGCGATCGGTCCTTGAAAAGGACAAATTAAATGGCACCAATTTCATAGACTGGTCTCGAAACTTAAGAATAGTTCTTAAGCAAGAGAAAAAGTCGTATGTTTTGGATGCACCCTTGCCTGAAGAACCAGGAAGGAACGCCTCTGCGGTTCAAAAGGAAACTTTTGAGACCAAGAAGAGCGACTCCAATGATGTGACCTGTCTGATACTGGCCACTATGGTGCCTGACTTGCAAAAGCAATTTATGGACCAAGAGGCTTATGCGATCATGGTGCACCTCAAGGAGATGTTCCAAGAGCAAGCTCGTCACGAGAGGTTCGTGACAACAAAGGCATTAATTTCTTGCAAGATGGCTGAGGGTACACCTGTTAGTACCCATGTACTCAAGATGAAAGGGTATCTTGATACTCTTGAGAAGCTTGAGGTACTAGTGCCAAAGGAATTGGCCACTGACTTGATCTTAGGATCATTGCCTGCTGCTTATGATCCATTTGTGATGAATTATAACATGCATGCAATGAACAAGTCAGTCACTGAGCTTCATGGGATGCTTAAGAATGCTGAAGAGAACATTCGAAAGACCAATCCCGTTCTAATGGTTCAAAAGGGAATTAAGAAGGGACCCGCTAAGGGAAAAGGAAAGGGAAAGGCAAAACCCAAGTCAAGTGGGAGTGCACCTCAGGCCCAATCCAAGCCCAAGGCACCAAAACTCAAAGAGAGTGAGAGCACTTGCTTCCATTGCAACAAGATAGGGCATTGGAGGAAGAATTGCGCTCTCTTCAAGGAAGAACAAAAGAAGAATGGAGCCAAGGCGTCCAGTTCTGGTATTTTTGTTGTTGAAATTAACCTTTCTATTTCTACCACTTGGGTATTGGATACCGGTTGTGGTTCTCACATTTGTTCAAATGTGCAGGGGCTAAGAAATAGGCGGTTACTTGGGAAGAATGAAGTGGACCTCCGTGTGGGGAATGGAGCACGAGTTGCTGCCATGGAGATAGGCGACTATCACCTCACTTTACCTTCCGGACTTTGTATTGTTTTGAATAACTGTTATTATGTGCCTGCTATGAGCAGAAACATTATTTCAGTTTCATGTTTGGATAATGATGAATTTGATTTTGTTATTAAAAATGGCAATGCTCATATTCGTCGCCAAGGCATTTCTTATGGCAATGCCATGTTGCAAAATGGCCTTTATATCCTTGATTTACAAAACAAAGAGTCGATATACAACATTAATACAAAGAGGGTTAAATCAAACGAATTGAACCCTACTTACTTTTGGCATTGTTGTTTAGGACATGCAAACGAAAAATGCATTTCAAGACTCCACAAAACTGGAGTGCTTGGGTCATTTGACTTAGAGTCTTATGACACATGCGAGCCATGTTTGCATGGAAAAATGACAAAGAGTCCTTTTAACAAGAAAGGTGAAAGGACTAATGGCTTATTGGAACTAATACATACCGATGTATGTGGACCATTAAGTACACAAGCTAGAAGTGGTTTTAGCTACTTCGTGACTTTCACAGATGACTTCAGTAGATATGGCTATGTCTATCTAATGAAGTACAAGTCTGAAACTTTTGAGAAATTCAAGGAGTTTAAGAACGAAGTAGAAAACCAACTTGGCAAAAGTATAAAAGCCATTCGATCAGATCGAGGTGGCGAATACTTAAGCCAAGAGTTTGATGATCATCTAAAAGAGTGTGGTATTATTTCACAGCTCACTCCTCCTGGAACACCGCAATGGAATGGTGTGTCCGAAAGGAGAAATCGAACTCTGTTGGACATGGTTCGATCTATGATGAGTCAAGCTAATCTTCCTATCTCTTTTTGGGGTTATGCATTAGAAACTGCTGCGTTTCTATTGAACCGTACTCCAACTAAAGCAGTTGAGAAGACACCATACGAGGTATGGACTGGGAAAGAACCTAATATGTTTTTTCTCAAGATTTGGGGCTGTGAAGCACATGTTAAGAAATTAACATCTGACAAACTAGAGTCCAAATCGACTGTCTGCTTGTTTGTGGGCTATCCCAAAGAAATAAAGGGATACTACTTTTACTCACAAGCCGAGAACAAAGTATTTGTTGCTCGTAAGGCTGTTTTCTTGGAAAAGGAGTTCCTTCTCAAGAAAGACAGTGGGAGTAAAGTAGAACTTGGAGAAATTCAAGTGCCACAAGCTCCTATAGAGGATGAGTTGGAAATGGGATCAAGTTCACAACCAGTTGTGGAACAAGAACCCATTACACAAGTACCTAGAAGGTCTGGTAGGGTACGTCAGGAGATTGAGAGATATGGATTTCTAATCACTGACAGTGACACTATTGAGTTAGTAGATCGTGAGGATCCTACTACCTACCGAGAAGCTATTGAAAGCCCATACTCGGATAATTGGCTAGAAGCCATGAAATCCGAGATGCAATCAATGTACGATAACCAGGTTTGGACCTTGGTTGATCCACCAGAAGGTGCTAAGGTAATTGAATGCAAGTGGTTATTCAAACTAAAAGGTAGACTAGTAGCAAAAGGTTTTCGACAAACTCATGGTATAGACTATGACGAGACCTTTTCGCCTGTAGTCATGCTCAAGTCCATTAGGATCTTGCTTGCCATAGCTGCATATCATGATTATGAGATATGGCAAATGGATGTCAAAACTGCTTTCCTTAATGGAAATTTACTTGAGGATGTGTATATGACACAGCCTGAAGGTTTTGTCAATCCCAAGCATCCTAAAAAGGTATGCAAGCTTCAAAAATCCATTTATGGATTAAAGCAAGCATCCCAAAGTTGGAATCTTCGTTTTGATGAGGCAATCAAAGAATTTGACTTTATCAAGAACGAAGATGAGCCTTGTGTGTACAAGAAGGTTAGTGGGAGCATAGTAGTGTTTCTGGTCCTATATGTGGACGACATCCTTCTCATTGGGAATGACATTACAACATTGCAAAAGGTTAAGCAATGGTTGGGAAAATGTTTCTCAATGAAAGACTTAGGTGAAGCCGAAACAATACTTGGTATTCGAATCTATAGAGATAGATCGAATCGGCTTTTGGGACTAAGTCAAGAAAAGTACATAGACAAAGTACTAAAGCGTTTTAGTATGGGAAACTCAAAGAAAGGGTACATACCTTTGGCTTTGGGAGTTCCTTTGACTAAAGAACAGTGCCTTAAATCCAAGGAGGAAAGGGACAACATGAGTAGAATCCCATATGCATCTGCTATTGGATCTATCATGTACGCTATGTTATGTACTAGGTTGGATGTTGCTCATGCACTGAGTATAACCAGTAGGTTTCAGCAAGACCCTGGTGAGAAGCACTGGTCTGCTGTAAAAGGGATCCTTAATTACCTGCGAAGGACTAAGGATCACTTCTTGGTGTATGGTGGTCAAGAAGAGCTCGTCATACAAGGATATGCCGATGCTGCTTTTCAGACCAACACTCAGGATTCTAGATCGCAATCTGGGTTTGTTTTTGTTTTAAACGGTGGTGCTGTCAGCTGGAGAAGCTCAAAGCAAGAGACCGTTGCCGACTCAACTACAGAATCTGAGTATATTGCAGCAAGTGAGGCTGCAAAAGAGGCTGTTTGGATTAAAAATTTCATTAATGGATTAGGAGTGGTCCCAAGCATCCTAGATCCATTAGAAATTTTCTGTGACAATAACGGGGCCATCGTACAAGCAAAGGAGCCCCGGTCACACCAGAAATCCAAACACATACTCAGAAGGTACCACCTGATCAGAGAAATCATTGATCGTGGGGACGTCAAGGTTATCAAGATATCAAGTGAAGACAATGTAGCAGATCCTTTGACGAAACAGTTACGTCCAAATCTGCACGAAGCTCATTTGAGAGCGTTCGGTCTTAGGGCTATGCCCAATTGGGACTAGTGGTAGTGGGAGATTGTTAGTGTAAGCCCTAGCCCCAATACATTGTAACGAAACACTTGAAATTAATAAAATGAGGCATTTGTTTTATCTTTTGTATACCTGTGCATGTCAATTGATAAAACTATCCAAGAATGTCGTTTCGGTTTAAGTTATCATGTGTGAGGCACATGGATTGTAAGACCTTGAAACAAATGAGACATCATTCTAAATATCCCTAGTCAGTCATTGTTATGGGAATAACAAATGAATTAAGACTAGTATGCTCTCTCTGATCTTATGAGTTCTGTCTTACGGATCATTAGGACAAGAGTGTCAATCAGAGATCATAGATACATGTTAAAGAACATGGTATCTGGATTCGATCCGCTCATGAGAATACTACATGGTACAAGTCATAAGTGTTTCTCATATGCAAGTTTTGTATCAGAGTTCTTAGACCTGAAATCTCTATGAAACTCTTTATGAATTACTGTGTACTTTGACATACACCTAACGTGCTCGTAACAGAGTGACAAGTACGGGTATGATTGGGTATGCACTAATTCATGTTAGAGAGCATGAGAGAAGTGAAGGGATTACCCCTCTCGATAAGAGAGAAAAATATCACCGGCCACTTGATCAGTGAACTGAGAAGTGTATGGCCATACCGAGATGAAATAATGAGTAATCATTATTTATCTGAGAGTTCAGTGTCACTGGAATATCAAGAAAGGAATTAATATATATAAGGATGACTAGTTCCATGCCTTATATTAATTCTGATATTTATGGGTAAGGGACTATGCAAAATTGCATTAGGTCACTAAATGCCATATGCATTTTCATTTAATTTGGAATGCTATAATATCTTGCTAGAGAATATATATAGCCTTTGAATTAATTTATTAATTCATTGCCAACATTAAATGGACCTATAGGATCGCACACAAAGCATTGGGCTTAAAATGTTTAAATTAAGTATTGAGCATTAATTTGTGCTTTTAATTAAAGTCAAATTAATGTATGTAATGGGTTATAATATTGCTATTGGGCTTTGGTCCATGAGAGAGAAATTCAGCCCACAAGGTTTAATTTCAATTAATTAATTATGTTACATTAATTAAGTTAATTGAGTATTAAAGCCTAAAGGAATTTAAATTAAATCAAATCACTTAAATATATATAATGAAGTGGCCGAAATTCCAAGATGGAATTCAAGGAATTTCGGCACATGCAATTAAGTTATATTAAGTGATTTTATTTAATTAAATGTCTTATGTTTTATTTCAAATTTGAATTTAAATTCAAAGGAGTTTAATTCAAAATATATTACTTATCTTTAGGAAGTGATAGAGTTTGAATTAATCATCTTAGGATGGTTGAATTCAGATCAAAGACTTGCCAAAGGATAAGCATATATATTAAAAGAAATAAAACCCTAAACCTAATTTTTTGGTGGCATGAATAGTAACTCGTGAATAGTAACTCGTGAATAGTGACTCTCTCTCTCTTAATTCTTTTGTTCAATTCTTCACAAGGAGAAAGGATTGTTCCTCATTCTCTTGTGTTATTGATCAGTAATAGCAATCTAAAGAAGTACAAAATCAAGTTTTGTAGCTTCAAACTATAACCCTTACACAATACCGAAAAAGAGATCTAGCAATCTCGTTTTTAAGCCGACGGTGTAATTGTGTGTGTGAGAATAGAGGGAGTGGCGCAAAAGGCTATTCCTTGGCATTGGTGATCGAGATCTAAGGCGGACAAAGCCATCTTTGTTGCTGGTCATCATCGGAATAAATGTTTTAAAAGGCATCAAAAGTTGTAAGTTCGATAACCCTAAAATTGCATGTTTCGATTCTATCTTTGGATATGTATGGTATGTATGATAAAATTTTTGTTTTTCCGCTGTGCTATCATGATTATCATACCATGTCATATTCCATCAGTGATAACAGGTGCAGTTGTAAGGGCCTTCTTCAAAGAATTAAAAGCATGCATACAATCATCAGAAAATTCAAAAGGTACTTCCTTAACCAATAAATTAGTTAAAGGCTTAGCTATTAGTGAAAAGTCCTTAATGAATCTTCTATAGAAACCAGCATGTCCTAAGAATGATCTTATGCCCTTAAGTGTAGTGGGAGGGGGTAATTTCTCTATGAGTTCAACCTTGGCTCTATCCACTTCAATGCCCCTACTAGAAATCTTATGGCCAAGAACTATTCCCTCTTCAACCATAAAGTGACACTTCTCCCAATTTAACACTAGGTTAGTTTCCTCACACCTAGCCAACACTCTATCTAAATTATTTAAACATATCTCAAATGAATCTCCATAGACTGAAAAATCATCCATGAAAACTTCCATGATGTGCTCAATCATATCCCCAAAGATAGAGGTCATGCACCTTTGAAAAGTTGCAGGTGCATTACATGACCCAAACGGCATTCGTCTATAGGCGAAAGTGCCATATGGACAAGTAAAAGTAGTCTTCTCTTGGTCACTAGGGTATATAAAAACCTGAAAATAGCCCGAATACCCATCCAAAAAGTAGTAATGAGAATGACCAGCTACCCTTTCTAACATTTGATCAATGAAGGGTAAAGGAAAATGATCCTTCCTAGTAGCTGAATTTAACTTCCTATAATCAATACAAACCCTCCAACCTGTGGTAGTTCTAGTAGGAATCAATTCTCCATCCTCATTCCTAACTACTGTCATACCTCCTTTCTTAGGTACACAATGTATTGGGCTCACCCAAGAACTATCCGAAATTGGATAGATAATCCCAGCATCTAACAATTTGATGATCTCTTTCTTAACTACTTCTTTCATGTTTGGATTAAGTCTCCTTTGCCTATCTGCTCTAGGTTGACAATCATCTAACAAATTAATCCTATGCATAACAACATTAGGACTAATTCCTTGCAAATCTGAAATTTGCCAACCTATACTTTTTATTCTCTTTTTAACCACCTCTATTAGCAAAGATTCCTGATGACTAGTAAGTTTATTAGACACAATGATAGGTAAAGTATGATTTAGACCAAGGAATGCATACCTCAAATGACTTGGCAACTCTTTCAACTCCACCATAGGAGGACTTACAATTGAAGGTGGTATAGGTGCATCATTCCGATATAATCGTTCTGGCCTTGCACCCTCTTGCTCCTCCTTCCCACTAGCTTCTTCCTCAATGATTTCCTCATCTACACCTGCTTCATTAAATACTGCTGCTACACAAACATCAATGACATCTATCCTCATGCATATATTCTCCTTCATGGGGTATCTTAATGCCCTATCCATGCGATATTCTACACTATCATCCCCCACTCTCAAAATTAATGAACCCTCGTAGACATCAACCAATGCCCTACCTGTTCTCATGAAAGGTCTCCCTAAAATCAAAGGGCATTTCACATCATATGTAAAATCCAAAATGACAAAATCGGCAGGCAAAATAAATTTGTCCACCTTAACTAATACATCTTCCACTATACCATATGGTTTTTTAATGGATTGGTCAGCTAATTGTAAAACCATTGAAGTAGGTTTAACGTAATCTAACCCCAATTTCTTGAAAATAGATAATGGCATAAGGTTAATGCTTGCTCCTAAATCACATAAACACTTAGGAAACTCAACATCTCCCAAAATGCATGGAATGGTAAAACTACCACTATCCTTCAGCTTAGTAGGCAAATTATTTGTTATGATAGAACTACATGCCTCAGTCAATTCAATGGTTGAAACATCTTCCCAACTTCTTTTCTTAGCAATTAAATCTTTAAGAAATTTACCATAGTTAGGAATTTGTGTTATAGCCTCAATAAAATTTAAATTTATATGAACATGCTTCAATTTATCAAGAAAAGATAGAAATTGCTTATCTTGACTTTCTTGCTTCAACCGTTGCGGAAATGGTGGCCGTGGTGTGAAAATCCTTGGAAATTTTTCTGGTACATCCCCCTCCGTCGCGCTCGCGACAGGTGTCGCGCTTGCGACAAAAGGCTCTTCCGTTGTAACTGGCGCGCTCGCGACACCCACCTCACTCGCGATGGGGGTAGCTCCTTCTCCTGTCGCGCTCGCGACACAAAGGCTATTTTGCCCTTTAGTTTCCTGCACGCTACCAAAATTGTTAGTATTAATAAATTTATTAATGTAAAACTTTCCTGACCTCAATTTTATGGCCTTTAAATGTTCTCTTGGGTTGTCTTCCGTGTTGCTTGGTAAATTTCCTGGGACTCGCGACGAAAGAGCCTTGGCAATTTGCCCCAATTGAACTTCCAAAGTATGAATGCAGGAAGCTTGATTCTTGGTTATTTGATCAAACTTAGTTTCCATCCTCTTTTGGGCCTCCTCTTGAGCATTGAACTTCATATTGATGCCCTCCAAAAATCTATCCATTTTAACCTCCAACGCTCCAAATCGATCTTGGGGTTGTTGAAACCCCACTGCCCTATTTTGGTTACTACTATTGCCCCAAGAAAAATTCGGGCGATTTCTCCAACCGGGGTTGTAAGTGTTTGAATATGGGTTTCCTCTTCCTTGTCCTTGGATGAAACTAACTTGTTCATCCGTACTTGCCATACCCAAATTACACCCTTCACTTCCATGGCCTAACTGTCCGCATATACTACACCCACTAGTTGGATTACTACCCACACCTAGGCTATTAATTTTTTGCGTCAATTGCTCAATTTGAGCTTGCAAAGCTACCACTGAATCTACTGCATGAACTCCCCTTGTATTTGAGAAATTTGTATCCCTAGCTTTCTCGGTTGGCCACATGCAATTGTTCATTGACATTTCTTCCAATAACTCAAATGCAGCCTCCGTGGTCTTCCTCATCAAAGATCCTCCCGCTGCCGCATCAATGGTTCCTCGAGTGGTGGGATTCACACCATTATAGAATGTTTGCATCAGCAACTCCCTTGGTAGATTATGGTGTGTGCAACTTCGCTGCAATTCTTTGAACCTTTCCCATGCCTCATACAAAGATTCAGAGTCATGTTGAACAAAAGTAGTAATATCTTTTATAATTTTGGCAGTTTTTGCTAGGGGAAAATATTTGGACAAGAAGGCTTGGGCTAATTGGTCCCAAGTTGTGATAGATCCCCTAGTAAGGGAATTCAACCAAGCTTTTGCCTTGTCCTTTAATGTAAAAGGGAAAAGCCTAAGCTTGATTGCATCCGCCGAAACTCCGTTAATCTTAAAAGTATCACAAATTTCTAAGAAATTTGCCAAATGAGCATTTGGATCCTCATTTGCCAAACCATAGAATTGGATACTGTTTTGAATCATTTGTAAAAGCGATGGTTTAATTTCAAACTGGTTCGCATTTACCGTAGGTCTTACCACTCCTTGTTGAGCACCACTCAATGCTGGCATGGCAAAGTCCATCAAACGCGGTGGATTTCCTTCTTCAGCCATAATAATCCTTCTACTCCGATTCTTCTTCTTATTTGACTTGCGGTTACTCAATAAAAATCTCTCTATCTCCGGATTGTACGGTTCAAGTCCTTCCTGCGAACTCCTTGTATGCGGCATGAACAGTCAAATCCTGAAAAGTCACAACAAACAACAACAAATTAAATATCGTAATCCAAAATCTTAAATCAAGGTTCATAATGCAATAAATTAAATCAATCAAGATTCCCCGGCAACGGCGCCAAAAACTTGATATGCTCTTTCTAAAAGCTTAAATACCGCAAGTATACGGTGTACCGATTATAGTACTTCAGATATCGATCCCACGAGGAATGTTGATTTCAATCACTCACTATTACTACTCAATTTTAATCTTGTTTACGGTGTTCAAAAATGGAAGTTAATTCTAATTACTCTATTGCATAAATTAATTAAATCCTAGATAGTATAATCAAGAAGACAATAAATATTATGAAATTAAATAATCATGCATTTGATACCATCATTTTAATTATAGTTTTTAATCTTGTTAGTAAGCCAAGTTGGAATAAATTTCTAAACCACTCTCTCGACATGAATTAGATTGCCTAAGACATGCAATTAAAGTACTAATTCTCAACTCTCATTAATGAACTAGTGGATTTTAATTACACATTTTAAGATTATCTACCAACCTATAGCAATTATCTCCACATGTGATCTCTCTAACTATGCTTTGATAATGAATTTTCTATTAACTTTCAATAAGATGTTGCTCTCGCTAACTCTCTTATTTATAACCATTTTGTTAATTTTCAGAAAAGGAATTGCACATTGAAGGTCGTCTTCCTTAACTTATAATAATACCAATAAACTTTTAATAGAAAATACTACAATCAAAGATCAATATTGTAAATGGAAATAGAAATTTGTTCATATATAATCAAATGCAAACAAAATATTCATGTAAAGATTACAAGGAAGAAAAATAAAACATAAGAACAAGAAGAAGGGGATCTCTCAACCCTTTTCCCTTCACATAAGATTTCTTCTTCCTTGCTTCTTGCCTCCTCTTCAAAACATGAAAATAAAAACTAAAGTACTAAAAGAAAATTAACTTGTTCTTTGGATCACAAAATCAAATTATCAAAATTCTCTCCTCTCTTAAAATTCTGTCCACTTGGCATATATATGCCTCTCTAAAAGTTATGTCCCTTCAAGATATCTTTTCACAAAAGTTGTATTTGTTCATGAAAAATTTGCATCACTTCAGAATTCTAACTGCCCATCCGCACTTTGTCGCGGCCTCGCGACTCCTGTCGCGCTCGCGACAAGACACGCCTTTGCTTGGCTGGCTCCGCTGGCTGTCGCGAGCTAGTCTTGCTTTGTCGCCCTCGCGACATGGCACGCTATGCTTGATTGGCCTGGATCTCCGCCCTTCATGCTGTCGCGAGCTCTCCCCCTTGTCGCGCTTGCGACATCTTCAATGTAGCTCATATGGATTTCTTTCCTCCACTTAACTCCTTTAAACTTTAAATCATTCCCTTCTCCTAAAAAAAATAAAACAACTACACACACAAAAAAAACACATAAAAGCAACAAAATATAGATAAATACCAAAATAATAAACACAATACTAGACAAAACCACACATTAACACACAATATTTATGAGCTTTTCAAGCTCCTATCAGCCATGCACAAGCCTCTCTAATTTAGAGTTCGAGTGAACCATCATTACTTAACTCAATATGTTTAATTACTTTAAGTTTCGCACTCTCTATATGTGTGTGGAGGTTCCTAATTTAAATGATCATGCCTTATGTACCTTTGGGTAACTTACAGCTTAATTCAATCGTCATCCTATTATAATAGCATATTGGTGGCTTAGATTACTTACAACTTAGTTTTGTTTACTTTCTCTTACCATAGCCTTCATGTCATCTAACATTCGATAATGCTTCATCTTACGGTCTTGCTTTTCTAAATTATACCTCTATAGACTTTATCATGGAATATCGACTTTCATAATCTATTAATCCCTCAGCATTTAACTTTCATATTAAGAATTACTTAGTGAGCAATCATCATCCTTACATTTACGACTAACTTTAATCATCCAGCTTAGGTAACTCTTTTAATAACTTTAATATATCGCCAAACTTATGATTATGGGTGATTATTGTTTAGGAGTATGTGTACAAGAAGCACATGTGGCCATGCAATAAGAAAAACAATAGGTTCTGCTTGGCCGAGTATAGCAAGAAAAACAAATGAGATTTCATTCTAAATATCCCTAGTCAATCATTGTTATGGGAATAACAATGAATTAAGACTAGTATACTCTCTCTGATATTATAAGTTCTGTCTTACGGATCATTAGGACAAGAGTGTCAATCAGAGATCATAGATACATGTTAAAGAACATTATATCTGGATTCGATCCGCTCATGAGAATACTACATGGTACAAGTCATAAGTGTTTCTCATATGCAAGTTTTGTATCGGAGTTCTTAGACCTAAAATCTCTATGAAACTCTTTATGAATTAATGTGTGCTTTGACATACACCTAACGTGCTCGTAACAGAGTGACAAGTACGGGTATGCTTGGGTATGCATTGATTCATGTTAGAGAGCATGAGAGAAGTGAAGGGATTACCCCTCTCGATAAGAGAGAAAAATATCATTGGCCACTTAATCAGTGAACTGAGAAGTGTATGGCCATACCGAGATGAAATAATGAATAATCATTATTTATCTGAGAGTTCAGTGTCACTGGAAGATCAATAAAGGAATTAATATATATAAGGATGACTAGTTCCATGCCTTATATTAATTCTGATATTTATGGGTAAGGGACTATGCAAAATTGCATTAGGTCACTAAATGCCATATGTATTTTCATTTAATTTGGAATGCTATAATATCTTGCTAGAGAATATATATAGCCTTTGAATTAATTTATTAATTCATTGCCAACATTAAATGGACCTATAGGATCGCACACAGAGCATTGGGCTTAAAATATTTAATTAAAGTATTGGGCATTAATTTGGACTTTTAATTAAAGTCAAATTAATGTGTGTGATGGGTTTTAGATTGCTATTGGACCTTGACCTATGAGAGAAAAAAAAATTCAGCCCACAAGGTTTAATTTCAATTAATTAAATGTCTTGTATTAATTTAATTAATTGAGTATTAAAGCCTAAAAGACTTATGATCAAATTAAATCTCTTAATTATAAATATTGGTGGCCAAAATTCCTAGAGAAAAATCAAAGGAATTTTGGCACATGCTTTCTATTTATTAAGTGATTTATTTGGTTAATATGTCTTATGTTTTAATCTTGGGTTAATTCAAAAGAATTTAAATCAATATATATCTCTTATTTTAAAGAAGTGATAAAGGCTAAAATTAATTATCTTTAAGTATTTGATTTTAGATTTATCACTTAAAAAATAAAAGGATATATATTGAATGAGAGAGAAAACACAAAACCCTAATTTCTTCTATGGTTTTTGCATGAAACTCTCTCTCTCTCTCAAGAATTTCTTTTAGCCAAATTTCACAAGGAGAAAGGATAGTTACTAATTCTCTTGTGATCTTGGGTAGTAATAGCAATCTAAGAGAAGTACAAATCAAATTTTGTAGCTTCAAACCATAGCCATTACACAATACATTAAAAGAGAGCTAGCAACCTCTATTTTAAGCCGTCGGTGCAATTGTGTGTGCGAGAATAGAGGGAGTGGCATAAAAGGCTGTTCCTTGGCATTGGTGATCAAGATCTAAAGTGGATAAAGTCATCTCGGTTGCTGGTCATCACCAAACTCTAGTTTTAAAAGGCATCCAAAGTTGTAAGTTTTAAAACCCTAAAATTGCATTTTTCGATTCTTGTCATGGAATTGTTTGGCATGTATGATCATTTTTGTTGTTTTTCCGCTGCGTGATTGCCATGTTCATACCATGTCATATTCCATCAATCACTTGGCCATGTATTCCCATGAATAAAGGTATGAATGGCCGCGTGTTTCCAAGAGGAAACACACACACACTTGGCCGTGTATTTCCCAGAGTAAACCACACCACATAGCCGTGTGTTTCCCAGAGGAAACACATATGTGGCCATGTGTTTCCAAGGGGAAACACATGCGTGGCCATGTGAGAAGAAAAGAGCATTATGTGGTCGTGGGTGAGAAAGAGAAAAGCATCACGTGGCCACGGGTGTGAGAAGAAGAATACATCATGTGGCCGTGCACATCAAGGAGAAACATGGTGAGTGGCCACGCATAGGAAGAAATGAGGTAAACCCAAAATTCTGATTATGCATAACAGGAATTAAACCCTAAATTTCACTTCCCCACTTGCTTACATGATTATTTAGGTTACTAATCATGTTATAATCATCAACACCTATTAGATTAAACCCTTAATCTCATTATCAAAGCACATACAACATGATAGGGAAAACATGCATAGTAACCATCCCAAAACAAGGAATCTCATACCTAACATTGAAGCGTCCCTCACTTTACTTGATCCATCCCTTTTGCTCTTGATTCCCTTATTCTCCTTGTACATAGAGATAACATACATGATATATCATCTCTCTATACATCCTTAGTTCCATTAAATCAAACATAAAGAAGAGATCCATGAGAGAAAAACATTACCTTTATAAGGTTGAAACACCAAAACCCTAAGTTTCTCTTCTTCAACCCGTAACCAAAGAGTGAGAGAGAGAGAGAGAGAACTCTCTTGCCTTAGCCGATTCCCACATCCAATTCCCCAAGGATTTCTTCTTCAATAAGCTAAATAAAAGAGATAGTGGGGTAAATATCTCCCAAAGAAAAATTTCCAAAATGCCCTTATACATTTTAACCCCTTAAAACTTATTTCCTTAACATTCAACTCCAAAACTTCTTATTTAATTCAATTCCATCTTTCCTTACTATTTTAGCTACACTCCAATAAACATGTGCATAATTACCAATATACCCTTAATGTGACTTAACTTCAATAATACCAAATAATCAAATTTTGCCTTATTAAACCTTAATCCTGATTAATTAACTATAATCTTGTTGGGGCCATGATTGGGTCCTCACAATTATGCTTGTACACTTCATCACTAACCTTGTGAAATAGGTTCATAAGAGCTATTCCCATACATGTCACTCATATGTCAAGATTTGATCTCATACATGCATGATCATTCTTTATTCATGTTTATACTTTCCTATATACTTATGTTATCTCAAATAAGCAATACACATGCTTATATGATATTAATCATGCACATGCTTTCTCTTAAATAAATAAATAAATATTGTTGACATACCTGATCTTGTCATTCCTATAAACATGCTTCATCATTTAATCATACCTATTATTTTATAATATGATATCATCACATACTCAATGTACTTATGTCTCTCCTATGTTCATTTATATAAAAAAGATGTTGTAAAAAATTCAAAAAGGTCTAAATAAGCTTTACTATCATTTTGAGACATTTTAGTAAATTTTATGTGAAACAAGGGTGCCATGACAAACATTCTATACAGTGGTAGATTTCAAATTATATTTTGTTACCAATATTAAAAATAAAAAACATCATTTTTATGCCAAGTACTCTCAATAAAACTTATTCCCCTGAGTTTTTATTTTCCATAAAATTTAAAATCATCTTAATATCATCTCTCTAACTCAAGTTATTGGCAAATCACTAAGGACTGCTCCATTGACCCGTCAACTGAAAAGGGCTACCATTTTGGGAATTTTTGAGAACCTTAGAGGCAAAATTTTGTTATGGCTATTTCTATAACATTTCTAGGAACAGATGTCCCGGTTCTAACCCAACTATAAACATCAAATTCAGAGTTTAGAAACTCAACTTATGATCAAAATAGTCACTCAAGGGCAATCCGAATTCTAGACAGCCCTTTCACATCAATGTCTAAAATCTTAATTCCTTTACATGCAACTTCATTTGATGATCTACATATGCATGACCTGCCATTATTAATATCTACCTCATCACCATAAATACATGCAAGATCAAAATAATTTCCATGCCTTATAATTGAAAGATATCAAATATATGCAAATTATTTTCAAAGTTCAAATCCCATACCTCTATTAAAATCTACTCTTCTTACTCAATCAAAATGCCTTTGCTCCTTCCTTTACCTGTCCAATTTCTTAGCAATTTACAAGACCTTAATCAATAAAATCTTAACACAATTTGTTTAGGAGAAGATAAAGAAGAAAATGGCAAAAATCTGCCCTCTCCTCATGTGAAGACCCCTTTTTATTTAGACAATAGTGGTCAAATATCCCACTAAGTCCTTGCATGCCAAACTCTCTTAACTAGTTACCCCAACATAAGTCCATTTTACACATTGACCTAGGATACTTCTTTAATTTCAACATTTACCCCAAAACTTATTTTCAATTCCATTAATTCATCCCAAACTCAAATTAAATAGTAAAATTACCATTTACCGCATGTAGGAAATTTACTTCAATTTCCTATTACCATAATATAAAGCTTAGTTCAATCTTAATTGCACACTTATATATATCACAATGTAATTTGACTTTGTCACCTTCAATCTCATAAAATTATAAATTCACAAAGTCTCACTTATCAATAATTCATCTAATTAAGAATAATCAGATATTGATACCTGATGATGCCCTTGAATTCTACTAGGGCCTAATTTGGGTCCTTACATATAATATGATTTGAGACTTAAATGATCATTTAAGTATGTGGAAAGGTGATATTTTTGATTTAAGTTCAAGTCTGCATAATCAGGATTTCTAGTTTCTTGTTATTTTCCATGCATGGCCACTTGTGTTTTTCTTCTTGTCTATGCACGACCAATTATGCTATTGTTCTTGAGAATGCACGGCCACTTGTGTTTTTCTTCTTATCCATGCACAGCCAATTATGCTCTTGTTCTTGAGAACACACGGCCACTTGTATTGTTCTTCTTCTCCATACACGGCCAAGCATGGCTATTTGTCTTTGAGGTGCACGGCCAAACATGGCAATTTTCCTTTGATGTGCACGGCCAATTATAGCCCTTTGCCTTTGATGTGCACGGCCAATTATGGATTTCCTTAATGCCATGCATGACCACTCATTGTTTTCTCCTTAGCATGAATGACTACTCATGTGGTTTCTTCTTGGAAGTGCACAACCACTCATTGGTTTTCTTCTTGGAAGTGCACAGCCACTCATTGGTTTCCTGCCTTAAAATGCACGACCACTTGGCCATTTTCCACATGAAATGATGGCAGTCATTTAAACTTTTTCTTTCAATGGTTCTTCTTCACCTCAAGCTACAAAACAATGATTATGTGGTGTATAATTGAGATAACCAAGTTAGCAATGAATAATGTTGAGGGTGATTAAATATTAAAGTGATGTATAGTATGTTATTGGGTTACCGATGAATCAATACAGTTATAAAGTCTCTTCAATGCCTAAGTTAGTAATAATGGTGAGACTATAGGATGGGTTATTATCTGAATTTTAAGGATATGAATGAAATTATAAGAGAGGATAGACTGAACTAAATTGTAAGTCATCTAAGCCATCGATATGTTGTATAGGGCAAGATCCTTCAATTAGAGAATCCCTAAGTATGTATATAGAAGAGTGAAAAGTTATATAAGAATAAACCTATAAAGTTATGATATAGAGACCACTCAAACTCTTTATTAGAGGACCTTGTGCATGGGTATGCTAATATGAGTTATGTTGTTATAAAGTATTTTAAGGACTAATGAGCATAAAACTACAGAGAGGATAAGACAACATAGTAACTTAAATGATATGCTAATTAATGTGTCCTACAAAATTGTTATGAGGTATGTACTAGGTCAAGAGATGATTCTGTCCAAAATATTATGAGTTAACCTAGTTATAACAAGAGAATAGTTGCAAGGTTGCATATCTAAGTTAAAAAGAATTGGGGCTTTATAACTTATGTTTAGTTATGAAACTGTAGAAGCTTGAATTCCCTCAAGGTTATAAGAAAGATTAATGATTAACGTTAATGCATAAGAACATGTTCGCCTGTTCGCTCATGCCTATGCTATATTATGATTAACTCATGCCTGTCAGTAGTGTGCTAAAGACTAAGATGATATAATCACACACAACTTACCTAAGTATAAAATGTTACAAGATGAAAAATGCAAGTAAAGATGATTGAAGTATATATGATTATGTTAAGGTGTATAACTTGTTGTCTATAATCTGATAGACCATAAAAGTGAATCAAATGATTAAATATGGACAGGTGTTGACCTTAAGCTGTAAGAGAACCTACATATTTTGTTGTATGGATTATAAATGCTTGAGCATTATTATATATGACTTTTTCATAATGTGATTATTATGGGAATATGAGAACTATTCACAACAAGCAATACCAAGGTATGTCATTAAGAACTATCCATGAGTTATGAAAGTTTTATATTATATAGTTGATGCAAGCATGCTATGGTGAGTAGCTTGACTTAAAATGTAAACAAGTATGAGTAATAAAAACATGTATTGCCATGATTTAAGTTGCATATATGTATGTATATGTGTATGTGGATGCATGAAATGCTTATCATGAAAGATGGCATGATGTTATCATTTGCAAAAACATACAATTGTGTGATCACATGATAGCATTCACATGCACTGGAGCCTAGAGCTCACTATTAAAGAATGATAAGAGTAATGTGCATTCTTATATGAATGTTGTCATTAAGCAAAGATGTTATGATAAGTAAAGAAGAGTATGTTGAATCGAAATATGCTTAAGAACAATTAAGCCTACGGTTCTTAGTTTAGTTATGGATTAGATAGGCATGCCTAAAGGGATACAGTCGCAGCTGCTATAGTTGACCCTGTTTGGGTCCTGTTCCTTAATGGAACCATTATTTGATCCCGTTTGGATCCATAGTTTGTTCTTTACTGGAACCATTGTTTAACTCCATTTGGGTCCATAGTTTGATATCTTCGGATATCCATAGTTTGATACCTTCGAGTATCCATTGCTTCCGTTATCCACCCTTTGAATTAGTACTTAGGTAGGCTATTAATGATGATAAAGAAAAATATAAGAGGTGAAGTAATATATATGCATTGATTTTTTTTCACTTATTTAACATAAGCATGATGAATGGTCAATTGTATTATATTATTTTATCTTAAATTCCTTTTGGTTGTAATTGTACTTAAGGAAAGAAATGCCATGTTATGTGTTATATGATTTTGATATCGCACACCTTTTATGAGTAAGGTTCCCATGTGAGTGTTGGTGTGAATTGACTCCACCAGTGGGTTTCACGGTGAATATATGTAATCCTAAAGTGTACAATATTGTACTAGAAATTCTATGACTTGTAACATGCACACTAAGTATCATGTACTATTTGATTTATGAAGTATATGTATATGATATGAAAACATCATCGGGGTAACTATGATAAGTTGGTTCTTTGTAATCACATACGATTTGATAATTTAATTATATATGAATAGTTACACTCACGTATGTATACTAATAAAGCTGATATAAGGCAAGTGCAAAGCATGATGTGATAGGATGTTGTATGATGTTTTAATTACAATGCTAAGATAGCATTAAGGGATACATATATGAACCTAAAATAAGGATTGTATAAAATAAAAATATAGGAAGAAATCATGCTTAATGATAACTTTATAGTTTTTGCATGAAATAAACACTCCAATATGCAGGGAATTAATATTAAATGCACCGCCTATGTAATAATGTGATTAATATATTAAAGTTAATGTTTTGTACTATCGATAATCCTGATGTCTGAATTCTTAAGTAGTAAGGTTTTAAGGAAAGGTATGAATCAAGTTAGTTTAAAGAAAGAAAATAAGTAGGATGATGGCAGTAAATTAACAAGTTTTTGAAATAAAATAAGTTATAGAATGCTCTCGACATTGGTAAGTATGGTATTATTAATGAGGTCGAAGACTCCCCTAGGAATGTCTATTATGAAATTATCAATATAATAGAATTATACATTATCCCATGTTATTGTGAAAGTTTAGATGATGAGATGAATTTTGAAAAGAGGTTATCTATATTTAGAGTTTTGTTCCCTACTAAGTTTTATAGCTTAGCATGGGTTTGTTTATCCGTGTAGGTTCGAGTGAAGCTTCAAAGGATCGGGCAAGATGTAGTTTTCTTGAGGATTTCAGGATACTTGAAGGCCATTTTTGTTATGATTATTTATCTATAAGCTTGGTTATTTTATTGTGTCATGTAATTATGGCCTTATGATTATTAGAGTACTAGTAGGAGTTTGATTTAGAGATTGTGAGATGATATCTAAGGAATCATCGGTATGTCTCACTTCTTGATATTGGAAGTGCTTAAAAGTCTTGATGTTCCATGATTGAAGTATAGCATAAGTTTGATTATAAGTATGCCTAAATTATTTCTCAAGATGGTTGAGGAAAATTTTATATGCTGATAAGAGAATTTGATTTTTAGCATTGTTGAGCATGCAAGATGTTGAGGTTATTAAGATGCTCTATATATATAATTATCAGGACTTTTCCTAATCTGTATGGGTAAATGAACATGTTTCATGGCATTGGGATAGGAAAAAGCATGAACAGTATATGTGAATACACATGGGTAGTCATTGCATACATGAATTTTCTGTATTAGGGTGTTACAGAGTTGCCATGAATTTTCTGCTCAAGGCATCAATTACCATGTTAGCCTTGCCTAGGTGGTAATCAATAAGACAATCATAGTATTTTATAAGCTCCAACCATCATCTCTAACTCTTGTGATATATTTAAATATGACATTTTCCCTGTACAAGTAATGCCTCTAAATTTTCAAAGTAAATACTATAGCAGCAAGTTTAAGATCATGGGTAGGGTAGCTCTTCTTATGAGTCTTAAGCTATCAAGAAGCATATGTAATTACTTTACCCTCTTGCATTAGCACACAACCTAACTCATTCCAAGAGTCATCACTGTAAATTATAAAATTCTTGCTTGATTCAAGTTGAGTCAGTACAAAAGCTTCGATTAACATACTCTTAAGGTTCTCAAAACTCTCTTAACATTCATTTATCCACTCAAACTTCACCTGGTTCTGTAGTAGTCGAGTTAACAATGTAGTTGTAACAACCCAAATCGCCCACTCCAAATATTATCCGCTTTGGGGTAACCCTCGATGAAACCAACTCACACCCATTTTTTAGGGAACCAACTCACCCAAAATGCATATATAAGGAAGATGCATCCACACCCTTATAAGAAATATTTTGTTCTCCTCTTCAGTCGATGTTGGATATCACAATCCACTCCTCTTAAGGGACTCAACATCCTCACTAGTCCACCGATCTGACACCTAGCTCTAATACCATCTGTAATAGTCTAGATCATCAACTTATATATATTATCCCCTTTGGGTGGACCCTCGATGGAATCAACTCACACTGGCTCTCACACCCGCATGGTTTTACTCTTTGAGGAACCAACTCACCTAAAATGCATCTATAAGGGAAAAGTATCCATAATATACAGCCTAATTTTCAATTCTTGAATTCTATCACTTTTTCTACTCCAATTAAGGACTAAAGACTATTACCATTAAAGAGAGATGCTGAAAATTAATTAAGAGGCTTTAGCTTGGTGGAATTAATGGAAGAAATTCGAAGAATTTTTTTATAAAAAGAAAGGGGGATGGAGTTCGACCACCACAGGGGGAAGAAGAGGCAAAAATTTGAAGAAGCTTCTATCAATTTCTGTTTTTTCAGCCTTTTATAGTCCTCCAATTGGGTTGGGCTTGGTCCAACCAAGTTGGCCCAACCTATTTTAAGCCCAATTTTTATTATTTAATGCATTATGTAACCCTAAATTCTCTTTCCAACTTCTATATCTCAATTGCTCATAAAAATAGTTCCATAATTCTTAAAATATTCAAATTAGTCTATATGAAAATTTTTAGCTCAATTGGAGTCCGTTTTTTATCCAGTTTATCGAAATTGATTTGATTAGCAAATTTTTGGTATTACTGTAAAATTAATTTCACTGTCAAAATGATTCTACACATTATTTAGAACTCATCTGGAAATTTTTGTGATTTGTGAAACTCATCTACTATTTTTAATGGTTCGGTCAAATCTAAAGTCAATCCGATTACTATTTTTACCAATTGTGACTTTTCTTTCCTTTTGTATTTTTTTTTGTATTTTTGACTTTTAGAGGTCTATTTGACCTAAATTTAATCATTGGACTGTTCTAACTAGTATTTTTAATGATCAAATAAAATATGTTTTATTTCGAACATATTTTATACCCCCGGTATACTATTCACACTCGAAAAATACTATTTACAGCTACCGAAGACTGTTAGGCCATTACAACTAAAACTTATAAGAATAGAATACATGAGTATTGGATTTTTCGTATTTGAAGTTGGCAGGTATAGGCATTTGATGTGATGGTTTACAAGATATGGCCTATGTGATGTGATAGGTAGAGTAGTGCAGATAGATCAAGTATCAAGTTCGATCAGACCATCCTAATACATGTCAGCACAAGTAACTGATGGACTGATATACAACAATTGGATCTGAACCTAACTAGACTTGTGATCATTGAATTGGATCCGAGTATAATAAAATGGGTATTATTACTAATAATAACAATTCAAATTTAAAAAAAATTATATATATATATATATATATATATATATATATATATATATATATATATATATATATATATATATATATATATATATATATATATATTAAGAACAACGATCATTAGCCAATTTTTATCAAATATTTTTTAACTAAATATCAACAAACAATCAGTCTCAACTATCAATTAACGCAAATGGTTAGATCAAACGGGCCTAAAATTTGAATTAAGTATTTCCTTTCTTTCGTTTTCTTTTATATTGCTTTTTACTTTGCTTTGTTTTTTCAGGTCAGTTTTATTTTCGTTTATTTTCTTTTTTCATCTTCTTCTTCTGCTATGTTGTTTTTTTGGATCATCCTTTTTTATGTTCTTTGTTTTATATAATTACTGTTTTTGTGCTATCTTTTTTTTCCTCTTCTTTCTATCACCCCTCTTACTCCCCCTAAGAAAATCTTTCATTTTTAATTTTTTATCATATATTAATTTTTTGTTCATTTGATTTTTAAGATGATTGATGAAGTTTTGAAAGAAAGCTATAATGTGAAGAAGGAAAAAAATGATACGTGAAAAAAATGGCCATTGTTTAGATGGAATGAAAAAGTTACCAGAAAGATGAGAAATTTAGGCTTGATTGAGTAAATATAGAAATATTACTTCTTAACATTTATAATTTTACTTATTAAAAATTAAAAATTATCACTTTAAGTCAGGGATGAGCAAAAAAAACCGAACATATAGTTAACCACAAAATCGATCCAAAACCAAATCGATTTTTACAGTTAATCGATTCGGTAGACTCAGATACGGTTTTTAATTTTTACATTTTTTGTTAATGGTTACGGTTTAGATTTTTAAGTATCGGTTAACTATTAGTCCACGGTTAACTGGTTTATATATATATATTCATTTTTTCTATTTCTCTCTAAAATTTACATAAAATAATACTTTAAATATATATTTAAATAATATTTTTATTTTTATACCTTAATTTTTTATATTTTCCTATAAAATTTATACAATACTTTAAACTAAATTTATATTACATCATTATCTTTAATTATATAGCAATATTTATATATAGTATACAATTAACTTTTATATATATTTTTATCATATATTGGTATTCATATTTTACTTAATAATATTTAATTACGTTATTTTCCAAAATTTTATTTGACTTAGAATCAAACATAGTAATTTTCAATAAATATAAAATATATTTTATAATATTAGCTATTAATTTATAAAATATGAATTTTGGCTAGTAAATTATGTTTGCTTCCTAATTTTTATATTAAATTACTTTACACATTGAAAACTGAATTAAAATTTATCTAATTTTTTGTTATAAATTTTAATGGTTAACCGAAAAATATTGGTTAACCAAACCGAAAAGTCGAAACTGATGGACTGGTTAACCGAATGTAACGGACTGATTAATGATTAGTAATTTTGAAAAATTAATATTAATAGATTGGTTAACCGAATGTAACGAACTGATTAATGGTTAGTAATTTTGAAAAATTGATATTAATGGACTGGTTAATTTTTTTTGCTTATGGACCACATAACTAAAAGTTTTTAAAAATTATTGCATTGAGCGAAATAAAAGAAATATTCAAGCCAAGTTATATGTCATTTAATTTTCTATCAATTTTAATCCGCAATTTAATGTAATTAAATCTAAAACCTCTATAATTTATTTAAAATTTAAAAATTATCATAAAAGGATATTTTGGGTCGATTTAGACATTTCTTGAACAAACGCTACTCAGATAGGAGTATTTACTCAACTTTCATTAATAAATTATTGAATAAATTAAAAATGAAAGAGAAAAGATGGAAGAAAGGTGAACAACCCACCAATGATTGGATATAACATGAAGATAGTAAAATGGAACCCTATTCTTTTAAAATGAAAACGGTTTCCTTTATTCTTTTAATGGCCAAGTTTTCTCCACCCTTGTAATGGCTAAATTTCAATTATTTTGTATTTATATTTTGTTTTATTCAGTAAAAAAAATCAATTTTGTAGGAATATTTAGATAAAAATTGATTTTTCTGGTTCAAATCGATTTTTTTTTTCAATCCGATTTTTAACTGACTTCTTATAATTTTTTATCATTTCGGTTTTTATACATTGAACCTACAGCATTAGTTGTCGATTCGCGATTAAACCAATCTGATGCGGTTTTTATAACATTGGTTACGGCTATTGGGCACTTTCATGAATAGACATCTATCATTTGTTCCAGAGCTATAACTCTTCAGGATAATCAAGCACCATAAATAATATTTATGGCATTTCCTTCTTCATTTCTCTTTTACATTTAAGTAAAGCAGTTATAAAAGTGTCAAATTTTAATTTGTTCATGACTCGCAAATTAACATCCACAACCTATTCACGATATTTGTGAAAATAACTGTTTCTGCAGGCAATATATATATATATATATATATATATATATATATATATATATATATATATATATATATATATATATATATATATATATATATATATATATATATATTCTGGTGTATATATGTTTTGCATGTAATAAATTATTTTTAATAAATATTATAATTATATATATTTTTTATTTATAACTTTAAGACGATCATTGTAGTAATTAGATTAAAGTCTAAATGGAAAAAGGTTTCTTATGCTTAAAAATATGGGAATATATAAAATTAATCATAAATAAAAATATTTGAGGCTTCTTTGCAAAAAAACAAATTAATTATTTATCCAACTTTATTAACATTTTTATTTCTTTTTACATTAATTCCAAATACTATCATTATAGTAGTTTAATACAAAAGTTTAGCACCAATATTAGTGTATTGTTATTTAGACCTGACAATCAGATAAGATTGAACATGTCCACGTTTGGGTCATTTCAAATTACTTCAGTTTGGTTTCAAGTTTTTTTTGGGAGACTTGGAGTCAAGTCTTGGGTCACAGTTAAGACTAAGTAAAACTAAACAGTTCAGCATATTTAGTTTGATATTTTTTTATTTAATTGGTTAAATTTTGAAATAAAAATTTAGTTATATGCATTCTATTTGTTATCGAAATCCAAATAAAGCGAAAATGAATTGACCAAAAATTAACTTAATTTTAGAATTGTTATTAGTATAGAAAATTTTTGAGAAATAATGATTTAATGAGAGAAAAATCGATGTAATGACACCTTTCTTTTCTTTTAGGTTTGAGAAATAATGATTTAATGAGAGAAAAATCAGAAGAGCACGGCTGAATAACACAAAATGGTGGGTGGATCATGAGTAGCATAACAACAGGGGATTGAAGAAAGGAATATGCAAAGAATAGAGATCGTGAAAATACAATATAAATTGTATGCCACTTAATCATTATCATTCGTTTTTTTCTTTTTTTTTAAATCTTTTACTACCTAAAACTTAAACAACTGGATTTTTTTTTCTTTCAATTAAATCTAATATATATATATATATATATAATTTAATTAAAAAACCTGGATTACAAGTTCATATCGGATTTCAAGAATTTTCGAATGGATTTTTTGGACAATAAAAGTTTGGATTCGAGTCACTATATTAGAACTAGTTATTCCTTGAATATTCTTGTTTAATTTTCAATTATAAAGTCTCTTTTTTTATATATAAACTGATTTTTTTTTTGTCAATGCTAATATAATAATGACAATAAAATAATTTCAACTCAATACCAAAACTTTTAGACTAATTATTTAAATCATGATAAAAATATCAAAATTTTACCATTTAAATAAAATAAAAAAAATATGAAAAAAATAAATATTTGCAACTTTTGTGCTTATTCTTTTACAATCCAATTAATATAAAAAAAATAAGAATAGACATGATTTATTTATAAATGCATTAAATAAAACAATTTAATAAATAATTAAATGTGTCATCCATCCCACTTTAAATGATCCATTTCACTATTTGACCTTATTCCATTTTCAGTGGTGTTTTACGAATTTATGAAAATGTTAATAAAAAATTTATATTTTTGCCTATATTTAAGATGGGCCACTGCATTAATCTTTATTAAATACATTTCTTTTATTTCTATCATTTATCTATTTTTTATTTAAAATTAAATTCTTGACAACATATATATCTAAAACTTTAATGCATTAAAACTTAATAGAACGATTAGTCAAGCATTGATATTGTAAAAAATTAAATGCATTTTTTGAAATTATAAATGGTCAATTTAGGCAAATTTTCATGCATTTCAAAAAATTAAAGTTTACTAATCTTTTTTAATTTTCATAATAAAGTGAGATTGATTACTTTAGACCTAGGGATGATCATGGAGTAGAAAATTCCCGTTCTCAACGGAAAACCATCCCGAATGGAACGAGAAATCCTTCAAAGTTTCCTTTATCCAAGTGAGAATGAAGGAAAAATATTTTTCAACATAAAATTTGTGGCAATCTCCTCTCCCGAAATTTAGTAATTAAATTTAATTATATTCATATACTTTAGTTTTAAATTATATTTAATATTTAATTTTCTCAATTGTTAAAATTTATATTAATTTGATTTGTAATTGAATTTATATTTTTTTATTATTAAATATTATATTTTAATTATAATTAATTGTTAAATATTATATTTTATTTATAATTGGATTTTTTTAAAATATATTTTTTATGGGGACGGGGTGAATTTTACCCTCGTAATACTACCAGGGGACGGGGAATCCTCGCCCCCGTTCAACACAGTAGGTGGGGAGCCATTCTCCACCCTTGCCTTGCCTGTGATAATCCTTATTTAGACCTGTCAATTTTTGACCTGACCTGAAAACTCGATTTCAATTAGTCCAAAAACAATGATCTGAATTCAAAGGAAAGTTGAATGGATTAAACCCAAATAACCCAAAAAAATTTGGATTTAACTAGCATCAACCTGAAAAATTCACTCAAAATTACCAAAAAACTAACTCAAACTTGCGATACGATTTTTTCAATCAAATATTATATTATATCATATTTACTTAAAAATTATATATATATCCCAATGTTATATGAAAATTAGACTTAATTGAAAGAAAAGAGAAATATTTAATTGTTTAAATTTAGAACAGCAAAAGGTAAAAGGAAGAGAAATAAAAGGTAAAATGGAAAATAATAATTAAATGGCGTATGGTATATACTATATTTTATTATTTTTATTTTTTTCATATTTTGTTTTTTAATCTTTTTTCACTCTGTGACGTGCACCAGAGGCACTCTCATTTCTTATTGGGTTCATAAAGATCCGCTTTTAGGGTTTAAGACCAGAGGAAGCTTGTTTTTAATCATGAATTGTCCACTTCACCATAAAGAGGGATCAAGTCTAATTTATTATTTGTAGTCAACTCACTAAAGCAACTCCTAATGGGCCCAAAAAGGTAGATGTCATGAAGTGACCACCCAACAAAACGTTGAAAAATGAATTTTGACTTTTTGATGCCTAAACAGAGATTGGTGTTCGGGACACCATTTTTATTATGCATCTTGATTAGGTGCTGTTTTACAAGTATGTTTTAAAATCAATCCACTATTATTTATCACATGATGCTTCAATAGAATTAAATAAACATTACAATCAAACATAGAAGGCAAAAATAAATGCTTAACGAATAAAATACTACTGAAATTATTACATAAGCAAATAGTCTAGCAAAAAATGTAAATTACATACATAAATTGGAGCATGTATTTGAGTTGAGAACATTGGTTCCCTCATGCATATTTACAAAAAAAAAAACTCTTTTTATTATATTCGTTTGGTTTGGGATGAAAAATTGGACTTTGATCCAAGTTTTGAAGAAAAACCCAGCTTATTTAGTAGAAATCATTTGAGTGTGTTTTCCTTTTAACGTGCACAAAAAAATCCTTTTTTACTTTCTATTACATCCTTAAATAATAATACATCCAAAAATACCAAATAAATGAATAACATAAAATAAATAAAATGAAATGAAACTAAAATAACAAATAAAATAAACAATAAAAAAAGAATTAGCTAAGTGATATGACCAGAGTCGTCAATCGACCAAGGCATGAATCCTAATGAAATGTGCCTCATGAAAATCCTCCAAATGATCAAAAATATACATACTCACAAAAGAATACCAAAAGCAAATAGATTAGTACCATAAAAATAATCACCACAAATATAACCAAATTAATCATAAATTGACTTATACAGTATAGGAAATGACTATATAAAAAATTAAATAGTGCAGAATAATGCCTTAAACATTATAAAAATAAAAAAAAGATATAAACACAAAAAATACATGAAAATGTACACAAATATGCCAACATTTCAATCAAGGATGCCTAAAATAGGCGAGGGACGACTATACCTGATGCGAGGAATGGGATGAGGGGAAGGCCTACGATGTCTTATCTGTCACTTGACAAATGGGTGTTCATCAGGTCTTCTTCTCGTCCGTCACCACTAGTTAAAGTAGAATGTAATTTTTGGAGCTAAAATCATGCAAAAAATATACAAAATATATTTTAACCCAAATCATGCAATTATTAGATTCTAAGTCATGCCAATACAATGTTATAACATCAAATACACATGCAATTCAACAAAGCATGTCAACATGTAAAATTACAAAAATAAAAGAACAAAAAAACTTAAAATTACAACAATTGAGGAATCTCAACCTAAACAAACCATTAACAAGCCATTTTTGTTAAAATTTATCATGTATTACATGTAGGCATGTCAATAAATCAAATGCAACATTTGAAAACAATTATTTCAAAAAATCTCATATGATTTATGTATGGCAATTCTAGTAAGAGAAAATGAACATAGAGAGAGAAAGCCTAAAATATTATCCTAATGAGATATTCTGACTTTAAAACCTTTATAGTTAGATCTTTACTCCTATTTGATTATTCTCTTCCAGAAAAAGAATGAAAATTGTATGTATTTTTGTGTGTTTTAGTTAAATAGATTATTAGAGAATGAGAACTCTAGAGAGAAAAAGAAATTGATTATCCTCTTTCCCAAAGTTTTACTCTCTGTAAAATAAATTGATTCCTCCTCCTTCAAAATCCTAAAATTTTAGGTGTTATACTTAGGTTAGAGTTGGAGTTGGATTTCAAGTCTAACTCCCCAAATCTAGAGAAAAAAATCCCTTGAAAATCTGGAAAAATCCCTTTTGAAATATATCTTCCTATTTTAAATTCCAAAAATATGAAAATTTGGGAATTTGATCCATGAATGGGCATCCCTTAGTAAGAGGCAGCCATTCCTTAGCCTAAAATCTTAGAATTCTTGAAATACCCCTAATTTAGCCTATATAGGAGAGATAAAGCCACATATAGGTACCCCTCGGGTGACAGACGGGTGTCTGACACCACCAAAGGCTTAAATCATGGTTTTTGTACCTCTATTGTTAAAACACTTGAAAATACTTGGAAAAATCATAAAAATCTTCGAGAAAATGTAAGAAATTCATAATTAGAGCTTTAAGATTCAAACTTGTTATCAGTAATACACTATTTTCTAATCATCGAGTAACCTTGATCTAGGCTACCTCAGGTCATAGTGTCTACAGCTGCCTTTAATTTTGGGAAGCTGGTACACTAGTATCAAAGTAAGCCAAAATTCAGAGTAAAAGTAAAATGACACGTACCGGAGGTAGGGAATCTCTTGGTTGATTAAAATATGTACCTTTTGAGGTAGTGAATCTCTTGGTTAGGTAGTTATCATTAGCTTATCGATGCGTTAACTTTGGTTTGGGTAGTTAACAATAGTTTGTTGATATGTTAACCTTAGTTTGGGTAGTTAACATCAGTTTGTTAATGTGTTAATCATGGTTTGGCTATCCGATTAGCACCTGGACCATGCCAAATTGGGATAAATGTGATTAAATCTGATTAGTGCCTGAGGCATGTAGAATTAGGTTGTTTGAATTCTTTTGATTAGTGCTTGGGGCATGCAAAATTAAGATAACTTGATTAGAACTGATTAGTGCCTAGGCAAGAAGAATCAGGTCGAGTTGATTTAAATTTTATTAGCGCCTGGGGTATACAAAATTAGATTATTTGAATACATCTGATTAGCACTTGAGGCATGCAGAATCAAGTTGACTTAATTGGAAATGGTTATTGTCTGGTTGTTTGGCTTGTAAAATCAAATAAAATTTAAGTAAGATTTAATTGGTGTCGACTGTAGACTAACCTTTGTATTGGTTAATTTTTCTAGGAGGTATATTATCTCCTTTTAAAGTAATATTCCACTGGGGAAATTTTTGGCAAACATGCATCTGTGAGGAGTCATTGAGATTTTAGGGTAGTTGCCCCAAGGGGATATATTCCATTTGAGAAATTTCTAGCAAATATACATTTGTGTGGAGTCATCAAAATGTTGGGTGCAGTTGCCCCCTAGGGAAAATATTTGATCCGAGAAATTTTTGGCAAATATACATCAGTGAGAAGTTACTGAGATTTTGCTAGATTCTGTACACTTCTCAGTGATTATTTCACAACTTGTAGATTGGTACCAATGTAAGGGAAACCATCATCATCGTGGCTATCAACATCCCTGGTCTTATCCTATTTCTTCCTTTATGCTGTTATTAGGATTTTTCCTCTTATCCAATAGTTCCTTGTCGTCAACATCAACCTTGTGACTTCTCATATGTTCAGGTTGAAACATTCCCCTTGTGATAATCCATGCTTTGTATGGTGACCAATGGTGGCCCTGCCCCATTTGATAGGAAAGACAAGTACAGTGCATAGTGAATGTACATCCTCAAGTAGAATTGAGTGTAAGACACCTTTTTTTCTTGTGTATGTCTTTTATTTCAATCTGTATAGGTAACTTCTTATGAGTAGGATGGGTGTTTTAGTCTATTCTTTAGTTATGAATACACGTCCCCTAATGGGATTTTTAGATACCTATGATAATGATCTATTGTTAGTGCTCTTGTTTATTGAATTTTTTATTTTATTTTTTACTTGTTTTTCTGATTATTCTTGTGGCCATTATTTTTATCTTATTATGGTTTATTAATCACAGGTTTTTTTTTTCAAGGATGAATAACCAAATATAGTATAAGATAAACATATAAATTAAATACAAGTTCAATTTTTATATACATAAAAAATATTTGACAAAGTTTTTAAACTCCTAAATAAAAAAATAATGAATCTGCTGTGTAGGCCCTGATACTTTGTGATAGGATGGTCTAGGAGGTGGTATTAATGCTGAAAGCCCGAGAGGTCTAGTTGGTGCCATGGCCTATGGTACTGCTGGTGGATACTCTTTATTTTGCCAAAACCTAAATTGGAACCTAGGCAGTGCTACTATCAAAGGCTGCAAGACCTGTGCTATCACCTTTGCAAGTTACTTTGACCCCTGGCTAACCTTAATGTCTGCCCTAAAATGCTGCTCAAGATACCTTATCAGGTCACCCCTCAAGTACCTAATGTACCTCCTCAGCAGCTCATCAGTCTCCACCATTGCTTGCCTGCCTCGGGGAACCTCTCCCTTAATATGAGTGCCTTGCTCCCTAATCTGAGTGAGAGAGTAATTTATTACCTATAAAGAGTCGTTAAATCTCTGACCTATAGCCACCATATCAATTTTGAGACCTTATACCTCCATCTACAAGGTCTGCACGATCATTTGTAATGTATGAAGAGACTACACTGCTATGAGTATGGTCTATAATGTTTGATCCTGACATCTACTAACCTCCTTTAGTGTTGCCAGTCTTTGAGAAATGTCATCAAATGGAGGAGCTAGGGATGTAAGTGCCGGTGGTACAAACAGATATACCTCTAGGCATACTGGCGATGGCAAACAAATGGCAGAGGAGCTGTAGATGTAAATGCTCTAGGATGCCTATAAGATGAGAATCTCACCATCCTCTTGACTAAAGATCGTTGGCATCTGATGGGTGATCTGAGGTGTACTGGTGGCTATGGTGATCCATCTAAAAGGTCTTGCAGATCTATCTAAATGTCAAACTTATAGTTTGAATCATCCTCTACCCCCTACAGCTCCTGTGGCTCATGAGGCTCGTTTACTTGATCCTCCTATTGAGGTTGTTGTGTCAGGGGTGCTTGTGGAACTACTAGTGCCTCCTTTGGTGGCTGATCTTGCCCATCCCCTGGATAGCCAAACATGCTCTCATCTGCCCCTAATGAAAGTAACATCTCGGTAATGATGCCTTCGACAAAAATTTATGTGGCTGACTATGTAGATAATCTAATTAAAGAGGCAATGATCTCATGTGTGATGTCCACACATCTGCCTGCCTGTATACCCCATAAGCTGGTGACATCTGCGGAGTTGATCACCTTTGAACTCCCCGTACATCTCAAGTACGAGGCAGACAATACTCTCAAAATATATCTATAAACTTCGATGGCTAGCATAGTGCTCTTCACTGTATCTGATTGGCATATAGCCCCTGATAGTGTCACCACTCTCCATTTGTCCCGATCCATAAGCTTGGGTGGTGTGACCGTATCTAACCCAATTGAGAGACCCATAGCCTCAATAAACCTATGGCGTATGATACTATAATGTATGCCTAGTGCTAAAAATTGGATGTGTCCCTCCTTTATGTCTGATCTGAAGTAGCCACCATAGTGTAAGGTGGCTAGGACCTCTTTAGTGACATCTGGTAGGTCCTATAGGCTGGGTAAAAACTTTGTTCATCTTATCCTTGCCAAGGTTGGTTGACCTCCTCTAATAGCCTGAAGTCCTATAAAAACTACTTGGACATAAACTGACTCGATTTATACTAAACCCATAGTAAAGCTCAATATCTAGCAGCCTGTGCAGGTGTCATGTAACTGGGTGTAGGTAGAGGTGGGTTTACATGTGCATTTTTGCAAGGCATCCTACAAAAAAGGTTACACATTAGTTTTCAAGGATAACTTGAGTCCTAAGCAAGCTAGTATATTAAAATTTATAAATTTTGATAGCATATTGGGTTAAATATCAACATCTAACTTGCATAAAAATGCACGTTAAACACTACAATATAATATACATCAACCTAAGCCTATTAGTGGGCACCCTAGCAACCATGCACAACAAAAGAGGCATAATACATATTACACATTTTGATGAGAGTTTTAATGGAATTTCGTTACTATTCTAGCTAGGAATGTGACTGCCTCATACACAAAAAGATAATTCCAACAAAACACAAGCCATCATGGCCGCCAAACAACACATTCTTAGTTATTGACAAAGGAAATAAAGCCAATTTGTAACTATTCGATGTAATTACATTTCTTGATACAACATGCTTTTAAGGACACAAAATAACTAAGGGTTGCCTATATTATTTAATAAAAGGAAAAGCTACAAGCTTAAGTGCTCATATACAATGCCTTTTTATTTACAGTGTCATGCAAAAAGGGGTTGGAAATTAAACTACATAACTTAAACTACAAGGCAATATTTATTTCTAACTTAAAAAAGTGTACACATCCATCATGCCTAGTGCTAAAGGTTTTAAATAACATTAAAGACTAAATTATGCTTTAACTAAGGAAGTGAATGAATATAATACATATAAAAAAAACTTAAATACTTACTTGTGAAAGAAAAAAGAGGAAAAAATGAAATATAGAAGAGATGGATGGCTCTTTAAAGTGCATCATATTTGTTTGACCACAAAATCTCTTCTTTCAAATGATACTTTCTAACCTTTTTCCCAAATGAGCAGACAAATCTCTTCTGATGGATTTGATTATGATAACATGCTCTCATCCTATCCTTATCAGGTAGGTTGAACTGCAATAGCCTCTGTCTAGCCTATTATATCTTTGGTATCTCAGTTTCTAAGAACAACATCAAAGATTGATGCTTAATCCCTATTGGTAATATTTGTAATGGTCTCAACACTGGGTCAGCTGTGAATAGTATTTTTCGATAGTGAATAGTGCTTTCGGGCTTAAAAAGACACCCGAAAGTCAAAAATATTTTATTGGACCATCGGAAAGTATTGGCCATGGTGAGTTCGGGGTTGAAATTTGAAGTAAAATTGAGGTCAAATGGACCTCCAAAAGTCAAAAATATGAAAAGGTAGCAAGTCAATTTTTCTAGTAGGGAAGGAGACTTGATTTTGCATAAATTTTTAAAAATAGCAAATCAACTCTGATAATTGCCAGATTTTGCATGTCTACATATATTTTTATGTAGAATATTTTGGTAGTAAAAATTAAATTTTTCGGTGATACCGGCAGTTGTCGAATCGGATCGATAAATTTGAATTAGATCGATAACGGATTCCAATTGAGCTAAAAATTTGCGTACTACCTATTTTTGACGTGATAAAAATGATGAAATTATTTTTGGAGTGATTTGAAGGCTGAAAGTGGCAGAAATTTGATTGGACCTTAAATGGCCTAAATTGGGCTTTAAGTTTAAATTGGGCTAAGCCTATTAATCAAGCCCACTTTTGGGCCCATATAGGAGATATATAAGAGGTACATTTATGGAGATAACTCCAAAAAAATCTACAACCTCTTTCATCTCTCTATATGGCTGAACCTCTCCTCCCCTCTCTCTCTCTTGATTTCTCTTCAATCCTACTTCAAATCTCTCATGAATTATAACATAAAAGATGAAGTTCCATCTCTTTAGGTTACCCTAGTAGCCTTAATCAAGTGATTTGAGCAAAGAAAGTGGAGAAATCAAGTAGATAAAGAAAAAGGGGTAAGATTGAACTTGAGAATTTTAATGATTTAATTGTGTTCTTTAATGCTTTTCCATAGATTTTTAGATGTAGAATATGATTATGAGCTTGAATTTTTCATTTGAGAACAAAAAAAATAAAAGGAAAACTAAGGTTTAATCATTGGCCCCTTTAGGTGAGAAAGAAGGGGAAGGATTTTCAAGAGACAAAAGTAAAGAAAGGGAGGCTTAGGCACCTATAAGCAAGAAAAAAAAATGTAAGTGGCTACAAAATCCTTTGATTTTTCATTTTTATGAATTTAATTCTTGTATGTATTTAGGGTAAAAATTCTTAAAGTTATTAAATGATGAAATTTGTTTAGGGTAAATGAAATTAAACCTTAAGAGAGATGAAATGAAAGCTTAAAAGAAAGAAAGAAAATTTTTAAGAGGGTTTAAATGTGGTGGCCAAAATACTTACAAAGGAAAAATGATGGAAATTTTGCATGAAATTAATATATGTTAGCCAAAATTAATTATAGAAATGATAAATTATGTCCACGAATTTTTAAAGAATATTTGAAATTTATTTTGGAATTTTTAAGCATAAGTAACATGTATGTATATAGTGAAAGTTGTGAAATATTATGAAATAATTGATGATTGTTGTAGAATATGATAGTAATTAATAAATAATGGATAAATAAATTTTATTGGAATTTATTGAAGTTATTAGAATTTTATTGAAGAATAAATGTGATTATGTATAAAAGAAAATATTGAAGTAGTAATGAATAATTGCATAAAAAACGTGAAAGAAAGTGAATTAATATGAAATTAATTCACAGTTAATGAAAAAGAAATAAAAAGTCAACCGATGAATTTTTCGAAATAATTATTGAGCTATGAAAGTAATAAGAATAATGAATTAATGAAAAATAATTCATAAAATGAGTAAAAATGATAGAAATTATAAAATAATATGTATATGAAATGTTGTAGAATTTCTATGAATTAATAAGAATATTTTTAAAATAAAATATTGAATATGTTTAATTAAAAATATTGAATTATTGAGAAATGATTAAATAAATAGGCACATAATGATAAATTAATGTGAAATAATTACTTCCATATAAAAAGAAATGAAAACCCAACTATTGCATTTTTGAAAAATAAAATAATGAATTATATCAATATAATTCATAATTGTTCAAGAAGTTATAAAATAAATGTTTGACTAATTTATAAAAATAAATTAGTCAATAAAAAGTATTAAAAAAGTAAATTATTATAAAATAATTCACTAATTGAATAAAAGTTGGCATATCCGAATGACTAAAATTTCAGACAAGAAAAGAAAGGAAAAAATCGTTAAAAAGTCAATTTTTGAATTATTTGGAAATAATTGACAAAGGACAACACAAAAAGAATAAAAGAAATTGTGAATTATAATGTTATAATTCATAAAGCGTATAAAAGACTGAAAAGTTTTAAGTGTCCAAGTGAATTATTGAAAAATAATTCACAAAAATAATTAAAAAAGATAAAATGGAAAAGAAAGAAAAGAAGTAAAAGAAAGAGAAAGCTACCGAATGGTCAAAAGTACTAAAAATAGTGTAATTGACAAAAATGTACTGTATTGTGAAATAAAGAAAAGAAACTAAAGGTTTTTAAATGTTTAAAAATTATTTCGAATATAATTTATTGTTTTGCCCTTAGCAATAGTCAGGTAAGGATAGTCTTATTTAGGATATAATATGCTAGCCATAGGGACACCCTATACCGCGGTGCAAATCATGGCGACTTATTTTGCTATGGGTAGGATATAATAAGTAATTCTACTACCGCTCTTTCTTTAATGATTTTCTTAGTGATGTATTCTACATCGAACTCTTGTAAGAGGATTAACCATCTTCACATCTTTCCTAAAAGCGAAGGCACTTCTTGTAGGTACCTAAGAGGGTTTTCTTTAGCCACCGCTTGTATCCTATAAGAATAAAAGTAATGTCTTAATTTTTTCGATACCCATATGACTACTAAACAGATCTTCTCAACTTCTATGTATTTTTATTCATAAGAGATAAACTTTTTGCTAAGATAGTACACCGCATACTCAATCCTAAAGTCATCTTCTTGAGCCATCATTACTCCCACTAAACTATCCTCTATAAGCAGATAACAAATCAGAGGCTTACTTGCTTAGGATAGTCTTAACATTGGTGGATGGATTAGGTAATCCCAAATGGTCTCAAAAGCTTTCTGGCAATCCTCATTCCAAACCACTGGTTGGTCCTTCTTGAGTAACTTTAATATTGGCTCACATATCAAATTCAACTTGGCTATGAACCTACTGATGTATTGAATTTTCCCCAGGAACCCTTTAACTTCCTTTTCCTTCTGGGGTATTGACATCTTTCCAATAGCTCTCACTTTATTAGGATCCACCTCTATACCTTTCTGGCTGACTATGTACCCTAAAAGCTTACCTGAAGTAACTCTAAAGATGCATTTCTTTGTGTTAATTTGGAGATTATACTTGTTAATCCTCTGGAAGAATTTCTCTAGCACCTTAAAATGACCTTCATGGGTAGCTGACTTGATCATCATTTCATCCACATATATCTCCACTTATTTGTGAATTAAATAATCCAGTATCTTGGTTGCCATCATTTGATAGGTAGCATCTGCATTTTTAAGTCTAAATGGCATGACACAGTATGTATATATACCCCATTTTGTTATGAAAGTCATCTTAATTCAATCCACTATCTTATTTATAATTTGGTTATACCCTGCATATCCATCCACAAAGCTATATGTGGCACAGGCCACCACACTATCAATTAGGACATCTATGTAAGGCAATATAAAATCATTTTTAGGATAGGCTATGTTTAGATCCCTAAAATCTACAGAAATTTTAACTCTTTTATACTTCTTAGCCGTTGGAACTACGTTCATTAGCCATGTGGGATATTGCACTTCCACTAGGAAGTTAACTTCCTATATGTTTGCTCACTGCTTCTTTAACCTTTTCAGCCCACTTTGGTCTAAGTCTCTTAAGTTTCTGCTTGACTGGCTTATGCCCTAGATATTTTGGGATGGCATGTTCAATGATTTCTCGATCTATTCCTGGCATGTCTTCATAGGTCAATGCAAATATTTTTTCATATTTTTTTAGTATTCTCTCAAATTTTTCTCTCTTTAGGAGTTATGTCTGATGCCAATAAATTTTCTTTTGGATTATTTTTTATTCTGAGATTAAATAAACATGTATTTGTTGAGTTAATTTCAAAGGAATGATTTATAATCATAATTATGTATATTGAAATCAGAAGAACATCACACAAGTAAGCAACATTATTCATTTTATTAATGAAATTAGAAAAGCAATAAATGTTCTCATCAAAAAGTTCACTAACTTAAACAATATCAATAAAAGTATATATTTTAGTAAGCTTCTGCTTGACTAGCTTATGCCCTGGATCTTTTGGGATGGCATGTTCAATGATTTCTCTATCTATTCCCGGCATATCTTCATAGGTCAATGCAAAGACTTTTTTCATATTTTTTTAGTATTCTCTCAAATATTTCTCTCTTTAGGAGTTATGTCTGGTGCCAATAAAATTTCTTTTGGATTCTTTTTTATTTTGTGATTAAATGAACATGTATTTGTTGAGTTAATGTCAAAAAGGAATGATTTATAATCATAATTATGTATATTGAAATCAGAAGAAACATCACACAAGTAAGCAAAATTATTCATTTTATTAATGAAATCAGAAGAGTAATCAATGTTCTCATCAAAAAGTTCATGAACTTAAACAATATCAATAAAAGTATCTTCTTTAGTCTTGGCCATATCAAATGTCTCTCCATGTTAAGCCTCAAATGGATCTTCAGCCTCGATCTTACCATTTCCCTTCAGTTGAATAATAAGTAGCTTCTCTATTATAATCTCTTTAGGCATTTCTTTATCCCAAGCATAATAGTGCAAAAAAATCTCCTCATCCCAATAACCTATAAGTGTCTAGATAATCCCTTGTTTCCAGTCGAAGACATCATTAAACAGCTCAAATCTTGGTATTACGTCATCCCCAATTAGCCTTGGTTCATTCTGTTGCGTTCCTAGCAAGTGCACTAGATCGATAAGTAATAAAGTGGGGTATAGTTAGGACCCTCAATATTGAACCCAAGGGAATTGTGTATATGGAAACTATGGAAATTAATTGTATGCTAAATAATTCCCAATTGTTTGTGTGTAAGAGTTATCTAATTTGTATAATGTAAACTTTAAAAACTAAAATATGCAATGAAGAGAAATTAAATTCTACTAACAATAAATTGAGTATGTACTAAATTCTGAAAAATTAACAAGTGTGAAATTCTATAGAAATTAAAATTTTCTAAGGTTCACTCATCCACCCCATACCCAATGTGAATTAATTTTACGTAAAAATATACATGAACAAATTTGGGATAACCCTCTTAACCCAAACATCCCATTCCGGAGCCAGCTATTCTAGTTGCTAAAACATCCTATTCTAGAGCCAGGCTAACAACTAGCCTACGCATGGGTCTAATATCCTAAGTTTGATTTGCTTTCCCATTTCGAAGCAAAACAACCCAAAACCCATCTATTTCACTCCACACTCTAGTCTTAAAGTCACAAATACTGCACATCTAGAATCCCATTCTGGAGCCATCTAAAATATACAACATTCTTGAAATAAATGACCAAAATCATTCATAGAATCCAATCCAATAGGCTTAATACCCATCAAAGACATATGATAAAAACCATTCATACATATATGGAAAATAACTTAATAGATTGGAAAATCATGAGATACAAATAAGTAATAGTAAAATAGACCATTCATTAATGTAAAAATCAAAATATGTTTAATATTCACATTGTGAGTAGGGGATTCAAAGCTCCCCAAGCAATAAAAAGGACTACTCACTATCCATAATTTAAAAGAAAAATAAAGTAAGAGTGAAAACTATAAAACCCATTTGAAGCTGAAGATGTGAAGTTGATAAAGCTCTTTCTCTTCTTCTCCAAATTGCACCTTGATTGTAAGCTGTAATCATTAAGCAAGTAACTAAAACTATGACTACTTTGTGTTTTTGAAGTAAAACTAAACTAAAAGAGTGATTTTTACAAGTAAAACTATAAAACTAAGTATGAAAAACTCTCCTAAAATGAAAAACTGCATTTTCTCTCTTCCAAAATATCCTATGCATGAAACCCTAGAAAAAAACTCTTTTAAAATAAAAAAATTCCGCAGCTTTTATAGCGGTATCCAGCTTCACTACGGGAGCGCTTGGGTGCCATTTCTCCTACAATAATAAACAACACAACATATAAGCACTAAAAAAAACATTCAGGACAAAACAATGCACTTGAACAACAAAAATTATATAGGTAGATTGTAAGTAGCATCTACAAAGGAAAAAATAAGCTACTACAAGCATAAAAACAAACATGTCAAAAACATGATGAATAAGCATATGCAAACATAAATGCACTACTTAAAAGCATGCTTGAACCAAAACACAAACAAAAGCATATGCAATTGAGTTACCAACTAGCATATAAACAACAAAAACTACCATGTTTAACCATACAAATGACCATGAACAAAGTATGACTTTTATAGATTAAACAAAAACATGGATGAAATTAACTATGCTCAAGACAACAACAATTAAACAAAGTGGCCCTAAACACATATTTGCCAAACAGCTACATTAGCCTTTTCTATAATTCTTCAAGCATAAAAACATGTCAAATGTTCCTTAAGGCATGATTGTTAGGCAAACAAAGGGCATGCAACAAAATAACTACAAAAAAATCACTATCTTACTTCTCTTTGGCATTTCATCGAACAGGAGGTGAGCAAGATCCGTTTGGCAACAAAAATAGCAAATAACAAAACCTTTATGCAAGAAATTGACATATTATATGCCAAAAATCATAACCAAGCCAAGAATCAAGGTTAAGTAAGCAAGAACTAGGAGATGGAAACACAACATGTAAAAAGAAAAATGCAGACTTGGAGAAATAAAGAAGAAAAATCAAACTTAACTTAAAGTAAAATAAAAGTTAAACTAAAACAAAGAGAAGATAGAAGAGAGACTTACTTGATTCTTAAAGAGAGTGAGTGAGGAATGCAATAAAAATGAGAGAAACATGGGAAATGATGCCGAAAATTTGAAAGGAGGAATAAAGAGAACTAAAAAAAATGTACCAGCGGTTGTAATTTATAGGGTTATTTATAGATGGCCATGACAGGAACCTTAAAGAGCACGGCTAGGACACTTTTGTCTCAGTCGTGACATGCATAAATGTGAAACTCCCCGTTTTGATATAATGAAAGGCACGGCTGGGACTAAGTTATATCTGTCGTGTCATCCCACTGGACTTGAAATTAAACAAATGCCACAACTAGGACTATATAGCCTCGGTCGCACCTCAATGACTTCCCCTAATGTGATTTTAACATAGCCCTGGATGGGACTATATAGTCTCAGCCGTGCCTATCTTCTAGACTCCAAACTGAAGATAGGCACGGCTGGGACAGTTGGTCTCGGCCGTGCTCTAGCCTATTTAAGAAATTTCCTCTTTTTTAAGGCACGGTTGGAACATAAATGTCTTAGCCATGCCACCATTCTGTCTTAGAAACATGGGATTGGCCACGACAGGAACCCTAAAAGACATGGTTGGGACAGTTCTGTCTCAGCTGTGACTAGAAAAAATTTTGCTTTTTTATATTGAAATCTCTCAATCTCCTCAACATAATTCTTAAAAATTTTTCACCCTAACAAGCATAACTAATCACCATCCTCTAGGAAAAAATTAACAACACTAGATATTTAAACTTATAAGAAATTGAAAGCAAATAAAAAAAAGCAATTGATTTCAAAGGTAAGAAAAAGCTATGGGTTTAACAAGTCGCCAGCTCAACTTTCACAGCTCTAATGGGTCAGAGAACATCAAAAGGCTTGTATCGCACTACCCTCGTACCAAGTTTGAATTTATCTTGTACAAAATTGAGTAGAGTGATTTAGTTTTCCCTCAGAAATTGCATTATGATCCTTCCACTTTTTCCTTTCAACATATATGGTAAGCTTATTTTTGCTTCCGACAACCAATTCTTTCTCTTCCTTGGTGTGTATCAACCATTTCCCTAGAGTGTCATCAAATAAAACATCTTCAGACCTTGCTTTCATCTCCCCAAAAGAATTTTGAACACAGTAAATTAACTCTAAGAATTCGCACAATGGGTGTTCTATTATGTTGGTCACGTTGAAAATCATTTTCTCATCATTAAAATGTAAAGTAACTGTCTTTCCATACACATCTATCAACGCTCTTGTTGTGTTTAGGAAAGGTCTTCCAACTATCCTGGAGATTATCTAGTCTTCCTCCATCTCAAGTACCACAAAGTCTACTAGGAAAAGAAATTCCCCAACCTTTACTAGCAATAAGTCTTCAATGATCCCTTTGGGTCTCTTGATGGACTTATCTGCCATTTGCAGTGACGTCTTTGTTTCCTTGAGATTTTTCAAATTTAATTTCCTATAAAGCGAATAAGACATTATATTGATGCTTGCACCTAAGTCACATAAGGCATTCCCAACAAAATTTTCACCAAGTTCGCATGGTATTGTAAAACTGCCAGGGTCCTTTAATTTTTTAGGGGGTTTGTTGTTCAGGATGGAATTACAATTTTCTGATAATTGAATTGTCCCTATTGCTTCTAACTTCTTCTTGCTAGAGTATATCACTTTTAGAAACTTAGCATACTTGGGTATACGAAGTAAGGCATCAACAAATGGTAAGTTTATGTGCAACTTCTTCAACATTTTTTCTAGGCTTGTTAGGTATAGTAGGGAAAGGTAATAATGACTCATCTATAATATCCCCTTCTTTAGGTAAAATACTCTCACCTTTATTAATGGACTCTTGCACATTTTTGTAAATTTTGTGTTCAGAATCACATACCTACATTATAGGTTCCACCACAATAGAAGAAGAATGATTACCCTCATCCTCGTCACATATTTATTTACCACTTCTCAAAGTGATTGCTTTCACCTCTTCCTTTGGATTCCTATCAACATTAGACAGGAACACACCTGGTGGTCTTGTGGATAAGGAGTCAGCTAACTGCCCAATTTGTGTCTCCAAATTCCTCATAAAAACATCTTGGTTTCAATTCCATTGCTCTTGATATTTCCACCTTGCCTCTTGACTCGTCATGAATTATTGTTGGCTATTCATGAAACTAGCAAACATGTCTTCTAAATTAGGCTTCTTTTCTTGAATGGGTGGCCTTGGTTGGAATTTTGATGGATGGTATGGTTGAGATTGGGACTGATTAGAGCTTTACCAATGATGGTGGTTAAGTGGATAGGGAGCTTGGTAGTGATTGGTGGCTTGCGGTTGGTGAGGCTGAGTATGACTATGGTAGGCATTTGAGTTGTAAAGGGCTCTTACTTATGGTTGAGAAGATGAAGCTTGCAAATTTCCATCCTTCTAAGAAAAGTTTGGGTGATTTCTCCATCCCGGGTTGTATGAATTGCTATAAGGATCATTCCTTCTAAATCTCGTAATGTATTTACATCTCATATAACTCCTCCTTCTTGGAAACCTTGCCCACTTTCACATGGTCCACTTCCTTGAGCAACTGCAGCCATATTTTGCACTTTAAAGCCCCTCAACTCTTTCTTTACCAATTCTAATTAGGCTTTTAACAATGCCACTTCATCTACATTGTCTAACCCTTGCCTTCTGGGGACTGATCTAGGGGCAGTCCACTGAGAGTCATTTGCTGCTATCTCATCCAACAAATGAAAAACATCCTCAGGCAGTTTGTTTAAGAAAGATCATGTTGATGCTGCATCCAATAATGACCTTGTTTGAGGTATAACTCCAGTATAAAATATGGTCATCAGTTGGTAGATAGCTATCTCATGATGCGGACAACTTCTCAATAATCTCCTGAACCTCTCCCATGCCTTGTGGAAAGGCTCCTCATTCATTTGATGAAAACTCATTATGCTATTTTGGATGCTTGTAGTCTTTGTTGGAGGGAAAATCTCATTAGGAACTTTTCTTGCATCTGAGTCCATAACCATATTGACGGTGTGGTAGCATTTGTAGCCACTCCCTTGCTTTACCAATCAAAGTGAATGGAAATGGCTTTAACCTTACTGCATCCATACTAACACCTAGAATTTGAACTGTATCACTAACTTCCAGAAATATGTCAATATGTTGAGCTGGATCTTCTACTTTCGAACCAGAGAACTGATTCCTCTGTACCATGGTGATGGTGACTGGCTTGAGCTCAAATTGTACCCCTCTCGGCAATATAATTGTTCGATGATCTTCATTCCACCTTAGCACAACATAATCTCTTATGATCTTTTGCCTAGGCATTTCTTCCCTTCGTGCCCCTAGCATTTGTTCATATGCCCTTAGCACTTATTTATTCTCGGGAGGAAACTCATCAAGAGGAGGATCGAGCTCCATCTCGTAATCTCTATTGGCTCTCCTTCTTTGATGTAAGGTCCTTTCAATTTCAAGATCAAAAGGCACTAATTGCTCATGTCTTGTTCTATTCATGCACCAATTTCACTTGAAAAGAATAAAAAAAATAAAATGAAGAAAAGAAAACACATACAAATAATAATCATAGCTTACTAACAATGCCAAATCCTCGGTAACAGCGTGAAAAACTTGTTGCGATCCTAGCGAGTGCACTAGATCGACAAGTAATAAAGTAAGGTATAGTTAGGACCCTCAATACCAAACCCAAAGGAATTATGTGTGTGGAAACTGTGGAAATTAATTGTATGCTAAAAAATTCCCAATTGTTTGTGTGTAAGAGTTATCTAATTTGTATAATATAAACTTTAAAAACTAAAATTTGCAATGAAGAGAAATTAAATTCTACTAACAGTAAATTGAGTATGTATTAAATTCTAAAAAAATTAACAAGTGTGAAAATCTATAAAAATTAAACGTTGCTAAGGTTCACTCATCCACCCCATACCCAATGTGAATTAAATTTACCTAAAAGTATACATGAATGAATTTGGGATAACCCTCTTAACCTAAATGTCCCATTCCGGAGCCAACTATTCTAGTTGTTAAACATCCCATTCCGGAGCAAGCCCAACAACTAGCCTACGCACGAGTCTAATATCCTACGTTTGGTTATCTTTCCCATTTTGGAGCCAAACAACCCAAAACCCATCTATTTCACTCCACACTCTATTCCTAAAATCACAAATACTTCATATCTAGAATCCCATTTCGGAGCGGTCTAAAATATACAGCATTCATGAAAGAAAAACTGAGCAAAATCATTCATTGAATCCAATCCACTAGGCTCAATACCCCTCAAAGACATATGATAAAAAACCATTCATCCATGTATGGAAAATAACTTAATAGATTGAAAAACCATGAGATACAAATAACTAATAGTGAAATAAACCATTCATTCATGTAAAAATCAAAATATGTTCAATATTCACATTGTGAGTAGGGGATTCAAATCTCCCCAAGCAACAAAAAGGACTACTCACTTTCCATAATGTAAAATACAAATAAAGTAAGAGTGAAAACTATAAAACCCATTTGAAGCTAAAGATGTGAAGTTGATGAAGCTCTTTCTCTTTTTCTCCAAATTGCACCTTGATTGTAAGCTGTAATCTTGAAGCAAGTAACGAAAACTATGACTATTGTGTTTTTGAATTAAAACTAAACTAAAAGAGTGATTTTTACAAGTAAAACTATAAAACTATGTATGAAAAACTCTCATAAAATGAAAAACTGCCCTTTCTCTCTACCAAAATATCCTATGCATAAAACCTTAGAAAAAGACTTTTAAAATAGAAAATTCTGCAGCTTTTTATAGAGATATCCAAGAAGACATGGCTGGGACACTTTTGTCTCAGTCGAGACACAAGAAGACAGAGTGGTAGGTTGCTTTTGGCACGGCTAGGATAGTTTTGTCTCAGCCGCGATGAGCTTCTGGATCAAAACATCTTCACAGGCTGCATTGGCCACGACTGGGACAAGTTGTCTCAGCCGCGACCTTTGGTGAAACGGTGAATTTTGACTTCATTGTTAGAAACAGTAGGAACAGTTTGTCTCAGCCATGCCTTAGCAAAATTTTCTGTACAAAATGCAAATTAAAACCATTAATTACCCAAAATATTTAGATTTATGAAAATAACTAAAATGAACATATGAAAAACATTTTAACACTAAAAACACTAAAAGCATGCAAGATAAGACATTAAAACACACAAAATTATCCTAAAAACAAACATTAAAATCAAAGCTATCACATTCTCTTTATAATAAAGGTTGATACCTAAAGCTAGCATGAAGCTCTGTGAGATGTGAGGGATCCTTTTTCCTATTTTCTTTTCCTTACCCTTTTAATCATTACCCATAAAGCTTAATCCCTTCTTCTCCTTTTAACCTTTTACAACTATAATAGTCTAAAGCTTTTAGGAATTCTTACCTAAACCACCATCCGATAGGAACTTCATCTTCTTCAGCATGTTGACTACCGAAGGATTGTAAGCGAAACTACCCTTACCCTTTTCATCACTAACAGCTGACACATGAAACCCACTGAATGATTGTTTGGCTATCTTGAGTGCAGATATCTGGTTTTCCCCTAACAGCTTTAATAGTGTCTACTTAAATTTCATGGGGAATTTTGATCATTTGATGCAATGTAGAAGGAACCCCACCCAACTTATGAAACCATGGTATTTCTAACAGCATAGAGAAGTTGGTTGTCATGGACAACACAACAAATTTAGCTTCTATTTCAGTGGGCCCTATCTTTACTACAACTTTAAAGGTCCTAGGAGATTACCTTTTGGAATTGTCATAAGTAGAGATGGTCAAATTAGAGTTGTTCAACATACTATTATTTAACCCAAAAGCTAGAATTTCCACTAAAGGACACATATTGATAGAAGAAATATCGTCTACCATCACACATGCCATGTATTTGCCATTTAGCTAGGCCTTGATGTACAGAGGATGATTGTAATTTCTCCTTTTAGCAAGCAAACCTATTTTAGAGTGTACAACATTCACTCAAGTCCCTCCCTTAACAAAATTCAGCAATTCAGAGGGTGACATGGTAGTGGCAACTATAGATTTACATAGGTATTCTACCACCTTCTATCTGTGTGAGGGATGCTATTTCAGCAAATGGAAGATGAAAACCTACGTATTTGTCTTCTTAAGCACCTTAATTATCCAATCCTTTTCAACTTCTTTTCTTATGGGCACTATAGCAAGAGCTGGTTACCTCTTAACCTTTAGGGCCACTCTTCCACTTCTCATGGCCGCCTTTATCTTCTTATTTTCTCTCACCTCTTCTTCACTCTCACTTGCTAAGCTCTAAATGTCAATAAGCACTGAAGTCCCTTCATCTTGACTCTATATGGGGCTATCACAACAACCAATCATCAAAATTAGTCAATGTCTTCCACTTAGGTTTGTTACTTTGGGAGTGGAATGAGTAACGGCCACATACTCATTCCTATATAGGTCTCTTATGACATACCACTCAGGTAGACTCGATCTGATCATAAATCCTTTCTTATGTTTATCTCTCTCCTCAGGATCTAAAATTTGATTGCTATTTATTAGATCTTGAATTTTATTCCTTAATCTACGACAATAATCAATTAAGTGCCCAGTATACTGATGGTATGTACAATACTAATCTTCCCTATTGTGGGGTAGTCCTTGACTTTTTGTAAGCCTTGGGGGCAGTGGCTGAAGCTTTCCTTCCTTGCTCAAATAGTCTAGGACCTAAGACAGTGACTTACCCAAGTTGGAATAATACCTCTGACTAGCCTTCGTGGTGGACACTTATGCAGTCTTACTAGTTCTATTTGACTCACTATTATTCCTGACTACTTTGTTATTGCCAAAATTTTTTTTTTTGCCATTTTTATTACTTGCTTTTCTTGCTATGTACTCTCCTTCAGCTTATATAGCTATATCCTTTAAAGGCTCCTAGTCCTTCAGGCCTTTCATCTTCAAACTATCTCACAAATATGGGTTTACATTCATGATGAATAACTTAATCTGATCAATTATGTTAGGTTTTCTTTTCATGTCTGTCACCCTATTTCAATATTTAATGAGGTACTCATGGAAAGATTCATCATGCTTCTATTGAGGAAGCTTGAGATCTTTTAGGGTGACCACCATTCTGGTATTATTATACTGCTTAGGAACTCTTTGGACAAAAAGTCCCAATCCTCTTTGGTATAACTATCCAACATATGATACCAATCAGTTATAGGCCCTATCAATCTCAGATAAAAATACTTTACCTTCTATTTCTTAGTAAGATTTGTTCCTTTTATTATTAGCGTATACTACTTCACATGGGTAGAAGGGTCTGAAGTACCTTCAAACCTTGGCAAATCAAGAATTCTAAATCTCTAGGGCAATGGCTCATCCCTATCCAAGTCTCTATCTTTAAGGTTCATACCCCTGCCAGCTAACAACAACCTAGACATAGCTTTAATCTTCTCCTTCATTTTCTTGAAAGATGGATCCTGAACACTCTGACCCCTAATCCTTATGTTCACTATTGGAGGGATATATTCTTCATCTTTTTCCTTTATAAAGTCCTCCTTATGATCATGCCTCCTTCCTTTCCTAGAGGGGCTTGACGTATAACAGCCTCAATCATGGCAACATCCCCAACATACGTTGGCTCTGTTACTCTATAAACAAGTCTTACAAGCTGAGTTCTAGCATTTGTTGTTGTGGAAGCCACCATCCCACTAGTCATTGACATAAGCCTCTCTTTCAAATCCTAAAATCTCCTATCCAATCTCCAATCCAAATCATCCTACACAATCGAAGTCCCTATAAGAGTAACATTCGACCTTTCCTTTAGGAATAGAAACCTTACTATCATATCATCAACTACTCTCTTAACTTTGTTCATGCTACTAGTCTCATTTAATTGATTATTTGCCATTTTTATCTTATTTCTCAACTACTTTTTGATAACTGACTTAAACCCAACTCAGAATGGACCTTTGAACCAAATTTTAAACTCGAACTTGACCTCAGTAGCCTTGATATAGATCTTTAGACCAGGCAATCATCTAACCCTCTGAATCACCTAGATGATTTTATGATGGCTGCAAGAGTCAAATGTTAGGAGTGATGTATGACCATGGTAAATATATGATTTATGAATGCAATGTATGCTTTTATTAGATCGCAACCATAATCACACATAAGCATAAATAATAGCCTTTTAACCTTATTACTCCAACATAGGAGGTTATACGATCTTTTTCCTAGGTGGGCTTAGCCCAGGGATCAATAGGGTACCTAATGGACTCTTATGATGCACTACAAAAAAAACGACAATATAACCTCTCTAATTGAAAATGGAAGCTTATGGATTTTGACCATAATGTATTTTGACTAACTCATATAGATCAGGTTAGGCCCATCGAGCTATGGCAGCCTTTAACTGGTACCCTCCTAATTTGTTTAAGTTTGGTTAACACATAAAGGTCCATATAGCAGGCAAACATTATTATGGTTATACAACCTAGGGGAACTTTCTATTATCATTACATAAGATTAAGTAAAGGGTGATAAAGCTTTAGGGCTATCCAAGCATAGTCCTTGCCAATAGGTCTAGCTCATCACAAGGATAATGATCCATGGTACATCATTTTATATACCATTTGGTACTAAACTTGGGTTAGTGGATCTTCTTGACACCTCCTTACATTAAGTGAATGTAGGGTATGTTTAAGTATGGCATCAAGGCTAATAAGGGATACCTAACTTAATCTAAGGCTCCAATATATATTTAGGAAATGCAATTTTGAAAAGAGATCAGATTACTAATCAAACCCAATTTTAAAGAACTTAACCAAAATGCTTTTAGGAGCAAGGTCTCTTTAGTCCCTAATAGATTTATCACTGTGACGTGCGCTTGACCCACTCTCATTTTCAGTTAGGTTTTCGAAGGCTTGATTTTAGGGTGTAAAACTAAAGAAAGCTCGCTTTTATTTATGAATTGACCACTTCACCATAAATAGGGATTAAGCCCAATTTATCCTAGGTAGTTAACCTATGAAAGCATTTATTAATGGGCCAAAAAAGATAGCTATCATGGAGTCACCACTTGACAGAACATTAGGAAATGAATCTCAACCTTTCGACACCCAAATAGAGATTGGTGCTGGAGATATCACTTTTATTAGGCATCTTGGTTAGGTGTTACTTTACAACTAAGTTTTAAAATTAATACACTCTCCTTTCTCACATGATATAAATGATAGATTTAAATAAACATCCCAATCAAACAAAGAAAGTGATAAATAAATGCTTAAAAATTAAAATCCTACTTAAATTATTACATAAGTAAATCTTCCAGTAAGAAAAGTAAATTACACAGATAAATTGGGGCATTCATTTGAGCTAGAAACATTGGCTCCCTTATGCATATTTACAAAAAACAAAACTCTATTTATTATTGTCATATGGTTTTGAATGAAAAAATGGACTTTGGTTTAAGTTTTCAAGAAAAACCCAACGTATTTAGTAGAAATCATTTTAGTGTCTTTTCCTTTTAGCTTGCACAAAAAATCCATCTTTACTATCTAATACATCCTAAATACCAAATAAATGAATAACATAAAATGAATAAAAAGAAATGAAAATATAATGACAAATAAAATAAATAATAAAAAAATAGGATGAGTGAGATGATCAAAGTTGTCAATCGATTGGGGCATGAATCCCAATAAAATACACCAAATGAAAATCCTCCAAATGGTTAAAAATATACATACTCACAAAATAATACCAAAGGTAAATAGATTAGTACCACAAAAATAATCACCATAAATATAACAAAATTAATCATAAATTGACTTATACAATATAGGAAACAACTACATACAGAACTGAAGAGATATCACATGGCATATACATGATGATCAAGCAATAGAAAAATTAAAAATTTAGATCATACATGCCATTTAATATACAACAAAGAATCAAAACATTCAATTTTAGGGTTTTTGAAAACTTACAAGTTTGGATGCACTAAAAACTTGATTTTGAAGATGACGAGCATATAAGATGGACTTATATACCTTAGATCATGATCACCAAAACCAAAGGAGCAGCCTTTATGCCACACCACTCTCTGCTCACACACACACTCGTAAAGATGACTTAAAACCGAGAGTACTAGCTCTATGTTTGTGTATTCGGCAATGAGAATGGTTTGAAGCCATAAGATATGATCTTGTTCTTCCTTTTGATTGTTATTGCTACCCAAGAACACAAGAGATAAAGAAAGAATTCTTTCTCTTGAGAGTGGTGGCACTAGAGAGAGAAAAATTGTCACCTAGGTCAAAAATTAATTAATTTATATCACTACATTAGGAAGTTTGTTGTAGTCGAAATTACCTTGATTTTAGGTCTTATTTTTAGCCTAAATTACTCCCTAATTAAGTCATTTAAATTGATTCAAATCCCACTAGTTTTAAATTCAAATGAATTTAAAATGGCATAAGACATTTAATAAAAAATCCCTCACTTAATTAAGGATTGTGCACATGCCAAAATTCACTAGGATATTCCTTAAAATTTCGGGTACACTCTCACCTAATTAGGTGTTTTATTTTGGTTCAAATGCTATTAGGATTTAATACTTAATTAATTTAATTAATCCAAGATAATTAATTAATTGAAATTAAACCTTGTGAGCCAAATTTCTCTCTCTTATGGACCAAGGTCCATTAAGCAATTTTAATACCCATTACATACATTAATTTGACTTTAAATAAAAGTCCAAATTAATGCCCAATACACTATTTAAATATTTTAAGCCCAATACTTTGTGTGCGATCCTATAGGTCCATTTAATATTGGCAATGAATTAATAAATTCATTCAAAGGCTATATATATTCTCTGGCAAGATATTATAGCATTCCAAATTAAATGAAAATGCAAATGATATTTAGTGACCTAATACAATTTTGCATAGTCTCTTACCTATAAATATCAGAATTAATATAAGGTATGGAACCAGTTATCCTTATATATACTAATTCCTTTCTTGATATTCCAGTGACACTGAACTCTCAAATAAATAACGATTTCTCATTATTTTATCTCGGTATGGACATACACTTCTCACTTCACTGATCAAGTGGTCGATGATATTTTCTCTCTTATCGAGAGGGGTAATCCCTTCACTTCTCTCATGCTCTCTAACATGAATTAGTGCATACCCAAGCATACCCATACTTGTGACTCTATTACGAGTACATTAGGTGTATGTCAAAGTACATAGTAATTCATAAAGAGTTTCGTAGAGATTTCAGGTCTAAGAACTCTGATGCAAAACTTGCACCTGAGAAACACTTATGACTTGTACCATGTAATGTTCTCATGAACGGATCGAATCCAGATACCATGTTCTAAACATGTATCTATGATCTTTGATTGACACTCTAGTCCTCATGATCTGTAAGATAGAACTCAACTTATCAGAGAGAGCATACTAGTCTTCATTCATTTATTATTCCCATAACTATGACTGACTAGGGATATTTAGAATGAAGTCTCAATTGTTTCAAGGACTTACAACCATGTTCCTCACACATGGTAACTTAAACTAAAACAACATTCTTGGATAGTTCTATCAATTGATATGCAGAGGAATACAATAGATAAAATAAATGCCTTATTTATTAACTTAAGTGTTTTATATCAATGCATTAGGGCTACGGCTGACACTAACAATCTCCCACTAGCACAAGTCCCAATTGGGCATAGCCCTAATACCGAACGCCCTCAAATGAGCTTCATGTACTCTTGGACAAAACTATTTGGTCAAAGGATCTGTTATATTGTTTTCACTTGGTATCTTGCTAATCTTGACGTCCCCAAGATCAATGATATCTCTGATCAGGTGGTACCTCCTAAGTATGTGTTTGGATTTTTGGTGTAATCGGGGCTCCTTGGACTGTGCGATGGCCCCATTATTGTCACAGAAAATTTTTATTGGATCTAGGGTGCTTAGGACCACTTCTAATCCACAAATGAAATTTATAATCCAAATAGCCTCCTTTGCAGCCTCACTCACTGCAATATACTCAGATTCTATTGTTAAGTCAGCAACGGTCTCTTGCTTTAAGATTCTCCAGCTGACAGCACCACCATTCAAAATAAAATCAAAATCAGATTGTGATCTTGAGTCCTCAGTGCTGGTCTGAAAAGCAGCATCGGCATAACCTTGTATGACGAGCTCTTCTTGACCACCATACACTAAGAAGTGATCCTTAGTCCTTCGTAGGTACTTAAGAATCCCTTTTACAGCAAACCAATGCTTCTCACCAGGGGCTTGCTGAAACCTACTGGTTATACTCAGTACATGAGCAACATCCAACCTAGTACATAACATAGCATACATGATAGATCCAATAGTAGATGCATATGGGATTCTATTCATGTTGTCCCTCTCCTCTTTGGTTTTAGGACATTTTTCTTTAGTTAAAAGAACTCCCAAAGCCAAAGGTATGTACCCTTTCTTTGAGTCTCCCATACTAAAATGCATTAGTACTTTGTCTATTTACTTTTCTTAACTTAGTCCCAAAAGCCGTTTCGATCTATCTCTATAGATCCGAATACCAAGTATTGTCTCGGCTTCACCTAAGTCTTTCATTGAGAAAAACTTCCCCAACTATTGCTTAACCTTTTGTAATGTTGGAATGTCATTCCCAATGAGAAGGATGTCGTCCACATATAGGACCATAAATACTATTATGCTCCCACTAACCTTCTTGCACACATAAGGCTCATCTTCGTTTTTGATGAAGTCAAATTTTTCGACTGCTTTATCAAAATGGAGATTCCAACTCCGAGATGCTTGCTTTAATCCATAAATGGAATTTTAAAGCTTGCAAACCTTCTGAGGATGTTTGGGATTGACAAAACCCTCAGGCTATGTCATATACACATCCTCAAGTAGATTTCCGTTGAGGAAAGCAGTTTTGACATCCATTTGCCATATCTCATAGTCATGATATGCAGCTATGGCAAGCAAGATCCTAATGGAATTGAGCATGACTACAGGTGAAAAGGTCTCATCATAGTCTACACCATTAATTTGCCGAAAACCTTTTGCTAATAGTCTACCTTTATAAGTCTTGTCAACTTTGAGTTTAAATAGCCACTTGCATTCAATTACCTTAGCACCTTCTGGTGGATCAACCAAGGTCAAAACTTGATTATCGTACATTAATTGCATCTCGGATTTAATGGCTCCAAGCCAATTTTTTGAGTTAGGGCTCTTAATAGCTTCTCGGTAGGTAGTTGGATCCTCTTGATCCACTAACTCAATAGTGTCACTATTGGTGATTAAGAATCCGTATCTCTCAATCTCCCGATATACCCTACTGGACCTTCTAGGTTCTTATGCAATGGGTTCTTGCTCCACAACTGGTTGTGAACTTGATCCCATTTCTAACTCATCCTCTGCAGGAGTTTGTGGCCCTTGAATTTCTCCAAGTTTGAATTTACTCCCACTGTCTTTCTTGAGAAGGAACTCCTTTTCCAAGAAAATAGCCTTGCAAGCAACAAAAACTTTGTTCTCGGCTTGTGAGTAAAAGTAGTATCCCTTTGTTTCTTTGGGATAACCCACAAACAAGCAGACAGTAGATTTGGACTCTAGTTTTTCAGATGTTAATTTCTTAACATGTTCTTCACAGCCCCAAATCCTGAGAAATGACATATTTGGCTATTTCCCAGTCCATACCTCGTATGGTGTCTTTTCAACTGCTTTAGTTAGAGTACGGTTCAATAAAAACACAGAAATTTCTAATGCATAACCCTAAAAAGAGGCAGGAAGATTAGATTGACTCATCATTGATCGAACCATGTCCAATAGAGTTCGATTTCTCAATTCGGACACACCATTCCATTGTGGTGCTCCGGGATGAGTGAGCTATGAAATAATTCCACACTCCTTTAGATGACCATCAAATTCTTGCCTTAAGTATTTGCCACCTCAATCTGATCGAATGGCTTTCATACTTTTGCCAAGTTGGTTTTCTACTTCGTTCTTAAACTCTTTGAATTTTTCAAAAGTTTTAGACTTGTGCTTTATTAGATAGATATAGCCATATCTACTGAAGTCATCCGTTAATATTCAAAGTAGCTAAAACCACCTCTAGCTTGTGTACTTAATGGTCCACATACATTGGTGTGTATTAATTCTAATAAGTCACTAGTCCTTTTACTTTTCTTGTTAAAAGGACTCTTTGTCATCTTTCCATACAAACATGGCTCGTATGTGTCATAAGATTCCAAGTCGAATGACCCAAGCACTTCATATTTATGGAGTCTTGAAATGTGTTTTTCATTTGCATGTCCTAAATGACAATGCCAGAAGTAAGTAGGGTTCAATTCATTTGATTTAACCCTCTTTGTATTAATGTTGTATATGGACTCTTTGTTTTGTATATCAAGGATATAAAAGCCATTTTGTAACATGGCATTGCCATATGAAATGCCTTGGCAAAAAATATGAATATTGCCATTATTAATAACAAAATCAAATCCATCCATATCTAAACAAGAAACTAAAATAATGTTTCTACTCATAGCAGGCACATAATAACAAATTTTCAAATCTAAACAAAGTTCGAAATGTAAAGTGAGTTGATAGTCGCCTATCTCTATAGCAGCAACTCGTGCTCCATTCCCTACACGGAGGTCCACTTTATTCTTCCCAAGTAACCGCCTATTTCTTAACCCTTGCACATTTGAAAAAATGTGAGAACCACAATCGGCATCCAATATCTAAGTGGTAGAAATAGAAAGGTTAATTTCAACAATAAAAATACCAAAACTGGATGCCTTGGCTATATTCTTCTTTTGTTCTTCCTTGAAGAGAGTGCAATTCTTCTTGCCAATGCCCTAACTTGTTGAAATGGAAGCATGCGCTCTCGCTCTCCTTAAGCTTTTGTGCTTTGGGCTTGGGTTGTGCCTGAGGTGGACTCCCACTAGACTTAGGCTGAGCCAAGTCATACTTTGGTTTTGCCTTTCCCTTCCCCTTTCCCTTAGTGGGACCTTTCTTAATGCCCCCTTGAACCATAAGTACGAGATAAGTCTTTCAAATGTTCTCTTCAACATTCTTAAGCATCGCAGAAAGCTCAGTGACTGTCTTGTTCATTGCATGCATGTTATAATTCATGAAAAATGGATTATAATCATCAGTCAATAAACTGATGATCAAGTCAGTGGCCAATTCCCTTAGGACTTGTACCTTAAGTTTCTTAAGAGTATCAAGATACCCTTTCATCTTGAGTACATAAGTACTAACGGGAGTACCCACAGCCATCTTACAAGAAATCAAAGCCTTTGTTGCCACGAACCTCTCATGACGAGCTTGTTCTTGGAACATCTCCTTGAGGTGCACCATGATCGCATAGGGCTCTTGGTCCATGAATTACTTTCGCAAATCGGGCACCGTAGCGGCTAGCATCAAACAGGTCACATCATTGAAGTCACTCTTTTTAGTCTCAAAATTTTCCTTTTAAACTGCAGAGGCATTCCTAGCAGGTTCCTCGGGCAAGGGTGCATCCAAAACTTATGATTTCTTTTCTTTCTTGAGAACAATTCTCAAGTTTCAAGACCAGTCTATGAAATTGGTGCCATTTAGTTTGTCCTTCTCTAGGACCAATTACAATTAAAAGTTATTGTTTAAAGATGCCATTTTTCAATCTACAATAATAAAACTTAGCAAGATTAAATGAGATCTTATTATAATCCCACAAACTGAATTAATATCCCTTTAAATAATTTGTGTTAGTGATTTAATGTGGGCCAAGATCAACTTTTTACAACAACTTATTAGTCAAGCTGGGCTTGTACACTTAACAAGTTAAGTTACTTAGGTAGGAAATGTAAGGACCTAAAATAGGCCCTAGTAGAATTTAAGGGTAATTACATATCATTAAAGTCTATTGAGTATTATTGGATGAATTATTAAGAGTTAAGATATTGATTTGGGCAAAAATGTTATCAAGTTATCCTTAATTATGTGATAAATATGTAAATTATATGGAATGAATTTTATAAGGTAATAAAATATTTAATTACATTGGTTTAATAATATTCAAGGTTATAATTAAAGTATGAAGTATTAATTTAAGGGTCAATTTATAACAGAGATTAAATGGAGAGGTTGATTTAAAGGATAGATTAAAAGAAGGGGTCAAACTATAGCATGCAAAAAGGTGTGTGATAGTTGTGTGACATGTAAATTCTTAAAGGACCAAGAAGGATATTTACCATGGCACTATATATAAAGGTTAAAAGTGGAGAGAGAGGTGTGTGTCAGCAATTGAGAGTGAAAAACTAGAAATTCTTTATTCCTATTCTCTCATTTTCTTTGAAATCATTCAAGCAACTAAGTGATGATTTATGATGGTTAAGTAAAGGAAACTAAGTGTACAACTTTAAGGAGAAGAGGAGGGTAGAAACAAGTAAAGGAAAAGTAGTTACAAAGAGTAGAGAGCAAGGAGAATTTAAAGAAGATTTGAGTTGCATGTCCAGGTTTGAGAACTTATTCTTCATGCATGTGTATGGATATCAATGTTTATGCTTGGATTACTTAATTTTTATGGTAATTTATTAGTTTATTTAGGGTTAATGAGAGATTTAAATAGGAAAATCGTGTTTTTAAATGTTGAGGAAAAACTAGGTGTGGTTCTTGTGAACCAGCCTGCTTGTTTTTCCCATATCTGGAGTTGTACACCACGGATTGAGGTGATTCAAAATTATGGCTAAACTAGATTCAATTATCTACAATTAATTAGAAGAAGTCATGGCTTGATTCCATTGTTAAGGAACTCATAAAATTCGTACAAGTGAACTATTTGTGTGTACAGGTAATTTTGAATAGTAACCAATGTTTTAACCATAAATCATTGTATTTAAGTCATAATTGAGTGAGGTTTGATTCTATGTAAACTTTATATAATTAGAAACAACTTTGTAGAAGATACCTAGGGCTAAATATGTTTGTAAGCTATCCAAATATTCACTTGAAATTATAGTGACCTGTTATTCTCGGTTCTGGAATAGATTGTAGAAAATATGATATATCTCCTTGTATAGTGAAAAAAATACTATGACGTTAAATTATGGGAACAATAGACTTCTAAACCTTTACTTTTAATGAAGAAAGTAAAGCCTAAATATTTCCTTAAGCTTGTCTAATTTTAGCTTAATTTCAGACCTATACACAACATTGTTAATATGAATAGTAATTAATAAAGTGTAAAATTAGTTTTGCATGTGTTTTATTTTGCATGAATATGATGATATTGATTTTGTTATTATAATATTTGGTTTATGGAATAGATGAATCAAAAGCATGCAAATCAAAGTTGAAGGAAGAAAAGTTAATGAATTTGAAATTATGGGTTAAGTTATTATGAACTAGTTTTGGAATTTTGTGGATATCACCAGTTTTATAGCTCTAATTTGGGAAATTCCAATTGATAATTAAACTTAAGACATGGATTCATAGTTTTGTAGAAGAAACCTAAATGTGATTCTGTTCCTAAGTATTTTTTATTTTTATTTGAAATTCATAGTGAGATGCTGTCTAGTTGTAGAGAGCAGGTTCCAGTATTTTTGAAATAATGTTTGATAGAGAAGTCTAAATCCTATGAGGAAAAATCTTGGATAAAATAAACTTATAGGAGAACAATTTTCTTGGAGGAAGGTTGGCTTAAATCTATACAAATATTCTTCTATGAATTTTCTAATTAGTAACTAAAACTGATTTTGTTATTGTGAACTGCTGTCTAGTGTTAACGAACAGCTTGTAGTATTTTTCTTATAACTCATGATAGAAAAATCAAAATGCTATGGGACAAAATTCTAGTTAAAATAGACTTATAGGAGTACAACTCTTATGAATAAATGTTAGTTCAATTCTATACTTATTTTGTTCCACAAATTTTTCAATATGGTCACACAAACTGTTTTTTAAAAAAAAAATGCACTCTTGGATAGTCTGTAATGTTTGGATTATAACTCCTAATTTAATGGTCCTATTTGACTGGTATTTGAAGAATGAGAAACTAGTGTCATAAAAGATTATTATTTAAAAGTCTAATTTTGTTAATTCAGCCATTTAGCATGGCAAAATTAAAATGTTAAATAGAACTGAAAATCTATCTAATTCACTATAACATAATTCTTTGATGTATAAATGTACTACATGTAATAATAATAATGTGATTTTATAGTAATTTGATCATAAAATGATGACATTGCTGGTTGTATAATTATAAGTAATAATGGTGGTATTGTAAATTTATACATAACTATGGTGTTAGATGATATATGTATATGACAAAAAGGTACAATAATAATATAAACTAAAGCTATAAGTGTATAAAAGTTTAGAAAATATAGTATGCAACAAGACCATGAACTAGCATATGGATAATTACTTATTTTAATGAATATGACTATGCCTATACGCTTATGTCTACTGAATAATATGTTAAGGTAAATGATTACAGTATTATATAATTACAGTTGGTTAATTTGATACCTGAGTGTGATTGTGTGTGTGTGTGTGTGTGTGTGTGTGTGTGTATATATATATATATATATATATATATATATATATATATATAGTCATACATGTATGTACGCATATAGGTTAACTTGTTGTGAACATGATCATACACATCATTGATTAAAGGAACTCAATAGAGCATGATGTTATGTATCATCATATTACATATGTAAAATAGCTACTTGATTTAAAGGGATTACAAGTACAAAATAGTAATACTTAATTGTGCTAAAGATAACATGTTTATAGAAAATTTATACATTTATATCTATGACAACATGCTCTTATATATACATGAATATATATGTATGAACATCAATATGTATATGATGAGAAAAGAGCAAAGTACATAATAGCAATACCAAATTATGCATATGATCACATGTTTACAGAAAGTTATACGTAAGCATGTATATGATTACCTTGTACATAATTATACAAGAGTATACATGTATATGAATGAATAAAGAAAAGATAACATAAAGAGATTTTACTACCTGTGTTGAGTCTAGGAAGTGGATAGATAGGCATGCCTATAAGGGTACCTTGTAGCTGCGATAGTTTCAACCCCATTTGGGTTGTAGTCAACCCTATTTGGGTGACTAAATAGACCTGGTCCCATTTGGATCAGTGATGCCTTTGGGTGACCTATTATCTCTTTGGTGCCTTCAGGTGACCTATTATCTCCTTGGTGCCTTCGAGTGACCTATTATCTCCTTGGTGCCTTCGGGTGACCTAGTACCTTCAGGTACCACCGTATAACCCATTATCCACATCTTTAGAGTAGTGCAGGCTTTATACCAACGTTAAGAAAAGTTGATTTCAAGTTTTATGAGCATGACAATTCCTAAATTGACTTCATAATATATATATTACGTATGAAATTCCTTTTCATCACATATGGAAATTATGATATTAAAAGAGTTTGCAATATACACTTATGCATAATTATTGCATATAAAAATTATATGTACAGAGTTATATGAATAAACTAGTGCATTACTAATATCTAGCTAAATGATTTGTATGATACATCATATATGCAAGCTATGAAAATGTATTGCCAATATAAGTGTTTTCTTTACAATGGAATATAAGAATTATGTTTAGGTATTCATGTTGGTGACAGCCTTTCAATTAATACATTGGGTTATGTGTTTTTCTTATAATTACTCGTTCTTGCTTTCTATTGGGAAATGATGTACAATGTCTTGTATGAAAATATAAAACATTTACGGATCTATAAGTGATAAACTCAATATGATATTGGTATTTGAGATGGAAGTAAGTTAGTAATTCAATACGCATTCGTACAATAAATGTCATAATTATGTTTTGGATCAATAAATGAAGAACTTGCTTAGTACTAATGCTCTGTCTTTCTCATGAAGATACATATATATTCTTGTTGAACATATGCTTAAATTTGAATATGTTTATTCCTCGAATATGTCAAGGTCTGTGGTATGAGGAATCTTGTTCATTTCTTTTATTGAACTAGTATCTTTTACATTTAAGCAGAAGCTATGTTAGTAGTTCATGATGTATGCTTGTTGGCGACCACTGTGAGTGGTCGTTTGTCATATTTGTGTTCCCCACTAAGCTTTATAGCTTAGCACGGGTTTTTCATCATGTAGGTTGCGAGGATAGGACTTTCACCTAGGATCGATATCTGTAGCAGATTGGCCAACACAAGCCTTAGAAGATTGATAATAGAGTCCTCTTTTTGTCCTTATATTTTGTAGTTATGGAAACTTTAATTATGTTGGAAATTTTGTAATTACTATAGATGTTATGCATAAGTAATATTTGATGATAATGAGACGCACCTGTAAGTAAGGCTTCTAATAGTTAACTTTTAGATATCTGTTTAGTAGAATAACAGATGTAATGTTATGATAAGCATGCTTAATTAATACTAAATAAAGTGATATGTACAGATTATAGGATAAGGGTGCTACAGGAAAACTCCAATCATGTCTCGTACATGACTCTTGGATCAAATGGGCTAACATCTCAAGATGTTATAGAACAAACCCATTTATTAGTTGCCTAGGTTCGGGCATCCCGTTCTATGTTAAGTCCAACCTACATCCATAACCCATGCCTCACAAAGATAATTGGGTGCATCTAGGACTTCTAGTCTACAAGGCAGATGATCGATGCCTTGACATGTTTCGAATTAGGAAGGCAACTTTGTGACTTACTATTTTAGGGATTCATTTTATTACGTCTAACATGGCATACGCTTTGTCATCTATTCATAGCATACATATATATAATTGCATAAAGTAAAGCGTGACAAACATGGGCCCAAAAACCTACAACTAAGATTCTATACTATTTTATATGAATCTTCGAGTTGGGCTTCTCAACTCTGATGGGCTTCGTCTTGATTTACAAAGTCTTTAATAAATTCTATACTACAAAATAAATGAAACTTTTAAAATAATCCATAATGGCATGCATGCCATATTTAATTACAAAAACCCAAGGCCCATGAATGTACCATGCATATCCATTCATCACACAAAACAAGCAAATAAATATACATAACATTCATTGATAAAACAAAGTCCAATTTTAATTAATTTAGCCATGCCCATTAATGGAAATTATGTACTTTCACTTTTAGGAGAAGACCTTATAATGGGCCTGGGCTGAAGCCCAATGGACTAAATCCTCTTATTAAATAAGTTTTTTTTAAAGGCCAAAACACAAACTAGTTAGATTTGTGCTATAAATCAACTCTAGTATAATTTCTAATTTTGCCATTTCTAATATTATGTCATACAACCCATAAATATTAAAATAAATATAATATAAACCAACATGAATTAAACATAAAAATTCATGAAGAACATATGTCATACACAGCATATATACTAAAATAAACAAACAACAATGAAACTAGTGGTTTAATGCTTATATAATGCCACAAACAATGCACAAACACTTAAAACGATTTTATGAGCTATTTAATAATTTAAATAAGGTCATAAACATTGATTTAAGGTTCTATACATATCTGATCTAAATTTTTTTTCCCATTTTAATCAAAACATAACAACTAATGTTGATTAAACATGCAACAAACACAAACTAGTCATAGTTTTAAGTGATTTTAAAATTAATCAATTAAATTGTCATGGACCAGAATTAAAACCATTTTTAAAACATTTCCAGACCTGTTATTAATCTTAAAAATCACTTACAAACATGCTAAACACGTTTTTACATTTAATTTTGAAAACTAGTTGTTAAACAAACACATATCATGCAAACTAGCACCTAGTTTCAAGATTAACATGTACGATCAGGTATTTATAATTAAATCCAACCATGAACAGATCTAAAAAAATCTTAGGACAGTATACTAACATTTCATAATAATTATAATATCTAACTAATCATATAAAATCATTTTTACACTAAAACAATGCAGAAAACTCAAAACAGAAAATTCAGCATTGCGGTTTTTATGCAATAACGATTTTAAATCAAGATTTAATGCATCCAAAGAACTAAAATAAGCATGGTTAGGCTCTGATACCACTGAAGGGATATCACATGTCATATACATGATGGTCATTTAGTAGAAAAATTTAAAATTTAGATCATACATGCCACGCAATATACAACGAAGGTCTTATTTTCAACCTACATTACTTCCTAATTAAGTCATTTAAATTGATTCAAATCCTATTAGTTTTAAATTCAAATGAATTTAAAATGGCATAAGACATTTAATAAAAAATCCATCACTTAATTAGGGATTGTGCACATCCCGAAATTCACTAGGATATTCCTTTGAATTTCGGCTACACTCTCTCCTAATTAGGTGTTTTATTTTGATTCAAATGCTATTATGATTTAATACTCAATTAATTTAATTAATCCAAGATAATTAATTAATTGAAATTAAACCTTGTGAGCCGAATTTCTCTCTCTTATGGACCAAGGTCCACTAAGCAATTTTAATACCCATTACATACATTAATTTGACTTTAAATAAAAATCCAAATTAATGCCCAATACACTATTTAAATATTTAAATCCCAATGCTTTGTGTGTGATCCTATAGGTCCATTTATTATTGGTAATGAATTAATAAATTAATTCAAAGGCTATATATATTCTCTAGTAAGATATTATAGCATTCCAAATTAAATGAAAATGCAAAGGACATTTAGTGACCTAATGCAATTTTATATAGTCCCTTATACATAAATATCAAAATAAAAATAAGTCATGGAACCAGTCATCCTTATATATACTAATTCCTTTCTTGATATTCCAGTGACACTGAACTCTTAGATAAATAACGATTTCTCATTATTTCATCTCGGTATGGCCATACACTTCTCACTTCACTGATTAAGTGGCCTATGATATTTTCTCTCTTATTGAAAGAGGTAGTCCCTTCACTTCTCTCATGCTCTCTAACATGAATTATTGCATACCCAAGCATACCCATATTTGTCATCATGTTATGAGTACCTTAGGTGTATGTCAAAGTGCACAGTAATTCATAAAGAGTTTCATAGAGATTTCAGGTCTAAGAACTCCGATGCAAAACTTGCACATGAGAAACCCTTATGACTTGTACCATATAATGTTCTCATTAACGGATCGAATCCAGATACCATGTTCTAAACATATATCTATGATCTCTAATTGACACTCTAGTCCTTATGATCCATAAAATAGAACTCAACTTATCAGAGAGAGCATACTAGTCTTAATTCATTTGTTATTCCCAGAACTATGACTAACTAGGGAAATTTATAATGAAGTCTCAATTGTTTCAAGGTCTTACAACCATGTGCCTCACACATGATAACTTAAAGTAAAACAACATTTTTGGATAGTTTTTGAAGGGATATCACATGGCATATAAATGATGATCATGTAGCAAAAAAATTAAGAATTTAGATCATACATGCCATGCAATATGCAACAATGAATCGAATCATGCAATTTTAGGGTTTTGAAAAACTTATAACTTTGGATGCTCTTAATACTTCATTTTTGCTATGGCCAATATATAAGATAGACTTATATACTTCTGATCTTGAACACCAATGCCAAATAAGCAGCCTTTATGCCACACCACTCTATACTCACACACACACTTGCAAAGATGGCTTAAAACTAAAGTGCTAGCTCTAATCTTTGTGTATTTGCCTATAGGTATTCAAATAAAGACACAAGATATGATCTTGTTCTTACTAAGGTTTACTAATGGCTACTTAAAATCCAAAAGAAGAAGGAAGAATCCTTTCCCCTTGAGAGTGGCAGCAATGAGAGAGAAAAAACCCTTATTGGCAAAGTTAATTCTTATCCATATATATCACTTAGCTTAGGATTTTGTGTGTGCCAAAATTCACTAGCATTTAGCTAGTAATTTCAGCCTCCATCACTTCCTAATTAAGTGGTATATTTTGATTTAAAGACATATAGGAATTTAAATTTAATTAACTTAATTATCTAAAGATAAATAATCAATTATCTAAAGATAAATAAATAATCAATTAACCATTCCTTTTGTCGTGTTTTTCACTTTTCATGGTCCAAAGTCCATTTAGTAATTTTAATACCCATTATCTATATTAATTTGACTTTAAATAAAAGCCCAAATTAATGTCCAATACTTTATCTTAAATATTTTAAGCACAATGCTTTGTTTGCGATCCTATAGGTCCATTGAATATTGGCAATGAATTAATAAATAATCCAAAGGCTATATATATTCTCTAGCAAGATATTATAGCATTCCAAATTAAATGAAAATGCAAATGGCATTTTGTGACCTAATGCAATTTTGCATAGTCCCTTACCCTTAAATATCGAAATTAATATAAGGCATGGAACTAGCCATCCTTATATATACTAATTCCTTTCTTGATATTCCAATGACAATGAACTCTAAGATAAATAATGATTACTCATTATTTCATCTCGGTATGGCCATACACTTCTTAGTTCACTGATCAAGTGACCGATGATATTTTCTCTCTTATTGAGAGGGTTAATCCCTTCACTTATCTCATGCTCTCTAACATGAATTAGTGCATACCCGAGCATATCCATACTTGTCACCCTGTTACTAGTACATTAGGTCTATGTCAAAGTACACAATAATTCATGAAGAGTTTCATAGAGATTTTAGGTCTTAGAACTCCGATGCAAAACTTGCACATGAGAAACATTTATGACTTGTACCATGTAGTGTTCTCATAAATTGATCAAATCCAGATACCATGTTCTAAACATGTATCTATGATCTCTGATTGACATTATTGTCCTTATAATCCGTAAGACAGAACTCATCTTATCAGAGAGAGCATACTAGTCTTAATTCATTTGTTATTCCCATAACAACGACTGACTAGGGATATTTAGAATGAAATCCCTATTGTTTCAAGGTCTTACAACCATGTGCCTCACACATGATAACTTAAACTGAAACAACATTCTTGGATAGTTTTATCCATTGATATGCACAAGAATACAATAGATAAAACAAATTCCTCATTCATTAACTTAAGTATTTTATAACAATGCATAGGGGCTAGGGCTTACACTAACAATCTCCCACTAGCACTAGTGCCAATTAGGCATAGCCCTCATACCGAATGCTCTCAAATGAGCTTCGTGCAGATTTGGATGCAATTGTTTCATCAAAGGATCTGCTACATTATTTTCACTTGCTATTTTACTAACCTTGATGTCTCCATGATCAATGATCTCTTTGATCAGGTGGTACCTCCTGAGTATGTGTTTGGATTTTTGGTGTGACCGAGGCTCCTTGGCCTGTGCGATGGCCCCATTATTGTCACAAAAAATTTCTAATGGATCTAGGATGTTTGGGTCCATAAATGAAATTTCCAATCCAAATAGCTTCTTTTGCAGCTTCACTTGCTGTAATATACTCAGATTCTATAGTTGAGTTGGCAACGCTATCTTGCTTTGATAGCACCATCATTCAAAACAAAAACAAAACCAGATTGCAATCTTGAGTCCTAAGTGCTGGTCTGAAAGCAGCATCTGTATAACCTTGTATGATGAGCTCTTCTTGACCACTATACACTAAAAAGTGATCCTTAGTCCTTCGTAGGTACTTTAGAATCCCCTTTACAGCAGACCAGTATTTTTCACCAGGGTCTTGCTAAAACCTACTGGTTATACTCAGTGCATGAGCAACATCCAACCTAGTACATAATATAGCATACATGAAAGATCCAATAGTAGATGCATATGAGATTCTACTCATGTTGTCCCTCTCATCTTTGGTTTTAGGACACTGTTTTTTAGTCAAAGGAACTCCTAAAGCCAAAGGTATATACCCTTTCTTTGAGTCTCCTATACTAAAATGCTTTAGTACTTTGTCTATGTACTTTTCTTGACTTAGTCCCAAAAGCCAATTTGATCTATCTTTATAGATCCGAATACCAAGTATTATCTCAGCTTCACCTAAGTCTTTCATTGAGAAACATTTTCCCAACCATTGCTTTACCTTTTGCAATGTTGGAATGTCATTCCCAATGAGAAGGATGTCGTCCACATATAGGACCAAGAATACTATTATGCTTCCACTAACCTTCTTGTACACACAAGGGTTATGATCATTCTTGATGAAGTCAAATTCTTTGACAACTTCATCAAAATAGAGATTCCAACTCTGAGATGCTTGCTTTAATCCATAAATGGATTTGTTACGCTTGCAAAACTTCTTAAGATGCTTGGGATTGACAAAACCCTCATGTTGTGTCATATACACATCCTTAAGTAGATTTCCATTAAGGAAAACAATTTTGACATCCATTTTCCATATCTCATAGTCATGATATGTAGCTATGGCAAGAAAGATCCTAATGGACTTGAGCATGACTATAGGCAAAAAGGTCTCATCATAGTCTACACCATGAGCTTGCCGAAAACCTTTTGTTATTAGTCTACCTTTGTAAGTCTTGCCATCTTTGAGTTTAAATAGCCACTTGCATTCAATTACCTTAGCACCTTTTGGTGGATCAACCAAGGTCTAAACTTGGTTATCGTATATTTATTGCATCTCGGATTTCATTGCTTTAAGCCAATTTTCCAAGTCAGGGCCCTCAATAGCTTCTCGGTAGGTAGTTGGATCCTCACGATCCACTAACTCAATAGCATCACTATCGATGATTAGAAATATGTATCTCTTAATCTCCCGACGTACCCTACCAGACCTTTTAGGTTCTTGTGTAATGTATTTTTGTTCCACAACTGGTTGTGAACTTGATCCCATTTCCAACTCACCATCTACAAGAGTTTGTGGCACTTAAATTTCTCCAAGTTTTACTTTAATCCCATTGTCTTTCTTGTGAAGGAACTCCTTTTCCAAGAAAATAACCTTGCGAGCAACAAAAACTTTGTTCTCGGCTTGTGAGTAAAAGTAGTATCCCTTTGTTTCTTTGGGATAGCCCACAAACAAACAAATAGTAGATTTGGACTCTAGTTTGTCAGATGTTAATTTCTTAACATGTGCTTCACAGCCTCAAATCCTGAGAAATGACATATTGGGCTCTTTCCCAGTCCATACCTCGTATGGTGTCTATTCAACTGCTTTAGTTGGAGTACGGTTCAGTAGAAATGCAATAGTTTCTAATGCATCACGTCAAAAAGAGACAGGAAGATTAGCTTGTCTCATCATTGATCGAACCATATCCAATAGAGTTTGATTTCTCCTTTCGGACACACCATTCCATTATGGTGTTTCAGGAGGAGTGAGCTGTGAAATAATTCCACACTCCTTCAAATGATCGTCAAATTCTTGCCTTAAGTATTCGCCACCTCGATCTGATCGAATGGCTTTTATACTTTTGCCAAGTTGGTTTTCTACTTCGTTCTTAAACTCTTTGATTGTTTCAAAAGTTTCAGACTCGTTCTTCATTAGATAGACATAGCCATATCTACTGAAGTCATATGTAAATGTCACGAAGTAACTAAAATCACCTCTAGCCTGTGTACTTAGTGGTCGACATACATTGGTATGTATTAGTTCCAATAAGTCACTAGTCCTCTCACCTTTCTTATTAAAAGGACTCTTTATCATCTTTCCATGCAAACATGGCTCACATACACTACAAAAAAACTGCAAATTAGCGACTAAAATTAGCGATGGCACTATTTTTGTCATAAATTTTGCGACAAATTTGCGATTGTTTTATAATTTCGTTGTGAGAAGGATATTTCCTATTTTTTGCGATGAAATAGCGACGGAATGAATAAATAGTCGTTAATTATTGGCGGGAAGTATACGCGCCATGTTTTGCGATGGAATTAGCAACAAAAATTTCCGTCGTTAAATTTTATAATTTTTTATTCATGAAATTAGTTCCAGAAAATTTAGAGATGAATATTTTAGTCGCTAATTTTGGAAGGAAAATGTAGCGCCTTTTTTGCGACGGTTTAGTGACGAAAATTTTTCTGTTACTTATAGTAATTTGTTACAGTAATTCAATTAGCGATGGAAATATTTATTCACTAATCCGTCGCAAATAAATTAAAAAATAATTTTTTTAATTTCACTCCCATGGTTTATGTATAGTTTCAAGTAATTGTAATATAGACCATATGAAATGAATGTTTTGTTTTGTAACAGAAAATTATAAATTATTTTATAAGTTGATAATAATTTTTTATCAATTATATCAAAATTTAAAGTTATTTATTTAGAAAATTTAAATTTTTAATAATAATAATAAACTAATTATTACGATTATTATATATTTACGTGTTCAAGATTAATAAAAATAAATATTTATAAAATAGTAATATAAAATTTATTATTTCATTTAAAATAATAATAAAAAATTTTAAATTTATTTTTATTTTATAAAATTTAAATCAAATATTAAATTATTAGGAATTATATTGATTTCTTTATCAATTATTCCCAAATATAAACTTATTTATTTAAAAAATTACATTTTTAATAATAATAATAATAAAGTAATCGTTATAATTATTGAAGATTGATGTATTATAATAAATAATAAATATAAATATTTATATAATAATAATATAAAATTTATTATTTCATTTAAAATGAATATGAAAAATTTATAATTTATTTTTATTTTGTTAAATTTTGAGCAAATTTTAAATTATTAAAAATTTTAGTTATATCTATTTACAAAATTATCCTTGAATAGAAGGATAAAATGATGAAATTTGGTAGGGGCATTTTAGTAATTTTAGAAATTTAATATTATTTGCTTATTTTCAATTAAATTTTTTCAAAATTTATAATTTTGATTATTCCAAGTATTATAATATAAATGAAAAATACAAATACATATTTATTGTTACTAATTAAGATTAAAAATTATTTTAAAAAATTTGAGAATTAAAATTACAAAAAAGTAATTAAATAAGATAAAAAATCACATGGACTTAGAGCATGTGATCACTTTGAAAATATTTAATAATATTGACTAGATATTAACTATAATATTTTTTTTCTCTTCTCATTTTGCTTTTTTTTTTTAAATTTAAATAATATACTATAGACAATAAATTTTTTTGTTTGGTTTAGAAAAAGAATAAAAAACAAAATCATATGTTATTTTACCATTATAGTGCACATCATCTGTCAATTTCTTTCTTTATGTAAATTTAAGCACGACATTTGCAATTAATGATACATTTAAATATATGGTCCCACCTATGCAACATGTAAAATTTCCTCTCGAAAATTTTACATACTTGTCAGATTTCAGATATTTTTGGCCCCTAGCTTGTACTATATTTTGTCAAATAATTTTTATTTGTAAATTTTCAAAAAATATATAAAAAAGACATTGTTTTGTACGATAATTAATTACACAAAATAATGCTATGTATTCTTCATTTTAAGATAAAATATTTTTATTTTAATGCATTTAGGAATATATAGCAATGGGTCAAATTAATAGAGAATTGTAAATTTCATTTGGGCCATTAGTTAATTGAATAAGGATGTGGTTCAACCCATTTACTTTTCCATCTCACAATTGATGGAATATGACATGGCATATATATAATGATCACACAGCAAAAAAATAATAAAATAGATCATACATACCATGCAATTCGTAAACAACAATAGAAACATGCAATTTTAGAGTTTTAAAACTTACAAGCTTGAATGCTCTTTAGAACTTGATTTTGCAATGGCAAATGTATAAGATAGACTTATACACTTCAAATCTGGAACACCAATGCCAAAGGAGCAGCCTTTACGCCACACCACTCTATGCTCACATACACACTTGCAAAGATAGCTTAAAATCAAGAGTGCTCTATGATTGTGTATTCGGCAATGGGAATGGTTTGAAGCCACAAGATTTGATCTTATTCTTCCTTTAGGTTGCTATATCTGCCTATTAACACAAGAGAACAAGAAAGAGTTCTTTCCCCTTGAGTAATTCGGCCATGAGAAAAAAATTGTCACCTAGGTCAAAAATAGAATTAATCAATTTATATCATTAATTTAGGAAAGATAGGTAATGCCAAAATCCCTTAGAATTAGTAATATATTCAGCCTTCATCACTTTCTAATTAAGTGATTTAAATTAATTCAAACTCTATTAGGTTTCAAATTTAAATGGCATTAGTAATTTAATCAAAACAAACTTATTTTGGAATTAATTGGTTGCCGAATTCAACTAGTATTTCTAGCTTGAATTTTGGCCACATTAATTCCCTCTCAAGTATTATATTTTGATTAAATACAATTTAGGATTTAATACTCAATTAACTTAATTATACATAGATAATTAATTAATTGAAATTAAAACTAGCACATACCAATAAATTTCTCTCGTGTAACAACTGTTAACAGATTTGCCTAAAATAGCAAGCTATTTAAGGAAAAATAACAGTTCAATAGATTTGCCTTAAATAGTTAGCTGTTTAAGGCAAAAACCTTGTTTGACAGATGTGCCTTAAACAACTAGCTGTTTAAGGAAAAATCATAGCTGAACAGACTAGCTATTTTAGGCAAAATAATAGCTTGACAAATTTGCTGTTTTAGGCAAAAAAAAACTGTTTTACAAATTTGACTAAAACAGCAAGCTGTTTAAGGCAAAAATCTGTTTACCCATTGCATACATTAATTTAACTTTAAATAAAAGCCCAAATTAATTTCCAATACACTATTTAAATATTTTAAGCCCAATGCTTTGTGTGCGATCCTATAGGTCCATTTAATATTGGCAATGAATTAATAAATTAATTCAAAGGCTATATATATTCTCTAGCAAGATATTATAGCATTCCAAATTAAATGAAAATGAAAATGGCATTTAGTAACCTAATGCAATTTTGCAGTCCCTTACCCTTAATATTAGAATTAATATAATGCATGGAACCAGTCATCCTTATATATACTAATTCCTTTCTTGATATTTAAGTGACACTGAACTCTCAGATAAATAATAATTACTCATTATTTCATCTCGGTATGGCCATACACTTCTCAGTTTGCTGATCAAGTGGCCAATGATATTTTCTCTCTTATCGAGAGGGGTAATCCCTTCACTTCTCTCATGCTCTCTAACATGGATCAATGCATACCCATACTTGCCACCCTATTACGAGCACGTTAGGTGTATGTCAAAGTACACAGTAATTCATAAAGAGTTTCATAGAGATTTTAGGTCTAAGAACTCTGATGCAAAACTTGCATATGAGAAACACTTATGACTTGTACCATGTAGTGTTCTCATAAATAGATCGAATCCAGATACCTTGTTCTAAACATGTATCTATGATCTCTGATTGACACTCTAGTCCTTATGATCCGTAAGACAGAACACAACTTATTAGAGAGAGCATACTAGTCTTAATTCATTTGTTATTCCCATAACAATGACTGACTAGGGATATTTAGAATGAAGTCTCATTTGTTTCAAGGTCTTACAACCATGTGCTTCACACATGATAACTTAAATTAAAACAACATTCTTGGATAGTTCTATTAATTGATATGCACAGGAATACAATAGATAAAACAAATACCTCATCTATTAACTTAAATGTTTTATAACAATGCATTAGGGCTAGGGCTTACACTAACAACAATTGCATGCGGGACTATTAATAACAACTTGTATATTTTTTTTTATTTTTTTTAAAAGCTTAAAAAGGCAAAACCCTACTGCTACTTCCTCTCAGCACTGTCCATAAAAAGCAGCGGTCATTCCTTCTCTCTGGTAAATTTCTTCCTTCTACGGTTACTCTTATTCCTTCTGTGCCTTTAAATTTATATTGCTTGCATTATGAGGCTCTAGATCTGTTAGAAGAATCTGAAGGTTATTTTGTTAAGAGGATCTTCAACAATTTTGCTGAGATCTTCAATAAGTATGTAACATTTCTCTCTTTTTCTAAAGTTTATTTTCTTTAATCTTTACCTGCTTTGTTCATCTTTGTTTCTTAGTTTCATTTTATGTGGGTTTTGTCTTTTAATTTTTTTGCATTTTATTTTTCTTCTTTATTGATTGCTCGAGTTTTTTTAGAGCTCTGTTGAGCTCTGTTAAGTTAGCATGGAGAAAAGTAATATTTAAGAATTTATAGACTTTTGGTTCTTCGAGTACAAGCATTTCTCAAATTCTTCTCAAGGGACTTAAACTTAATTAGAGATGAGGAATCTTGGTTCATGTTGGGTTCCATTTCTTGATATTTCCTCATATTTCTTTTTTTTTTATTATAAATAAATATAATTATTAATTGTTGGATGTTTTATAAGAAGGAAAATACTGAAAATAAAATAGATTAAAGATTAAAGATTAAAGATGCCTTTTTAAAAGCACCAAATAGGACAATTAGTCTATTGCCAAATAGTTAAATAAAAAGTATGGAGATTTCGGTCTTTAAGTCCTGCTTTTAGATAGATTACATGAGTCACCTCTTATAATTTGATGGTAATTACAAAATGGATGAAATTAAAGAATGTTAAGTATGTTACTGTAAAAATATAGTATTTTTTGTGGTGATTTCACGGGCTACTTTTTACAGTTAAATTGAATTTAAGAGTAATTTTTTCTTATTGTATGGGAGTCACTAATTTTATAATGTGATGAATTCATCTAAAAATATCTAATTCTGTAAATTTTGTACTCTAAACATTTGGCATTTTTTATGTGGTATGAAACTAAAACTGAAACTTGCATACACATAGATCTGTAAGGCACAAATGAGACCGATTTTGCTATTTTTGGTATTATAATTATATAAGTTGATGAAGATCAGCAGGACCCCAACACTAGAAGAATAGAAACAGAACTACATATATTTTATAAATATAATTATATCCAACTACAAATAAAAAAGATTAATTTCAAATTCAATTGTATTATTCAATATCAATCTCATCTTCGGTATCATTGAGATGTTCCTTTAAAGATTGGATCCACTCCGGGTTTCGAAGCTCTATTCCTAGGGATAGGCTGTGTTGTATCTTGTTTAGGAGTTGCTTCTTATGGTGAGGGGTTTGGTGCTGTTAGTTTTGTGGGTTGACAGACTTTGAGTTAGCAAGTCTTGTATCATTTCTCTCCTTTGTTGGGAACTTTATTCGGCTCCCATCTTTTCTTTTTTAATAAAATCCAGCTTATAAAAAAAGGTTTAAGTGTAATAGTTTGGAAAGAAATGTTATAAGCTTTGGAACTTCCATAACTCCTGTATTGGTACAGTACTTCAATTTTTGTAAGTTTAATCAATGATGAGAAATTAATTATCTTGATTTTAATGAGCATTTAAGTCCAATATACCTATAAATAGATAAACAACTCATAAATTTGGGTATAATTTTCTTTGAACACTTAATCTTTCATCCCATTTATCTTAAACATCTTTTAATTTGACTATCGAATTGTTTCTTATCAGGACATTCACCGGATTTCTCTTATTTTCAAGTAACTTTTCGCTTCTAAATGGCCAGACAGTAAATATTTTATTCCAAGATCCTTCTTAGTTAGTAGTCCAGATTTCCAAATTGTATATTTTTTATATATTTTATTTATTTTTCCTCCTCCCCTATCCACACTTAAAAACATGTTTATGTTATTGTATTAGAGGCCAATTAAATTCATGTCGAGATGGATTCAAATTTAGGATTGATTTATATAAAGTCAACCCAAGACTTTTCCTTTTAGGATCCATTCAATTTGGTCCAATCCCTTCGTTATCTCTATTAATTAGCCCACATCGAATGAAATAGCTTTCTTTTCTCTTATTTCATAATTAATTGCTAATTCAAACTTTTTTTTTGTCAAAAAATTCCTCATTCAAATTGGACGTTCTAAAAATTTATTTGAGAATAGTGTGTAACACCTTAAGTTGGGTAGGAATTCAGTTAATCCCAAATAGATATTTTCTTCATATAAGTTATATTATACATGTATAATTTTTTTATTTTTAATGAAAAATTTGAAAAAGTTGAATGGATTAAATCATAATTGGATCGTAATTGGATGTATAATAGTTACTATGGTTTTGTCTTATCGTCTGAGTTTTAATTGTGGAGTGTAACTACTAGTTCAGCTATGTTGTCTTCTTCTCATGGTTTTACCCGTCCTTCCCAAGGAGTTACATCTACCAGTAATGTTGTCTTTTTCTCAGGGTTTAGCTCTACATTGAACATTGAAACACGTGTAGCTACTACTGAGAGAAGGGAGACGCCAATAGAGGTATGATCTATGGATTATCTCTTTAATAAATGAATAGAAAATTTGGCAGGGCCATACTGGTGTTGGATTTTAACGGTTACATGCATCACATACATGAGCGGAATTTTAAAATTTTTTAACCATTAGATCTGATCTTGCCATGAATACACAATATAACTATATGATAATAAGAAAAATCACCTTTGATTTTTGTTGAACAGTTGATTTTACTTCGCACCGGGTTGTCGCAAACCACAGTGTCCAAAATCGAACACCTCCAATGAGTAATCCACACTAGAGAGGGGTAAATTGAACCAACAAATTGGTGTTCAACTAGGGCTGGCCGAAATCCAAGAGGCTAGCAATGGAAGTGGCGCAAAAGGGAGAGAGAATTAAGAGAAAAAGACTTTTCTTTTGTTTTAATCACTTAACCCTAATTCTCATTAGTTGGCCTTTTATAGGTAGGTTAAAATTCCAACTCCTTAATGAGATTGGGCTCTTTAAAATTGCTGGAGAATTATTAATTGGGCCTCTGGAATTAATTATAATCATTTGGGCTTAATTAAATCCAAATTAAAACTTTTCATTAAAAGACCATGCACAAAATCCACAAACTAGGCCCTTTGTACATTTAATTGGATTTATATACCCAAATGGATTCCAAATCCAACCAAATTAAATATGTGAGTTCCATAACACTTATGTAACATATATAAATTAATTTGGTCCAAGAAAAAGCCCTCTAAGCCCTTCTGTATGGAGTTGGCGTGTAGCCCTCTTCTGGAGGGCTTCCTCCAACTTCTTCATTCCTTTGGCCCTTTATAATTTCTCCAATGGTCCTATTAATTATTATATCAGTCCTATAACACTTATAGTAGTCTTATAACACTTATAAGACAATAATAATTAATCATGAAATACATTATTTCATTTAGGTCCAATTTACAGAACATTTCTCAAAAGTTCCGCGGATAATTTTATTTGATCATAATTAATTAAACTCTTTAATTAATTATTATCATATTCTCCTCTCTACCTTTATAATAATATCAAATATTATTATCCTTGTCATTTTACCATTTTACCCTTTTCTCTATATGTGTGTGACCTATTGGGTTCCTGTCCATGTTGGCAGTATAATATGTAATTGTGAGTTCTATTCAAAACTCACATGATTTAAACTCCTTTAAATCATTTTATCAATCTCTATTGATATTTTGATACATCATTATACAAGTCATGATTGGCCTCTAGCTAGGCATCATGACTACCCAAATGTCAGGAAAGTCATGTGGTTTGACTGTACCCTTCCATAGAAACAGTTACCGTGCAATTACTCCTTTCACCACTCTTATCTCAATTAGATTCTGAGTATGGATTTCTGTCAACTCATATAAATCTAATTATGTATGTTCTATTAATTTAACCATTGTTCCTAAAATGCCCTTCATGGATCTCCATCCATCTCGGCATATTACTCTGGCCAGAGATTCACTGAACAAGGTAATTATAGAATCATGCGAGATAACTTCCCTTGTTAAATCTGGGATGGTGAATCCTTTGTCAATCACTCAACTATCTTCAAGTAGGTCATGATATACCCAATCTCCTAACTATGTTCACTCCCAGTTGGAAGTAATCAGTTATGGAGTCAAAGTATACCACTTGCTACTTAAGATAACTTTGGTGATCTCAAGTCTAAGGATACTTGCACAACCGCTATGAAGATATTCCTCACTGACATAGATTTAATATCCATATGAGGATTCTATTTGCAGGTCTCCAATGAATTTGTTCCTCTAACAAGCATCCACATGTTAGCTTTGATTATCATCTATAATCACAATTATGAGAACCATTGCTTGAACCATTTAAGAAGCATAACATGTGCTAGTCTGTCCGAATTAACAATGTTCTATCTTGTTAATTTTATGACTAGGGATATTTAGATATTAACACATTTGCATGCGATAGACATCTCACATCAAGAACACCTTCATGATTGCCTTTGCACTGTGTTTATAATATCTAGGACTTCATTTATTAATTTAAGATTTACAAACTCATGTATTCAAACACAGCATTAATAAATGAATGATGCCTTTTATTAAGAATATAAATTTCATACATATGAAAAACATCCCTATTACATGGGCTCTAGGGCATACTCTCTAACAATCTCCCACTTGCACTAGAGCCAATCACTCATATGTCTCAGACCCATGCTATTTATATGGTGATCATGCTTTATCTGGGAAAGTGCTTTAGTGAGGGGATCCGCCACATTGTCATCTGTGGGAACCCTTTCTATTTTCACATCATTTCTAGCTACTATTTCCCTTATGAGATGGTAGCGTCTGAGAACATGTTTGGATCGCTGATGAGACCGTGGTTCCTTTGCTTGCGCAATGGCTCCATTGTTGTCACAATATAAAGGAATCGGATCAACAATGCTAGGCACCACTCCTAGTTCGGTTATGAACTTTTTGATCCAGACTGCTTCTTTGGCTGCTTCTGAAGCAGCAATGTACTTAGCTTCTGTCATGGAATCAGCAGTTGTTTCTTGTTTGGAACTTTTCCAACTAACTGCTCCTCCTCCCATTATGAACACATAACCAGATTGTGATTTACAATCATCTTTGTCAGATTGGAAGCTGGCATCTGTATACCCGTTTACTTCCAAACTGCCCTCTCCATATACCAAGAATATATCCTTAGTCCTTCTCAAGTACTTAAGAATATTCTTGACAGCTGCCCAGTGTTCCTCTCCAAAATTAAATTGGAATCTGCTTGTGACACTCAAAGCAAATGCTACATCTGGACGTGTACATAACATAGCATACATGATAGAACCAATTGCAGACGCATATGGCATTCTATTCATGCTCTCTCTATCCTCCAGTGTCTGTGGACACATAGACTTAGAAAGGTGTTTCCCATGCACCATGGGTATAAACCCTTTCTTAGAGAGATCCATATTGAACCTCTTCAATACTTTATCTATATATGTACTCTGAGAAAGACCTAGCAACCTATTGGATCTATCTCTATAGATCCTTATTCCCAGAATATAGGATGCTTCTCCAAGGTCTTTCATGGAGAATTGCTTGGATAACCATATTTTAACAGATTGGAGAAGAGAAATGTCATTTCCCATGATCAATATGTCATCTACATATAGAACTAGGAAGACAATTGCACTCCCACTGACCCTTTTATACACACAAGGTTCATCTTCATTCTGTGAGAAACCAAACTCTTTGATTGTCTCATTGAATCGTATGTTCCAACTCCTAGAGGCTTGCTTCAATCCATAAATGGATCTTTGAAGCTTGCATACCTTTTCGCCATTTCCTGATATGAATCCTTCTGGTTGTGTCATATACACATCCTCGGTAAGATTTCCATTAAGGTAAGCTGTCTTCACATCCATCTGCCAAATCTCATAATCATAATGAGCTGCAATGGCTAAAAGTATTCTTATAGACTTAAGCATCGCTACAGGAGAAAAAGTTTCGTCATAGTCAATACCTTCTTTTTGACGATAACCTTTTGCTACTAAGCGAGCTTTATAGGTAACTATATTACCTTCCATGTCAGTCTTCTTTTTGACGACCCATTTGCACCCTATGGGCTTTATCCCTTCAGGTGGTTGAGTTAAAGTCCATACTTTATTCTCATACATGGAGTCCATTTCGGACTGCATAGCCTTAAGCCATAAATCACGTTCTGAACTGTTCAAAACTTCTTGATAGCTTGTAGGCTCATTGTCCTCTACTACAGTTATGCCTCTATCCGAATCAACGTGAAATCCATATCTCACAGGGATAGAACGCATCCTAGTAGATCTTCTAGGATTTTGTGTATAATCAGGTTCAACTGTAATCTCATCATTATGAAATTCAGTTTCGGGTTCAATCGGTTGATCTACTTCTATTTGTGGGTCCTGAACTTCACCAAGTTCAATTTTACTCCCACTATCTTCTCGTAGGAGAAACTCTTTTTCCAAGAAGACAGCATGCCTTGAAACAAACACCTTTTGTTCTAAGGGATGATAGAAATAATATCCAAACGTTTCTTTTGGATATCCCACAAATAAACATTTATCAGACTTAACATCCAGTTTGTCTGACATTGTCCTCTTCACATAAGCAGGACAGCCCCATACTTTCATATGAGAAAGCGTGGGTTTCTTGTTATTCCACATCTCATATGGAGTAACATCAACCGATTTACTAGGAACTCTATTTAACACATAAACAGCAGTTTCTAGTGCATATCCCCAAAAGGACTTAGGCAAGTCCGCTCGGCTCATCATTGATCGAACCATATCTAATAGTGTTCGATTCCTCCTTTCGGATACACCATTGTGTTGTGGTGCATATGGAGGAGTCCATTGAGATAAAATCCCATTATCTCTAAGATAATCCTGAAACTCTTGACTTAAGTATTCTCCACCTCGATCTGATCTAAGTGTTTTAATACTTTTGCCAAGTTGTTTCTCTACTTCATTTTTGAATTCTTTGAACTTTTCAAATGCTTCAGACTTATATTTCATTAGATAGATGTATCCAAACCTGGAATAATCATCTATGAAAGTAATGAAGTAGGAGTAACCTCCTCTAGCATGTGTTGTCATTGGACCACATACATCTGAATGTATTAAGTCCAAAACCATTTTAGCTCGTTCTCCTTTACCAATAAAGGGAGCTTTTGTCATTTTTCCCAATAAACAAGATTCGCATGTATCAAATGATTCATAATCAAATGATCCCAAATCACCTGACTTGTGCAATTTGGTCATGCGTTTTTCATTTATGTGGCCTAAATGACAATGCCATAAGTATGAGGTATTTAGATTATCATGTTTCATTCTCTTGGTATCCACATTATGTACTTCTTTAATTAAATCAAGAACAAATATACCATTCTCAATGATAGCTTTTGCATAAAATATATTGTTCTTAAAAATGTAACAACATTTGTCCTTTAAAGAAATATCATAATCGTTCATCAAACGACTGAAAGAAATAATACTTTTGGATAAGGCTGGAACATAATAACAATTATTTAATTCCAGTACTAATCCACTAGGAAGAGGCAAATAGTAAGTCCCCACAACTGTTGTAGAGATGTTCTGTTCAGTAGCTGACTGCAAACATATCTCTGCCTTTCCAACTCTTCTAAAGCTTCTAAGCCCCTGTAGATCATTACATAAATGAGATCCACATCCGGTATCTAATACCCAAGATTGTTTTGAAGCAATAGAATAAGTATTAATTTCAATCATATGAATACCTGAAGTAGATGCAACAGCTTGCTTCTTCTCCTTAAGAGAATCTAGATAGGCCTTGCAGTTACGCTTCCAATGACCATCTTTTCCACAATGGAAGCAAGTTCCTTTGGGATTCTCTTTCTTGGCAACCTTCTTCTTGGAGATCCCACCATTCTTTGGCTGCGCCTTGGTTATCTTCTTCTTCTTCTTCTTCTTCTGCTTCTTGCCTTTAGCAGAAGTGACAACCATGACACTTTTTGGATCTTTCTTAAATGATCCATCAGCTGTCTTGAGCATGTTGATTAACTCAGGAATGGATACTTGGATCTTGTTCATGTTGAAGTTAAGCACGAAAGGTGCATAACTTGGAGCCAACGAGTACAAGATTAAATCTATGTATAGATCATTATCCATAACATAGCCAAGTCTACTCAAATGCTCAATATACCCATACATCTTCAATGCATGAGTAGCAGCTGAAGTGCCTTCCACCATTTTGCAGCTAAATAGAGCTCGAGCAATCTCATATTGCTCAGTTCTAGCCTGAGAAGAATAGAGCTCCTCTAGATGCAAAACGATGGTTCTAGCATCCATCATTTCATGTTGCTTCTGAAGCTCCGAGGACATAGCACCCAGCATCAGACATGCTGCTGCTTCACTATCCTCCATGTATTTTCGATAAATGCCTTTGATCTCATCAATGGCATCATCTGATGGAAGTGGTGGTGGATCTTTATCCAAGACATAATGGATCTTTTCAGCCCTGAGAACAATTCTCACTTGCCTGATCCAGTCAGAATAGTTGTTACCAACCAGCTTGTTATCCAAGATTGATCGTATATTAATGTTTGATGTGCTCATGATGATGACCTAGATGTGAAAAAGAAAAGATATGAGAGTATGTTCATATATATGTATGCATTAATAAGGTCTTTAATTAATTCATTTACTCCCACTATTTTATTGCAAATTAATAGCCCTCACTATATAATTCGAGAAAACCCGATGGTTTTCTTAGTGGGCCAATATCCAATCCTTGATATGTAATTTGACCTTGACTGTGGTCAACAAGCCAAATTCCATACCCTTGAAAGGTAGGTATCCATATACCAATTGTGTCTCTACACAACTGTTGGATCATTAGGTTATCAACTCTTGATGCATGCATATCATATATGCATTCCCTAATCTTGCCTCTAGAACCATTAGCCTTGACTGTGGTCAACAAACTAATGGGCTAGCTAAGATGACCCATTTAATTAGATTTGAACATATTCGATATAATGTGAGCTTGACTGTGGTCAACAACCCACACTATAAAGAACTTGGGTTCTCCTCAAATTAATGGAAGGCTTATATACCTTAGTATTTGTTTGAGGGTTTTAGTTAATTAAGTCTCATCATACATGGTTGGCATACATTGGTATGCATCCTATATCTATCACATAAATATAAGCATACAAATATGGTATAGTTATGGACTTCACTACATTGATTTCCCCGAGCCAAGAGAGAAATCAAAAGGTCACACCTAGGTAGTATGCATGATTCAAACAAGAAAAATAATTACATTATCTTCAAGCTTGTTGGATCTCCATCCGGCCCATCTTGCTCCTTGAAAATGGTCTCCATCTCTATTTCTAATTCTAATCTAAGTAATCTAATTACATATTACAATTTGAAATGAAATACAAACCAAAAACAAGTGGCCGGGACATGAAAGTCCTCATTGGGCCAAAACATGCATAATGCTCAATCACATTGGGCTTTGTCCATAACTATCCATCATGCCAATCATACACCCTTATATGCCTTTCTAATGCATAAAGAAATGGATTACTAACTTTGTTTCAACCTTTGAAACTATATTTTGAGTTATTTTAATGATGTGATCAAATTAGGAAACTTTTTCCATTTTGGAAACTTTCATTTTAGGAAACCTTTTTGCATGAATGTGTTCTTGCCTTAATAATCAATCAAATTGATTATTAATTAATTACAAAATGGTTATTTAATTAATTAATCATATTAAATAATTAAAAGAATCAATTTTGGGCTTAAAACAAGTGTAGGCCGAAACCCACAAAAGAAAAACCCTAAGTGTGTTCACACACAAACTAGTTTTGTGTCATTTGGACCATTTGGGCTTTTTGGAATGAGCCAAGCCCACTCCAGCCCTTAAAACCCATTAATAAACTTAATTAATGTTTATAATAGTTAATTTAAATCAGCTCCTTGGGCCTACCAAGTCATTTACTAATTTAAACCAAGTCCGTAAACATAATTAAGCCCATTAAGTGGTTTTAATGAATTAAAATTAATCAAATTAATTTAAGGCCCATTTTAATTAATCCAATTAATTAAAAACACTTTAATATATCATATATATCAAATTTAGAAGATCAAAAGTCGTTCTAACCAAGAACACATCAAGAACACACGAAGAACACCAATTTATTGAACTTTTCGACAAAACTAGTTTTCATGCAAAACTTGTTCGATTTTAATTTCGTTCGATCCTACAGCTTAATATCACATATTAAACACATAAAATATCATCTAAATGATTTTTCAATGGATCCATAAGAAATTAAATTAGAACAGCCCCTACATTACCTAGGGTTTCATGCCAAACCCTAATGAGTTTCACGCCAAACCCTTATGTTAATCATTCAAAAATTTCGTTTTTGTTTCCACCATATTTATTTGATCACACATACAACCAGAAATCAATATTTCTCATTCATGAACAATCAAATCTAATATTTTAAAGTTCATGAAATAAATAACTCAAAACAAAATAAAACTTATTCCGCAGAAAAATATAGAATTGTATATCCATGGCAAAACCTGGCTCTGATACCATGTTGGATTTTAACGGTTACATGCATCACATACATGAGCGGAATTTTAAAATTTTTTAACCATTAGATCTGATCTTGCCATGAATACACAATATAACTATATGAGAATAAGAAAAATCACCTTTGATTTTTGTTGAACAGTTGATTTTACTTCGCACCGGGTTGTCGCAAACCACAATGTCCAAAATCGAACACCTCCAATGAGTAATCCACACTAGAGAGGGGTAAATTGAACCAACAAATTGGTGTTCAACTAGGGCTGGCCGAAATCCAAGAGGCTAGCAATGGAAGTGGCGCAAAAGGGAGAGAGAATTAAGAGAAAAAGACTTTTCTTTTGTTTTAATCACTTAACCCTAATTCTCATTAGTTGGCCTTTTATAGGTAGGTTAAAATTCCAACTCCTTAATGAGATTGGGCTCTTTAAAATTGCTGGAGAATTATTAATTGGGCCTCTGGAATTAATTATAATCATTTGGGCTTAATTAAATCCAAATTAAAACTTTTCATAAAAGACCATGCATAAAATCCACAAACTAGGCCCTTTGTGCATTTAATTGGATTTATATACCCAAATGGATTCCAAATCCAACCAAATTAAATATGTGAGTTCCATAACACTTATGTAACATATATAAATTAATTTGGTCCAAGAAAAAGCCCTCTAAGCCCTTCTGTATGGAGTTGACGTGTAGCCCTCTTCTGGAGGGCTTCCTTCAACTTCTTCATTCCTTTGGCCCTTTATAATTTCTCCAATGGTCCTATTAATTATTATATCAGTCCTATAACACTTATAGTAATCTTATAACACTTATAAGACAATAATAATTAATCATGAAATACATTATTTCATTTAGGTCCAATTTACAGAACATTTCTCAAAAGTTCCGCGGATAATTTTATTTGATCATAATTAATTAAACTCTTTAATTAATTATTATCATATTATCCTCTCTACCTTTATAATAATATCAAATATTATTATCCTTGTCATTTTACCATTTTACCCTTTTCTCTATATGTGTGTGACCTATTGGGTTCCTGTCCATGTTGGCAATATAATATGTAATTGTGAGTTCTATTCAAAACTCACATGATTTAAACTCCTTTAAATCATTTTATCAATCTCTATTGATATTTTGATACATCATTATACAAGTCATGATTGGCCTCTAGCTAGGCATCATGACTACCCAAATGTCAGGAAAGTCATGTGGTTTGACTGTACCCTTCCATAGAAACAGTTACCGTGCAATTACTCCTTTCACCACTCTTATCTCAATTAGATTCTGAGTATGGATTTCTGTCAACTCATATAAATCTAATTATGTATGTTCTATTAATTTAACCATTGTTCCTAAAATGCCCTTCATGGATCTCCATCCATCTCGGCATATTACTCTGGCCAGAGATTCACTGAACAAGGTAATTATAGAATCATGCGAGATAACTTCCCTTGTTAAATTTGGGATGGTGAATCCTTTGTCAATCACTCAACTATCTTCAAGTAGGTCATGATATACCCAATCTCCTAACTATGTTCACTCCCAGTTGAAAGTAATCAGTTATGGAGTCAAAGTATACCACTTGCTACTTAAGATAACTTTGGTGATCTCAAGTCTAAGGATACTTGCACAACCGCTATGAAGATATTCCTCACTGACATAGATTTAATATCCATATGAGGATTCTCTTTGCAGGTCTCCAATGAACTTGTTCCTCTAACAAGCATCCACATGTTAGCTTTTATTATCATCTATAATCACAATTATGAGAACCATTGCTTGAACCATTCAAGAAGCATAACATGTGCTAGTCTGTCCGAATTAACAATGTCCTATCTTGTTAATTTTATGACTAGGGATATTTAGATATTAACACATTTACATGCGATAGACATCTCACATCATGAACACCTTCATGATTGCCTTTGCACTGTGTTTATAATATCTAGGACTTTATTTATTAATTTAAGATTTGCAAACTCATGTATTCAAACACAGCATTAATAAATGAATGATGCCTTTTATTAAGAATATAAATTTCATACATATGAAAAACATCCCTATTACATGGGCTCTAGGGCATACTCTCTAACAACTGGGATGTTATTATAACATGGAATAGATATCTTGAATGTTAAGCATTTCTCAAAATGAAGTTCTACTGCTAGTGCTAACTTCCTTAAGAGTTTAACATGGATAATTTATGGCTAAAAAACCATTAATCCTCGTGTAGTGCTAGTTTTGTTAGTGCTTAAGTTGTCTGAGATTGCACATTTCTATATCATCTTGGCTTCAAATTTGAAGTTGTCCTTTTATTTGGATAGACATGCGTATTTTGCAACATTTATTGATTACCTACTGGTGTTGCTGCTGCTACTGGATTTTTAGGGCATCTTATTTCATAGTTAAATATTTTTCTGGTTTGGGTTGTGTGCTATAACTGGCTTCTTGCTTTCTGCTTTCAAGTGCCAGCTTCTGAGATTTAGGACAAAATATCATTCGTAATTAACATCTCAACTACAAATATTGAAGTAAAAGCTAAAGAATTCACCAAAATACTGAAAGAACATTACTATCCTTGGTTTGCACAGTACATGGTTATGAAAAGGTCAAAGCTACCTTTATTTATATTTGATAACTTTGCATGTGAATTTTTCTGCATGTCAATTTCACATTCTTTTCATTGTTGATCCTAGCAGCCATTGCTCCTGAAGGCATTATGATTCCTCCTCTTAATACGTTCTTGACTCTGTTTTGGATGATTAACTAAGTTTTGCTATGTATTGCAATGATTAGCGGTCCCAAAGGACATTACAGTGATATAAAGGAAAATGTAGGACATTGTGCTAAATGACAAGAAATCATGCAATCTTACCATCACAGTATCTGTCTCCTACTTAAGGCTAGAAACTAATTTCTTTTTACTAACAATAACATAATTTAAGTAACTGCATTCAATTGAAAAATTTACCCCTCCTGTGATACTACCAGCCCTCCTTTAGGATAAGCCAAATTCAATAAGGCACATGTTTTATCAGCTAGGTGTAGCAGTTTGTCTATGCACACACTTTACCTATTTACCTACCAATGAA